>CM062247.1:26555616-27155616 GCA_031216285.1 Syzygium syzygioides
GAAAAAAGACATTTCGACCACGCATAACTACTTCAGCGCAACATTTATGAATAACACAATCGAACGGATTAAGTGTCTAGCATACCAGATACATCAGCTATGATCACACGAGGCAATAACACGCACAAGATCGAGCTGCACAGGTACTGATTTAGGTAGGGTTAAGGACCAAACCTAGAGAAGATTCATCTGTAGTTAAATGTCGAGACGAACTCTATTCTTGGACATGGCCCATTGGTGTAATTGAGGCAATCTGAGAGAAGGGCAAACCGATGCATTTCCTTTCAAGAAATAAGTCCCTTTCTGGTCCATGAATGCAACAGTAGAGTGGTACTAACAAAAACAACAATTACAACAAAATCCATCATTCAGCCGTAGTATTCCCACTGCCGCTTGCTTATCTTGAACAAACAAGGCGACAGTATTGAAACTCATCCAGGACTAGGTTATCGAGAATACAAAGCATGGAAATTTTTTGTTACCGCACGAGCAGAGAGCAGAACACACTTTTAGACATTAAGAACAGACAGGTTTACAGGGTTTTCGAAATTCAGGAGCAGGACATACTTCAGAAAGTCTTAAACACAAGTCTTGACAGTTTTTTCTTTTTCTGCATAAACCATAGTAGAAACGTAGTTCAAGGGACATTTGAGTCCCTCACAGGTGAAAGGAATTACATAGCTACTGAGTAGAGCAGCCATACATGGTCATTAGACAATCCGATATCTTACTTGTCAACTTTCAATCTTTTTCTGGTTCAAGTGACTTTTCATCTTGAGCCGAAATTCCACCCCACGGACTGTCGGATGATAACTGTCATCGCGAGCAATGTTAGCTAGTTCTTGTTCTTGGACTTCTCCACTGCCCTGGGCGCTGTAGAGAGAGACAGAGAGAGAGAGAGATTTATTTTCTTCATGAAATCTAGGGACAAAAACAAAACATAGACTTGGATGATGGGTCATCACCAAATTCTGCCGATCTGATCTCAAATTTGGAAGTACAAAATTCTAAAATGGTTTTGTGCCATGCAGTGAATTTGGCAGATGCCGACTTTCCCCTTATCCCAAGTGCGTGTTTCAATGTACAACATGGAAGAGATCAGGTTTACATAAGATATCCTAAATTTAATTAGTATTCATTCAACATATTTTGGAGACAAAGGGATAGAAAAATAACAAATTCATCTCACTTCAGTTGAAAAAACTTGTGAAGGATACCGCCGCGTGCAAGCATGATGATGTTAAGCTGGTGAGCGGAAAGCATCATCTTACACAAGCACCGGGTATTGTATTTAAGCATACCCAGATGCTGGCAGCTTCAATGCGGTGAGACAAAACGAAAGCTTCACATAAACCAAGCATCATAAACAAGTGAGAAATCAGATAAATTCAAAGATTTACCAAGATATAACACCATAGAAAATCTACAAGGTGGCCTCAATCAGGGCAAGCTTTCTTGTTACTGACAATTAAACAATAATTTGTAAAGTATATTGGTCTTCCACTTGCATTTACAGCAATGATAATTCTTCTAGACCTCAGGCAGGCCACTAGCATACTATAAAAAAATTTTAAAAAAATTGTTTTGTTACCATCATTTACAACATGAAGTTAGAGAACAATAAAATCAGAGAACCTGTGTCATTGTTTTCAAGAGGAACCACGTGCCCTCAACCATGACTTATGGAGTCATTTTCTCTATCTTTACCTGACATTCAGAGTCTGGAGTACATTTGCCTCTGGAGAGATTTCACGACTATATTCTGCATTTGGTTTCTAATTGATTTCCAAACTTAGGCCCCCACGGTCTAAGTGTTTTTTTAAAAAAGAAAAGAAAGAAAACCCCTACATCTTCTTCTACTTCTTCTGACAAACTAGTACAAAATATGCCAAGATAGTGACACATATACACCTGTTAATCAAATCTAATATAAATTATCAGTACGAACGTGTCACTAAGAACAGATCTAATGTTGGAACCTACCTGCGTGAACCTAATATGATTTTTGACAATAGAAGATTAAACACAAATACGATTCTTTAACTCTTGTGTTTGTTGCAATAAGATGGTTTCCAATTTAATAAGTTGGATGTTTTAAACTCACAGCCAAATGTATGAGAATATCCACAGCTTACATTGACGAAAAATGTGTATTCTTTCCTTACCATTGGATGCGAAGCTTCATGGAAGCTTAATAAAGTCTCAAAAGAAGCTTCATATTTCAATCAAAGCTGAAGTATGAAACCTCAAAAGCTTCAAGAATTGAAGCTTCATAGATGACAACATCAACAAGAACCCAGAGTAGAAGTGTAATATTGAAAAGCCCACGTACAAGAAAACTAAACCACAAATTCATCAACTGAAGTAGAGCTGGACTTGTTTCAAAGGAGACTTCTCTGAGAAATGCGTTGATTCTATTTGCACGAAAGCCAGTTAAACAAGAACTTTTGGCAGTTGGAGTTGCTCCTTGATTGTCTAAGAACAAAGCTTTGAAGATGAGAACTGTTCTCATTTCGGATTGGAACTAGTACATTCGTTTTCCAAAAATCAAAGGTGAAAATCCTTAGTATATTTGAAATTGTTTCCAAGGTGTCAGCAAATGCATTTTTTCTTCCATGGTTTTCATTCTCAAATAGGAAAGAGATTGAAATCTTCATAACATCTCATGAACCAAAAACATCCTTAAATATTCATTTTCATTAAAGCAGAATTGATTAGGAAAAAAAATTTGACAACCACTAATATTACAAATTCTCAAAAAGCAGAAAATGGTTTTTTAGAAAACCAGCAAGTTCCGAATGTTTAAATTGTTTGAAACTTCAAAAAAAAGAGAACTAGTTTCAGGGAAGATTTTACGTCTCCTACACATTTCGAAGCATAAGTAGAGAAAGCATGAAAAACAAGCCGTTGTGAAAATTGGTAATTAGGCACCAAAGACTTTTCCAGAAAACCAAAAGCAAAAAACGTTTTTAGAAACCAAACTTGTGTTTGGTTTTCTTTCTCTACTTTCTCGAGAATATTTTATATGTTTCCACCTTCTATAACTTCATAAATTTATTTATCATGTCGTACAGCATTCTTCTCTTTGACTATAATGGCTTCTTTCTTATTTCTTCTTTTGATAGCTTCCACTATTATTCCATAATAAAGCAAGGAAGAATACAAGGAAAAAAGAATACAACTGATTGATGGAGTTCCGTTAAGAAAGGGTCAGTCATCTGCTTTTAGTACGATCAATTCTCGAAGGAAAGAAGAATGTTGGAGTCCTTGGATTGGAAGAAAACCAGGCTTTAGATGCTTCCGAGATCAAACTAATGGAGGACCCACCCAATATTTTTCTATTTCAGTCTGAACAGAAAGTAAGAGAAAGAGGGTTTCCCAGGACAGTTCTCCCAGTAAGGGAAATCATAGAGGAGAGATGGTACTTGACATTCTAGATAGTAAGTAGCAAACTAAGTAATAAAAAAAGGGACAGGCACTGATGCTTCCTTAAACTGTAAGGCCTTGGCTTAATTGCATAGTTTTCGCGCTACCATTTTGGTGGTAAATCTTTCAAAACTATCACATCCTTCTTTATGAAATTTCAGTCTAAAAAAGCCCAGCTATTGGTATAAGATTTTCAGAGGGCAAGCCTTGGTGTAGCAGTTAAAGGTTACTACATTGTGGCTTGAGTTCATGGGGTCAAATCACAAAAACAGCCTCTCTGGAAACCAGGGTAAGGCTATGTACATCAACCCCTCCCCCAAACCCTCAAGTGCAGAGAGCCTTGTGCAGTGGAACGCCCTTTTTTAATTGGTATATGGTTCTCATTTCATCAGTCTATAGGCAGAAAAGGGGGATGTGGTTTGATTCAGCCCTTCCAAATGACATATGTAGTACTTGCTCTTAATTTTCAAGAATGTCAATGTGATCAGATCTGTATAATGCTATAACTCATACACTACATTGTCTCAAGATGGCTTAAAACAAGTAAGGCCTACCTAGTCCAATGGCATCGCAGCTCTTCATGATCCGAAGTCTCTTGCATGTGTCCAAAAACATCCTGCCACAAACCTCAAGGGTGAGCCAGATAGGAGAAGCCAACCTTGTAACCATGGCAAAGATTTAGCATATCCAATCATAAAACAAAAAAACATGAGGCCAAATAAAACCTAGTGACATATACTGGGAAACTATAGTCAAGTACTTTTTACCAGACAGGTATTCACAAAAAATAGCCCAAATAAAGGAAATAAATGCTTTGCAAAAGTCAATGTTACATTCTTGCGGTGAAATGACTGGATAAAGGAATAACATTGAGTGATTTGAGTGACATAGACATCAGACCAACTCCTACAGGCTAACAGCAAAGCACCTTTAGAAGAAACAGAAATATTTATTTCTCATCCATCTAAAGAAAATAGATGCCACCGCATAATTTAGCCTTGAGTAGATTTTTTGAAGCATCAAAGTAGCAACGATCCTTATAATTTGTTGTGTCCATGCTTTGGACTTAGGACTGAGGCAGTCTCCACTACATGTTTCTGATAAAAAAAAATGCTCGTATTTCAAGTTAGGCTATGTCACTTATGCAGTTGTAAACAAGGCACGTCAATTCATGTTGAAACAAATTGAGATTCTTTTTATTCAAATACAAAAACAGACCTATACAAGTAAAAAACCCTCGAAATGATGTTCTTATAACTCAAAAAAAGGTATAAAGGAAATTTATGCAGTTATTGTAGTACCAGTCCCTTCATAGCAGTGCTTTCTGTACTCAATATTATATTTAACTTTGCATTGGTTGTGATGTGTACAGGATAAACTACAAGTATACAAGGCCTGTGGGCCTACAAAGACCAATTATAGCAACAAATCATGATTTGGTAGCAGAGAAGCAAAGTGTAGGACGAAAACTTACTCCCAAGGAACATCGCCCACAAGCATCCAGTCACCATCTTTATCCTTGTAAGTCAGAACATACTCTGCTCCATCCAAAAGATCTTTCAGCTTGCTCTCACTTAGCATCTCCCGGCCCAGAGCACCTGACACGACGGAAAAAGATACAAGTAACTGGAAAAACTATTAGCATATGTGGCAAGACACATGAATAATTTGTCTAAGTGCACAACTATTTCTTTCTTCAACTTCATTCTTTGCCATCAGATCAATACACGGACATATCTCACCTATAGTGAAACAACTGAACATTTTTTCAAGGGCAGAAGACAGCTCCTGGTATGCACTGTAATGTTTCAAGTCAACTTTCCTCAGATATGGAGCGCCATCCATGCTGACTTTGACGAACAAAGCGCCAGATCCTGGTTTTCCATCGACTTCATCAGCATTCTTCGAAGTGGTAGCTAGTGAATTCTTCCTGAATGATCTTATAGGTGGCCAACCTACAACTTGTGCCCTGCCATGAAAAAGGAAATTAGAGACCGTTATCAAGTCAATCAAAACCATAGGTCTGATAGCTTCTTTATGCTTACTTAGGAGCAGGTGCACTGCCATTATTACTTCTAGAACCATCGTTAGGTTGGGTTTCCTTGGTAGAATAGGGCTTTTCTGGTGCTTCCTGTGTGGTTGGTATCTCTTTGACTTTGGCTGGTCTAGATCCGAAGCTTTCAAGACCAGAACCATTTTTCAGACCTAAATTTGGAGATGGCCTGGGCGACAGCACTATATTCGCCTCTGGATTTGCAATGAACTTTGCCTGCATATATAGCTTCTTATCATTATCAGCCCACCAGTAGAGGAACGGGAGAAAAAGAATCAAGGTGCATTCACTCAGCAAGAACTTTTCGAGCTTTTGTTTTGATTTTCCAGGAAACAAGCTTGGTGGCCCAACTTTTTATCAAATTCTGGAAAACTAGAAACAAATTTTAGAAGGCCACAGAACTACAATAGCTATTTCTCATTTGTCTCATTTTAGAAGGCCGCAGGAGCTATCAAGGTCACTTGATTTTCAATCACAACAACATTTAACAGCAAAAAAAACAAGAAAAGCCAAGAAACAAATTAACAAAGTACATTGCCGCAAAAGTGCAAAAGGTTTCTGAAAAAAATTCAAAAAGAAATAGAGAAACTAAAAGGTTCTTCCAAACTGACCACAACTTAAACTTTCAGAGCCATTAAAGCAGTCACTTCACCTCTGAAGCACCAGACATAGCATCAGCAAAGCCTCTCTTATTGCCCGAGACAACAATTTTCTGCGAAGAATAGTGACCATCATTTGAAGGGTGTAAAGGAAAGAAGGGCTTTTCGTCAAGCTTCGCCGAGCTTAAGGCACAAAAGTCTGCATCTCTTTCTGGAGACTGGGATCCAGGAAGTCCGAGCCTCAATTCAGTAGCCTTCAGGTTAAATGCGATCTTGCAACCGTCGAAGACAGCTGGAACAACAGATTTGTTCACTGAAGGAGGACGATCACGCAAGCCCATGTAATTACGCTCTTTCAACTCAGCATTCTGGCATACACTTTCCAAGGAGGACGGAGAAGCCAGCAAAGTGACATTGCGTTGACAGTCCTCCTCCCCAACACTAAGAAGTGGTGGGGACATCAAAGTTTTCGATTTCTATTTATCGCGTGACTTGCTGGAGTGCTAAAGAACCTAGGAAACTGGAAACATCGTCATGTCAGTTCATCTGAAAAATCTCGACTAGTCTATAAAACCCACAAAATTAAATGCATCGAACCAAAAATAGGAAACATTTGGAAATAGCTGGCAATGCTTGTCTTGCAAACCAAAAAGCAAAGTCAAGACAATAAGTCCCTGATATAATTGATGCATCACGAGAATACCAAACCGCTCCACCATTCATTCCGTTGACTAAACCTTGCTGAAAGCAATTAAACTTAACAGTCACAGAACCCGATTAAGTGGATCACTCATGCTTGTTGACCATATAAAGCGATAACATAGATTATCTTCAACAGGATCATATTGAACAATCCTCGCACTGCAAACGCTCCTCGATTCACCCAGAATATGCGAAGAACAGAGAAAGTGGATACCATAACAGAGGCACAAAAGTCATAACCCAGAAAAACGTCAACTTACTAAAACCTTTCCACAGTCAAACTAGAATTCTAAAGAAGGGGCAGATGGAAGCTGAGTCTGGGGTAATTAGCAACTCAACCACTGCAGATTATCAGTGAAATATGTAAGTGAAAAGAAATTTCAAAAAAAAAAGAAGACAACCATGTTTCGTTAAGACAGTTCAAGAGAGAATCTCCACACACACACACACACACACACACACACACACACACACACACACACACACAGAGAAAATCCCTTAAGGCTAAATCTATGGATCTTGGGTTCCTTAAAGTTTTGAACACTAGATAAACATATACAAGAACATAACCTTTACACAGAGACTCACTGCCACTGCAATACCATGTCATCGGAACTGTATGCCAGAAACAGCATCGGCCACAGAGCCTAAAGTTCCACCGAAACCACATCAGGCACAACAAAGAAAGAAAAAAGACTTCAAATTTCCCTCCATTCTCCACTATTCACCGGGCGATCAAGCAACAGAGCCCCACGCAAAAACCGAAATTAGCCCAACACAGCTCCAGAGAGGGGCGAGCGACATGCCGAGGCAGAGCTAAAAAGAACACCCACATAAAGAAAAGCACAGGGAAGAGCTCGTGCTCAGGAAAGCCAGGGACTTTGCAAAGCGAAGGTGAGGTGAGAATGAGAGACGTTCACCTGACGAGATTTCGGTGGAGGAGGAGAAGAAGGGTCGACGGAGGTGGACTGCTGGGCAGTACAGAGTACAGAGGAGGAGTGTGCTCCGAGCAAGCTAGAGAGAGAGAGAGAGACAGAGACACAGTGAGTTTGGCACACGAAGTTAAGCAGCAGGGCTTCAGTTTTGCTGTCCCATGTTGAGCCTCTCCCAGCATTAAAATATGCACACGCTTCGACGAAAATGTGCCCCAAACAAAAAACATACCCCTTCCTTTCTCTTCCCCACCCCTCCTCTCTCTCTCTCTCTCCCCTACCAATTGACCAAAATGCCCTCCATATATTGTATTGGCTTTTCCTCGGAACTGTCATGTTTTACGGGGTTAATACTACGAAAAACCTTAAATTAATATACTCAAGATAACCATGAACTGATATATTTATTCTTCATTAGTTCTCGTTAAATTAGATTAATATCACGAAAAATCATAATTCAGTACACTCTGGTACACCCGTCAATTGTCACGAATCATTCAACTCAGCAATTTGACATCAGAATTTAACAAAAACTAACCGGAGGTAAATTTATCACTGGTGCCCACTTTGAGGTTTTTCGTCACTTTTATTACCTCGTTTTCGTTTTTCAATGATATATTTTTCGATGCCCATATTCCGTAAAATCATTTTTCCAAAGGGGGAAAAAGTTAGTCTGCTCAAAAAGTTCCCATATTCATGTTGTTATGAATTCGTAACTCTGCTTGCAACGATCGAAAGATTAAAAACTGGACCCAGGCTTGAAAACTGTGTTCTCCATGAATTCCCTCTAATTCATGGTTGCTTTCTGATTTTCATCATGGATCCTCCTGTCTTCAAAGAAATACCAGCTTTCGTGCACGAAATTGCATGAGGGTAATATTCCTAAAGTTTCCATAAATAGGAAAACCGACACTTGACTATCCTTTAATTCCAAAAAGTGCCAAAATTCTCTTCTTTCATGACCCGTGGCAGATGCACATGAGACGTCCGAATCAATTACACTTCTCTGTCAATCTTAGGCAAAGAATTATTAAATGAGGATAAGTCGATAAGGGTTCATAAAAAAAAAATAATGTATGTCACTTTTTGGGCAACGATTCCCTACTCCATCATGGGCATAGGATCGCCATAAGACCACCTTACCCCCAAATAGGAAGGAAAAAAAAAAACCCGCCCCGCCTGTTGATATCCTGAGCTAACTTCCGTGTACAAATTACGCCCGATCCAAGAAATCTATAAAAATGCATTCACGATCTTACGATTCGGTCTCGAGAAATTGCATGGGGATCGAGTTTGAGAGATCGAGATCCCGAATTCTCGATCTCTTTCTACTACTCGGACATGACCCAATTGCTATGTATGACATTTGGGGGAGAAATTATTAGATTAGATTCTCCTCTTCCATTATAAATGCCAAAAAAAAAATAGAACAAGAAAATAGCCTGAAGATAATGAGGAACAGGGGGGAGGGGGAAAAGAAAGGCTTGGTGTTGTCTGGCCATATATATCAAATTCAACCACTCCACTCATTACTTCCTATCTTAAACAGGAAGATTCCCTTCTTATTTTTCATTTGCCCCATGTTTACTTGAAAATCAATTATCTCTTATTTCCACCAGAAAAACGGGAGGGGGGGACGGGAAAGGAAAAAACAAAAAAAACAAAATGCCCTTCCCACTCGCTCACACTAACATGTACCAATTGAAATAGATCCCACCACCAAAACTGCAATCACACGCTGTGTAGGCCAACTAAATTTGATAATAGCAATCCCGCTTTGCTTAAAAATATAGGAAGACTGCTGAGCGGAGTTTAAATTGTAACATTACTTTTGGAAAGGAAATCGCCCTACTGACTAGCTTGTTGATCTCGAAGTCGATAAGTGCTTGGACACCAAATTTTTCTCATTGCTTTTTAGAGAGTTACTTAATGTTTTAGTGGGTAACAAAATAAGGATGGTAGATTTACGAGTTAAATTTTTTTATTCAGTTTTAGCCCTTTTTGCACCCAAAAAATATAAATAAGGAGAGGGTTCCACCCGGAGTATATACAAAATTAGAAGCATATTTTGAGATTATTTTTCCATGCAAAAATGTGAGAAAATTTCAAATAAAGATCTGAAATTAGGCCATTCTTTCAAAAGATGGTCTAGAGTGGATATTGTCTTAAATAAGGCGTTGAAGTGGCCAATTTAATTTCAAATGAGACCCACAAACTCATCGACCAGTGAAATCTTTATCAGCCGGCGAGCTCGTGGAGCTCACATGCATCTTTCGTGCAGCTTGCATGCATCTTTCATGAGGTCTCGCGAAGACAATGCTTTCCAACGCGGCTTGCTTACCTCGGACAAACAACGCGAAAGGTATCAAAACTTATTTGAGACTAGATTATCGAGAAAACAGTCCCCATTGCAACCCTTTATTTAAAATTTTCCTCGGAATGTAACAACATCATGAAGCTCTTGTGGAGGTACGCATTTCCCATTAAGGGGAGGTGAAAAGAAAGTTTGTTCATGCGTCGCAATTGCGTCTAATCTTTGAATGAACCCTCTTCAAGAATTGCCAAGTTCACTGTTCGGACTGTTTTTGTCAAAGTTTAGTGCATTATTATTGCCTTTTGAGATCTAGCTCCGTGTAAATGCACGTGTTGAATAACTCCTAATGTCAAAATCATGTTTAATTTTTTTTTTTTGGATTTTGCCCCTCTTTACTATGTATATGTGTGTACAGTGCTCATGAGTTCGAATCCCAGACCTAGTACTCTCTAGCCCCATCCCATCCCTGTACTAGCAAAATCGCGTGCTTGTTGGCAAAATCATGCCTGATTGGATTGAGGTAATGTGAAGTTTAGCGTTCTCGGTCTTTACCCAAGGGATTTTAGACATGTGATTGTGTCCACTCATCAAATCTTTATGAAAATTGATCGTATGGATCAAGTTGTAACCTAGAAAACATCACTGGATCTTCAAATGCTTGCTTTTGTCAAAAAAGTCATAAATTCTAGTAAATCCATAGACAATTTTCATCCGTTGATCTAACATCAAATGGGGTCGAAAAATAATGTGGCTTTAGCGATCGAATTTAGAAAGCGGCCTAAAACATGCGTTTAATAAAGAGCTTTTTGAACTATAATTACTAAACTGTGTACTCTGATACTGCGTTTGGTCGTACGGATTTCTAGCTAGGATAGGATTGGATAGGATAGAATATGAAATCCAAGAAATTTACTATATCCTATTTATAGTTGGTGAATCACAGTAATAAAAGTCAGATATTTTCACATATTTTTATATCAATTATTTGTTATGAACGTTATATTAGTGTAAATGAACCTAAAAATTGCACAAACGAAGTTGATAAAAATTTCTCACGACATTCATACCTATTTCATATTTATTTATTTTTTATTATTTTTCCCTCTCTTTTTTAATTATTTTCTTTTTCATTTATTCCCCTTCCATCATTCTCTAATAAAATTTTATTAAATAGTAAACCATACAAATATGCCTAAAATATGTAATAAATATAAAAATAAACGTGTGTATATATATACATGAAATTTATATCATCGGATAGAAAGAAATTTGAATATATAAATAAAAATGAGAATAAAAAAACCAATTTATTGCTATTTTTTCGTTATTTTGAATTTTTTATATTAAAATTCAAGTATTATTTATATTCAAATATTATTTTAATTTTATTAATTTAACAAGTTTATTATTTGAGAATAATAACTTTTATATTATGGATATTAGAAATGCTATCCACCTTTATCTCACCTATCCCATGGGATAATTTTATCCAGACTATATCCCTCCTATATCCGATTTTATCCTATCGTGAGTAAGCACCAAACACGAGATATGATAAAATTTATCCTATCCTGAATTTTATCCTGACTACCAAACGTAGCACGGTGGAATATAGAGTTATGCTATGATAAAGCGTGGTTGTGCGATTTACAATACGTTTAATCAATACTATGAATTTTTAAGGAACTCCATATTAATTATTTGATAATTGAATGTTAGTGCTTTAAACCTTGATGAGCAATTGATTTTGTCTAAATTAAAAATAGGTAGAAAGGCCTTTGGCTCGAATCGACTTGTATTACGTCGATCCAAGCCATTTTTTGCCCTGGCCTGAATTTCTATAAAAGGCTTGACCCGTGAACTCATTCTCACCCTAGGGACGCTGCCTGTGTAATATGCATCTAACTAATCTCGGGTTTGGCTGTCAAAATCTCTTACTCATCGCGTTGATTCACTTCTTCGCCTGTAATCAGCGATCTCAAAAGCCTCACTGCATTATCAAGGCCAACCCGAACAAGGCTACACCGATCAATGTATCGAATCGAGCATCTTTATTGAACCCAATCGAATCAGCTGCACCGGTCGACGGCCGCTCGAGCCAGATCCCTAAGACGATGCGTGTTTCTTTTACTAGGTGTATCTCATGCACACCCCCAAAAAAAAGAATACATATATTTTCCTTGCAATCTTTAGTTTTTTTTCCTAAAAAGGATTAGGGAGAGAAATAGAGGGGAAAGGAGAAAGAGTAGAGGAGGAGGAGGAGGGCGGGGCATTAAAGAGGGGGGGGGGGATGAGGCTAAGGGGACAAGGAAAAACAGGAGGGCAAATCGTGCGTTGGGGGAGACAAGAAAGCGGCTTTCCCCTTTGGATTGCCGGGCCACGATGGCGACGCGTAACGCCCTCTTCTTCCCCAACCCCCCCGCTTTGCACTTTCGCCCCCCACCACGCGCTCCCCTGTACAAAAGTACCGCCAACACGTGTAGTTATAGCTAAGGGTCTCTTTCGGGTAAATAAGGTACCGCATGATAACCATTCTCATTCTGTCCAGAATGAGTTTTTTGCTCCCGAAATCAGTTTTGGACCAGAAACCCGTTTGTTAACGCAATTTAATTTTTTTATTTCCGGGACAAGTTTTGTCCCAAAACTCATTTTCGGACCAGAAATTAGAACCAAAAAAAAGTAGGTTTTCTCGTTCTTGAACAAAACTCAGAAATGGTTCTGCGGAACTCGTTCCGGAACAAAACTCACTCATCTCTCGTCTGGAACAAACTCACCCGTCTGTCTCTCGTCTCCGAGCTCTCACGAAGCCAGCCCCTCGTTCGCTCGTTCCGACCAAGAGGAAGCCACGGCCGTTCGCGCTCGCTCGCTCCTGCTCCTCCGTAAGCTCCGATCTCCTCTCATCTCCCTCTTTTTTGGATTTTCCAGTAGCCTTCATCGGGGGGGTCAGGTTCGGCCTTGCCATGGCCGGCGGTCGACCTGGCCGTCGCCCAGATCTGGGCGATGGCGAGGTCGACCGCCGGCCCTGGGCGAGGCCGCTCGGCCTCCCTCAGACCGAGCGGCCTCGCCTAAGGCCGGCGGTCGGCGAGCTCTGGGGGAGGCTGAGCGGCCCCGCTGTGGGCGGCAGTTGAGCTCGCGGTCGCCCAGATCTGGGCGACGGCGAGCTCTGGGGGAGGCCGAGCGGCCCCCCTGTGGGCGGCGGTTGAGCTCGCGGTTGCCCAGATCTGGGCGAGGCCGAGCGGCCTCGCCGTGGGCGGCGGTCGAGCTTGCCACAAAGCGGGAGGTGGAGTTGATAAGAGACAGCTGAGTCTCTTTTCAATCGTGAATCGGGATCCATCCTAATTTTTAGACGCAATATCATCGAAGCTTTCTTGGCGTGTAGCGATGCGCTTCGCTTTGATCAGTAGGAAATTAGTGATTTGGGGATGCCGTGAGCTGCTCAATGGAGTTGTTTGGCGTAATTGATTGAATCTGTTTGGCGAAGTAAATTGGTAGCGAACTCGAAATTGGTGAAGTAAATGGGTTTCTATTTTTGAAAGCCAGTGTTTTGCCCGATTTTTTCACTGATTTGATCTGGGGAATTTTGCAGTCGGGTTCTATTTCCACTTCTTCAAAGTGTTCGTGTCAAAATTCTTCGAGGTTCAACTCAGGTATGCAATTTCTTCTTTGAAATCTTCGACTGGGAGTTCTTCAACTGTTCTGAAATTTGCGAATCTTGTTGATTTAACTCTGATGATTTGTGTTTTTTAAAAATTGATGTGCATCTCCGAAGTCTTCCACTGCTTGGGAGTTGTCCGAATATTATGAATTATGTGAATGGAGGAAGATTTCTATAGAATGGTTTTCAGTGCAATTTTTTGTCTGATTAGAAGCTGTCTGGCATAATATTAGATCGGATGATCCTTTTTTTCTGAATTTATTGGATGATCTCTTCCCTTTCTCTTAGCTGGGGGGATCTCTTTTACTTCTGCATCATTGCTTAGATGCATCTTTTTGCAAGTAGTTGTCCAATACCCTAAATCGGTCACACTTTGGACAGGCTACAAAGAACTAGTATTGTCAAATGTATACTTGCACATACCCAGCAAAAAACTCAGATGCCTTGCCGACACCATCCTTCAAGCCTAGACCAACCCCAAAAGCCACTGCAGTGCTTACCTGTAGAATGCATATCATGAGTTGACCAAAGAATCTGCAGAAGCGTAAACTGACTATGAAACGAAAGTGAATTAAACTCACACATAGAGCAACAGTTCTAATAGACGAGACATAGTTTTCCTTCCCCTGATCCCTTTTCTTGGGCAATTGACGCTGATCGACATCATTTATGTCATCGTACAACTTGCTCTTTTTCCCATCTCCTGCATCGCTTGATGAAGGGAAATTACCAATTAGGAATAAAAGCTTATTAAACTGACTACAAATGCATGACTTGGTGCCGGGACATTGAGCATATCAGCTTTGCTAGAAGGATCCAGCCAAGTTCCTTTCAGAACAAATTAACATCTAATAGTATCATATAGTCTCGAAATGCCTCCCGTGCAAGGAGTAAGTACCGTAGAGGCAATCAAACATATATTGAAAGGGCCCATTTCTGCAGCCACTCTGTAGCAACCTGCTCTGTTCCATGTAGGCGAAGCCCCAACAAATACTCTGTTCCTTTTTTTTATTTTCTCAACATTTTTATGATCTGTCGTCTTGGCAAGATTCCTTCTTTTAGTCGCTTGCGCGCTTTTAGACCAAACATTTTTTTGAGTTCTTTTAAATATTTTTATGAATTTTTCAGATTTTTTATTATTTTTATTCCATTTTCTAAAAAATGGATTTATGTTCCTGGAAATAGAATTTTATGTTGTTTATCAAACGGGTTTTTGTTTCAGGAAATAGAAATTTCGTGCTGTTATCAAACGGGTTTCTGTTCTAGAAACAGAAATTTTTTGTCGTTATCAAACGGGTTTTTTTTCCCGGAACTCATCCAGGAACCAGAAATAGAAAAATCTATTTCTGGTTCAAGAACTCATTCCGGGACAGAATGGTTATCATGCGGTACCTAAGCGTCAACTGTGTACTAAGGTACCACCAACCAGGCGTACGTAGCCGGCAAGCTGGTTAACTTAGCCCTGGTAACGTACGAAGCAAAGCTTCCACCTTGTCACCCGAGAGATTATTATACCTGCCTATCCGACGGTAGTAAATCGAGACTGAATGTGAAGTTTATTATCTCCACCCAAGTCTCACCCTTAAGTTTCCTCATTATTTTTCTTCTTAGGACAGAAAGAATATGGAGAGAACTTATAAGGAAAACCCCTCCACCGTATCGAGAATTCATTTCCCTGCCTATCTCTTTAAGCTTTTTAAAGATCTGATCGGGTCCATAAAGATCTCTACGTTCCCCACTTAATTTCTATGCGGATTTACTAAAATTGGCCCACGGAAATCAATTTGGTAAGTGATGTAGTAAGCCGTATACGACAGTCAATAGCAGCTAGACACATTGCTCCGTAAGCCGATCTCGTTTGACCAGCCTTGATAAGTCGAGTGTTTTTATCGATTTTTTTTTGAGATCTCACGGCTCGTCTTTTGGAGACCGCGAGTGCAACAGGCGAGCCCATCAACCGAAGAATCGCGCTAAGACGATCATCCCGGGGCTACCGAGATCCAATCAAATCAAGCGTTTCTTTTTTTTTCCCAAGCTCCCTGGCTTGCGCCTAATGAGCCGAGGCCGAAAAGATTGAAAAGAAAATCAGCCACTCGTTCACAACTAGACCCGTTAAACGGGTGGGTCGGGTCGGATTTGGGTCGGGTCATAAATGGTCCGACCCAAATTGACCCATTAACCCTTTTATGACCCATTTATTCCTAGTGTAAATATCTCGACCCATACCCGATTCGACCCATATTGCTAAAACACTTTTATATTTAACCTAATCTAGGAATACTTGTTTCTTATGATTTTTTATTAAAATTATACTGCTAAAACATTTTATGCAATACAAAACTAGTGAAAAATTTTATAATTTTTTTTAAAATTGAGGTTCTGTTTGTTTTACGAAAAATGTGACATTTCTAGAAAATATTTTCCATAAAGTCATTATCCAAGAAAATAAAAAAAATTAATATTTTTTTATTTATAAAATCGAATTTTTAATTATTTTTTATTTTTAAAATCGAATTTTTAATTATTTTTATTTTATTTTTTTCTTTTTCCTTTATTTTTTTCTTTTTCCTTTTTGGCCGATCGTCGGCCGCCGTGGCCGGCGACCAACCACAGGCGAGGCCGAAGCCTCGCCGGCCTTGGGCGAGGCTCGAGCCTCGTCGATCTGGAGAGCGTCGAGCTCGTCGACCTCGGGCGAGCTCGACCTCGCCGGATCTGGCGAGGTCGAGCTCGCCCGAGGCCGGCGAAGCTCGTTCTCGCCGATCTGGCGAGGCTCGAGCCTCGCCGATCTGGCGAGCGTCGAGCTCGCCGGCCTCGGGCGAGCTCGACCTCGCCGGATCCGGCGAGGCTCGAGCTCGCCGGCCTCGGGCGAGCTCCACGCTCGCCGGATCCGGCGAAGCTCGAGCTCGCTGGCCTCGGGCGAGCTCGACGCTTCGCCGGCCTCTGGCGAGGTCGTCCCGCCCCGGTGGCCGGTCGCCGTGGCCAACCACCGGCCGGAAAAAAAAATAAAAGAAAGAAGAGAAAAGAAAAATAAAATAAAAAGATAAAAAATAAAAATAATTAAATTTCGATTTTTTTAAAATATTTTTGTAAAGAGGAAGAGAGAGAGTGGATGGGTCTAGTAGGTGGATTGAACATGGGTTCCAAACTCAACCCATTTAGACCCATTTATCTTTAAACTTTAAAATTTAAAACCCATTTAAGTTTGACTCTATAAAATTAAAGTGACCCATATATGACCCATTTATTTTTAAATGGGTCATATATGAGTTTATGACCCATTTTGACACCTCTATTCGCAACCACCGATGAAAGACTCCCGGAAAAGTCGAGGATGCGTGATCCTCTCTAGAGGGCGAACGGATTCGGTTCTATACATGAGAAAAAGAAACAAGACGGAGTTCTTCTTCCTTTCATCACTCGGGAGCGGTCCGTGATCGAAAGTCTCATGCACGGTGCGATGTATTTCTATTTTATTATTATTATTGTTATTATTCCCATTGCTATTATTATTATTATTATTATCATCATTATCATCATTATTATTATGTTTTTTCAGTGGGACCCAGGCATAGGAAGTGCAATGATCGTGCCGGGAGGGGAGATGGAAGTGACGTGGGGTGGGGGCAAAAGTGGCGACACGCGCGCCAGGTGGTTCGTGAAGTCCAGTTGCCAGCAAATCAAATGATTCCACCTTCTATTTTCTTTTCTTTTCTTCTTTTTTAATTTCTCTCTCTATTTCCTTGTTTTTTTTTTTGTTTTTTTGCTTATTTTTATCGAATAACTGCCACAAACAGTCCGCACGCTCGGATCCGTAGAAGATACACCCCACGAGAAAAAGTACATCATGGACATGGACATGGGCATGTGGCGCGATTGCCAATTTGCCATGCATCACGATGGTGGTGGGACTCGTATGGGGGGGGCGAAGAGCATCACCATCGCCATCATCATCCGCCCTGCCATCCATGACACATTACCCTCCCGCTAGCGCCACCAGCACGCGATCATCATTGCCTTTCTGTTCCTCCTACTCATCGAAAAAATTGTGAAAAATTTGCACCACAAAATCAATTACATTCTTACTTTTTCATTCCTATGATGCCTAACCTCGCGTACCGCCTGTTCTTTCTTTTTCTTTTTTTTTTACTTTTTTCGGTTTTCAATTTGGGCTCGAAGCTTCACGTAACTTTTACTTTGACCCACAAAATCATTAATTTTATCACGAAACAATTAAAGTAATTGCGAACCCTTTTCTACATCTATCGTGGGTTAACTTTCTTTTTAACATATTTACTTGCCTTGCTCATCGCATCTGCTATTTCCTTTATACTAACACTATTTGTCTAATGTTTTTTTTTATGTCAGTGGACCGTCCGAGACTTATCAAGCACCCGATTAATTCTCATCGGGTGCGACGATAACATTCATTCACGAGTAAAAATAACCGACATCTTGTCGAACCATTTATCTATAGTATTCAATTGAAGTTACTGTTATTATAAGCTATCAACCGACTTCTTTTTGTAGTGATTTCGATGGAAGATGATGGGAAGATCGAAGGATATGGCTAAATTATCTTTCTTATAGAGAGAAGATATGATCAAAGCGAGAGAAGATTTGAGGGATCCTCTTGGACCCCCATGAGCAGATATTACGGGATGTTGCCTCCAATTATTGGGCTAGAGTTTCATCCATAGATGGGCCCTACAGCAATTAGGGTTCAATTATGTTCAGATTGGGCCTCTAGGATAGGAATGTGCAATTACTATCCGGCCCATCGTATTTCTTACGACGAAAGATGCAGGTGAGACGCACGGTACGCGCCGTAACGTTTTCAAGTCGACTTTGCTCGGACATGGAGTGCCGTCCATGCCGACTTTGACGAACAGAGCACCGGAGCCCGGTCTTCCGTCGACTTCTCTGGCATGCTTCGAAGTGGTAGCTAGGGAATTCTTCCTGAATGATCGTGTAGGTGGCCAACCTACAACTTGTGCCCAGCCATGAAAAGGAAATTAGAGACCATAACTAGCTCAATGACAACCATAAAGTCCGATAGCTTCTTTATGCTTACTTTGGACCAGGTGCAAAGGCTAATGTTACTTTCGGAACCATCGTTAGGTTGAGTTTCCTCAGCAGGATAAGGCATTTCTAGTGCAAACATGTGAATAGACCTGTCAAAATGGGTATAAACCTATTCATTAATTCATATATGATGGGTTGAGCTGTTATATTTGTTAGTTATATTAGTAAATGAGTTATAAATGAGTTTGAAGATAATATGAGTGTTAAATGAGTCAACTTACTTATACACAATCTACTTTTGTGAGTCTCTCGCCCTTACTCGATTTCACGTTCACTCATTCTGCACTATTTCCTTAGTTTGGGTTAAATATGAAAGTGTTTTAACAATATGGGTCGAATTGAGTATAATCACTATACTTGCATTAAATGGAAATGAGTCAAAACGGGTTACTTAGATCCGGCATGCTTGTTTCACGGGTCTACGTGTGAGGTTTGCTATCTCTTCGACTTTGGTTGGTGGAGATTTGCAGTTTTCAAGGCTTGAGCTGTTCTTTCAGTCCTAAGTTTGGAGACTGCCGGGGTGACAGCACAACGTTCGCCTCGCAATTTGCCATGAACTTTGCCAGCATATGTATAGCTTCTTATCATTATCAGCACATCGGTGAAGGAGCAGGAGAAGGAGTGTGCATTCATTCAGCGAGAATTTTCCAGCTTTGGCTTGGATTTTCCGGGAAATCCAAACTGCATCGGAAAACAAAGCCTGGCGGCCTGCCTTTTTATCAAATTCTGGAAAACCAGGAACAAACTTTGGAAGGTTGCAGAATTACGATAGCTGTTTCTCATTTTCCCAAATTGAAATGATGAGGGAATGTGGAATTTCATTGGAGAAGCTATCAGGGTCACTTGCTTTTCCATCATGACAACATTTAACGAAAGTAAAAATAAGCCAAAAGCATTTTAACAAAATAGATTGCCGCTCAAATTGTTCTTTACTTATTTGCTGGCTACTCGCATCTTACGCTACTTTGAAGATTTCGTCTAATGAGTACTCACCCTAGACGACAGGCGACTTGTCCTCCTTTGTTAGGTTGGGACGAAGGACTCCTCGGCCCTTTACTACATCTCACATGGCATTGACTACTCCCAAGCAAGGGATGGAAGATTTTCGAATTGCCGGTGAAAGAATACGGTCATTGAAAGAACCACGGGGAAGGGGATCAAAAAGACTACACTGGGAGTGCAATTACGGAAACTAGTTTCGTGAGGAAACTCTTTTTCGCAAGTTCAGTCTTTGAAGCATGTCCTTTAAAGTGTGAAGTGATCAGAAATAATGTCTACTCCCTAGAAGGCCAGAATGGTTTTTCCTTGGATGAAGGAATATATGTCTGGCCCCAACCCTAGACTTTTAGAGCCATTAATGTAAGAATTTCCTAATGTGGGCATTATTAATTGAAATTAACTGAATTAGTTTGGTTTAATAAAGGTAAGATATATGGGTTCTTAATAAGTCTAATATGGGGCTGGCTGGTGTGGGCCGAGTACGGCCCGGCCCGTAATGAGAGGGCCCGTGGTCGAAGACTCTATAAATAGCGCTCAAGTCCCTCCCCTAACCTGATGATACACAATTTGACTCACATACAGATCAAGAAAGAATTTTCTTCTCGTGAGTGGCAATCTCATTAGGCCAGTGTTCTGACGAAGGGTATAGGGGAGAAGATCTTGAGTTCGTGTTCGGAAACCGTCGCAAATTCCGCGTCAAGTACGATAGATTCCAAACCAGGTACGCGAATTGACAATTTCTCCATTATCGTGTTTCGGTTTCTGAATATGGTGATCCTGGGCGTGCCATTTTCGTGGCCTTCATTTGGTATCAGAGCCTCCCATAGATTAGAACTGAAACATGCGGATTATGACTTTTTTTCGTTTTGTCCGAGAGGTTTTTGTCCAATTTCAAAATTTTTGGTCCGATAAAAGTTAGTTTTTATTACATATTTGGAATCTACTCGTTGAGTCGAGAAAAATGGTGGGCGGATCGCCGCCGGACGACGCCGGATGCGCCGTCACGCGCCTACACCCACCCTAGGTGCGGCGGCGCGTGAACGCCATGCGCCTACACCCACCCTAGGTGCGGCGGCGCGTGAACGCCACGCGCCGCCGTGCCTAACAGGCGTGTCTGTCCGCCGGTAACCGTATGCTGACGTCAGCGAGGCGCCGATTCGGTCGACCCGGATCCTGACCCGACCTAGTAGTTGACCCGACCCGTTTTTTATCCAACCCGGATCCTGACCCGACCCGTTTTTCGACCCGACCCGATCGTTGACCCGACCTGTCAAACCGGTCGGACCGGTCCATTGACCGTTGATCGGTTGGACCGGTCAACCGGTCGGACCGGCTATTCAGATCGGTTTGACCGGCTGAACACGCGCGCACGCGCAGCGCCTTCCGGCGGCGAGTGAGGGCGCGTCCGACGCCCGTTTTGGACGATCTTGGTATCGACGCGCTCGTATCGAGATGCTCTACATTGTGGTGTATTTATTTTACATGTTTGAAGCTTATACAGATGTGAAAATACGTATAGAACCCTATGTACGCGTATTTTTAGGGTATTTTTGCGTATTTTCTTGTATTTCTCTTTGGTTTCGAAAATACATAAGGTAGCTCACATGTATATCACCACATAAGGACTGTGTAGAGTGTAATTCATTATCTATCAATGAATGGAACAGTACAATTAGCATGGCATGTAATTTCAGAGACATACGCCCCTGTCTTTATGTCTAGCATTACATACATATAGTAAATGTGATACATAAAGCTCATATCTCTGGTATGAGAGATTTTCAAGAATTCAGTTGGGTTGTGACCGCCAAAGTGGCACACTTGACTAGTTTTGAGAGATATTGGTCTCATATTGTGGTGGGATGTCTCCTGATCTATTACGTGATTATACTCCTAAAGGAGGTGATCTTGTATTAGTTCATGGAGGTGTACATGTATAGCATGAGCTTGAGAAATGACTGATCTTAGTGGTTCATATATCCAAAGGTGGTGATTTCACGAAAGATTAGAATATGTTCTCATGGCCGCTGTCATATGGAGAGTGTACAACTGTATGTCATATTTTCTGCCCAAAGGTGATTATATGATGATGTATGTAATTCTCTATATAAGTATTCACATGATGCTGATTGTATTATTTGTTTATTTTCCAATCACCTTTTCTGTAAACGGCAATTCTATTTCAATTGAGGTCCTTATTGGGTTGAACTTTAAGAAATGAAAAGAGAATTTCTCGTTTGGAATGGAGCTGATAGATGTTCACATTGCTCTTACAAAAGATAAGCCGGCAGATATCACGGCCACCAGTACTGAAGCTGAGAAAACGGACTATGCTGCTTGGGAAAAGAGCAATCGGATTTGCTTATTGACAATGAAGAAATCCATTCAAGAACACTTGAAAAGTGGTTTGCCAGCTGACTGTATTACTAAGGAAATGATGGCAGCCTTAGAAGCTAGAAACCGCATTTCATCTAATGCTGAGGTTGGTACACTTCTTCAAAAGCTCTTCAATATGAAGTATGATGGTACTGCTGGAGTTAGAGATTATGTCCTTAGGATGGTAGACCTAAAGACAAAGCTTCAAGCTCTTAATGTTTCCATTCCTGATGCTTGTATTGTGGATCAAGCCTTGAACGCCCTTCCACCTGATTTCGAGATTATAAAGACAAATTATAATTCCCAAGATGAGACTTGGTCAGTTAATGACTTGATAGCAAGGGTGGTGGCAGAGGAAGAGAAACTTAAGAAGGAAAAATGGCATCTAGCCTTATATGTTTCTAGTTCCCACAAAAGGAAGGATAAGAAGTTCAGAAATCGTACTCATAAAGGTACTCATGACACTACTGGTCAATCTGACAATATGGGTCCAAAGAAAACATCTTTCAAAAGGGATGGTGGCCACTGCTTCTTTTGTAAGAAGAAAGGTCACATAAAAAAGGACTATGAAAAATTTAAAGCTTGGTTGTCCAAACGTGAGCCTACAGGTAATGATTCATTGGCACTTGTTTGTGAATCCAACCTATCAGAAGCACCATCCAGTTCTTGGTAGCTCGATAGCGGTGCAACTAATCATGTTGCGTTTACCATACAGGGATTCATAAACCGGAGGAAGCCAAATCAGGATGAATCAAGACTTACCTGTGGGAAACAACGAGAAAGCTGATGTTGTGTTTGTGGGAGATGTAATCTTGATTCTAGACTCTGGTTTTAGATTAATGTTGAAAGACACTTTCTATGTACCTTCATTTAAACTGAACTTAGTTTCCGTATCGTGTTTGGACATGTATGGCTACTCTTTTGAAATCAAGAACAATGTTATTTCTTTGTTTCTTAATTCAAATAAGGTTGGGTGCTGTTATATGTCCAACGGATTGTACAGATTGTATTTGTCTCCCAATGACATATACGTCGCTTATACGGCTGAAAATGTTGTTTCTAAGAGACCATTACCTAATGAACAGTCTTATGCATTGTGGCATAAACGGCTTGGCCATATCTCTAAGGATGGAGTAGAAAGGCTGATAAAGGCTAACATCCTGCCTGCTCTTAAAAATGACTTAGAGATATGTATAGACTGTTGTAAAGGTAAAATGACCAAGATAAGGAAGAAAACTGCAGTCCAAAGTTCTGACCTGTTGGAGGATATTCACACTGATATAAGTGGACCCTATACGGCAACCTTGTGTAGAAATTTTTATTTCATCACATTTATTGATGACTATTCTCGATATGGTTATCTGTACTTGATTAAAGAAAAGTCTGAGTCTCTTGACAAGTTCAAGATTTTTCGAACTGAAGTCGAGAAACAGTTGGAAAAAGTCATAAAGGTTGTTAGATCTGACCGAGGTGGAGAGTATTATGGCAAGCATGGCGATGCCGGACAGCTTAAGGGGCCATTTGCCAAATACTTAGAGGATTCTGGGATAGTGGCTCAGTTTACTATGCCTGGGAGTCCTGAGCAAAATGGTGTGGCCGAAAGGCGTAATCGCACTCTTATGGAAATGGTGAGGAGTATGATTAGTAGGACAAATTTACCTGATTTTCTGTGGGGTGAAGCTTTGAAAACAGCTTTGTACATTCTGAATCGTGTACCGACTAAAGTTGTTTCATTGACTCTTTTTGAGTTATGGACTGGACGTAAGCCTAGCTTAAACCATCTTAAGGTTTGGGGATGTCCTGCAGAAGTGAAGTTGTATAATCCAACATTAAGTAAGTTGGACTCCGGAACCACTCGGTGTTACTTTATATCTTACCCGGATCATTCGAAGGGATATCAGTTCTATAATCCCAATGGAGGCACAAGAATTGTGGAATCACAGACAACCAAGTTTCTGGAGTTTGATGTGGCCGAAGAAAGTAGCTGCTCACAGACTATTGAGGATAATAGTACGGTGGGTAATATTGTATCTTTATCTTCTCCCATACAGATAATTGTGGAAACTCCCACACCACAGACTGAACCTGTTGAGGCTCGGGATCCTGTTGTTGAGACAGCTCCTAATGAAGTTCCTCAAGGCTCTCAGGTGCAGGATGAGCCTGTTGTTGTTCCAGTAAGGAGATCCATTAGGGAGAGACGATCAGCTATACCACCGGACTACTTAGTCTATATAGGAGAGCAAGACTACGATATCGATTTTGTGGCTGATCCAGTGACTTATGCAGAAACTGTTTCTTGTCCTCAGTCAGAACTGTGGTTGGATGCAATGAAAGATGAAATGCAGTCTATGAAGCATAATAGAGTTTGAGAACTTGTTGAATTACCTGAAGGTCATAGACCCATAGGCTGCAAATGGGTGTATAAGACTAAAAGGGACTCCAAAGGAAAGATTGAGAAGTTTAAAGCCAGACTGGTAGCTAAGGATTTCACTCAAAGAGAAGGAGTAGACTATGAAGCAACTTTTTCTCCGGTCTCTTCTAAAGATTCTTTCAGAGTGATCATGGCATTAGTAGCTCATTTCGATATGGAGTTGCACCAGATGGATGTTAAAACTGCCTTTCTCAATGGAGACCTTAATGAAGAAGTCTATATGATGCAACCCGAAGGTTTTGCGGCAAATGATTCAGGTACGCTTGTATGTAGACTGAAAAAGTCTATTTATAGTCTCAAGCAAGCTTCTAGACAATGGTACTTAAAGTTTCATAGTGTTGTCGCTTCATTTGGTTTTGTTAAGAACAAAGTAGATCAGTGTATATACTGCAAGGTCAGTGGGAGAAAATTCATTTTCCTTATATTCTATATGGATGATATCCTGCTTGCAAGCAGTGACCTTGGTTTAATGAATGAGACAAAGCGGATGTTGTCAAAGAACTTTGATATGAAGGACCTTGGTGAGGCGTCTTTTGTCCTTGGCATTGAGATTCATAGGAATCGTTCTCGCAGACTATTGGGTTTATCTCAGAGGGCATATGTTGATCGTATTTTAGAAAGATTCAACATGCAGCAATGTAAGCCAGGAATTGCTCATGTCAGTAAAGGTGATAAGTTGAGTCTGTCACAATGTCCTCATTCAGATTTTAAGAAAGCCCATATAAAGAATGTACCTTATGCTAGTGCACTTGGGAGTATTATGTATGCTCAAGTATGTACTAGACCAGATATTGCTTTTGCAACAGGACTTCTAGGCAGATATCAGTCAAATCCAGGACACGATCATTGGATTGCTGCTAAGAAGGTTTTAAGGTACTTAAAGAGAACAAAAGATTATATGCTGATTTACAAACATGTTCAGGACCTACAGCTAGTTGGGTATTCGGATTCAGACTTTGCTGGCTGTCAGGATGAAAAGAAGTCGACAACAGGTTACATTTTCAAGTTAGCAGGAGGTGCAGTATCATGGAAAAGTGAGAAACAGAAATCAATGACATCCTCTACCATGCAAGCGGAGTTTGTAGCATGCTTTTCAGCCGCTACTCAGGCAATTTGGCTCCGAAACCTCATTAAGGAGTTGACCGTATTTGATTTTGTGGATAGGCCCATACAGTTGTATTGTGACAATAACTCTGCAGTGTTTTTTTTTTAACAATAACAGAGGTCTCAAGGGGTCTAAGCATATGGAAGTTAAGTATCTGACTATAAAGGAAAAAGTTCAGGATGGTGACATTGCAGTAGAGCACATTTCAACAGATTATATGATTGCAGATCCACTAACTAAAGGCCTTCGCCCTTGTGTATTTGATCGACATGTCATTAACATGGGCTTAGCAGTATCATGGGATACTGTCAATTAGTGGGAGCTGTTTAGTTTTATGTTGCTCTTATGAAGTTTGTATATGATTTCGTTACATTTTTGTAATATTTGAATATGTATCAACTCTTTTGCATTCAATGAGGTATTTGTGAATGTAGATTTATCAAGTTGAGTACATATATGAAAATCTCGAGGCATTGTGTAAACCTTGAGTACAGGCTATGGGGCATTCTTGATATTAGCCTTAACAATATGCCTTGTTACACATAAAGTACAATTAACTATCAAGCTAAGACATATGCAGGTTCGTTGGAACCATAAAGGATATTCTCTGGTGACACACTAGGTTTTGTGACACTTAAGGAGAGAGAATTTGGACTAACAAAATGGATAACACATGAAGTATCACTCATTATGAGGTATTGTCCATTTGACACACTACCCTATTGAATCCATATAAGTAAAGTTGAAAGCACTCGTGACCATGGAAGGCTCTGCGTGAGTACATGCAGTTACCGCCATGATTCGGTGTTCGAGACTTTATGGGATCGGATTGACTATTAAGAATAATCTCTAGACCAATATAAGGGTGCGCACACAGTTGTGTTTCAATTAATATCGCCCAAGTGGGAGAATGTAAGAATTTCCTAATGTGGGCATTATTAATTGAAATTAACTGAATTAGTTTGGTCTAATAAATGTAAGATATATGGGTTCTTAATAAGTCTAATATGGGGCTGGCTGGTGTGGGCCGAGTACGGCTCGGCCCGTAATGAGAGAGCCCGTGGTCGAAGACTCTATAAATAGCGCTCAAGTCCCTCCCCTAACCTGATGATGCACAATTTGACTCACATACAGATCAAGAAAGAATTTTCTTCTCGTGAGTGGCAATCTCATTAGGCCAGTGTTCTAACGAAGGGTATAGGGGAGAAGATCTTGAGTTCGTGTTCGGAAACCGTCGCAAATTCCGCGTCAAGTACGATGGATTCCAAACCAGGTACGCGAATCGACAATTTCTCCATTATCGTGTTTCGATTCTGAATATGGTGATCCTGGACGTGCCATTTTCGTGGCCTTCAATTAAAGCAGTCAATTCACCTCTGAAGCACCAGACATAGCATCAGCAAAACCTCTCTTATTGCCTGAGGCAACAATTTTTCTGTGAAGAGTAATCACCATCACTTGAAGGGTGTACAGGAAAAAAGGGCTTCTCTTCAAGCTTCGCCGAGCTTAGGGCGCGAAAATCTGCATCTCTTTCTGGAGACTGGAATCTTGGAAGTCCGAGCCTCAATTCAATAGCCTTTAGGTCGAGGGCCATCTTGCAACCATCTAAGACAGCGGGAATCGCGAAACTATCCTCTGCAGGATAATTGCTCGAGCCCATGTAGTTACGCTCTTTCAACTCGGCATTCCGGCGTACTCTTTCCAAGGATGATGGAGGCGCCAGTAAAGTGACATTGCTCGGGAAGGTTCACATCGGACAGCAAAATAAGCTTCTGTTACTTTGTACCACATGGATGGTCCTTAGCTAGCTCTCTCTGTCTCTCTCTCAAAACACACTCTTTCTCTGCACTACCCAAACCCTCAATTAGCGAGTTGGGCAGTAATAATTAGGAAGATGACAGTGAGGATAATCAGTGAGATGATAAGATGCCGGCGAGGATAATTCGTAAGACGTCAAAGTAAAAGCAAAGGCAAAAAAGTGGAAGATTAGATTCACTGTCATCTTGCTAACCACAGGGAGAACATCTGCCCCAAGCAAGATAAAAATATATGGAGATACTCTTGGACTCTCATGAGGTAGGGCTGAGCAACCAGACCGGACGGCCCTGAAAACCGGTTTGGTTCCAAATCCTCATTAGAACCGGTCCGGTTTCTTGTTCAGAGTGAAGAACCACCCATGAACCGAGTCAAATTTGGAACTGGTTTCATAAAGTCTAAAAACCCTAGTTTTTCTCGTCAAATATTTTTCTCTATCTCTTTCTTTATTTTTATTCTCTTCAACCTCACTCAAACACTTCACAACTCTTTCTCGCTCGCACCTCACTCTCCTCCTCGCTTGTTCAAGCCTCGCAACCCTCGCTCATTCATGACTTGTTCGCTTGCTCTCATTCATCTTTTACTTTGAATCGTTTTGTTACTCATATTGTCATGCTGTTAAAAAATGAAATCAAAAAAAGGGACAAAAGAAAAATAGATTCTCAGGTAGACCCTAAAACCGGACCAGACCAGATAAACAAAGTAGGTTTTAAGGTTGGCTCCAAGGCAAAAAGGGTAGGTCTCAGATTTCAAATATATGGATATCAGTTCTAACAAAGTAGGTTCTAGATTCCAAGTCCGGAATCTACCAACCTTTGAACCAATCTCCCCTAACATAATGGGCTATACGACAATTAGGGTTTGACTATGTGTTAATCGGGCCTCTAGCCAAATTTTAAAGGCCTAGGGTAGGAATATGAAATCACTAATCAGCCTATCACGTTTCTCCATCACTATGCACTCACTAGCCAATGGGGGGGAACAAAATCAGTTGTGTTAGCACATTGGCGGACCTAAGGGACTATTGGTCAAGAAATCACTTTACGAGATTTAAAAAAAAAAATTTGTCTATCTTCTAGCCTCAAACTCTCGCACTACAAAAAAACATGTTTTTTTCGACGAAATTTTCAACGAAAAATTTGGAAAAATTCGTTGGAAAAAGAATTTCCAACGAAAAAAAATTCGTTGTTAATTCATCGTCGCAAATTTTTCCAACGAAAAATTTCAATTTTCGTTGGAAATTTGCGACGAATTTTTTTTCATTGGAAAATTCGTTGGAAAACTCGTGGCTAAATTCATTGGAAAAACTACAAAATTTTTTTTTGATCGAAAAATCGTGGAAATTTTTTTTCCAACAAAAAATATTTTTTTTTTGTCGAAAAATCGCCTTCGCCGCTGGCGAGGGCCGAGCTCAAGCTCGCCCAAATCTGGGCGAGCTCGACCCTCGCCAGCGACGGTGATGAGGTGGTTGAGGCGGCGGGCGAGGTGGCGGCCCATGGTGGCGTCGGGGGCGCTGACCGCCGCGGGGGCTTGGCCTTGGATGGCCGCGGCGGCGCATTTGGGGAGGGAGCCGACGTCGCCCGAGGGGGGCTTGCAGGAGTTGAGGGCCCCGATCTTGGTGTCCATGGCGCCGGAGCCAGAGCCGGAGTCGGAGGAGGAGGGGGGCGGCAAGGGAGGAGGCGGAGGGGGAGGCGGAGGGAGAAGGTGAAGGCGAGGGATTGCAATGGAGGTTGTTCACGGAGAGAGAGAGAGAGAGAGAGAGAGAGAGAGAGAGAGAATGTGGAAATTGAGAGTTGCGGGAATAATGAGCGCGAAAATGTTGAATAAGGAAGAAGTAGAGTTTTCGTTGCAAAATTCGTGGGAAATTTCCCACGAATTTTGTAATGAAAATTATACACACTAAAATAATTGCCCGGAAAATTGAAATTCGTTGGAAATTTCCAACGAATTTTTCCATGAATATAAAAAATGCTGAACAGCACCGAGTTTTTTTGAATTCGTCGCAAAATTCGTTGGAAATTTCCAATGAATTTTCCAACGAAAATTGTACACATTGAAATAATTGCCCGGAACATTGAAATTCGTTGAAAAATTCGTTAGAAATTTCCAACGAATTTTCCAACAAATATAAAAAATGCCGAACAATACCGGGTTTTTTTTAATTCGTTGGAAAATTCGTTGGAAATTTCTAACGAAATTTTCAACGAAAAATGTACACACTGAAATAATTGCCCGGAAAATTGAAATTCGTGAGAAAATTCGTTGGAAATTTCCAACGAATTTTCCCACGAATATAAAAAATGCCAAACAATACCGGGTTTTTTTGAATTTGTCGCAAAATTCGTTGGAAAATTTGTCGCAAATTTGCGACGAAAATTTTTTCGTCGCAAATTTTCGTGGCAAATATCCAGTTTTTTTGTAGTGTCGGTCCATCATCGGATGTGCGTCTGGATGATGTACACGACGCAGGTTCAATTCCTCAATACACCAAAGCCCATGTCTTATTTGCTTCGTGAGGAGTGTTATATTTCTTCAATTTGCACTTTACCTACCTTAGTGAGGTTCACTATGATCATACGGACAAATGTAAAGTCCAGAGGATTGCTAGTGTACCCACCAGGGATTTGTTTTGATGATTCGAGCAATTTCGGATATTTTATTTGGAGAGCAAATGTGAAAAGAAATACTAATTAACAAGATTTATGTCCCTTTTCTTTTATGGGATAAGTGCACCACAAGTCCTAAAACTTGTCACAAAAGTGTATTTAAGTCCTAAAACTTGCAAAAAGTTCATTTGAGTCCTAAAACTTGTCAAAATGGTTCATTTGAGTCCTAAAGTTAACACCGTTAGATTTACTAACGGAAAATGCTGACGTGGCGCTGACATGTCATTTTTAATTATTTTTCTTGAGACATGTGGCGCCACGTCAACAAAAAAATAAAAATAGAAAAAGCTGTAAAAAAACAAAAAAAAACCAAAAAAAGGAAAAAAAAAAACAGAACCGGCGGTGACCAAGCCTGGCGGCCACCGCCGGTGGCCGCCGCCACAGCCACCGGGAAGGACCGGTGGAGGTCGCCTAGGCCTTCCCGAAGCCCGGCGACCCTCGCCGGCCCCGGGCGAGTCCCCGGCCTCGGGCGAGTCCCCGGCGAGGGCCGGCGAAGGTCGCCTGGGCCTTCCCGAAGTCCGGCGACCCTCGCCGGCCCCGGGCGAGTCCCCGGCGAGGGCCGGCGACCCTCGCTCAGATCTGGGGCGAGGGTTGCGCCCTCCCCCAGATCGAGGGTCGCCGGCCCTCGCCGGGGACTCGCCCGGGGTCGGCGAGGGTCGTCAGGCTTCGGGAAGGCCCAGGCGACCTCCGTCGGCCTTGTGCGAGTCCCCGGCGAGGGCCGGCGACCCTCGATCTGGGGGAGGGCGCGACCCTCGCCCCAGATCTCAGCGAGGGTCGCCGGCTCTCGCCGGGGACTCGCCCGGGGCCGGCGAGGGTCACCGGGCTTCGAGAAGGCCCAGGCGACCTCCGCCGATGCTTCCCGATGGCTGTGGTGGCGGCCACCGGCGGTGGCCACCGGCTTGGCCACCGCCGATTCTATTTTTTTTTCCTTTTTTTACAGCTTTTTCTATTTTTATTTTTATTTTTGCTGACGTGGCGCCATATGTCTCAAGAAAAATAATTAAAAATGACATGTCAGTGCCACGTCAGCGTTTTCCGTTAGTAAATCTAACGGTGTTAACTTTAGGACTCAAATGAACCATTTTGACAAGTTTTAGGACTCAAATGAACTTTTTGCAAGTTTTAGGACTTAAATGTACTTTTGTGACAAGTTTTAGGACTTGTGGTGCACTTATCCCTTCTTTTATTCTTTCCCCTCTTTTCATTCATCAAGATGTATTTGCATTTAGGAACCGGGCCTCAGTTCAAGCAAGTTAGTCTAAAATTGGGCTTGGTTTATGTCTATTCAATGGACAAATAGCCCACATGGCTAAGTATAAATAATATATATATATACACACACATGGAAATTAGATGATGGTCAAATTATCGAATCCAACCATCCTCCACTCAGAAAAATAAAAATCCAATATCGAGAAACTGAAATGATAGCTTCTCCTTTCAAATCGGCTTAAAAAATGGATAGCATAGGAATCATGAAAATTGTTGAATAAAATAATTTCTCTAATCAACATCTTCATACGATAGGAAAACAATTAGACAGAATTGAACATTCTGTTCAAAATAATCCTTTGAAAAACATTTCTGAATCAAAAAATTTGAAAACATGTCTTTTCAAGAACTTTGAAATTCCCAAAAATCCTAGTCTTGATTTTGCAAAAGCTCTTGATGAAAGAAGAAGACTCATCAAAGGAAAAACAGTTTTAAACCCTCCGATAATTTTAGAAACTCCTAAGATACAAAAATTATGTGTCAAAGACACTTCTGAACAAATCAATGTTTTGGATAAATTTGATACAGATTCGATTCCTGAAATAACTAGGATCACATGGAAAGACCCTCAAAAATTATATTTTTCCAGAGCTACACCCCCTGATATACTTTTAGAAGAATCTCCTTCGAAAATCCAGAATAAATATTTTTCTGATGCTATTTATGAATGGAATATAGATAGTATTTCTGAACAAAATCTTATTAATATTTTGATATAGTATTTCTGAACAAAATCTTATTAATATTTTGACTTAAATGGTTATGCTTGCTAATACTTATAAAATAATTCTTGATGCTTCTGATCAATCAGTAGCTTATCTTTTAATAGTGAGTTATATATATATATATATATATATATATATATATATATATATATATATATATATATATATTTATTTATAGACGCGCGCGCACTCGTGCGTGTGTGTGAAGGACATCGTTAAAAGATTCTATTGGCCATTGAGTTGAGAGACCTCTTTAAACATTTAGCAGAAATTCATGGACTACCAAGTTAGATATGCAATCACTGAACTTTTAGACTTCGTTTCTTCTCGAATTCTTAGAGTTCCGTGCATGAAAATACAAAACATCGTTCTGTGCTGGTAATTCCGTAAATGGCATTTCAAACCCAATCAGTAACTAAATTTTGACTGGCTAATTATTTAGCTTGTAACATGCTAGTAAGTTACCAACGATTCTAAGGAAGTACCCATAGTTTTTTAGAGTGTAACCTATTAATAAGATACGAATAGTTTTATAGGAGTGCCGATACATCTGATTTTTCTAAATAATCGACTATTTCTATAAGTTTACCATTATTTACTTGTGTAGCTTACCAACGTATTAAAGTTACTAATTTCATAGTGAATTGCCAACTCTTATTTGAATCAATTTATCAACTTTTATTCAATTTTCCAAAATTACCAATTGTTCCGAGAACGTACAAGTATAAATTTGCCGAGGTTACCATCATACTAATGTTACTAACTCTTAAAGCAAATAATAAATATAATTTGAGCGATTTACTAACTCAAATACTATCTAGTTGTAGCTTTACTAACTATTATTTGATTGGACTTACCAATGTTTATTTAATAGTTTTGAAGTCATCTGTTCTAATAATTTGCCGACATGTACTTGCGAATGTTATCAGCATGTTAAAGTTACTAGCTCTTATAAAAAAATTTACCTACTCTTATTTTAGTCTATATATTAATGTTTGTTTGACTGCAACACGTTCATAAGCTCCCCAAACAAATTTAAGTAACTGACTAAAATAGTTTTGACCAAAAAGAAAAACTTACTAAAATAGTTGGTAATTTTTAAACAATCAAATAAAAGTTGGCAAGTGACTCAAACAAGAGTTGATATTTTCATGTAAGACTTGGTAACTTAAGTTCCGGAAATGGATGTTGGTAAATTATCGGGATACATCAATAATTTTGAAAAGAGTTGGCAATTTCGCATGAAAGTAGTAGGGTTAATGTTACGAAAAATCGCCAATTGGTACATATGTGACAAATTTACCAAAAACTAATTTTTTGATCACAAAAAATCCGAAATTGATATACTTGTGACAGATTTACCATTTATTAAATTGGATTAATATCATGAAAAATCGCAAATCAGTACCCCTATGACAAACGGAGGGTAAAACCCTAAATTGGTATACTCGTCATGTCACGCCCCGCACTTCTCGGTGCGCCACATCCCTCGCAGAGGTCGATTTGTGTGCGACGTCCCAGGACGCGTCGCCGACCCAACACCCAACACAGAGATAAACAACACATGCGGAAGCAATTAAAACTACCCGTACATACATCAATACATGACCAAGGGTATCCCCCAAAATCAACACTTGTACTAAAACCGGAATTCATTTACAATATTCATATACAGCCCAACTACCAAAAATCAAAAGCAGTTCAAGGCCACTACTAACAAAAAGGGAATGAGTGGCTCGGGCTCAAGCACTACAACTAGCCGGGGTCTTCTCCCAAAAATGCATCCGGACACCTGTCATCCTCAAGGCCGGGGATCTGAAAATGTCGATTTTACAACAACCGTGAGAATAAATCTCAGCGAGTAATTCCCTAAACCTAAACTAGGCTAACATGCACCTCCTGACCAGTACTAGACAGACAACACACAACTAAACAGTACATGACTCAGGCCCTCGGCCCGAATCTAGAAATCACATGACCCTGCAGGATAGGCATTCCATGAATAATAACAAACACGCAACAGAACTTGATCACAGTACATGTACACACATTCCCATGTCACAACGCATGTTATGCATATGCCAGTGCTCGCACTCATGCACATGCCTCATCAATGCATTACCGCATACTTGCACACTAGCACTCAGCCATTTCTCAATTTCTCCTCCGACCCGCGTTAAACGCATCAGGTCCGACCCGCGTAAAACGCATCAGGTCCACACTGGCACACTTGCCCAATTTATTATTATTACGACTCGAGTCATCACTTTTTCACGGCCCGGTGCGTCTAGCCTGCTTCAAAGTGCATGAGGCGCAGCAACCGATCTGGCCCAGTGTCTCTAGCCTGCTTCAAAGTGCATGAGGCGCAACACTGATCTCCTTGCGAACCAGAGCCTGCTTCAAAGTGCATGAGGATGGTCGCCTTCCGGACGTACCGGGCATCGTCCTGCTCCAAAGTGCATGAGGACGGTATCGACCCGAAGGTCACGACCCGTAGGTCCTTAGGTGGTCACACAACTCATTATTATCTTGACCCCGCGTAACACGCATCAGGGCATTTTAGGTGATCACAATGCACATGTCACTCGGGCACACTTATAAATGTAAATGCCGTGCCAATGCTTGAGATGTGCAACCATGGCCATAAAGCTCACACTTAGGCATCCACATGCGCGAATCACGAGATAACACACTCAATTTGTGCCGCGCATAATCAAATTCATAAATTCACATGCCCAAGTCAAACAATCAATTTCAATCAGCCATAGCATCAAATCAGCACACCATCCATGCACAAATTCACATAATCAGGTCAACAAGCATTCGCACATTCGAGGCCCACCAAACTAATTCATCTCTAGTCCCGCTAGACACGCGACAGGACACCATCAAATTAACCACACTCGAGGCTCAATTAGCCAGTCAAATACACCAATCGACCAATCACAGTAATTGCACAATTAAACCTCAAAATAATCGTGCCTCGCCCAAATCAAATCCAATCCAATCCATTCGCGGCCAACCACTAAACCACAAATTTTAGGCCGATAATTATTCTCAAATACTCCATTATAATCCTCAAATATCATTCCAATTGGCCCCCACAAAAATCAATTACGGCGCGCGTTATAATCCCCAAATTAAACCCGAACAATCCCAAATTTGGGCCGATTTAATCCAACTGTCCAGCCCATTAATCGCGCCTCTCGGTCACTAATCCTCCATTAATTTACCAAACTAATCCACCGAATTAGCCACAATCAAACCCCTAATCAAATTCACAAATTAACCCCTAAATTAACCCCTAAACCGGTCTAGAAATGTAAATTATCCTAATTAGGGTTTAGGGTTGTACTCACCGGGTGTCCGACGCTTAAAACGGGCCGGACGAACCGAATCGGGCTCGGGTGAACAGTAACCGGCGTGAACAGTGTCGCCGGAACAGTGCCTCGCCGGAACAGTGCCTTGCCGGAACAGTAACCGGCCGGAAAATGAACAGTACTCGCCGGACTGAACAGGAGTGGAAACGGCGGGGCAGGTGGCTGGTGGACAGAACGGAAGCAGCGGCGTCGCCGGACAGCAGCAGCTTCGGCGGCGAGGCTGGCTCCGGCGAGCGGCTGGGGAGAGAACCGGCGGTGAGAGAGACAAAGAGTGAGAGAGAGAGAGAGAGAGAGAGAGAGAGAGAGGGGGTAAGGGAGGACTCACGGGCAGAGAGGAGAGAGGAGGGGCTGCTGGAGGAGCAGAGGGGGACGGTGGTCCACGGCGACCTCGCGGCGGCGACGAGGCGGCGCGGCGAGCGGGCGAACCACGATGACCGGCGCGGCGAGCTCGCGGACTGAGGCGGCCGGGCTCAGTGAGCAGGAGCCGAGCTAGCTCGCGGCGGCTACGGCGGCAGACAGAGCGGTGGGGACGACGGCGGTGAGGCAAGGCGGCGAGGCAAGGTGGCTGGGTCTTGTCGGATGCGTCGGCGAGCTGCGACGAGCGAAGCTCGTCCGCTCGGGAGGAGAGAGAGAAGCAGCGTCGGGCGAAGCTGCCGCACGGTGTGAGGAGGACGGCGGCTGGTTGGGCGGCGTAGCGCGGCGGTCAAGCCGGCGACGGTGGCTGGCCGGCGGCGGCGACGGTGTCAAGCAGAGCGGCATCCAGTCGCAGCTCAAGCAGCAAGCCAGACGCGAAAGGGGGGAGAGAGAGAGCAGTCGGCGAGGTGGGGGCTAGCGGCGACGGGGTGGCGGTCGGAGCGGTGAGGACGACGGCGGCGCTGGCGATGGGCGAGGTGAGGCGGCTGGGCTGGCTGAAACGAAGGAGCATAAGCAGAAGCGGACGCAGCGAAGGAAGAAGAAGGAGAGAAGGAGAAGAGAAAGAAAGAGGAGAGAGGAGAGAGAAGAAAGAGTGGCGTGGGGGGCTGGTCTGCATGGCAGAACGGGAAGAAGAAGTGACGCGCGCATGGGGAACGCGCGCGGCAGAGGGAGAAGAGAGAGAGAGAGAGAGAGAGAGAGAGAGAGAGAGAGAGACGTGCGCGAGGGGACGTCTCGGCAGAGAGAGAGGAGAGAGAAAGAGGGAAGAAAAAGAGGAAAAGGCTGATTAATAATTTCTAAACGCGATCCAAGGGACACGATTTAAACCAAAAATCGGCCTGACAATCCCGATTAAATTCGGGAAAAAGGCCTAACGGTCTCCGAAAAATCCCGACAATATTCTAGGGCATACGGCCAAATTATAATAACCCAAATCACACTACGAGGGAGGTCTACCAGTCCAAATTTGCATCCGGTCCAAAATTTCACTTTCTCACTCATCCTGATAATTTCGACGTTGGCCACAATAATACCGACACCGTCCAATTTATTTCGTCCCGGAACTCCCGGAAATTGACTGCCAAGTTCAGAATATAATAACGACCAAATTCGATCGAGTGCGATTCTAGCAAAATTTCTAGTTTTAAAAATAAGAACCCGAGAGTGATCAGTTCCCGGGCGAAATTTCATTATAAGCGCACTGACGAATTACACGTTTCATAATTCCCAAAAATGGGCCAAAATCCGGACTGTTACAATTCTTCCCCCCTTACAAAAATTTCGTCCTCGAAATTTACAATCCCAACCCGACTACTCAAACAACTGGGGGTATTGGTGTCGCATCACTTCCTCGCTTTCCCATGTGGCGCCTTCCGTCCCGTGATGTTCCCAAATGACTTTGACCAACGGGATCGTCTTGTTTCTCAACATTTGCTCCTTCCTGTCCTCGATTCGCACTGGTCGCTCCACGTACGACACCCTGTCGTCCACGTCTATTACTTCATGATTCAGCACGTGGGTCGGATCTGGTTCGTACTTCCTCAACATCGACACGTGAAAGACGTTATGAACCTGTGACAAATTAGGCGGCAAGGCTAGACGATAGGCTAACGTTCCAACCCTTTCCAAAATCTCAAACGGGCCTATGTACCTGGGACTCAGCTTTCCTTTCTTGCCAAACCGAGACAATCCTCTCATTGGCGAGATCTTGAGAAACACATGGTCGCCAACTTGAAACTCCAACGGTCTACGCCTTCGGTCCGCGTAACTTTTCTGACGACTTTGTGCTGTTCTCAACCTTTCCCGGATAATTTTCACTGTTTCCACCGACTGTTGGACTAACTCTGGGCCCGTTATACTTCTTTCTCCTACCTCATCCCAACACAACGGTGTCCTGCAAGCCCTGCCATATAATGCTTCGAATGGCGCCATTCTGATACTCTGCTGAAAACTGTTATTGTAGGCAAATTCCACTAAGTGTAACTGTTCTTCCCACTTGCCCTGAAAATCTAACACACACGCTCTCAGCATGTCCTCTAAAGTCTGAATAGTCCTCTCAGACTGGCCATCCGTCTGTGGATGATAGGCTGTACTGAATTGTAACTTAGTTCCCATGGCCGATTGCAGACTTTTCCAAAAATTTGCAGTAAATCTGGGATCACGGTCCGAAGTAATTGATACTGGCACTCTATGAAGACGAACTATCTGTCGTACGTATAATTCTGCCAACCTTTCTAGCTCGAAGTCCTTTCGCACTGCCAGGAAGTGCGCTGACTTGGTCAGTCTGTCCACTATCACCCAAATGGCGTCGTGTCCCCTCTGGCTTCTTGGTAGTCCCGTTACAAAGTCCATTGTGATGTGTTCCCACTTCCATTCTGGGATTTCTAACGGTTGCAACATTCCACCCGGCTTGCAATGCTGTGCTTTCACCTGTTGGCACGTCAAACACTTGGCTACATGCTTAGCCACGTCCACCTTCATTCCGTTCCACCAATAGTGCTGTCGGAGATTCTGGTACATCTTAGTGCTGCCCGGGTGAATACTATAATTGCTCCTATGAGCTTCCGACAAAATCTCTTCTTTGAGCCCCAAATCATCGGGCACGCACAAACGTCCTCGAAATTTAAGAATTCCATCCTCGGACACCTGAAAGTCCGGCCTCCTCTTAGTGTCATCTATACTCAAAATTTTCTGAATCTCAACGTCCGTAGACTGCAACACCTTAATCTTCGTTTGTACTTCCGGCTCAATTCTCAATGTCGCCATCAGACCGGAGAGGTGTCCTACCTCAAACTTAAACTCTGAGTCCCGTGCTCTCTCTAATAAAGTCCACTCTTTAACCAGCAAATGCGCGATACTCGATTTCCTGCTCAAGGCATCCGCTACCTGGTTGGCCTTTCCGGGGTGATACAATATGTCGCAGTCGTAGTCTTTCAACAATTCCATCCAGCGCCTCTGCCTCATATTGAGTTCTTTCTGCGAAAATAAGTATTTGAGGCTCTGATGGTCCGTGTAGATCTGGAACCTTTCGCCACATAAGTAATGCCTCCAAATTTTGAGTGCGAAAATAATTGCTGCCAGTTCCAAGTCGTGGGTCGGGTAGTTCATCTCATGAGGTCTTAACTGCCGCGATGCATAAGCAACCACTCTTCCATGTTGCATTAGCACGCATCCCAATCCTCTAAGCGAAGCATCACTATAAATCTCATACCCGCCCGGTCCTGATGGAATCGTCAATACTGGCGCTGTCGTCAATCTCTGTTTCAGCTCCTGAAAACTCTCCTCGCACTTTTCAGTCCATTCAAACTTGGTTTCCTTCTTCAGCAACTTCGTCAACGGTGTGGCTATCGCTGAGAATCTCTCCACAAACCTCCGATAATAGCCTGCCAGTCCTAGAAAGCTTCGAACCTCAGTAACTGTCGTCGGTCTCGGCCAGTCCATTACTGCTTCAATCTTTGCCGGGTCCACGGAGATTCCTTCCCCGGATATTATATGCCCAAGAAATGCTACTCGGTTCAACCAAAACTCGCACTTGCTAAACTTAGCATACAGTGCATGCTCCCTTAACGTCCGCAGAACCTTTTCCAAGTGCACCTCGTGTTCCTCGGAACTCTTCGAATACACTAAAATGTCGTCTATGAATACAATGACGAACTGGTCCAAGAATTCCTTGAATACCCGGTTCATTAAGTCCATAAAAGCAGCAGGGGCATTAGTCAGTCCAAAAGGCATCACTGTGAACTCATAGTGCCCATATCTAGTCCTGAATGCTGTCTTTGGAATATCCTCCTTTTGGATCCTTAACTGGTGATACCCTGTCCTCAAGTCAATCTTAGAAAACACCGACGCTCCTTGTAACTGGTCGAACAGGTCGTCAATCCTTGGGAGAGGATACTTATTCTTGACCGTCACTTGATTTAGCTGCCGGTAGTCGATACACAACCTTAGCGATCCATCCTTCTTTCTTACGAATAATACCGGCGCTCCCCATGGAGACGCACTCGGTCGGATAAAACCTTTGTCAAGTAGTTCCTGCATCTGGACCTTCAATTCCTTCAACTCTGACAATGACATCCTGTAGGGCGGCTTCGAGATTGGCTCAGTCCCAGGGGCCAACTCGATAACGAATTCCACCTCCCTTTCTGGCGGCAATCCCGGCAATTCCTGAGGAAAGACATCGGGAAAATTGCATACGACTGGTATTTCCTCAAGCCGCACTTCACCCGCTGACGGATCCACCACACTGGCTAAATAACCTTGACAGCCCTCGTCCAACAACTTAGTTGCTTCCACCGACGAAACCCAAGGGATCGAGGTTCCTCCTCGACTCCCTACAAATTCAAATCTAGGATGTCCAGCCGGGCTAAACTGGATCACCCTGGTACTACAGTCCATTACGGCATTCTGCTTAACTAACCAGTCCATGCCCATAATCAAATCAAAATCATACATGGGTAACACTGCTAAGTCTATCCTGCTTTCTACGCCACCAACTACTATCTCACAATTCGGGCATCCTAGGGATATGCATATCTTATCCTTCAATGGCGTAGTCACGCACAATTGCACTTCTAACATAATAGGCTTTAATCCAGTCAATTCAACAAACTGAGCAGATATAAACGAATGTGATGCTCCCGGGTCGAACAATGCATACGCTATATGATGGCACAGAGAAACCATACCTGTGACCACCCCGGGTGCATTTTCCACTTCCCTTCGCGCCATTGCATACACCCGTCCTTGTGCCGGCGGTCTGCCCATGATAGCTGGCGGGGCACTCCCAGGCTGGTTCCCAATTCGAGGTTGTTGTAGTATCGGGGCTCTCGCGGGGTGTTGTTGGGGGCAATTCTTGATCTGATGATTCGTACTCCCACACTTGAAGCAAGCCCCAAATCTGTTTTGCTGAAAGTTCGGCTTCTCGATGTTCCTTCTAATCGGTGGGACAAATCGCCTGTTTCCCGCCATCGGTTTCTTCCCAAGACGGCGGTTGTCCCTAGCCGGGGCGAACCGCGATCCAGATGCGGCTGCTCTATCCACTTGTTCCCGCTCAATAGCCTGAGCTCTCTCATACAGATCTTCATAAGTTTTCAGATTCACTGGTATCAGCTGTCCGCGAATGTCCGCCTTCAATCCATCCCGGAATCTTCGCGCCTTATCCTCCGGGTGTTCCACCATCCTTGGCGCGAACCTTGACAACCTAGCAAACTCCGCCTCGTACTGATCCACGGTCATTGATCCTTGACGGAGTCTCATAAATTCTGCCAGTTTCCTTTCTCTGGCGCTTTCAGAAAAGAACTTTCCTAGGAATCTCTCAGAAAATACGGCCCAAGTCTGGGCGGTCCCTTCGGGAAATACTCGTCCTTTGGTGGCCCTCCACCAATCATTGGCGTTGTCCTGCAGCTGATATACCGCCAACGTCACCTTTTCAGCCTCGGTGCACCCTAGTACTTCGAATGCCTTCTCTAGTTCCTCAATCCAACGGGGTGCAGCCTCAGGATCACCTTGGCCGTTGAACTTCGGCGGCTTCAACTTCAGGAACTGCTCTACCAGCTTCGACATTGGCCTAATCACATTCACCGGTCCCGGGATTGGATTCTCCACATTTCCCTGATTTCCATCATTTCCATTGTTTCCATGATTCCCGTTATTCCCATTGTTCCCATTGGCCCCATTGGCAGCTGCAATGGCGGCCTCAACAGCAGCGGCGATAGTGGCATCTCTCTCCTGAGCCAATCTACCTCCCAGAATTCCAGCTTCCTCGAGGGCTCTTAGGATTCCATCAACCCTCGGATCCTCCGCAATCCTTACTTGCGGTTCAACACGATCCGGCTCAGGACCTCGACCTCGACCTCTACCTCGTCTACGGCCTCGACCTCTACCTCGTCCTGGGTTACTCGTCTTTCCAACTTGCATGTCCATCTTCCTGCTATAATTCCCACATCGGGATTAGAGACCTAACCCAAGCTAAACCGGTCTAAGGTCCTAGGCAGGGAGCTTAACACTACAGCAATCAACCACTCAGCATGCGATTAAGCATAAACAGCACAGGACTTCAGTCCCTGAACACGTGTACTAACCTCGAGTCCCGACGCACCTGCACTTTACGGGTCAACCAAAACAAGCACTCAATCAAGACACAGACAGTCAGGAGGTACACTTAGCACACGAGGTCACCCTACTGGCTACCCAAGGTCATCGCTCCTTATTACTCCAGGCTTCGACCTTATTGGACCGAGCTAACCTTGCTCTGATACCAAATCAAACGGGGATGTCACGCCCCGCACTTCTCGGTGCGCCACATCCCTCGCAGAGGTCGATTTGTGTGCGACGTCCCAGGACGCGTCGCCGACCCAACACCCAACACAGAGATAAACAACACATGCGGAAGCAATTAAAACTACCCGTACATACATCAATACATGACCAAGGGTATCCCCCAAAATCAACACTTGTACTAAAACCGGAATTCATTTACAATATTCATATACAGCCCAACTACCAAAAATCAAAAGCAGTTCAAGGCCACTACTAACAAAAAGGGAATGAGTGGCTCGGGCTCAAGCACTACAACTAGCCGGGGTCTTCTCCCAAAAATGCATCCGGACACCTGTCATCCTCAAGGCCGGGGATCTGAAAATGTCGGTTTTACAACAACCGTGAGAATAAATCTCAGCGAGTAATTCCCTAAACCTAAACTAGGCTAACATGCACCTCCTGACCAGTACTAGACAGACAACACACAACTAAACAGTACATGACTCAGGCCCTCGGCCCGAATCTAGAAATCACATGACCCTGCAGGATAGGCATTCCATGAATAATAACAAACACGCAACAGAACTTGATCACAGTACATGTACACACATTCCCATGTCACAACGCATGTTATGCATATGCCAGTGCTCGCACTCATGCACATGCCTCATCAATGCATTACCGCATACTTGCACACTAGCACTCAGCCATTTCTCAATTTCTCCTCCGACCCGCGTTAAACGCATCAGGTCCGACCCGCGTAAAACGCATCAGGTCCACACTGGCACACTTGCCCAATTTATTATTATTACGACTCGAGTCATCACTTTTTCACGGCCCGGTGCGTCTAGCCTGCTTCAAAGTGCATGAGGCGCAGCAACCGATCTGGCCCAGTGTCTCTAACCTGCTTCAAAGTGCATGAGGCGCAACACTGATCTCCTTGCGAACCAGAGCCTGCTTCAAAGTGCATGAGGATGATCGCCTTCCGGACGTACCGGGCATCGTCCTGCTCCAAAGTGCATGAGGACGGTATCGACCCGAAGGTCACGACCCGTAGGTCCTTAGGTGATCACACAACTCATTATTATCTTGACCCCGCGTAACACGCATCAGGGCATTTTAGGTGATCACAATGCACATGTCACTCGGGCACACTTATAAATGTAAATGCCGTGCCAATGCTTGAGATGTGCAACCATGGCCATAAAGCTCACACTTAGGCATCCACATGCGCGAATCACGAGATAACACACTCAATTTGTGCCGCGCATAATCAAATTCATAAATTCACATGCCCAAGTCAAACAATCAATTTCAATCAGCCATAGCATCAAATCAGCACACCATCCATGCACAAATTCACATAATCAGGTCAACAAGCATTCGCACATTCGAGGCCCACCAAACTAATTCATCTCTAGTCCCGCTAGACACGCGACAGGACACCATCAAATTAACCACACTCGAGGCTCAATTAGCCAGTCAAATACACCAATCGACCAATCACAGTAATTGCACAATTAAACCTCAAAATAATCGTGCCTCGCCCAAATCAAATCCAATCCAATCCATTCGCGGCCAACCACTAAACCACAAATTTTAGGCCGATAATTATTCTCAAATACTCCATTATAATCCTCAAATATCATTCCAATTGGCCCCCACAAAAATCAATTACGGCGCGCGTTATAATCCCCAAATTAAACCCGAACAATCCCAAATTTGGGCCGATTTAATCCAACTGTCCAGCCCATTAATCGCGCCTCTCGGTCACTAATCCTCCATTAATTTACCAAACTAATCCACCGAATTAGCCACAATCAAACCCCTAATCAAATTCACAAATTAACCCCTAAATTAACCCCTAAACCGGTCTAGAAATGTAAATTATCCTAATTAGGGTTTAGGGTTGTACTCACCGGGTGTCCGACGCTTAAAACGGGCCGGACGAACCGAATCGGGCTCGGGTGAACAGTAACTGGCGTGAACAGTGTCGCCGGAACAGTGCCTCGCCGGAACAGTAACCGGCCGGAAAATGAACAGTACTCGCCGGAGTGAACAGGAGTGGAAATGGCGGGGCAGGTGGCCGGTGGACAGAGCGGAAGCAGCGGCGTCGCCGGACAGCAGCAGCTTCGGCGGCGAGGCTGGCTCCGGCGAGCGGCTGGGGAGAGAACCGGCGGTGAGAGAGACAAAGAGTGAGAGAGAGAGAGAGAGAGAGAGAGAGAGAGAGAGAGAGTAAGGGAGGACTCACGGGCAGAGAGGAGAGAGGAGGGGCTGCTGGAGGAGCAGAGGGGGACGGTGGTCCACGGCGACCTCGCGGCGGCGACGAGGCGGCGCGGCGAGCGGGCGAACCACGGTGACCGGCGCGGCGAGCTCGCGGACTGAGGCGGCCGGGCTCAGTGAGCAGGAGCCGAGCTAGCTCGCGGCGGCTACGGCGGCAGACAGAGCGGTGGGGACGACGGCGGTGAGGCAAGGCGGCGAGGCAAGGTGGCTGGGTCTCGCCGGATGCGTCGGCGAGCTGCGACGAGCGAAGCTCGTCCGCTCGGGAGGAGAGAGAGAAGCAGCGTCGGGCGAAGCTGCCGCACGGTGTGAGGAGGACGGCGGCTGGTTGGGCGGCGTAGCGCGGCGGTCAAGCCGGCGACGGTGGCTGGCCGGCGGCGGCGACGGTGTCAAGCAGAGCGGCGTCCAGTCGCAGCTCAAGCAGCAAGCCAGACGCGAAAGGGGGGAGAGAGAGAGCAGTCGGCGAGGTGGGGGCTAGCGGCGACGGGGTGGCGGTCGGAGCGGCGAGGACGACGGCGGCGCTGGCGATGGGCGAGGTGAGGCGGCTGGGCTGGCTGAAACGAAGGAGCAGAAGCAGAAGCGGACGCAGCGAAGGAAGAAGAAGGAGAGAAGGAGAAGAGAAAGAAAGAGGAGAGAGGAGAGAGAAGAAAGAGTGGCGTGGGGGGCTGGTCTGCATGGCAGAACGGGAAGAAGAAGTGACGCGCGCATGGGGAACGCGCGCGGCAGAGGGAGAAGAGAGAGAGAGAGAGAGACGTGCGCGAGGGGACGTCTCGGCAGAGAGAGAGGAGAGAGAAAGAGGGAAGAAAAAGAGGAAAAGGCTGATTAATAATTTCTAAGCGCGATCCAAGGGACACGATTTAAACCAAAAATCGGCCTGACAATCCCGATTAAATTCGGGAAAAAGGCCTAACGGTCTCCGAAAAATCCCGACAATATTCTAGGGCATACGGCCAAATTATAATAACCCAAATCACACTACGAGGGAGGTCTACCAGTCCAAATTTGCATCCGGTCCAAAATTTCACTTTCTCACTCATCCTGATAATTTCGACGTTGGCCATAATAATACCGACACCGTCCAATTTATTTCGTCCCGGAACTCCCGGAAATTGACTGCCAAGTTCAGGGTATAATAACGACCAAATTCGATCGAGTGCGATTCTAGCAAAATTTCTAGTTTTAAAAATAAGAACCCGAGAGTGATCAGTTCCCGGGCGAAATTTCATTATAAGCGCACTGACGAATTACACGTTTCATAATTCCCAAAAATGGGCCAAAATCCGGACTGTTACACGTCAACTACCACGTATCATCTAACTTAGAAATTTGTCAATAAAATTTAACAGAAATTAACGGATAGTAAAAATTGACATAGGTGTTCCGATTTGAGATTTTTTGTGGTCAAAATATTAGTTTAAAGTAAATTTATCACAAGTGCACAAATTTGAGGTTTTTCATGGTATTAACCCAAAGTAGTAAGTTTAAAGTGTTGGGAAGCTCTCCAAACTAGTGCAGGTGAATTATTGAAATAGTTGGTATTTCAGAAAAAATCCAATAAAAGTTGATAACAAATTTACATAAGAGTTGATAATTTTGGATACAAGTAATTAACCTTTTTCCAGTTGGTAAGTTGCCGGTTTGTTATTTTAGTAAAAACAAAAAAAGTTGCCGGTTTATTAGACTTGTTGGTGGTTTTAAAACAATCTATAGACCCTGGTAACTAATTCAAATATCATACTAGAGAAGTTGGTAGTTTTAAAAATAGTTGATAATTTCGTATAAGGGTTAATAACTTTAACTCGTTGATAATTTCAACATATAAACGTTCGTAGACTATAGGAGCAATTGGTAATTTCTGAAGAGTCTAATCAACGTCGGTTACGTCGGTAGTAGACTCAAATGACATTTGAAATTTCCTAGATGAGTTAGTAAATTAAGTTGATATGCTAATGGTGGTAAATTATTGAAACATATGACAATTTTGAAACAATCAATTCAGCAGTGCTCAAATAAAAGCTAATAATTTTCCTATGAGAGTTTGTAAATTTAACATCTCAGAAACTTTAATAAATAATTGTTGTCAAACTACCGGAACACACACACACACACCCAAATAAAACACTACCGGAACACAGTTAATAATTTCAAAAAATTAAATAAACATTGCTAAAAAGTACTCAAATAAGAGTTAGTAATTTCTTGTAAACGTTGGTAAGTTAAGCTCCGCAAATATATAGTGGTAAACTATTAAAACCGTTGATATTTTGAACAACCAAATAGATATTGGTAACTCACTCAAATAAGAGTTGGTAAAGCTAAAACAAGTTGGGAATTAACTTGTAAGAAGTTGGTAAATCACCCAAGTCTAAGCCGGTGCTTTCCGTAAGAGTTAACAACTCTTACGCGTAGGAAACTTTAACAAATAAATATTAATAAGTTATTAGAATAATTGGTAATTTCGAAACAATTGCAAAAAAGTTGGTAGTAAGCTCAAATAAAAGTTAGTAATTTTCTATGAAAGTTAATGATTAAGTAAGCCACACAAGTAAAATTGATAAATCGCAGATATGGTTGATAATTTGTAGCAATTCAGTGACCATCGATATATTCATAAAATTGTTGGTAACTTACAACGTACCGATTAAATAAGTTGCAGCCAAAATTCCTTTAAGAGCGGGTCTTCACAATTACTGACGCTTGGCGTATTATCAAGACGAAACAGCCTTCTAATCTTAAAAGTTTGTGTTAGGTTGTCGTACCCCTTTTCCTCAAATCTTTCGCACTTTGTAAAAGTTTGTGTTAGATAAGCTCAGGACGCAAAAAGTAATGGTTCTTCAAATAAAAGTTATCTAGGCAGCTTCCTGAATTGCCGAGGGGGAAAATTCCCAGCTTCTTCCTCATGTTGGTTGCTTTTAAGTAACATGAATATTCATAAATCTTCTTTTGCAAGTGAGGCCACATCTTGGATCTTATCAATCAAATAGACTCTCAAAAACTCTAGGCTTCTAAAAGCTGGTTGGCCATTAGTTTAGTCACCAATCAGACCAACCCATTAGGAGCGGACATTCAACCAATCAGAAAAGGAGAACAAAAATACAAAAAGCAATGAAAGATAAGACAAGATTGATGAATATATAAAGAATCAGGGGGCCTGCCAGTTGAATCATTCAAGTCTCTATTTGTTTGTGAAGTTAAATGCATTTTGGCATGTACTAATATGAGACTGATGCTTCCAAAGATGTCATTATAAGGAGGTTGAAATTCCTTTTAGGACTTTTTTTTGTTTGGCCAAACCTTTTAGGACTTTGGACTTGCACTCTTTGTAGTCATCTATTGCTTTCAATGTATCATGTGCCAAGTCTGGACCGAGTCTTTCATGCTTACATCTTTTTCTGTCCTTTATGTTTTATGGCATGGAAAATCAAAAATTTCACATGGGTTGTCTCTAGTAACCTCGACGAATCTCCTCTCATCTCCTCTCCTCACATCAAAATTAACTTGCTTTTCAATTGATTAAGCACGTTTTTATCGGGAAAATGTAAGCCGATTTCGAAATTTGGCCATTTCGCCTCGCTAAAGGAGGAGGTTAATATTTACTATTGACATATGAACATCTATTAAAAGAATTGTGCCCCAGATAAATGCAAACAACAGTTTTGTCATTAGAGCACTTCAATTATGAAAATTACCATCTCCATGACCATGCCCATTAACAGGAAATCAGAAGTTAAAAATCTCCTGTATCACCATCTCCACGTGAAACAGACATTACACTGCCCTGTTAGTCAATAAAAAAAAAGTTCTAGCCTCAGTCTCAATAGAGCCTCACATTCCCAAAACTCATTTTCAAGTACTAAAAGCAGGAGCATCCTCCGCCATCACAAACACCTCCCTCCATATCCTGCATTCCTGAACAAAGCTTGCTTCATATCTTCAGGGCTGACCAGAATTCTCTGCTCCAATCCCTGTTCCCATAAAAGGGAAAACCACATATATATATAAAAAAAAAAATTGGACCCACAAAAACTGAATTCACATAATCAATGTAAATTAACTTCTTCTTTTTTTTTGTAAAACTTGGAGGATCTTGAACTGTTTATCCTGTTTTTTTGGGGGGTTTCGTCTCTGTACCTCTGAACAGGAAGCTTGGATTGCAAAGTCATTGAAACAGCTAATAATGCACTGCTCGATCTCAAGCCCTAATGCTTCCATGGTGGATATGGTTGATAGCAACAATCCTGGCTTCCCCGCACAGCAAATATCAATCCTTGTGTCCTCATTTCTTCTCTCCACTTGGAACTGCGATGGCAAAAAAAAAAAAGAAAAATTAATTTTTTACCCATGGTTTCTTGAAATTTTTGTTGGGGCTAACTTCGAGCTGAAGTCCTGAAATTTTCATGAAATTGATGTTACTTAAGAAGCACAAGAAACGGGGCATGCCTGTGGCGAGTTTCTGACCGAAATTTCATTTGGCTTCATCTCCTTGAGAGGCTCCAACACATTCAACTGCTTCGAATCCAGTTCGCTCTCTTGTTGCAAACTGTTGATCTTGCCAAGAAGTTCTTTAACGTAGTCTATAGTGTCTCCAAGAATCGATGTCCTGTCCATCTGCAGAGCAAACAGAAGATAGTACATCATAATATCAAACTCAATTATTCCATTGTCTCTCATGTACATGTGCAAAAACTCAACATGAACAGTTGTTGAACTTTTAACAGAATCGATTAATAAACTGCAAGTTGGCATTCAAACAAGTGGGTCATGTTCAACCAACAAAACTTTTCCCCATTGGTCTGCAAATCAATTTGTATACCGGCTTCGGTACATAATCCAGCGTTTTTCCATATAAATGTATGTGTACTTCTTTTATTAGCTCGTAAGATTATTTTCTCCACTCAGTCACTGTGTAACTTCATAAAAATCCATTAGCATAATCTGAATCACATACCTTGCTTATCTTGGGAACGATGGATCGGAGCATCGAGAGGCGATCGTTCAACCGCTTCCTCCTCCTCCTCTCGGCCATCAGATTTTTGGAAGGTTGGCCCTCCTGCTTCTTGGCCCTGCTCTTCCCTTCCAGACAAGAACCGCCCATGTTGAACACTACAGGAGGATCTGCCGCTTCAGGAGATTCCTGATGTACAGGCTCAACCTTGCAAGTGGCTTGTTGTAAATACAGGCTCTGAAAATCATCTGCCACTGTTAGAAGCCGGACAGGACCTGGTTCGTCTTCCTCCATCAAAGGATAAAGTGGGAACTGATCTTCTTGAACACCAGCATCGATCTCGTGCGGGCTGTAAGATGAGTCGGTGAACTGTGGACCTGTGACCGGGCTATAGGATGAGTCACTAATCATGTGGGGTTGTTGCAGGAAAGCATACTCGTTGCCAAATGGGAAACACAAGCTGTTGAGGTCATCTTGGTCAAGGCTTGGAAAGGCAGAGAAGGCTTGAGAGGGAGAGAAAAAAGATGAGTTTTCGTCAAAGCGGTGATGGTCAAAAGCCCAGGCATTAGAGAAGAGCTCGTTCATCTCCGTGGGGATGGTCTCAAATGGGTGGTTGTGGCTCGTTCTTTGAGCCACCAAGAGCTCCTCCAAGAAACCATGTTGCTCGCAATGCTCCATCTCTCTCTCTCTCTCTCTCTCTCTCTCTCTCTCTCTCTCTCTCTCTGAGACTGTGTGGGAGTGTGTTTGCTGATTTGCTTTTGTCTGTTAAGAGAGAGCTAATAGCAAGAAATGCCTTGATTTGAAGAAGTTGGTACCAAGTGGATGTATATATAGGCGCGTTCACCTAATTATTAGAAATGCATTATAACATGCGTTACGTTCTATTTATTAGCCCCTTAGTCTAAGATTGAAATGGAATCTGCTTTTTCATCACTCACTCTCTCTCTCTCTCTCTCTCTCTCTCTCTCTCTCTCTCTCTCTCTCTCTCTCTCTCTCTCGTGTGAGTTCGTGTGATTTGATGTCTTTTTCACCGAAATATGCAATCAAACAAAGTGAATAATACAATAATTCAGTGTTTCTCTCTGCAAACTTTGACCCACATGTGTGTCTCGGAAGCGGAGGAGAGATGGGAGGAAAATACCATCATAAGCCCTGTCAAGGTTCTTTGTATGAGCCCGGCCAGGGCTCTCTTTCTCCCTCTCTCGCTGGAAATGGGGATGAAAGAACGTGCCTCTCTCCGTCTCTTTCAGAGAAATTTTGCTGAGTTTGGGTCCCATTATAAGAACCATGTTTGCTCTAGACTCTAATGCTGGTGCTGGGTTTGATGAGATGTGGCATAGCAATACAGTCAAGGAATTCTCACATGTCCCTCTAATGCGACTGCATGGAGAGGTTAACACATTAACACAAGTGCATCTTAAACGGATTAGATTTTATTCTCTTTGTTATTTCTTTTTTTTTTTCTTTCATATTCTTTCCATTCTACCCTTCTCCTCCCTTGACATGCACTGTTCAATTCTTCCGTTGTCGCCTCTACTTTCTCATTGCCGTCCGCATCCATTAGAGCCCCGCGACCCACCTTTCACCCTTGTGATTTTGTCACGATGGATCTAAGGCTGCACGAGCTGCAATACCTATGTTCACAAGGGTAGAGAGGGATGATGTAGGCATTGTTAGGGAGAGAGAAGTTTCAGATTTTCTATGATAAATGTTTCTAAAGGTAGGATCGCATTATGATCAATTTGTGAGAACTGAATGTGATCCCTATCCATAAAAGAAGTTAACTTCATTTCACTTATTCAGATCCAAAGGTTACTATCATAATAACACAAATTAGTAGCATCAAACTATATCATATAATCAAACCCTTTTTTTTGGAGAAATTACCAAACACAAGTGAGAAAGTTATCATCATGAGCACTTCATCTTTTGGTGACCGCCCGCAGCATTTTGCTATCCAGATTTTCAAAGGCAGGATGCTCGAAAATCATCATGGCAAAACGTTGTTTACCTCACAAATTAATTTTTAGGTGCACTTTTAGTTAAGAATTGCCATTATTATAGCTTTCGTAGCCGTCATGATTAGACATGACATTTGATTGAATTTAAGACTCCGTTTGTTTTGCAGAAAATAAACAATTTGGAAAATATATTCTTAAAATTGATCACTTGTATCACTTGAAATAACTAAGTCAATGAAAAATATTTTCATTATTGATAATTATAATAATAATTGTCCAACAATTTTCGTGGATGGTGAAAGTACTTTTTGTTCGTTCATTTTTGTAAGCAATATGAGCAAACATTTTTAAGAAAATATTTATCATTCATTTTCCGCGAAACAAACATACCCTAAAACTATTGCATAAATCTGAATCGCGAGTGCACGTAACATAGGTGTTTGAGGCACTATCCATAACTCTTATGACTCGTGTATTTTCTTTTCAATACTTAAATTTGTGATTTTTGGAAAAAATATGGTTCCCTTTCTATTCCCTAGTTCACATTAAGTTAAACTATGCAACAATCACTCGATTCAACCGAAATAAGCCTGCCTCCCACATTCTTCTTCTTCTTTTTTAATTTAAAACTATGGTCAAAGTTCACAAAAAATTTCGATTGAAAACAAAAAATTCTGCCATTCAATAATTCCAACATGGGTTTATCTACTGTCAAGTTATTTTCTAGTTTATAGGATTTAGATACGAGGGGTCATACTCAACATTGCCTCCTTTAGCTGTCGAATAGACGAAAATATATACATATATACAAAAGCCGTAAGTTATAGGTCTTCAATCAACAATTATAACACTTCACCTATACTTTATTGATTGTTTTTCTTGTAAGGGCTGGATTGGCTCTCTACTGATATAAATATATTTTTCTATCTCCTGTTTTGGCTCATGCGGTCGACCAACTTTGGCTGCGTGCATGAAGGGCACATTTTTGCATGGCATACTGAAATTAAGTTCTATTTTCCTACGTATTATAGGGTCCCGTGGATATGACCTTGCCATTCGGTAGGTTTGCAACGACGGAAGGCAGTGTTTGTTTCAGGGAAAAACTTCAAGATAAAAGAAAATGATTATCAAGAAATCATTTTCTACCTATTCACGTTAGGGAATTCATTTGCCTGACTCTTAGCATGCATGTTTCTTTGACCGTAAATGGTTTTCCATCGATTGATTAGCAAACCAAACACGTGAAAGTCCGAAAAAACAATTCGCGGGAAATTCTTATCAAATAAACACACCTTAAGTGAATTCCAAACATGGGGCTTAGTTTCAATTGTCAAGACTTGCTAAAAAAAGAAGCAAAGTTCATATGGTGTATCAAGACCTCTATCTGTCTCTCTATATATCCCCATAATTAATTAAAGCAGGCAAAAGTTTCTTGTCTAATTATTGTGTGCACTTATTGCTCGTACTCCATGGAATTATTTGCCTGGACCCTAGTTCAATGGACCAGATCAATCATAATAGCTGGTCATGTGGGTTTCACTCGACTGAATGGTTGTGGTCTCCCTCGATGCATGGATTTGAATCTATTCTAACTCAATTTGAAGGTTGCATCCGATCAAAGTTAGAGGCTATGTGGCACTTGTGCTGCATTCGGCCATTTGGGTATCTAGACTGCGTATGACCGGAAGACATGACACAGAATCCCTCAAATTTCACATATCTTGTTACGTTTTTCATTTGGTGAATGACCAGATATGATACCGAGCATGCACATATCGCATGCAATGAAGTGCTTTAGGACGTGGATTCTTTACTCCACACGGTACTCCCCCTTAGTGCCACAATAATTCCAACGGTCGAGATTTATCGCAACACCAAAGGGAGCATTGCGCAAAGGAGAGGATCTTCACCCAAATGGAACAATTTAAGTGTGGGAGTTCAATATGAGGTCCTCTTAGTGAGTTATCTTCGGGGACGGCTGCTGCACGGATACTTTTCGCATTACACCACTACCAATTTAGCAAGCTTCTCACTATTATTAAAGGGACATGCCGATACTCGGATATAAGGTTTCTCCTGACTCGTATCACATGTAATTTTGCAAAAAAGCTGTTAACCCATCTAAAAGTTTAAGTGGGTAGACAAGATGGGATATACAAGTTACACAACAGTCATCGATTTCTTTATGTTTGCTATCTTGATCACTAATTTGGAATTAATATGTATCTATCTATCTAAATTGACTATATATAAGAACAAATCTACGTCCAAAGAACCCCGTCCGTGGAAGTTCCACTTGCTCTTATCTGACTTCTGCCATCGGGGATCATTGATCTGATTATGTTATGGCTAGGCACAGCTACTTGATTAACTTGTACGTCGTGTGGTGATTATTCTAATCACTCTACTAAGCGTAGCTATTATAGAGTTTAGCGAAGTAGCGTGTTTCTTTATGCTTGTTTCTATCGCAGAACGGAATACGATTCGCTGTAAGAAAGCATCTGAGCGTGTTTTCTAGTGGGTTTTTCCAAATATAATAAGCAATGGAAATTGATTTGGGTTATCAGGGGACAAATACAAGTAAATTAAGCCTGTCAATGTGACCGGTCATTAGCCAGTGTGTACAAAACTCAGTTTAATCATGGAAAATGGCGAAACTTTAGGGTTTAATCCGAGGCAAAGCCCCTACTGAAACGAATCTAAGAGCCACACATGCTACGATGGAAACAAGCAAATTTTTTGTGTTTCTGAGATTTATTACTCTGGATCGGGTGAATAATTATTAACATTGATGTGAAAGAGACTCGTGGGGTTGACTCCACTAATTACCTTATCAACATCCCTCCCGCTCCTTTATCTTTTCCTCTATCTTTCATCTCTAACATCCTAACAACGTATAGAATATCTTGCAAATCTCGTGAACCAGTTAAGTACAGGTCTTCGACTCATGTAAGTGGCCCTAATCCGAGACAGTTTATGCATAGTTCGTTGGGTTTGAACATGCAACTTCCGATTCATGAGCTTAAACTTCCCCGTTCATAAATTTGGTTCTCAAAGCCATGAAAAATGAGAGGAGGGAAAATTGATTATCGCAAGAAATGTCCCTTTAGAATTTACCGTCAGCGGTACTCTCCACTTCAAATATCGTCGTATTGATTACAATCAGCCACTGTCTCGAGTGTTTAATTTTCTAGGGTTATCTTCAAAATTCATATCCTCTGTTTCAACTTTTGGAGAAAAATGATTTTCTGACAAAAACAACTCAATATTCTTTCTAAGTACGAGAAATTTTAAGACTAATTCCATAAAAAAAAAACACTTGATGAACTACTTGGGATTAACAATAAATTATATAAGATTGATAGTACAAAAAACTCAAACCGGTACACATGTGATAAATTTACCCTCCATTAATTTTCGTTAAATTGGATTAATATCATGAAAAATTCCAAATCGGTATATCTGTCAACAGTCACATGTCATTCGACTCAGCAATTTGACGGTAAATTTAATAGAAATTAATGTAGAGTAAATTTGTCACAGGTGTACCAATTTGGGGTTTTTCGTAGTATAAACCTAATCATATAAATAAAATCCCGTCATTTCAAGTAGCATATGAAGAATTTCAGGTGAAAAATGGCAATGCTTCAATTAGCACAAAGAATTTTCATTTAATATTATCGATCACGTTTGCAATTAGCCGACGCCCACATTTTTCCACAGCAGCCACCAAGCCAGCTGCACTTACCATCTGGGAAATGATTAAGCGTGGGGAATTATGACAGCACTGTCCTTGTTTTGATCATTGTATTGATCTGCTAATAATAGCCTTCGTGTTGCCTTTAGAATATTATGATGACGCCATGCATTGCCTGGAACATGCACGAATAAATCCTCAAAAAAGTTATAAAATGGAAAATAAAAATTGATTATATATATATATATATATAAAATAATGACCTGCTGGAGAATAGAATAATGTAAATTAGTTTGACAAATTTCGAGTAGGGGCAACAGAAACAACAAGAATTTCCTCGAGGGGTGTTCACGAAGCCGGGACCCAAGCCGACAATGTTGTGAATTGTGTCGTTTGACTTGCAAGCGAGGGAATGAGAAATATAAATAAACAAATAGGTAAAACAATTCTTTTTAATTTTGACTAGTGGGCATCTAATTATTTACCTATGTGTCACGTGCATGGAATCTCCTCACGAATTGCAAGCACGAAATGCATTCTAATAATAATAAGGGTTAATATCACGAAAAATTCCAAACTGATATATTTATGATAAATTTACCCAAAATTAATTTTTTGACTACCGAAAATCCTAAATTGGTACACCTATAATAAATTTACCAAAAACTAATTTTTTGACCACAAAAACTCTAAACTGGTATATTTGTAACAATTACTCTCCGTTAGTTTCGGTTAAATTGAATTAACAATTAGTATACATGTGACAAACATAAGGTAAAATCTAAAATTAGTACACCCGTCAATTGTCACGTGTCATCCAACTTAGCAAATGTATCAATTTGGAGTTTTTTTGTAGTATTGACCCTAATAATAATAATAATAATAGTGGTGATGGTGGTGGGATTGGATTATTACGACAAGTTTTGGAAACCCAGAAGGCAACCTAACATCGATTTGAAGTTTCATTTTACTTTTTATTTTCTTAAATCTGGCAACTTTGGTGTTTGTTTTTTACTCGGCGTAAAAAAAATAAAAAATTATAATTCAAAAAAATTATAATTCTTGATGCATAAGACTTTCAATCGATGATTCAAAATCTAATATATTTGTTCTTTTTTCAGATTATAAGAAAAGAAAATTCCCTCAAACAAGCCTTTCCCCGACCAATGCCCTTCCAAAGCTCTTCTTCATCCACATGATCTTGTGCATCACGTCGCTGTAAATGGTGTCACGTACTTGTATTGTAATGTCCTTTGAGTGCAAGAAAACAAACAGTCATTCAGCAAAAAAAGAAATCCAATAAAAATCCAAAAAAAAAAAGAAAATAATAATAATGCAGCCAAAAGATGTCAGCGACTTGCACGAGATGCCATGAAAGCGAAGCAAGCACGCAGAATCTAATGACTGATTAAGCAGTATTTTGCAGGCAATTACAGTGTTCTAACTTGGGTGTTGGTTTTAGTTCTTGGTTTAGGTTTTGGTTCTTTGCGCTCTTTTGTACCTGCTTTGTTATTTTCCCATGCGACTAATCCAAGAATTTTTGTCAGTTCTAGCGATATTTCGTGTCTCAATAGCTACATTCATGTACGCTTTTCTATTTGGACAATGTTCTTAACTTTAAGCGAAAGTCATAATGTCGTCTCGTCTCGCGATACTTGATTAAATAATGTAACTTTAGAATGTGACAGCAACGTCCACATAATGATTATATAGACTTTTGAATAAAATCAAGTCACCGCGTAGATTCATTAATGATGAGTTAGTTTGCAAATTTGCATTATGATGAATTATGATATTCATCTTTTAGGAATAATTGTTCTCAAAAAATTAATGCCTGCTATTGTTTGGACTTATCAAAAGGTATCTCTTGAATTCTCGGCATAACAAAAATTAATCAATTTATTTGAAGTTGCGAAAAGAATCACATGAGATTGAATCAGTTTTGGGTATCGCAATCCATATCATAGAGATTGCATTAAATATTTTTAAGTTTTGACAAATGCTGCAAAGATTGATGGAAATAGATGTTTGGGAATGATGGAAAAGTGAATGGTGAAAGTGTTGGCAAAAGCAACTTCTCTTTTTCCCAAGTAAGATACTTTCATCACCATTTCAAAAAAGGTCAATAACCCAATTATGCCACCAAAAGCATCATAAAACGATTTGTCATTTCTTCATTAGAGTTTCTCATTCAATTCCCTTTTTTTTCCCACAATTTTTTTCCCTCCGAACAAGAGCTAAGCAAGCTGCCTCGATTTGTCGGCGAATTGTTGTTCGTGACTCGTAACTCGATCAAACAGAATGCAGGAGGTTTGTCCATCGATGATCTTCTATGGTGCTTGAACTACCGCTGCATCCGCTAGTGATAATATATCCTAAACACGTTCGTTTATTAAAATTCAATAAAAAAATCACTTCCGTCGCGTTTCTTGGTACAACAACAGTGATATGTTCACGATTTGCTACGTATCGCATCGGTTGGCACATTCACGGTGCCTATGGATTTAGCGGCAGCGCCACGGCCGTAGACCCGGGTCGCAATGAACGGACCGATCGATCTGGGGCGGGCCCAAATGAGAGAGAGAGAGAGCGTGAGAGCGAGGGCGGTACGAGGACGAAGGCCGTGACGCAGCCACACACCGACGCACAGGAATGTTTTGTCATTGTCACGAAAACAGCGGCCAACTTGGTTCGCCACCAACACCCAACATCAGCGGTTTCACCAAAACCTCTCTCTCTCTCTCTCTCTCTCTCTCTCTCTGTAGAAAGCATGGTGTTCAGCTTGGACAGCAGCCCACTGAATCGAATCGACGAGGCTTCTACCACTCGTTTCTCTTTCTCTCTCTCTCCCAACAATTTGTCTGCATTCTTCTTGTTTTGTTTGTACCCTTCCGTCACTGCTCACTAGCCCTCCAAGTGCTCCTATGCATAGCTTCTTTGTCCCAGCCACATGTCAGAAGCCTCAACATCTCCTATTATTAGAGCTTGGAAGTAAGAAAGACTTGATTTGGATGTTTTTGGGTGGGGTGACTCTTGATTCTCTTCAACTCAATTGACGATCTTTGTGGGTTTTTGATTTTTACCTATCTATCGGTTTATCTTTTTGTTATTACAGTTCGGGGGCATGAGACCCATTGAACACCCCAGCAATCTCATGAAATGGTTATACTCAAGACTTTTAGAACCGTGTAGGTGGTTCCGATCTAAAGTAGTTTACATGCAACTTGTGAGATTTGATCAGGAAACCTCCGATTTCCAAGCTGAAAATCTCCTAATGTCCTAACTAACTATGTCGACCCTAAACGGTAATAGATAATATTTATTACCCTATCGCTTGAGATGACTTTAACCTACCATGAATTGTTTTAGAACCGAGCCGATTGTATCAAATAAATGACAATTATATAACGGCCTTCATTAATGTGTATATTTTGGATAACCATTGTTCCATATCGAAGTCCTTTCCCTTAATGTAGCATGTAACCCAATGCAATCTTGAGATTAGTCAATACTCGCATCAGATGTTTTGACTCCTAATTTTTTTAGCAGGTTAACACAAGGCTCCCCCTGTGCAGGGACTCTACCCTCCAAAGGCGGGATTCTTGTCGCATATTTAAGTCTGCCCTCCCTTTGTTGTAGCTTGTAACCCAACGCAGTTCTCAGATTGGTCAGCACTCACGTTAGGTGTTTTTCATCGCCAGAATCCATTAATAGTGCAATGAAAAGAGGGAACTCACTTTTTACTAAGCTCCTTTTCTCTTCTTCCAAGATTCTTGCAAAAAATTTCCCACTATTACCAACAATCTTATCCAATATCAATTCTAAAATGACTCTACTTAAGATTCTCCGTACATAATATGAGAAGTTTCAATCTAAAAGGTTAAACGGTTAAATAAAAAAAGAAAAAAAGGGATTCGATACTTAAATACGATAACAACTCCTCCAACCATGTGTAGACGGGCATCGAAATTGATCATTAGAGAGGCAAAGAAAGAGTCCGGATACAAAACCCGTAGCTCCATGCTAGAAAATAGAAATCCTCACTTGAAAAGTGTTATAAACCTTTTTTCTTGAAAGGGATGTGGCTGGTGACATGTAAACGGGGATTAAGCTTCTTTTCGTGAGTCGAATGCGGTCGCGTTGAAATTTAGGGGAAGTGACGCTGCGGAAAACTCTCCACATCACGAGCCGTTTTGTTCGCAGAAACTGTCCACACCTAAGATAAAGTGCATCTCCGAGAGAAATTATTGATGCATGCAGGCATCCCTACGCTTCCACTTTCAGAAAGAACTTGTTTTTTGATAATGCACTCATCGATGAGAAACCCCCAGATCTAGATTCATGCAAGTATATGATATAATTACTGTCGTTGATAACGTGGGATCCGCATTTGGGATTCACACGATCAATGATTTTTGATCTATGTGTACTCATCGAGAATCTACCCTCTTGTTGACACTATTGGTTGAGTTTAATGTTGGCATCTATTCACCTATCGAAGAGAGAAAAGAGCAATGCTTTTATTAAGAGAATTTATGAAATTGTTTATTAAGGAATGTGACACTACGTGCGAGGTAATTATTTTGGTGGGCACATGTAAGAACCAAAGAGTATAGCTTAGTAAATAAATGCTATGGATGGATCTCTAAGAATCCTACTCTGTACCGTTGGTCGGTTGATAGTCTTATATCATCTCAACGCAGCATTTGCTATCCATGTTGTCGATCATTTCATGGCTGCACCGCATACTACTCATTTTTGGCCATGTATAGGGTACCTTATTTCATGCTTTTCGCTTCTCTGCTTAATCTGCTTTAAAGTTACGAGCATATTCAGTTGCAGATTGGATAGCTAAGTCTTCTTACTGTCAGCAACTTCGGGCTATTGCCTGTTTCGCAGTGATTTTCTTATATCTCGGCATAGCAAGAAGTAAACATTCATAGCTCAACTGAGTACTCGTCGAAAGGGCTTTGGAATTACAATGGTTGCAATGATTACCACTAGACAGGGGAGGTTCCACATCGTGACGCGATAGCCATCTCTTATAACAACCAAAGCGCTATCCAAATACCGGAAAATGATGTTTTTCATTAGTACACCAAACCTATTGACAATGACCGTCACTTTATGCAACATCATGCCCACCGCATACCAATTCGTCTCGTTTTTATTCCATCAATCAGTTGGCACATCTTCACCAAGGCACACCCCCTAGGACATTTACAAATCTTCTAGCCAAATTTCAGCTAATTGCTCTCCACGTCACCGTGGGTTTGGAGGGTTTTAGAGATATTTTGATACCTTGCCTCGAATGATTGCGATTATGAAACTCGCAGTTAGACTGTATGAATTGTGATTGATTGAACGTCGCGATATGATATGTTAATTATATATTATTACGTTAGATAGACTCTCTAAGTTTCTAAAAAAGGTCACAAATGTTCCTTGTACCCTCATCTTTGGAGAGTATAGAAACATATAAAAAATGCATATATTGTTTCTTTTGCATATTTTATCTTTAACAACCCTTTCTTGAACCAAAAATTAGAGCTAAAATATTAGTTGTTAGAGGTCATCAAATATGCACAATCGATTATAAGAACCAATCGCGTACGAATTCGTAATCGAAACACAATATGCGTATTCACCAAGAGACATAACTAGGACATAGCACAAGTCCAGATGGGTTTTGTCCAATTCGTCTTGACAACTAGTGATATAGTTGCCCCATTAGCACTCAACATCGCCCAACATCTCCCCTCTCCAAGCAATAGCAAGGTGGATGTGAACCGACCTACCGTCTTTCTAATCACGGTTTGTCAGTTTGCTTAATGACAACCCGACGTCAATTACGATCCCTAATCACAACCCTTTTTCAACCCAATTGATCCGCTCGTTTGTCACGTAGGGTACGTAACTGGAGCCCAAAGTCGAGGTTTGTACGCTTGCAGGGGATTCCATACCGCGGATGAAGGACAAGTGTCAAAAAGATGCAATGCATGTCGAATCGATTCGAGCCTAAAGCGCCAGTAGAAAACAAAGGAATGGACATTTGGAAGGTGTCGATCGATCAAGGATCCGATTTCCTAGTTGACATATTTGGGTGGAAACGAAATTAGCATTCAATTAGGAGTTAATTTAATCCCCACCTGGTACCCCATGACTCTTAAGATCCAATGGTTGAAAATGAACCTCTTAAAGATGGAAAATATTTGAGTATGTTATGGTTAGGCCCCTAATAAAAAAGATGAAGGTTGATATGTCAAGATTTAGTGGTTCATATCGAATGCACGAGTGCCATGACATGTCCCCACTTGTGTGCATGTTTTACTAATCAATAGTTGACAAGTCTCTAACTATGGTTGTACATGTCCATTTTAGGCAATAGACTAATTATAGAACATGCCGCCGTCAAGATAAGAATTCGACAAAATATGATTGAGATATAATATCAATTTCGGGGCTTGTATTAGGTCCGGGTCAGTGCGTAAAAAGATAGTTATGCACAAACTGTTGGATGAGTGGCATGTGTGTTTGGAGTTAAACTTTCTCACCTAATTATTTCACATGACAACCATTCAACAATGAATTTGTAAAACTATATTTCACACTGAAGATGAATCCCATAAAAACCCGCCGTCTTGGTCAATGGACTCGGGTGAGGGTGGCTCAAGAAAAAACTTGGGTTGGAATGCAAGAAGCATGAAGAACGGCGACTGAATGAATTGATGCTATTGAGTTCAGAGGTTTAAGCATTCATTCCGGAGATGGACTCTCACGGTGTGTAGTATTTGCTCATGTTTCGGCCGATGCACTACTTCGATACCGTTTAGGTTGCGGAAAGAGGACCACACGATCCATTACAATAGTGAGAAAAGTGGAAAAAATAAGCAACAAATTGAGAAAACTAACACGCTGAGATTTTGGAGGTGGATTAGAGTGTTAGAGCCTACTTCACGTGAAGAGGGAAGGCGATAAATCCACTATTAACCACGGAAATCTTAGATCAAAAGCTCTCTTACACGCAAGCCTTTGGATTCCCAATCGATCTCACATAATGTTTCACTCAATCTCTCTCCACTATGTTCCTCAAAAAACTCTCAAAAGAGCAATCCTAAAAGCACCCTCAAGAGTCTATGATGTGTATTATCCCAGTTCTCTCCGAAAAATGCTCTTAAAAATAGGCCAAAACATTGAGTCTCTAGATAGATGTGTCAAGTTTCAGGTGGCCGCCCACACTTGGCCAAGCGCTCGGCAAATGGGCAGTAGCCAGGGGCCTTGCCGGGCAACCGGTCATGGCATTCTGTTGGCTTATAGGCCCTTTTACCCGGGAGCTCGGCCTTTTGCCTGGCTGCCTCCCGACGGTCCGGTCCTCTGTGCACTCTTCCTCCTTTGAACGCCTCGCTAAGCTCTCGAAACTTTGAATAACATATGAAACTTTTAAAGAAAAATGACTAATGCTTTCTACTTTTATTTAAGTCCAAACAGACAGGCCCTAAGTTATTGCGAGAAGCATGGTGATAATTGTCTAGATGCACTTTTTACCTCAAATCATCGAATTGCAGCTGGATCTTAAAGGGTTAGTGTTACTTTCATGCTTATAGTTTCTAAGAACTAAACTTGCACTCAACACATACCAATCAATCAGCATAGTTTAAAATCTGAAAAGAAGAAAATCTCCATTCCAATCAAACCTTGTCAAATTGTGTTATGATCTCATATTGCTTATACAGCAAACAGAGAAGCTTCTTGAATTCTCTCTCCTCCTTCCCAATCGAGACAAAACAGCTTATACTGTCCCCTTAATTTACGCACCAAGTGGTCCTTTGAAAATTGGGTATAAAATCTTTTGGTAAATCATTTCCATTGTACTCTAGTCACAACTGAAAGGACAGGCCTCATTCTCCCAAAAGCAACAGCACCTAACTATGTTAGCTTTAATTAATCACATTTGCAATGAATACAACACAATCTTCTCGGGAGGGGGTCTCCTTCATATTTATGTTGACTTTAGGTTTTCGAGCACTTGTTGGGCAGTCAAACTACATTCGCATCTAGGGTTTGTCCTTCCGAAAAGATCCTGAGCTGCAATTGATGTTCAGAAAGGCACTTTGAACCTTAATCGACTCAAAAGAGATCAACGAATTCATGTGAGAGATCAGTGGTTGGGTATCGTATAATTTCATATTATATGCTTTTTTGTTATTTTAATGTGATCTTAGTACTAGTTGTGCTGGTTTTATTGACTAAAATGCAATATTAGGTGCAGCTGTCCTAAGGATCACAAACAAATGCAAAAATTATATATTGCTTTCAGCTTTGCTCACCACTCGGTCTTAGACTTCTTAATTGAAGAAAATCTCATTAGCAATCATAATTGGTCTATTTTAGTGTTTAAGAAAGGCCCATTTAAGTCTAAGACGCTTTGTCGTTTTCCTCACCCAACTCTTTCTTCCAAACATGGAGGATTATTTCTTTGCAAGTTATTTTAGCACTAATCGTATTCAAATTGATGAGGGGACCATCTGAGATTAGTCACACCACAAGATCAAGAAATGTGATTGATTCCATTGGCTTCTTAATTCTTTTGGGAACTTCAAGTAATGGACCAAAGTGAATTACGTGTTCATGCTAATTCTAGTCTTAATCGCGAGGCTAATTTCCTCGATTAGGATGTCGCGATTAGCTGTCTAAAGGATCCTAAGAGGTTTTCCTGATTAGTTGGGGATTATGTGGATAATTATTAAAAATAAACATGATCTCTTTGACTCATGTAGTTCAGGGATGGTCCAAAGATTGCGGAACGGCGACCAGTTGGCATGAAATCCTCTTTTTGGGCTTTCCTCATGGGTAAATGGCATAGAAGTTGGCAAAGTCAAGTCAGTGAAAAAAAGGGCAAAACGTCTAATTATGGAGGTGGCAAAAGGCAAGCCATTCTTGTAGAATCCAATGAATATGCAAGTACTTACATAGTAAAAATAGTCATTTGTAGATGTTAACCCACTAACCCTTTCAGTCGTCGATTATGCACACTGCGTCGAAAGTAGAGAAAGCGAATTGGTGGATATCAAAGGAGATAAGTTATTGCCCACCACATTGATTGTTAACGTGGTTTGTGATGCTCATATAAGATTTTCTTGAAAGAAGCACGATCAAATAACAATACATTACATCACAATTTCTCTTGCTTTGTTTTGTCATTGCTTTCTCCTGGTATATAAACCACTTCGGTTATTGTACGCATCTATAAATGCTTACTTGATGGGTTGGGTGCCGCCTGTTGCCGGATACGCATGCTATGTGATAAAAATCTTTACATCATATACTTTCATCTGATGCACATCACAATCATTTGCATTGGAGCTTTCCTGGACGGGGCAACCCGGGTTCACAAAATAGTTGGATTGATCAACAGCGACAGTATTTTACACGGGGACTGCTATACAATGCCAATCCGACAGTCGCTTAACTTACAAGTGTTGGCTATTTCAAACGCAGGAACCTGGTTGTTGATGAACTGGTTCCAGGATTGCCATTACAAACCGCAATATATGCGGAACGGCTCCTTCAGAACTGCCATACAACATCAGGCAATTAAGCATTATGATAGGAGAAGAGAGCAAAGGTACACATCAGAATGGGGATACTCCTTAACTCATGAAAAGACCAAATTAACGAAAGTGGAGGTGGAGTTCTATAAAATTGTCTAGTTTTCCTGGTCATTAATTCTTTTTTCCCGTCCTTCCCTCGTGAATTTCAACCAAGTCAACTTATTGGGTTGACTTCATATGTCACGTCGGAGATTGGACATGAAAGTACATGGACATTACTCGGCAGCTTCATGTACTCGTGGCTCTCTGGAATTTGGAGAAAGCCGACCAGAGAAGAAACCGTCCGTTATTATATAAGCACAACAAAGGAACATAACAATAGTGCTTTTCAAGGAGCTGTAGTTGATCAACCTATAGAGAGAGGGTGTATAGCAGCCGAGTGAAGTGATGCAATGCTATGCTGTCGACCCACTTTGAATCAAGTTTGTGTAGAGATTGTACCTTGATTGACTGCTCCTCCTCACCCAACCACTATTTTGGATAAGCATATAATACCCAATAGCACACCACTCACCCTTGCAATGACGCATTCACAGATCCTAAAACACTATAGATAGAGCAAAGATAATCTCAATGTAAGAGAAACTAGAAAACCTGTAAAACTTCCAGTGAGCACGTACTTGAAGATGCTCTTGCTAAAAAAGAATTTCAAGATGCTCTCGCTGAAAGGAACAAAAACCCCAGTAGAACAGAGAGGAGAAGCATGAGAATAGCTGCCACGGCGCTAAAACTGGATTGCTTGTTAGATTTCTGGCTACTTTCCTCGCTCTTTGCGTCAGCGCCAGGCTTTTCTGAGAGAGATTTAGAATCCGAATGCAATGGTGATACTACGTCCCAAAAACACTTAGCGACGACTGCAGGGGCTTCTCCTTCCGGTTCTAGTATGTTGGAGGAATCTGTGAGAACTTCCATAGACATCAACTCAGCACAATGATCCTTAAGAACCTACAACATCGCAAGAACAGAACAAAAACCATTTTAATCATGCTACTCTGAATCTGCAGACGACAACTTTTAGTGCTTCAATTGCTCAAGAACACAGTTGAACCACTTGTTTATCAAGTCACAAGCACAAACCTCGAGCGTCTCTGATGGTTGTAAATAGTCACAGATTAACGTTCCAGCCAACCAAGGAGCAAATACTCTTCGGGGAAATGAAAGACCGCTTGGTTTCCTGCTTTGATCAGGAATATCAAGTGGGAGCCAACAATATGTGACCATCCGTACAAAAGAAACCAAAGTAAAGATGCAACTTCAAAGTACCAGTTTCATGGTTCACATAAGCAAGTTTTAGGAATGAAGCGCAAGAAAAAGTGAGCATGAAGTTTAAAAAAGCAATTAAACCAAATTGAAAAGGAAAGGAAGAATGTGACAACATAAGCTTGAAGATAGCTACAGATTTCATGTTAATTAATTGCCTTCTGCTGCCTGGCTAGAAACTTTCCCCGAGAAAGCTTCTGAAGTAGACAGCAAGGAAAAACAGACCAGCGCTCTTAAAAACCAAATCATCATCATTCCAAACGCAACCAGGATCAAGTATAGGGGTCAAGGATACCAGTGAAACAGACTCGAATCCTGCTAAATATAATCCAGAATCATGTACGACTACATTTTTGGCGGGGCATGGACCTAAATGTACTTAATTTACTATGAAACAAAAACTGATCAAAGGAAACCTTCATATACACGGACCCATGTTTCTCTCTCCACTATTGAACATTGACTAGGATGATTGCCGAAAGGAAGATATTTGAAAATCTTGCAATCCACAGGTCAATTCACATGAAACAACACAGAAGATTTCCGGTGCCATCATTAGTTCCTCTAGTTTCTCAATATCATGACGCAGCTTTAAATCTTACCCTTGAGATAATATGGTTTTTGTTGTAAGACCTTAGAAATACATGCATGTAAATAGAACAGCATAAACTATTGTCAACTAAAATTTGTCAGCCCAAACAATCAAACTCTGGTCAACAAACAATTTACACGTGGATCTGAGATTAATTCAACCAGTAGTTATACTGGATCCTCCATTGACCCAGTTTTCATTTTCATCTTCCACTACAAACCAGAGTTCATCCAAGCTGGGGTTTGTAATTTCAATGATCCAAATTCGTTCACTTTTCCTTCCCTCGTACATCTTCTACCAGCCTTGCTTCTTTTGCCAAGTAATTATCAAGGAAATTCATTGATCTTGCTATGAGAGAAACGACACCACAGATGATACGACAGTTGAATAATGGTAGAGAAAACAAAAGAACAGCACAAAACAAGACAAACTGGAAAAATAATAAGTGCTGAAACAACTGTAACAAATACCCAAAGTTACACTAGCAAAGCAATAGAAAGAACATAAGGTGGTCGTTAGCACACCTCAATGACTGGAGGTCAACTTGCGAAATAAGATTGTCCATTTGTATATCTGGGCTAGATTCCCTGCAACTGTTGTCCGACGAACTTAGATCTGCATCCGCCTCATCAAGGATAATGTCTAGTCTACTTTGCAGACTTGTGATAATATCTGCCTAGAAGTACATGAAAAATCCATGATTGCTAAGGAGAAAAACAATGACTGAAAAAGGGATGAGATGTTTTTCATGAACATTTTTCATAAGGAGAAAGCTACTGGAATGGCTGCCAAAGGGAACTAAATCTAGAGGTTCATACTCAGGAGTTGCAAAGGAGGCTTGCCCGAGGAATATACTAAGCTATGTTTTGGTGGGTTGGGCTTTACAATTTATGGCAATTTAAAAATTATTCTTGAAAAGAAATCTATCTGTAAAAGCACTAACAAAGTTTAGCAGTTACCAATGAAATTTTATAATTTTTCAGAAAACAAATGGATTGTACTACTAAATACAGATAAAATGGTCTATTGTTGTCCTTTGGAAACATGGGGTTTGAATACCAACTGTTAAAGTCAATGCCAAACCCAATGAACCTATGCATGCAAATGTCTGCACTTATACCTATATGCCTATATGCTCACACGCATGCACTAAATTTGTTCGAGGGCAAAACAGAAATGCATTATTAGCTTCATGCTATAGAAAAAGCACAAATAATGAGTCAGAATGCTGTGAGACAATGGATATTACCTTGATATCAGCAATAGCTTGCAAAATTGATTCCTTTGAACTCAGGAAAGCAAATGAACATACTGAACCACTGAAGAGAAGTATGCCAACAACATTTTCTAAGCTGCTCGCTTTACAAGCATTGAGACAGTGGAAAAGAAGAAAATTAGATTGACATGCGGAGCAGCTTTGGGAAAATTAAATCCAGATTCAAGTCCAACTCACCTTCTAAACATTTATCATTCATAAAAGGCAGAAGTAATTCGACATCATGAAAACCCTCTGACGTGCACGGTTCATCATCAGTGACCTGACATTGAGAGAGAGAGATTAAAAAATGAAGGCAAATATGCGAATCTGTAAAAGGAAACTGCTATACAGTATACTCGAGGCCAGAATGATTAATTACAATTTGAGTAGCAGTAAAATGAAAAAGCATCAAGCTTCACCAGGATTTAAAAAAAATTCACATTAGTTGATGGATGGCACTAGACATGCATCTGGAATTAAGATTAACAAAACCTTGAGGCAGTATTTTCACAACTGAGCATTCTTGAAGCTGGTCAAACATTGAGGGTATCATGCAGCATCATGCTATGCCTTAACAAGCATTTCAGATTGCCAAAACAAATTCCTCATAAAAAGAAATGCATCAGTACATCTACTTAACTATCGTCCAAGAAAAGATGGTCACAGAATGAGACCCATGTACCCCTCCAAGACATGAATCAAATCATCAGTGACACAGTGCAAACACGAGTAAAACCCGTCCATAATGAGGCCTCAACGTAAATCCCATCCAACACCCCAACCAGCCTATCCCACCAAATAAAAAAAGAACAAAGAGAGAAAAATCCTCTCATAGGCATTGATTGGTTTACTGTTAAATTGACCTACTTAAGGAATGACATTCTATTGCCAGAATTTTCATGTTGCAAAATCCAATTAATAGATAAAGTTTCTATCCGGAAATGAAAAGTCAAGTATTAAAAATTCGAATCATAAGTGATCGAAATGAGGTTTTAAAGATTTCAAGGTTCAAAGGTTCATGAGAAGGAGTCATTCTCAGGGAAATTAATGCATATGTGGCCAAATTACAACCAAATATATATACGGTGCGGTTCAAAGTATAATCATAATTCTGCTGACTACAGCTGATTACAGCGACTCATTTTATAGTTTTGCCCCAAAAGTTCAGTTCAGCTAACGACTAATTTATTGTATTTAATTTGCCTTAGCCTGTATCCCATCTCTATCTTACTAAGAAATATATATACCCTTCACCTTGTATATGAATGGGTTTTTAATACCCTTCCCCAATTCTTCCTTCTCAAGACGAAATGCTCTTAAAGCAATGGCCGTTTTCACAGGATCTTTTCCCATCTAATTAGAGAGGATGCGTTTCAAATTATTGGGACTATGGAGTATGGGTTTATTGCTTGAAAGAGCAAGTGTAGTTTGCAAAACTCTGTAATTTCTATAGCTTTTGCAGGCACATTAAGGCAATAATTCTGGCATTCTCATCCTAAAACTGAAAATCAAAGAATTTATGCACGTAAAAAGATGGTTATAACGTAATAATTTTGACAGAGTAGTTGACAGACTTACCAGGTTTCCATCAACTATGGCCCTTGCACTTCTTAGCTCTTTAGCAATGACTGAAATTCCACTACGAAGTACATGACCGAGCTTCCGGGCATCTGATGCACTCTCACGGCTCACCGGCAATCTAATTTAACATTTTTTTCAGAGGCATAAGCGATTCAGCATTACGACAGAGGTGGAATTATTCCTACCAATTAACGATTGTGTGAAACAATGCTGAAGGCCAAAATGAACCAAGCAAATAAAGAAATTTCTGACAATAATGGCTAGTCAACCATTTTGAGTCGTTCTGAAAAAGAGTGCTCTTTCTTTTGATTAGACCAATTAGTTCTCTTGCAAAGGCTTCGAGAATTTTTACTGAAAAACTGAAACTCCTTAGGCTAAAAGAAAAATCAACTAAATCATCCATTGTTCAGAAACAGAAGATAAACGTGAAGTGTAACATTACCTCATATTGAAGTTGTAAGTACACCTAAATTTCTGAAGAGAAGTTAAGACTTTTCCCATTTTGAAATCACAAGGCTTAAGGCTGCTAGACGTGATGTTTGATGCCAGTACACAATTTCGGCATGTCCACCTACAAATTTAACTTGTTAAAGCAGGTACTGCAAAAGGTCAAACATGTCAAGTGACATGGTAAGAATAGGAACGAGTTATACCTCCTTGGACTATAAGAAATATGTATGAGCAGTCTTTCCTCAGTATCAGTCCCTGAGGAGGGTGGTGCTGCCCCGGCAACTCCCTTTATGGTCTGCAAATGCCATTTTCGACCAAGTAAACCCAAGAACATGAACTCTGCTCTAGAAAAGATAATCTCTTCTCATTACAAAAGCAGGAACATATCAGTTTATGACTCAGCCTAGATCCTACGGTAAAATCATTCATGAACACTTGCCAACATAAAATGCTGATTTGCAACAAGTGGAGTAAAATTTACACATGTCAGTTTCTGTCTTGTGATTGCTAAAGTATGACAAACTTAAAAGAAAAGTATTGAGTAACTAGAATTACACTATTCACTAACAAGATTATCGAGAACACACTCACAGATGTAGATCAACTCAAAAAGCCAATATCAAATGAAGAACTAGAAGCAAATGACTGAGTACCTGGCAAAGTTCTATGGTCGAATTCTTGAACACACTCTCACTTGCCCATACATAGATGCCGATCACCCTTATGCCACCCACAAGCATTTTGGACACCTGAAACTTACAAGACTTAGTCCATGTCCTTTCGGCTTACCGTCGAAAACTAATTCTCAATCGCCACTGGCCCATAAAACAACATAATTCGCCTAATAATATATTGCAACAGAGAATTTGCCCCGGAAACCATTCTGATAGACTCGATCAATTATGACAGCGCCTACATTACAGTAGAGTACACATCAAAGGCATGAATCCTTACATTCGCAAATATTCCTTCATCGAATCAATTCACTCCACTGCATCATCGACAAATGCATGCAATAATGCGTCAAAAGACTCGCTAAATTCACAACAATCCCATCAAATTGTGAGATGAAACTACCTGACGCGCATGCTCAGCGACCCAATCTTTGTCTATCGCCACCGACGACGAATCCGAGGATCCCTGAGACTTGGATTGCTTCGCCCCCTTCCTCTTGTCGTCTTTGACCGGCTCGACGAGGGAACAAGCCGGCCGTCCCTCGTCGTTCGGCGGCGTCGGGACCAAACTGAAGACAAAGCCTCTGTCCAGGCTCGAGCTGAGCTTGCCGATCACAAGACCCACCTGCAATTCGATACACCCAGCAATTTTCCCGACAATCAATCAACGAAGCGAACCACACATCACGAAAATCAATCGGTGCAGTACCTGAGCGGGAATCGACGAACTGGACAGGCGGTCCTCGGTCGATTTCAGCTGGGCTTCTTCTCCGACCACCGCTTTCACCATGCTTCTTCTACGGGGTCCGCGAGCAGGGTCCGCTTCGCCTTCGATCAATCGCCTTCTCCTTTCCTCCCTTCCCTTCGGAAGCGTCGGACGGAGATGGCCGTCGTCCTCCCGTCGGATCTCGCCGGCGTCGGAACTGACGGCCGGTGAGCTGCGCCTCAGAGTCGAGAAGGGTGACGATGGCGAAGAGGAAGAGAAACGGGTTTTTCTGCAAGAGGAGTTTAGCGTGGAGCGTCCGGACCCGGTTCGGTTTCGGGGCGCAATGAAACCGAACTAATCCGATTCGGTTGAAAGATAAAACCAAATTGGACCGCCTAAGAGTTCCGAGTCGAACCGGTACGAACATGATCTAGAAACGTTACCTAAAAAAATAAAAGATTAACACCACGAAAAATCCAAAATCAGTACACATGTGATAATCTTACCCCAAATTAATTTTTTGACTACCAAAAATCACAAACCGGTGCATTTATCACAAATTTACCCTTTATTAAATTGGATTGATACCACGAAAAACTACAAACTGGTACAACTGTGATAAATTGAGGGTAAAACTCCAAACTAGTACACCCGTCAAACTGCCACGTGTCATCCAACTCATAAATTTAACAATAAAATTTAATGAAAACTAATGGAAGGCAAAATTATCACATGTGTACAATTTTGGGATTTTTGGTCATATTGACCCAAAAAATAAACACCAAGTTGCTGTTAAAACATTGATAGAAAGGATGGAACAATCTATTTTTAGGCTCAATGTCTATTTTTAACACAAAATTTTCCTGTTCATTGATGTGACCAATCATTCTAATGACATGGTTATAAACTGATGTACTTTTGTCATCTCAGCGGATATACACCCTACGCCGCATTGGATTTCACAGTCCGGTGATAGAGCCTTCAAATTAGTTTGATCTTGGTAATGAAAACATTTTTCATTGAAACAAATGATGATTTTTAAAAGAATATTTTATATATCATTTATTTTTCTCGAAATAAACGGAATATTAATGCCAAATAACTGAAAGCCCATTGTACTAGTAGTCTTTTTAAGTTGTAAGTATATATACCTCGCAATTCTTTAATAGCTTGTCGCTAAAGTAAACAAAGGTTTGCTCAATTCAACATAGTATCATAACTAAGAAATCGTGTGTTCTTTTTTTGTTAGAAATAAACTGCTTCTATTACTTCGAGTGAGTCCACAAGCACACGACAAACGGGACTCGGAATAGATAAGGCCCTGTAAAATTTGCGGAGTCTCCCAATCACTAGGGAAAGCATTTCACCTTATGCCTTGTAAATCCAATCTGCCACTTGATTTGCTTTCCTAAAATAACGGGCTACTCGAATGTCCTTACATAAGGCCAGCATATGTGTGCATAGTGAGATACGTGGCTGCACATCCCAAAGTTGGCAAATCACGATTTGCAAGTGCACTTATCAATGACCAGCTATCAAACTCTAAAGTAATTAGTTCAAAAACTGGATCTGAACGTTGAGGTCTTCAACGCAGGCAAGGGTTTCCAGCAGCTTCGGGGTAGACACTTGCGCACCTCCTATGCAAATCCTTCCACGAGCTTCTCTCCAAACCGTCTCTACATATGCAGGCGATGCTACTTGTTGTCATCGTCCTTGTCATCGTCCCATGTTGAAGGTTCACCTGCATCATTGAAGTCAGTTTTAAGTGCAACAACCTCCTTACCTTTATCCCGGGAATCTTCATTATGATGTTTAGCTTCGTAAGACATCAAGGCTCCAATCAGTTCATCCATGGAAATGGCTTGGATTCTCTTCGTTTCCCGAACTGAGGTCGTCACGTGGCTCCACTCCTTTGGTAATGCCTGTAGGAGTTTATTCATGTTCTCAACATCAGTGGAGATTTTTCCTTGATTAGCAGGACCATTCACAATTTCATTAAATCTTTTGAACATTTGAGCGACGGTTTCATCGGACTTCATCATGAACATTTTATAGCTTTCAAGAAGAATATTCATCTTTGTTTCTCGCACACAATCAGTTCCTTTGAATGTAACTTGAAGCCGATCCCAGATTCTTTCACCGTAACACGTGAAGAAATTATGTTAAACACAGGAAGGAGAGAGAGAGAGAGTAACATTATGCGATTGTCTTATGTGAAACTCCTCGAGTTGAGCTACGGCAGTAATAACGGTTGCTGCACCAGGTTGGTTTTCCCAACAAGAATTACACTTGACATCTTTAATTGATTGGTCAATTGCATATTTAGTAACATGGTACCAAAGTCTCTTGGTGAAATTAAGGTTCAAATCGAAAATTTTTGCTGCCGATAGATTCACTTCCAATCTTGGCCTAAAAAAAAAGAAATTCTAATGAGGTGTACATACTTTCTAGTTTCGCGTGCAAAACCATCTCATCTTATACCTCTTTTCCGATCCCACTGGCTAGAGTGAATCGAACTCAATGAAAATCTCGTTAAAACATGATCTCTTATCTCTTTCTCAATCTCACTATTTCACAAATTTCTACTCACTCGAGGCATCGCTTATCGTTTTAATGTCCGAAGGAGGAGAAACACTTGGATAGATCTCAGTCCATCATTATTATTGATCACGCAAATCGCACGTGAACTCGAGTACTAGCCATGAGCATTAGCGGTCGTGTTACAACATCATCTCCTATCTCTTTCTCCATTTCATTACTTAGCAGATTTCCGCTCACTCGAGGCATCGCTTGATCGTATCAATCTCCGAAGGAGGAGAAACCCTCGTCGAGATCCGAGTCCATCATAATTGCTAATCACGTGCATCTCACATGGACCGGACTCGGGTGGCAGCCATGAAAGTTTGCAGTTGAATTTTGAGAGATTATATTTGACTTCTCGCTTGTTTTTCTTAACATTTCATCTAGGCTTTTTGACTCGGAGGGTCGCGATACATTGCAGGTGTAGCGCTAGTCAAAAATAGGAAAACGACATATGTACAAGATGCGATATTAGTATGCTACCTCAATTAATATTATTATTATTTTTCCTCCAAGACAATGACAGCACGAATGGTGAGAATATTCTCGAACGTGTGCAAAAATATACACCAGCATAATCTTATTAACCTCAATAATTGATCGCTGGGGCTTCTTCATAGACTATATTTTTTTTTTGGGGGGTGGGTCAAATTCATCATCGATTTCAAATCCCATATTTTTTTTTTTACATTTACCCTCTTCTCCAATTAATATTACATAAATGAATAAATAAAAAAGGAGAAAACAAAATAAGAAAAAAAAAAGAGAGAGAGAGAGAGAGAGAATTGTCAAGCGTGCGATGGAGCCGCAGAAAAGGGTCACTCTCGAGGCATCGCATTACTTCCACGCATCCTCATCCAACCAGGTGGGCCCGGCCCGGCCCGGCCCAAAAGGAGCCCGAGCGTTGGGCCCCACACTGGCCCACGCGACGGCGTGGTGGCGACCGCAATCATTGAATGTGGCCGAAATGATTAGATTCTTTAATGCGCTCTTCTTTTCTCTTTTCCTTTGATAATTCGATGATGATAATCCCCTCCTACCTCACCCACAAAAATATGATTTTGCGATTGAGTCTGGGCCCTCTGGGGACGAACGATTTGGAAATATATGACGCGAGGAATTAAAAAAAAAAGAAAAATAATCGGGAAAATCTCGGATTCGTTGAGTTCCAAATGCGTTCATAAATGATGAGAATCGATGTGGCTCAGATAAGAAAAAGAAAAACATCGACTTCATGAGGAACCGCATTCAATTTATTTCAATAATGGAGAAAAAGGAAAACGACACTTTATTATGTGAAGCAACAAGACGATTTAAATTATTGCGCTTACCTAAAATTTTTCTCTCAATAAGAGGAAGACGATAATCCAAATAAGGATGCCAAATAAATAGGCCTCAGACGTTAGACATCTAAGCGTAGATATGGCGCGCAGGCCATATATTTCGAAAGCATCTACACAACCGGCCTTCGAATCTTCCTCTTGTATGAACAGGATGCATACACTTTCGATTCGGATCGAATTCAGTGAATCTCATATCAATTATCGATAGATGCATGAGGTGTGGCGTGCGCACGCTACAATCTATGTTAAGGTCCCTCATAGCTCGACTCAACTGAATTGAATCGAATCGAACTGAACTAAAATCATCAATTCGATCCTGTTTGCAAAGGTGTCTAGCTCTATCGAAACTTCATTATGTCACGCAACTGTATCATTAGATAATGGGTCGAGTTTCCTAACCAGTTCAAGTTTCGACGGAGCTGAATACCACGAGAGTCGAGAGCATTCGATAGGAGAAGTGGCCAAAAAAAAAAAACAAAGGATTATTTCGGAGTGGCGTTTGCTTCGCAAAAAAAACGAACAATTCGGAAAGCATTTTCTCAAAAAATAATCGCTTATACCTCTCGTGAAAACGAACGAACAAAATTATTTTTTTTTATCGTTTACGAAAATATTCCAACAAAAATTATTCCTTGATAATAAAATTTTTTATATCAATCAATTATTACGGGCGATATAAATATTAATTTTTTGAAAAATATATATATATTTTTCAAATCAATGATCGGTCGAAACCGGGAATCCATTTGTATCGTCAAACATTATCTCCCGCCGTCGGACCCACCCACCAATCTAAAAATCGTCAGTGACACGAATCAACTCTCGCTCTCTCTCTCTCTCTCTCCTCCTTTTGCGTTCTTCTCGTGCAATCCCAACAACCCCCCACTCCAAGCTTCATCTCCAATGGCCTCCTCCTCCTCCTCCTCCTCATCCTCCTCCACCACCCACGCGTGACCTCGAAACCCTAGAGAGAGAGAGAGAGAGAGAGGGAGGGAGAGAGAGGGAGAAGCGCATCTCCGCCGCCGCTTCGGGCCATGGACGGCAGCGCCTACGGCGGCTCCTCGTACCCGGACTCCGGCAACTCCTCGCCGCGGTCCCGCGACGTCGACCTCGAGAGCTCATCCTGGGACGAGCCCCCGCTCCCCAACAGCTACCGCGTCCGCTTCATGTGCAGCTACGGCGGCAAGATCCAGCCCCGCTCCCACGACAACCAGCTCGCCTACGTCGGCGGCGAGACCAAGATCCTCGCCGTCGACCGCGCCGTCCGCTTCTCCTCCTTCATGTCCAAGCTCTCCTCGCTCTGCGGCGGCGGCGGCGGCGCCGAGGCCTGCTTCAAGTACCAGCTCCCCGGCGAGGACCTCGACGCGCTGATCTCCGTCACCAACGACGAGGATCTGGAGCACATGATGCTGGAGTACGATCGGCTGTGCCGCGCGTCGGCCAAGCCCGCGAGGCTGAGGCTCTTCCTGTTCCCGGTGAGCAGTTCGGCCCCCGCGAGTTTCGCGGACGGCGAGGGTAAGTCGGGGAGCCTGTGGTTCGTGGACGCCCTGAACTCGGTTCAGATGCGGAGCCTGGAAGGATCGTCGCCGCCGCCGGAATCGACGGCGGCCGTGGCGGCGCTGAATCCGGACTACCTATTCGGCTTGGAGAAAGGATTCCCGGCGAGGAAGCTCCAGGATCCGCCGGCGATGGCGGCGGCGGCGACGGTGGTTCTCGATAGGGACGTTACGGCCGGATCAGACTGCGGATCGGAGGACCAGCACGTGATCGGAGAGCCGGTGATTTCGCAAGCGGAGATTCACCGCCAGATTCAGGAGCTGCGGAGGATGCAAATGGCCGGACACGAGGAAGTTCATTTGTTGCATAGAAAAGTGGACGATGCGATTGTCTATCCTAGAGCTTCCGCCGGCGACTACTACGGACACCGACCGCCCGAGAAGGTAGCATCGCCGGCTCCGGCGCCGGTGGCTGTTCCGGTTCCGATGCAGATTCCGGCGAGTTTCCCGGCGGAGCGCCACATGACAAGCGGAGGTTATACAATTGCGGGAGCCGGAAATGAGCAGCCGGTTTATTATGTACAGGCTCCGGCAGCCAGCTACATGGGGGCACCGCAGGCGATGCGTCCGGTGACTGGACAACCTGGCCAGGCGGGGTTCTACGGAGTGCAGAGGGTGATGCCGGATATCTTCCGGGAGCAGCCGGTGTACAATGCAGTGCCACAGGCACCGATTCAGCAGCAGCCGCCGCCGAAGCTCATGGGTTACAGCACGGAGGGAATACAAGTGGTGCAGTCACAGCCAAAGGTCCCGGTTCCCGAGCCGGGTTTCCATCAAATGGTGTATGACGGGTCGGGTCGTCAGGTTTACTACACAGCCATGCCGGGATCAATGGCGCCACCGTATCAAGCAGCCATCGATGGGAGGCAGGGCGGCGGCGGCGGGGTGGTGAACCAGGAGGGCAAGGTTGTGGGAAAGGGTGCTCAATCTTCTTCGATATGATAGAAGCTGTTGTCTATATTGGTGAATTGAATATATGAACACCTTTCAATATGAATCTTCTCTTATTAAATTATTTGGTGAGCGTTCTCTTCTGCTATCGTGTTCTTGTTCAGTAGCGAGTTTGGAGTGCAGTGACCTGCAACTCATTTTTTTCGTTTTCCCTTTTTCACACATTCAATTTGCATTCCTTGTGGCTTGAAGAAAATCCTGATTCCTGAGTCACCCCGTTGAGACTTTGTACTCGCAAAGCTTACATGAATTGAATTGTGAATGTTGTTATGAGCCGTCTAATTAACTATCAGCTACCAGAATGTAGGGTTTCCATATAGTATAACATTAGTCTAGTCAATCACTTGTCGGACTGCTCGTCCGTCGTGTTCAGCCGCAAGAATTGCTGAGTTCCGCTAATTCCCGACACATGTTGAGGGAGGAAAAGTGCCTATGCTGCAACATCAGTAGTACTATCATCATGTTTGAAAATGTCTCAATACTCGAAACAAACTGTATAATTCCGTCGTGAGTAATATGCACTGTCAGGACCAGAAACTGACATAACATACTATGGTTTAGACTTCAACATCAATCACATATCCCTTCTAGCGACCTCCACTGCAACGGCTGCTGCAACTGCCACCTCCACCACAACCACCTCCCGTGCAGTTCCCCCCGCCACAGCCGCCACCACAACCGCCGCCGCAACCGCCGCAGCCACCAGCACCAGCAGCCACCGTTTCTGCCGAAGAAACATTGCGGTTATCTGCATTGGGGACACCTTCATTGCTGCCACTAAAACTCACTCGTGTTTCTATTCGTTCCTGCACATCGCCTTCATTGCCAACTCCATCGACACAATTTGAAAACATGATGGTGGTCACCAAAAATTGGTAATTATCTGCATAAAGGTCGCTCGAGTATTTGCCTTCCACCTCTTTTCTGTTGTCTTCCTTGCTGCAGATGCTTGCATCCAGAGCTTCATCCATCCATTCCTCGTTCTCTTTGTTATTCGTAATGTGTTGCAGCATATTTGACAGTATGAATGCCGATATTATTGCGGGAAGTACCATCCAATCTTCTTTCACCTGTTAACCAGGGAAGATGTGACGTAGCAATTCTTCATTTTCTTTTTTACTGGAAATGGTTTTAAACAAGCAAAAGATGGTCGTTTTTACCTTTAGTATGCCACATTTCAAATTGAGCAATGCCACCGACTTCCCGTAGGGATATGCCGCTGAAAATTCCACTGCTGTCATGACTCCTTGTTCATCTTCCTTCTCACAACAGTTTCTGACCTCATATTCTAGCTTTCTTCCAGGACATATGATGACCTAAAGAGCACAGAACGCGCGATGATGAGTTACTAATTAATAGCCCTGACTCTTCCAGAGTGAACTGCAATTCATTGTGAAATGATACATGGTAGAACTCGTGGAAGGACTTGTTAGGTTGCGAAAGCACTTGTTGCATCGCCATTTAATCTCTGGCTGAGATGTTTCATCATGAGCAGTTCTACACGTAAAGAATATGGACTATGAATAAGATTAGAAGGACAAAAGATGCTTACTTGTCTATCACCCGTGAGCTTAAAAACATGGCCGTCTCCTGAGGAATCTCTCTCTAGGTGAAAGAACCATTTAGAGTTCATCAGAGACCATCCTGTTCCTTGTAATTCTGCAAGTAGATTTGTTTTACCATCTCCAGCTGTTCTGATCAGCTCTCTCGGAAGCCGATTTTTGTCTGCCACAACTACTTTGGAATCCCTATCGCGGTCAATAGTGAAAATTGATTAATGGTTGCATAATCCTGCACGTGTGAGGTTATAGGGATATCGACCATTTGTGTTTCCAAGGAAGGAGAATGCAAGCCTTGGGAACTAATAATCAGGACGGTCTGGATCCTAAAACCCTAGTCGGTTTAAATATGTTGCTCAATGTAACGTAGATTCATGCATCAAACCATGTTGTCATTTCTAACGGCTTGGCAAATTCTAGCAGCGAGTTCCATCCCAGTAAATTTTATTCTTTAACTACATTATACTAGAAAGAAAATGCAAATTAAATATTGAATGATATAGGTAGTCAGTAATGCATATACCTCATCTGGATGTTAATGATTTCACTGCCAGTCTCTTGTAGGAAGCGAGCACATTTCATTGATGGATTAGCAGGAATCATTTGTAACATGTATTCCATTGGAACAGGAGGAGTGAAAGACAGGGCGATACGGATGCAGACAGGCCTGGAATCCAAATTCTCCGAGTCTGTTGGGAGCTCAAACCAATCGTCCATCCAGAGGGGAGATCCGGGCTCCGACAGTTTGGTCAAAGAGACAGAAGTTCTCCCCAGTGGTGTTTCTAATTTAGTGAAAGTTGTACAACGCATGAGTTCGAAAACGAGCTCTCCATCAAGTTCACACTGAAAGCTAGCGACCTGTTTGTACCCTGATTCAGACTGTATGCTTAGTCTTCTTTTGGTGTTGAAGTGCACATCTGGCTCAGCTTTTCTCAAGGTGACAAAGAGATTGCCTCGATGCCAAACTGGTAAGTCCTTGATTGCTGCAATCTCCACCATGACCTTTACAAGAATAACAAAATGAGGAACTGAGATTTTATCCAATTTATGCATTACAAGGTAGAGAAAGTTACACTTCCTCCATCTAGTGGTGCGCCCAGATTTGAAGAACCTCGAAGCTTATAGGATTGTCTATGAGCTATCTCTAGCATGAAGCTAACTGTAATAGCAATTCTTCGGTGTTCCAAATTCCAACAAATATACAAGGAAAGAGTTGCATAACATTTGAGTAGCTTCCTCTACATACCAACAAAGTATATGCTGTAAATAGCCCTGACTTTATGTTGAAATAAAAGAACAGAAACAGTTGGTGTCACAGCTGCATTTGAAGTTCATTTAGTTCTTCCGACATGCAACTAAAGATTTGAGTGGGGCCAGCTTTTCTGTATTTGGACAAGCCACATATTAAGTGCAGCTTCTACTGTCAGATAACAGTACATGTGTGCTGAGCACTGTTTCATAGCCCCCGTCATGAGGTTTGTGCCATATGGTAAAGGAATATAGGAAGGATCTGGATTGCTTTGGAAGTTTAATTACCTCTACCAGCTTTTTTTGGGGAAGTGGAATGGTATTCTGAAACCCGTCAGACGAAACCGCCTTCTTGGCCACTGTTTTCAGCTGAATAGGAGTTATTGTCAGTGGAGATGGAGTGCTGCCTCTATGCATTGCTCCTGCCTTCCAATAGCTCATACCAAATGTCTCTTCCCACAACTTTGTGGTTTGGGAAAACCCCGCATTGAGTTTTCCGCCCTTAGTCCGATCAGAATCAGTATCGTCATGCTCTAACACCTTCCCGATAATTGCCACCGTGTCTCTACAGTATGAAGCAGGGTTTAACTGGTGAGTGTGCCAGATGAGATCGATGTCATAAGCCGGGACACAAAAGCATTTGTTTGCCTTTTCTCTATTTCTCTTGATCAGATAGAGAAAAGCCTTGTATCTGGCCACGGCTTCTTTAAGAAGTACATGGTCGTTCATATATGGTCTGGACACCTGAGCAAGAGAAGCGATCCTGTGAGTAATTGTCCACTGTCAAAGAAAGGTTAGACAAAATCCATATGCCAAAGGTGCACTTCAATGTGTTTCGCCAGGAAGTGACCTGAGCTGAAAATCATGTGGCAAGATCCATACAAAACCAGCCAAGAACCAAACTTAACGGGTATGAGTAACACGAGTAAAAGAGACATTTTAGATAATGCCATTTGGTTAGATGTCGTCCATTTCATCAGTTCAATTAGTTAGATGCGATTTTTAGTTTCTCTGGGTTTCTTGTTGTATCCCCAGTATCCCCAGTGCCAGAGTTCATTAGATGCAAACAATTTTAACCAAGAACGGTGATATATATGAATTCAAATTCAGGGAGATGTAGAATGATCAGTGAGAATAGGACTTCAGGAGTCTAGAGATCATGTACAGTGATCCTTCTGAAAGAATCATAGCCTTTAGGTGACAAATAACTCTGATGCCTGATAAATTCATCCTCGTACCTGGTAAAAGAAAGAACTCTGCCTCTTGACAGCTGCAACTAAGTCATAACCACTGTCTCTCGGAGCTCCCATGGTATTTCCAGCTCCACTCTTTGGCGAGTTGCCATTAATGTTGAGTTCATAAGGTTCACTTGGATACATTCTGTTCCAGATTGCTTCAGTTTGTTTTGTGCAGGTTCCTTGGACAGATGATAAAACATTCCAGTTGTCCAAAATCGCCCCGTACAATTCCTGACAGTCAATCTTGTACCGCACCTGGGAACCAGAAAACGAGCATAACTGAAAAAAGTTTTTCCTTCAATGGGTAAAGAACAAGCAGAAAAGGACGATAGAGTTCTCAAAGAGAGCAAAACACATATGCCTCATTGGAGTCTACCGGGTTAAGCCTATGACAGTGCCATATCCATTCGCAGTCAAGAGGCACCACCAGGGGTCCTTCAGAAATCGGAGAATCTATGTGCTCGGCGAGCAGGGGAAGCCAACAATGCTTGTATCTGAACTTAGCACAAAATTGAAAAATTGAGGACCGATGGATATTGGTAGGAGCGCGAAAAAGAAATGCACCATCTTCAAGTCTCTTGCACAGTTAATCATCTCATGATGGGAGAGTGAAACTTCTTTAACTTAGATTAAAACTGAAAAATTGGTTAAGAATGGACTAAATTTCCATAAAAAGTTATCTGATGACTGTGCAAGGTGCAACAAATACTCTTGGAATCTCTGTATCTGGGTCACTCAATGGTCCAAGACTCATTCACTGCTCACCGACAAATGGCACGGTCCAACACCGGGCCGCCGTAGAGATGCCGATTCCTATCTACCGCAGCTAGAAACTGTAGTTGTTGCTTAGCACCTGCCACAAGGTCTGTGCTCGTGACTATCTGCTGTGCTTCAGCCCACTCCAGATTTCGTTGCTTCTGCTCCATTACCTGCATGGACAACCATAGAGTTTCAGAATGGGAAAAAAGGTTCTCTTGCTGTTACGCAGGCAACATCCTAATATACCAAAGTAATCTATTGTCTTTTCCGGGATTCCTCATGAAATTAAACTAAAAGGGACCCAAAAGGCAAAACACTGCGTAGATGAATTCAAATTTTGTTATGTTATGCGGGTTCATTAGTTATTAATGTCTGCAGGGCCTGAAATGCAAATTAACTTTGAAAAACTAACATAAGACCTGTAAGCCTTTTTTCAAAACTTTTGAGGATGAAGCTACATCACCTGTATTTATTCTCCTATTGGTCGATGATAACAGTTTCACAGTTCTAATTCCTACGCGCACTAGGCCATATCTAAGCTCTGTATCTCTAATTCTAATCTTAATTTCGCAAGTCCTACGGATGTAGAACTGTGAAACTAATATTGCAATATGCAAGATTGTGCTCTGTATGCACCGCAAATTCCTTACCATGGCTCTTTCCTTTTGTGATTCTCCGAGGAAATGCTACAACTAAGAAGGCAAAGACAGTGAGGACTCTCAGCCTCCTTTATGATGAAGGTGCAATATTTAACTGGATTTGTTTCTCTTCTCTCGGCTGTTGTCTAGGAGTTTGGTATTTATGGATGCCCTAGGATCAACAGGGAGCAAGATGGAGGAATGAACTTGATCTTTGGATATGGTTGAGAACAACAGAACTCTCTTCTGAGTTTTAGCGCTAGTCACACTTTTGGTGCTTTCTTGGATTTCAGTTGTAGTCCTGTGAAGAGTTTTCAGCATGCACGCGAGAAACTTCACTTGTTGTTAGGCTTCACCGTTTCATTGGACGTGTTTCATGTCATGAGTTATATGTGAACTCCTTCAACAGCTCATTGGAGAGACAATTTGTCGTGTTAGTAACTAGTGCATCGATCTCGATTCCTGTGGTTTGATAGATGCTGTGATGGAACACTGTAATGCGAGAGCCAAGTTCGTTGGATCAAAACACTGAAGCTCGGGGAGATGTCGTATTTTCCCTTTTCCTAGGATTGGATGACTAATCACCATTTGGTGGGGGCACCAGTTCCATGACACACTTATTTGCCAACCTGAAAAAATCTGGACGATTCACCTTTTTAACTTGCGGGACGAGGAGGGAAAATAAACAGAATTTACACTAGCTCCAAATGAGAAGTGTAAATAATAGGACTTCTGCTGCTAAAAGCGAAGTTTCGAAGAGGGTAAGATTCCCAATGACATATGATGTTACAGTACTATTAAGTTATGCTTTGGTACGTGAACATATCAGGGTTTTGCTCAACTCGACAGCCATTTTCGCGCTTTCTTGTTTTTCGCTTTTTCCCGTCATCACATGCTCTTGTTTTCTCCTTTCAACACTTCTTGTAGGCAGTAAGCTTCTAGAAGGGGAATGCCGACAAGATGCTTCAGAGAATTAGCCTAAATTTAGTCTGTCAGCTTTGAATATCAGAAGCACTTCATGCATCTCTTTGGTCGCGGTGGCTTTTGGTCCTTCCCTAAAAGCAATATACCGTAACCCGGCACCATGCAAGTGCGTGCTTATTTCTCTTGGCGCAAAACAAGAAGCCATGAGCCTGTGCATTTGATGCATCATGCCTAGCTACTAATTGTGCATCCACTCCTGCGGAGTTCTTTTTTGCCGTGCGTTCGAGCATTTAACAATGTCTTTTCATTCTAATCATTGGGTAAACTACATTTAACCTCGAACCAGTTCCTTACCACAAGAAGAAATGTTTCCCATGTGTATTACTATAAATAGAAGGTGCCAAACTTTGATCTAGGTTACAGGCTCGCGTTGCTGCTAAAAATTTAACAATTTCATTCTGTATGTCTTAACTTTGTCTTACCCTCTTCTGAGTTAAGAGATCAGCTGCACTCTGATATGCCCCGTGGCTAGAAGGGAAATTCCCTTTATTTTTTCTTATTTCTTGGGTTGATAAATGTACTTCAATTTTCACAACATTACCATATGTTAGAAGGAAACAAATCAGAAACTAACAGGCCATCATATTGCCGAGCATTAACATCAATAAGACTCATGCCTGAGTATACATATCTCCTGAAAACTGCTGCAATAGAAAGCAAAAGGATTGAGTCCTCCGATCAACTAGCCATGTCCAAAGATCCAGCTGTTTTCACAAGAATAGAAACGAGATGGCCTATGCGTGCTGGCAGCAAATCTGTGGATAGCTTAAGGTATCAAAAACACCACAAGGAATATTTAGGAGCAAGGATAATGCATATTGGTCACTCGCAAGTTGCAATGCATAAAATCATGTCCATCCAAATTTGCAACCCATAAAAGCACCTTGCAAAGCAGGATATGCTTCGGATTATCGTCATGAGCATATTTGACAAACAATTCTTCCATACAACATCTCAGTCATTTGTTAATCATCTAAAAAACTGATAATGCCTGTGATCAAGAAGAGAACTTGCAACATCCTATGTATAACCCTACTTCTGGATTTCCCTTTTAATGCCGGACAAATGGTGGAGCGCAGAAAATTGTTCGACCAACCTTTCTGACTCCAATTTCCAAAAAAGACAATGATTTAATAAGTGTGGTTCAACTAATTAGTGAAATTACCCAATATTGGAGTTGCATTAGGATGACTCCCTTAGTTTTTGTATCTCATTGTTTCTTTCTCAAAGCCGATTGTTGGAAATTGCTTGGCATACGCTTCCACCTCTTCACGGAGTTTTGCAATTTCAGATTGAACATTGGCATCTGATTGCATGGTTGCCACAAAATCCTTCAACTTAGTTCCTGCACAAGTGAAAATCAGAAAAGTTGAGATAAGCTCACAAACAAAGGATCATGGCGACTTTGAACTTTCTTGTATGTCAGCGGACAAAAGGTGAGAGTCCTTGAACCTTTAGAATTAGCCTTGACCTTCAAGGCCAACTTGACAGCAGCATCAAAGAAATCAGCTACTCTTGCAAAATCCTCCTCTGCAAAGCCCCTAGATGTAAGCGCAGGGGTCCCTGAAGCACCAGACAAGGTGAGATAAAAAATCAAGTACCTAGAAGAGATAGCTTCAAAATGATCAAAGGGAAAAGGCTCTCACCCATGCGGATACCACCAGGAACCATGGCAGACACATCCCCAGGGACGGTATTTTTGTTTGCAGCTATATGAACTGACTCCAATACTTTCTCAACTCTAGAGCCATCAATACCCTATGAAAGGAATGTAAGAGTACCAGTTTGTCATGGAGAACCACTTTGAAATAAATATATTTTGTTTCCTGACACTGTGACTATTGTCACTGTACCATCAATCAAACACTGGAAGCATTAATATCATATAAGTAATCAGGATCTCCTGCAAAACTAGAGGCTGTTATAAACATTGCCTGAACTGCAGTGATAAGATACCTTCAGAGCAGCTTAACATCCAATAGACAAACACAAATAATGGGAATAAGCGCACAAACAGTCTATCTCATCACTATTTTACACTTTCCCCAATTGTCTTAAGTCCTACTTTAAGATGTGAGAAACAAAGTGAACAAGTGAAATAGAATCGCACTACAGAGCTTTAAAAGATTTGCTCCATGGCCAGAGGAAACATTAGCGAGACTGTTGTGTAAGAGAGAAACTAACTTTCATTATCGGCATAAAAAGAAGTTCTCGCCGAGGATATTACACCTAGTGTAAATCAGTCGGTGGAAATAATATCCCCAGTGTTGAAGTAAGTGATTCGCAGATGAAGCAGCACGTGAAACAAAAAAAGAAAAAGAAAAGGAAAAACAAATTAAGAAATTTATTTACCTTGTTCCTCAAATTTACCAAGACCAAATGGTTCTCAGTTCCACCAGATACAAGTTCATAGCCCTTCTCTAACAGACTCTGAACATTTAAATCCACAGTAAATGACCCATGAAGTTATGCCGTGATATTGATAGAAACAGAAGATAAGCAACTGTCAGGAATCTTGTGAACATGGCTTATGGCCCTTAATCACCTGAGCAAATCTTGAGCAATTGTTGAGAACTTGCTCTTGATAGGCCTTGTATTCAGGAGTCATGGCCTACAATCAGATGGAAACCAATGATTTAAAATGGTTTGCTGCAGTATGAAATGTACAAAACAGACAAAAATAGAAATCAATCCCAAAAATCCTTTTTGCTGGTGAAACCTGCTTGAGTGCAACAGCTAAGCCAGCAATGGTGTGATTGTGAGGGCCTCCTTGAAGTCCAGGAAAAACAGCCTGATTGATCTTGTCTTCGTAGTCATAGAGAACCTAAAGAATATAATTTTATAATTGATCAATCCAGAAGTATTCAAGACCCTAACTTCCACCTATTTATGCTACAAAGTTTTGGATGTTTGGCATGCACAATAAGGAAAATGTGCAACCCACCTCTTTCCCTTGCTTGTTGATCTCTTTCACCCCCTTTCTGAAGAAAATCATTGCTCCACGAGGCCCACGAAGTGACTTGTGAGTGGTAGTTGTCACGATATCAGCATATTCAAAGGGAGATGGGATGACTCCAGCAGCAACCAACCCGCTAATGTGAGCCATATCTGCCAGCAGTATAGCTTTTTGTTTGTCACAGACCTGTGGAATCCAGTAGGGAACAGCATAGCAAGTATAAAAGGCGTTGAGAGAATTGCGGCAAGGATTATGAAGCTGCATAACACAAGTCGTCAAGGTAATTTACCTTTCTTATACGTGCATAATCATAGAGTCGTGCATAGGCGCTAGCACCAGCTACTATCAACTTTGGCCGATAGAGGATCGCGCTTTTCTCCAACTGTAATGGCCAAGTAAAGTTAAATTCAGCCAATTACTAATTCCGCGGAGTTATTGTTGAATCTGGAATTTTTTTGAAAAATCAGACCATTTAACTATTCAACAAAAAGCACAACACCCTGTTTGGACACATGTTTGTCTATTTCGGGTCGGGGTTTGGTTTTGGTGCTTTGTTGTATATGGTGTTTTGAAAAGTAATACATATGCTTACCTTTACCAAAAAAAAAACAAAAAGCACAACCACACTTTTAAGCATTAAATATTTTCGACTATTTTGGTAACTTTACTTCTAGTCGATGTCAAGCGGATTTCATAATATTTGCATAATTCGAAAATAAAAAATACTCAGATATTGCCTTGAATCTAATTTCATCAATTGCTATTAGAGAAATAGAAGAGAAACTTTTCTAAAGTATAATGCAAAACTCTAATGTGGCTAATTCAATGTTTAGCCTACCTGCAATATTAAAGAAAATAGATGTCGCTTGCTACATCAAATAGACCATCCAAAAACATAAAGAAGTCAGAAGGTAGTTAAAATTCTTGCAGTTGAATGGTTTAATAATATATGCTTGGCCAAAAGAAAAAGGAAAAGAATGATCTAACATGTCATTGTGACGTTTGTGTTCATTATTTGGTTATGTTTGTATTCATTTACGTGCAGTATATATCAATAAGAGAAGATTTTGACATAAGATAACAGGACAGAGAGCCCACACAACTTAACCATGACTCACATTTTAGTAAAGGATATCATTGTATTCCTTATATGTAAAGTGCACCTAATCTACTGACTGCATTACCAATTCATTCATACATAAAAACTTGTGCATGGTGAACATAATGTAGTTTTAATCTCTGCACCCATTGAAATTAATATATCCTTCCAGAAAATAAAAATTACAAAGTATTAATGGTGGAAGTCCATATAACACAACTAAGGCATGCTGAAATGAAAATTTTCTTCACCTGCCGTAAATTAGAGCAACAGATGAAAAAAAAATGCAAAAGTACCTGGTCATAATCAATATAGCCGGTGGTTTCATTCAGTCTGTACGGCATTGTCTCAAAAAATATGGAAACTGCAGATATTTTCTTCGTGTCTGTCTGCAAAATAAGAATGTGACTATCAGAACCAGCCACCCTAAAGGCCAAACTGTTACTGCTTGCAAAAGCAATAATTTGTTAAAGTCACAAGCCATTCAGTATTTTTTATTTTTTGGTTAAATCGTTTTCATGACAAAAATTCTTCAGAAGCTACTCTGAACACCATAAACGGTACAAGAATCTTCCTAATCAAATAGAAATAATCTCTGTTACACTAACTGTGTTCCAAAGAGATAAACACAATTCAGCCTGCTTAACAATATGTCACGTGTCCACATGCCAGGGCGATCCATTATTGTATGAGAATTACTTACTACTGTCTTTGGGAGTCTATATTTCTCTTATTTAATCAGTCTTTCAAGCCAAGGCCTTTTTTAGACTAAGATTCAAGAGCAAGAGTACAGCATTTATGGTTTTTTATGTTGTTGTATCCAAATTCAAGTAAAAAAGAGAAGGAGATAATTATGAATAAATTCATGAAGCAAAGCTTCATAATATAACAGGTACAGAGAATTTCTCCCAGCTTAAGCCTCCATTTAAACATCCCAGGAAATTTACTACCGAGAAAAAAGTTAAAGCTTATAAGTAGACAGAAAAAAACTAGCATATAATGAGACAGCATAAAATTCCTTTGTACAACAGGAGCATGATAATATTAAACAATGATAACATTGAAGATTCTTAATTACCTGGTAACCATGTGAAAGATGGCCCCCATGAGGAAGGTCAAGTGCCATGATTCTCTCATGAGGTTTCAGCAATGCAGTGTAAGCTTGAAAATTGGCCGGTGATCCAGATAGTGATTGAACATTAACTGCAGAGAAAGACGATACAGGCTTAACTTACACAGGTCTGATGCTTAAGTTCACCTCTGCATAGTCTTATAGACTATAGAGACAGTATGCCCAACTTGTGAATCAAGTACAAGTGGGGAAATAGAAAGAAAGAAGAGCATAGAAAACAGAGTGTTCTTCCATGTGCTTGCTAAAAACTGCACCTTGATTTCTAAACACCATTTTGTCCGTTGTGCTGAATTTTACATTATTTATAACTACATACCATTTGATCATATATTATAGACTATGCAGATACCCCTTCATTCAAGAGAAGGAAAATGTCCAGAGTCCAAACTAACTGTTGTCAGGGCCACAACAAGCGACAACCATTGAACAAAGTTATAATGCGTTACCTCCCCATTTTGCAGGATCCAATCGAAAGGCCTCCAATGCACGCTTCTGACATAAGGTTTCTGCCATGTCTATATACCTAGCATGTAAACAGCGAAAATGTTGACTCTAGCTGATTGATGATGCCCTGCACGAATGTCTAAAACAAAGTAATTGTAACAAACAAGATACACAGTAATGCAGAAGTGAGGGGGCTAAACATACTCATTTCCTCCATAATATCGAGCACCTGGATACCCTTCACTATATTTGTTGGTCATCACTGAACCAACCGCTTGCATTACCGACACCGAAGTGAAATTCTCCGAAGGTATAAGCTCAAGGCCCTGCAAAATATATTCTAGAGAACTTACATTCACCCCAAGGACAATACTCAACACCCACATCTATCCAAGATTGAAACAGATATCAATCCACATTCAACTCAACCAAGATAAAAAAGAAAAAGAAAAAAAGGCAACCCATTTCATGAGGTGACGCACCTTCCATTGCCTCGCTTTCTCGAGCTCGATGATATCGGCGATTTCGGGATCCATAACCTCCAGCGGTTCATTCAGTTGCTTGATCCACTGGGAAAAAAAGGAAAAAAAAAAACAATCTCGTTTTCGAATCACGCGTTCACAACATAAGATCAACCCAACCGAATCGGCAGAACCATTTTCCCGCCAACTCGACCCCTCATCCGTGGATCTGGCGAATCACATCTAGAACAGAAGGATGCGCAAGGAGACAAACCGAAGCCGAACCCCAAAAACGACCGCGACAGAGAGAGTGCTTACGGTGGCGCGAGCCGACTCCTTGTCCTGCACCGCCGCTTCATTCGACAGCGAAGACTGCGGAGACGATCACGAGATCGGAAACGCATCAATGAACAGAGCCCCCGGTTTCGATCGCCACGACCAACGATTAAAAAAAAAAAAAAGAGCAACGGAAAGAAGAAGAAGAAGAAGAAACCGAGCTGGCGGGGGGACACGAACCGCGCAACGGAGGGAACCGCCGCCGCCGCAGGCGAGGGGTCGGACGGAAGTGAGGCCGCACGGCGGCGAGGAGAGCCGCCGGAGAAGAAGCGACGCCATCGCCATCCTCTCTCTCGCGCCCCGCGCACGGAGTCCGAGATCTTCCAAACTTCCAGTTGCGGAGGAGAGGATCTGGTTGGGTCGCGGGAAGGAAGAAGCTGGGTGGTGGCGGGTTGGTGGCGAGGTCGATCTGTTTCTTCCGTATGAATAAATAAATAAAATAAATAAAACTTCGCGAAAAAAACAATAAGCGAGTGGGGACTTCTTTTGAAGTTGTTGTGGGATTCCGACACGAGTGTGGGGCCCCGACAGACAAAATGGCAGAACGAACTCGCTTTCCCAAGCAGCAAGCCGGGCACTGTCTAATTTTGGCGCACTCTCGTTCGGTGCTTTGCAGTTTCGGTTCCAAACTGTTTAATTTCTTTCAATTTAATCCTAAACTTTCAAGGGCGAAATTTCAACTCGACCCCCTCCTCTCGGTCGATGTTCTCTCTAATCGCCGATGCATCGGTTCAGTCATCATCAGCTGTCTTAATTGCCGCGTCAGCAATGGGGATCGCATTAAAATTTCATGTAGAAATTTAAAACTAAATTGACAGAATTAAAAAGTTTAGGACCAATCGGACAATTTCCCCATCTTTCTTCTCTAACTTGAAACATTTACATTAGCAATTTCGTAAGAAAATTCAGTTGGAAAGATTACATTGTAATTTCGCTCAGGGGTTTAAAAATAAATTGACAAAATTATAAAATTTAGAATCGAATTGGCATCCGCACAATCATTTTAGGACCGATTGGACAATTTCCTCGTCTTTTTTCAGACTTAAAACATTTGAAACTTTTACGATACGTAAATGCTATTCATTTTAAATTTTTTTCATAAATTTTTTAAATTGTATGTGATATTTTAAATTTTCACGAAATGGTAATAAAAGGTACTTCTTATTCTCATATAATCCCAAACAAATAAACCAAACCCGGATCTTATCACATGTGATTAGTGCATTTGTATCATGGGACTCGTGAAAACTACATGACCAAGAGTGACATTGACCCAATCCATCCAAAAATATTACATATAACAATTGTGCCATGTCAGTCATATACAAGTCCACTCATTTTTCACCATGTGTCCATAATGAGCCTACTTGTCAAATTTTTTTTCTTTCAATCGCTCTCCTCTTGTTGCCCTCTCTCTCTCTCAAGCTCGCTTTGCAACAACAATGGTGTCCCACCTACACATCCCAGAAAATTCACCAAAAAGCTCTATGCCAACTACACCAACCTACCCAAGCTCGAGCTATCGCCGCCTCCAGCTTTTCCCTTTAACATCAGCCTCCGATGCTTCTTGCTCGAAAAACCCATCTTGTCATCCCTTCCTCTGAGCCCAACCTCCACGCCTTCCCATCGTCACCACTAGCAAAGTCGTCGGCGCTGATCGTGCCTACTAGAATTGGTCGAATGACGCCAACGACGACCATGGAAGAGCATTGATGTCGCCCGTCCAGATCTGGCCTCACCCATCTCAATCTCTAAACGTCATCCAGATATGGATGGATGATGATGACAACGGCCATGGATGAGTGTTGGCATCACTTGCGAGCATGGCTAGCCGGTGTCTATGGCTAGCCGGTGACGCTACTATCCTCATCCGCCAGCCATTGTCATCCATAGCCTCAAAGCAAAAAGAAAGCCGAAGAAAGGACCAAGAGAAGAGAGAATAAGAAGGAGAGAGAAGAAAATGATAAGTGGGTCCCATCCGAACACTTGTCACGTGTTGAGTGGACTTGTGGATGACTGATGTGACATAACTATTGTATGTTATATTTTCTCCGATCCATCAGGCAAAAATGAGCCTCGACCTGACCCTACTCACTCACAGTGAAGGAAGGGCATTTCCATGGTTTGGTGTAGGGGTGTGCATTAGTCCTGGTCCAACCAAGGAACGAATCGAACCAAATCGAATCGTCCGGTTCTGGGTGTTTCTCGAGGAGAACTATCTAGTTCCCAATATGGACCTTCTAAGATTTTTTTAATTTTTTATTTTTATTCTGAAACAAACCCTAATTAGTAAATTATTTTTTTCTTTTAATGTTGAGAAACTCCCACTTGTAAGGAGTAGAAGAAACCTTAAAAGAAAGAACAAGAAATTACTGGTTTCAATACCGATCTTGAAATTGTTGAATATACACAACACCAGCATGTGAAGTAGTGTTGAAGTGGTCAAATTTCAGTTTTACATGTCTTCAATAATGTAGTAGTGGAGTCCTAGTTTGTAGGGGTTTGTTTCTACAAGTTTTAGTTAGTGGGATATGTTAGTGGGTCTTTGTTATTGTTATCCTGTTTTTATTTTCTTGCTGAGTAGTTTTCGATATTATGCCTATTTAATAGGCTTGTGATCTGTTGAATAAAATGTACGAGAGTTTTTCAGTAGCAATTTTTTGTATGTGTCATCTTCTACTCTTTGCTTTCTTTAGAGGTTATTGAACCATACTTGCCACTTGTTCTTTTTCAACAAAAATGGTATTAGAGCCAGGTTCTAGGTATTTTATGAGCATCTCTATTGCCAAGATAGGTGATCTTCAAGTCATTGGTAGAATCAAGAAGCTCAGCAACCAAAACTACAATTTTTGATCTACTTGCATGATGTCTTATATGCAGGGCTAGGATTTGTGGGAGGTTGTCAATGGAAACGATGTGAGACAACCGAAGGCTAAAGATGCGAATGGGACATTGCGGAAGTGGAAGATTAAAGCGGGCAAAGCCATGTTCGTTTTGAAGACGACAGTTGAAGAGGATGTGCTGGAGCATATCCGAGATGCGGAAACTACCAAAGAAGCTTGGGATACATTCGCTAAGCTATTCTCTAAGAAGAACGATATGAAGCCCCAACTCTTAGAAAGTGAGTTGTTGTCGATGGCGCAATGCGACATGACAGTCGCGTAGTACTTCCACAAAGTGAAGACGTTATGTCGAGAGATTACTAAATTGGATTCGAAGGCTCCGATTGGCGATACCAGGATGAAGCAGATCATCATCCATGGCTTGAAGCTAGAATTCAGGAGTTTTGTTGCTGCCATACAAGGATGGCAAACTCAGCGATCGCTTGTTGAATTCGAAAATTTACTAGCTGGTTAAGAAGCATTAGCTAAGCAAATGGGAGGAGTCTCGTTGCAAAATGAAGAAAAGGCACTCTATGCCAACAAAGGCAAGTGGAATTCCAAGTGACATGCCTACGGTGGATCCAAAAAGAACGATGACAAGGCGAGAAGTCATCAAAATGAAGGGAGCGTTTGTGCATGGAAAGGTTCTAAGAACCATGGCAATGGCCAAAAGTTTAAAGGGAAGTGCTACAACTACAATAAGAGAGGTCATATGGCGAAAGATTGCTGGTCAAAAACGAAGGCCATCGAGAGTAACGCTGCTACTTCAAAAAACAAAAACGAATGGGATGCTGAGGCTTTCTTTGCTGTAAATAAGGAGGAGCTAGCCCTTACACAACAATATTCAATCAAATCGATTATGAGAATAATTGAATCGTTGACTCGGGTTGCTCAAACCATATGACCAATGATAAAGAAAAGTTGCAAAACTTGTAGAAGTACAAGGGAAGTCGGGTGGTGGTGACAACGAATAACTCAAAGTTACCGATAGCCCACATCAGTAATATGGCCGTCTCTCCCCAATGTAGCGATGCCGAGGTGCCACTCCAAAACGTCTATCATGTTCCAGATATGAGAAAAAATCTTCTCTCAATAGCACAATTAACATCTTCTGGCCATTTTGTTCTGTTTGGTCCACAAGATGTGAAGATATATCGAGACCTTAAGATTACAGAAGAGCCGATAATGAAGGGACGAAGAATGGAGTTTATCTACGTGATGTATGCGGAAACCGCATATGTAGACAAGACAAGAAGAAATGAGACGGCAAACTTATGGCACATGCGACTAAGTCACGTTAGCTATTCCAAGCTAGATGTGATGATGAAGAAGTCGATGTTGAAGGGACTTCCACAACTTGAAGTGAGAACAGACACTGTATGTGCAGGCTGTCAGTATGGAAAAGCGCACCAATTGTTGTATGAAAAGTCCAAATTTAAAGCGAAGGAACCATTAGAGTTGATACACTCTGATGTGTTTGGACCAATTAAGCAAGCCTCCATTGGTGGGATGAAGTATATGGTGACCTTCATTGACGACTTCTCGAGGTACGTGTGGGTTTACTTTATGAAGGAACAATCTGAAACTCTTTCAAAATTCATAGAGTTCAAAAAGGTAGCGGAAGCGGAAGTTGGTAAAAGAGTCCGTTGTCTACGCACTGACAATGAGGGAGAGTACATCTCAAATGAGTTCACAGATTTCCTTCAGGAGTGCAGAATACGCCATCAGTTCATATGTGCTAGCACTTCGCAGCAAAACGAGGTGTTAGAAAGGAAGAACAGGCATCTAGCAGAAGTATGTCGAAGTATGCTTCATTCAAAGAATGTTCTGGGACGATTTTGGGCAGAAGCAATGAAGACTGCGGCCTTCGTGACCAGTAGGCTTCCTCAACAAAGGTTATGCTTTTGTTCACCTTTTGAAAAATATGGAACATGAAGCTTGCTGTTGGTCATTTTCTAGTTTTTGGATGCGTGTGCTATGTATTTGTATCTGACCAGTTATGCAGCAAGATGGAGAAAAAGGCTATTAGGTGTATCTTTGTAGGATACGATAGTCAAAGAAAAGGGTGGCGATGTTGCGATCCAACAACCGGGAAATGCTACACATCTTAGAATGTGGTGTTTGATGAAGCTTCCTCATGGTGGTCCTCGAATAAGGAAGTACTACCGGACTTGGATGTTTTTAAGGAAATGTTAGAAATTTCTCAATTCCAGTTGAGTTCAAGTGAAACCGAGGTTGCAGACGACGATGTAGATGTTGAAGAAGGCATAGCTCAAAATCCTTGGCAAACAGGTGTATACCAAAGGCCAAGTGAAGAAGATGAGCCAAGTGGAGTAAGTACACCAACTGCACTTAGAAGGTCAACAAGAGCCTGAAAGCCAAATCCTAAGTATGCTAATGCTGCCATGGTAGAAGAGGCAGATGCAAAAGAGCCTAAAACATTTGAGGAAGCGTCTCAGAGTTCGAAATGGATTAAGGCTATGGAAGAGGAAATTGCTGCATTAGAGCAAAATCAGACTTGGGAGCTCATACCAAAGCCAAAAGATGTGAAGCCTATTTCTTGCAAATCAGTGTACAAGATAAAGCGCCGTACAGATGGATCAATAGAGAGGCACAAAGCTCGTCTGGTAGCTCAAGAGTTCTCTCAACAATATGGACTAGACTATGATGAAACGTTTAGTCTAGTTGCGAAGTTTACAAGTGTACGAGTCCTACTGGCACTTACAGCAAGCAAAAGTTGGAACTTGTGGCAAATGGACGTGAAAAATGCATTTTTGCATGGGGAGCTAGATCGGGAGATCTACATGAGCCAACCAATGGGCTTTCAGAATCAAGATCATCCTGAGTATGTGTGTAAGCTCCGGAAGACTCTCTATGGGCTAAAACAAGCACCGAGAACTTGATATGGTAAGATTGCTAAATTTCTTACTCATAGTGGTTATTCGGTGTCATCTGCGGATTCTAGCTTGTTTGTCAAAGCTAAAGGAGGGAAGCTAGCTAATTTGCTGGTGTATGTGGATGATTTAATCATCACAGGAGATTGGGAAGAAGAAATTTTCCAAGCCAAGAAGAATTTGTTAGTTCGCTTTCAGATGAAAGAACTTGGACAGCTCAAACATTTTCTTGGTTTAAAGGTCGACTATACTCAGGAAGGAATATTTCTCCATTAGCAAAAGTATTCCAAAGATTTGTTGAAAAAATTTGCAATGCTTAGATGCAAACCAATCTCAACACCAATGGAGCCAAATGCCAAAATGTATGCTCATGAAGGGAAAGATTTAGAAAATGCTACCATGTATTAGCAGTTGGTGGATAGTCTTATCTACTTAACTTTAACAAGACCGGATGTTTCTTTTGCAGTTGGTGTGATGAGTCGTTACATACAAAATCCAAAGAAGACTCATTTGGAATTAGTTCGTCGAATCTTGAGATATGTGAAGAGCATGCTTGGCTATGGTATTATGTACAAGAAAGGTGGAGATTGCTGACTAGTTGGCTACTGTGATGCCGACTATGCAGGTGACCATGATTCCCGGCGTTCAACTACCGGGTATGTCTTCATGCTTGGGTCCGGAGCAATTTCTTGGTGTAGTAAAAGACAACCAACGGTGTTTTTGTCAACCACGGAAGCAGAATACCGAGCAGCAGCGATAGCAGCTCAAGGAAGCACTTGGCTTATGCAATTATTGAAAGACTTGCATCAACCAATAGAGTATGGTGTCTCTTTGTACTACGACAACTTGTCGGCAATACGTTTGGCGGAGGATCTAGTTTTTCACGCAAGAACTAAGCATGTGGAGGTGCATCATCATTTTATCGAAGAGAAAGTCTTGTAAGAAGAAATTGAGTTGGAGCATGTCAAGACAGAAAACCAAGTTGCAGATTTGTTTACAAAAAGCTTGAGTAGCAACAAGTTCGAAAGTTTCTGTTATTAGCTTGGTATGGTGAAAAGATTATAAGCTAGTGTTGAGGGGGAGTATTGAATAAACACAACACCAGCACGTGAAGTAGTGTTGAAGTGATCAAATTTTAGTTTTATATGTGTTCAGTAATGTAGTAGTGAAGTCCTAGTTTGTAGAGATTTGTTTCTACACTTTTTAATTAGTGGGATATGTTAGTGGGTCTTTGTTATTGTTATCCTGTTGTTATTTTCTTGCTGAGTAGTTTTCGATATTATGCCTATTTAATAGGCTTGTGATCTATTGAATAAAATGTACGAGAATTTTTCAGCAGCAATTTTTTGTATATGTCCTCTTCTACTCTTTGCTCTCTTTAGAGGTTATTGAACCATGCTTGCTACTTGTTCTTTTTCAATAGAAACCGGACCAAACCGGTTCCAAGATCGAGTGGGACGATTCCCAATTCCACAAATATGGAACTGACCCTGCCTAGTTTGGTTCTAGGTTCTAAGGTGGAAATCGACCCACCCTGAAACTGACCATTTCTAATTTTGTGATTCAGAGAGATGAGAACCATGACAAATATTGGATATAATGCTTTAAGATTCGAAAATGGTTAAAAGGCCAAAAAGGAATTTTGTATTTCAACATAGTTCTCAATTTATGCAATTTTTCTTTTCCAATTTTCATCACTTACCCTGGCTTCAATTGAATCATTTGACTCTTTTAAGGAATACATTCCATGCCTTTTGCCTAGTACCATTTTGAGGTCGTACAAGCCACCTAAAGCTAAGTCAACTAGATCACCCTAGCCATTGCGACCTCATCTTGAAGTTGTCCACATCATCGGCGACCTTGATCCGATGATGTTAACCTCATTTCGAAGGTTGCTTGTGACGGAGTGAATGAATGAGGGGGAGCCGACGATGTCGGAGGCGATGGTCTAAACAGTGCTGGCCGCCAGCTTCGATAGATGAAGAGAGTTTATGACCTGAGTTTTTTCGGTTAGTGACATATATGGGTGAATTTGGATTTAGGAATCCTTTCAATCTTGGAGGAGAGTTCTAGGGAGGCCGCCAACGAGGATCATCAGCCTTATACTCTTTTGGGCTTTACTCATGTAAAACGGGCCTGGTTTTTTTACGGACGGTATCATTGTATGACCCCCCTCTAGTAGATGTAGGGTTTGATTATGGGCTAGGGCCCAGCCAAATCGACGGGGGCACAAAGTGATCAAAAATGCGAGAGGGCGAGCAGTAATAGCAAGAGCGAGAGAGGCTAAAAAGTGGTGAATTGGCAGAACGGTATGGCTAATACTTAGGAAGATGTCAATGCTTATGGAGTAGAGGATGTAAGACCTCCGGATCTCATAACAAGGTGAAAAAGGTCCTATAAGATGATTGATAGGTAAGAGCCAATTTCAAAAGGCCACCGTCTTTGGTATACAGAGAAAAGGCTGGATTGTTGCAATTCACTTTCATGCAAATTGTACTTCTTAATAGTAGGGATGGTTGGTAAGTGGTATAAAACTTACTTCTATCAGTTTCCTTTTTTTTTTTTCGGATAACCCTTAAGGACGTATGCAGATACCCAGCTATCTATAGGCCCAAAAAACACCCTCAAGTGGCAAACTAGTTAAATCCATGAGTTTTAGCCTATGAGGTGGCTTTTATCCCAAACAGCTCGCACGGAGTCGATGAGATTTCAACATACCACCTCCGATTCTTGAATCGGAAATCCTCTGAGGTCCCAACCACATATGCAGACGTTGCTGGAGGGTTATTAGTGCCCTTTTAAAACGTTTAAAGTAGACATTTTCTATAACCATGTGCTTGTTTTGACCGAAACCTGGAAAAGAACAAACTGTAAGAGGGAAGGAAATTGAGGGGAGGTGGAGAGGATATGGCCGAAAGTCTGTATTTGAGCTTTTGGAGGAAGCTTTTTTCATTGCAGTTCGCCTTTTCAGGAAAGTCAAATGTCGGAGTTAGTCTAATTTCACCTGTCGAGCTTTTAAAAAAAGTTGACACTCCAGAAATCGTATGATGCGCGGATCCATCCAAGGGGATTGTCTATTGTTCACTAATGTACCAAGCAACCAAACGTAGAGCCAATAATAGTTGCTCACACCGCCAGCTTGACGATCAAGGTATTTTGTATGACGGATATCACATAATGCACGATCAACATGGTATCTGTGATGTAGTATCAAAATTATGCATGGTACGGCAATTTTTAATTGAGTACGGAACTTCGTTGTCCGAAAAGATGGCAATGCCGCAACTTTGGCCTGAAATATGATCAAGCATTGTATCTTTGAAGCGAAGGTGGTGCACATTTAAAAAAACGCGGAATGATAGATATTTAAAATAATGCACGAGTCGTATGCCTTGATAAAACGTTGTATAATATCAAAAAAGTCATATGACGATTGGCTTTAAGTACCACGGAATATTAGATGGTAAGACGTCGTATGATCTTCAAGAATAATATAACTTAGGTAATATCATTTGAGGTATAGTATACTATGGTAGTGTAGGCAAATGCTCCAGCCGAGTCTTTAGGAATGGGGACTCTTCCGCCGACCCGGGAAGGGTTCGTTCTTCGCAACCAAAATAAACGGGACGGCAATAGGCTTCCTTTGTGACAAAGAAGAAGGAAATTGAGAATTCAATGTGGTCGAGTAGAAAATGGATAATCACCGGAAAAAAGATCTCTAGTATTATTATATGGGTGCCGACTTAGTCTTAAATTTTTTAATTTTATCAATTTAGTTTTGAAATCTATGCAAAATAATTTGACAAAAAATATGGTGAAACGACTAGCATGTTCATGACAGATAAACACCAACCAAGGCAAATTAGCGCCCCCATTGAATTATAATAATTCTTTTTAATTTGGAAAATTCTTTTGGTGATGTTCTCTCATTTTTTTCACTTCGATTAAGCAAAATTATGCTATTAGGTAATCCACTTCGATTCATAATTTTTAATGTAAATAATTGATTTTCTGGTCAATATATTATGAAAAGACGAAAACCGAAATATATATGCATCTAATAAAACAAAATTATATATATAATGGCTTTTATTACTTGCCTACCGATATGCAATTCCTAAATAATAAGAACATGCTTGTTTCGCGAAATAAAAAACCAAGAATTATATACCCTATATTTGGAAAAATAGATTTGAATTCAATTCAAAAGTCAAAAGTATAGAATCGATTTACCAACTTCCGATGCCGAATAACTGTTGCTGTACTGTATATGCGCCTTTTCGCCATAACACATGGTTAAACACAGGACACCTGACCTTTCCTCTCCTCTTCACAACCCTCCAAATCCAACGACAGAAAGCAACTCAAGAAAACCCCCACGAGAATGGCTCCACCGCGATGCACCAGCCGGCGCGCCCGTCTCATCGCAGCTCGTGGGGGCGGCTCAAGTGTCGCTGCGGAGGAGGTGGAGGGGGAGGGGCGGCGTAGCGGGAGGAGAAGCCGCGGGAGTGGGCGTCGCCGTCGGCGTGCCAGGACCCGTCGTCGAAGTTCTGGGAGTAGCTGAGGGGGTCGTACCGGAAGCCGCCGGCGGGCTTGGGCTGGGCGACGGAGAGGGTGGCGGCGATGGACTTGCAGTCGAGGTTGGTGGCCAGGATCCTGGCGGAGCTACCGCAGTCCGGGTTGGCGGTCAAGCTCGTGGCGGTGCTCCTGCTCCTGCTCCTCCTCCGGTCGGCGGCGCCGCTTCTCTTCGGCCACGGGAGCTTCAGCTTGAGGCGGCCCCAGCACGAGAACAGGAGGTTCTTGCTGGGAATGGACTCCGTCGCCATTGAACTTCGGCCTCTGGCCAATGTAGTCTGTAACCTCTCCTGTCTCTCCTCCGGCGAGGGACGTGATAAAAAGAGAACAATATTTTTGTCTCTCTCTTCTTCTGTGGGAATGATTTTGAGTGTGTGGTGGCCAAAGGGGAGGCCCCCCCTCCACTCTTTTTTCTCTCTTTTTTTCTTTTTTGGGTTGCTTTTTTGGGTTTATGTTTTGTGGCAGGGGGAGAAATTTGCGCAGGTAGGGGGACAGCAAGAAAGTATCCCTAAATATGAAAATGGTGGGAAAACATGGATATACTACCCCCTCTGTGTCCGCTTTCTCATCGCTAATAAGCAAATATGGTATTCGAGTCCGTGTTCTCGTGTTATGTCGAAGAAAGACTAACTGTACCGTCGTCGATTGCTTCGTCCGTGAGGATTTCTCGAGTGCATGGTTGGCTTGGTGACTTATCTAGGCCATATGTGCCTTGACTAAAATCAATGGGCGGGTTTTCTCTACCGGCTTTGATTATCCATTTTGGCTCGGTTTATTTCGCGGAGAATGAATAAATTAAAAAAAAATTTCCTGAAGATGATGGCTTGTATCGTTAAATATAATTGACCAATGGAAAATATTTTCACTATCGATAATAATTTAAGTTTAAACATTTTCGTTAACGATGAAAATATTTTTCATTCATTCACTTTTGTAAGCGGTATAAGCAATTATTTTTAATAATATGTTTTTCAAATCACTCATTTTTTTTATCTAGTCTACTTTATGACTGAGGAGTAAGACGAGCACATAGATCCAACTATTTAGCAAGAACTCTAAAGTTTGACAACTACCGTTTTATATTTTCCTTTTGAGAGAGAGAGAGAGAGAGAGAGAGAGAGAGAGAGCAATAAGATCAATGGATGAGGCTTCGACGAAACTTACATTCGACGAATTGCAATATCAGGCAGCCAGATCATAAACTATAATTACCGGGCGGTAACACCTAATTAAGAATCATTAACCTAAAGACCCATCACTAAAGCTAACCCACCCAAAAGCAACAGGGGCATCGACATCATTTGCAGCTCATAATTTCCTCCTGGACTAGCAAGCCAAATGATGACTAGCATTTGGCAGCTTGGCTGGAGAATAATGCATGAAATCCGGGACCATTCGGTCATTTGGGTGGTGGGGATAGCCACATCTTACATTCCTATGCAGAGAAGTTCCAGACGAAGGATAATTCTGAGCCGTGTGACTCATGAATGGCTCATCAAGCTCATCCAATTTGGCAGGTAGGGATGAGTCCCTTTCCCACTTTTTGACACACCCAACCAAGCATTGGATTCGTTGGGCTCTCGTTCCATCCAGTCGAGACGCTTCTCGTAAAAGGTCGAATTAACTTTGGCACATGCACACCGCGACGCTGTCGTCGTGGACTCGAAGACCATTCAGTCATAGCTTCCTGTGATTAGCTTTGATTGGCATGCTATAGTCTATTGCCAAAAGTGCCCGTGAATGACAGCAAATAACTTGCGGGGTGCAACATAAAGGAAACCACAGCCATGTCGAGCTCAAATTGACATGAGCGCGTGCCATGTGCAGTCCAACCAGCAGGAGTTCTCGTTCACACACAGCAGCAGAAAACGATGATATAAAAGACACAGAACGTTCAAGTTAGGCTGAATAAAAGGGTCCACCTCGTGCCATCAAAAGTCAAGAGAGTCTTCAATTTGAAGCTCGATATGGGATGTTAATAGAACCCCACAGGCCTAACAACATCTTTTATGATCCAGCAAGCGTTTTCAGTAGATCTAAAAATGCTACATAAATCAGTGATAAAAAGACACATGCTAGAGCTTTTGGCCAAAGAACCCTATTCAAGAACAAGGGCAAAACAACACCACATATAGAAGAACCAACCCAGGTGCTTTTACTGTTAACAGATACCTCGTTGGTTAAATTTACAGTAGGCTAAACATATGGACACATCAGTGTGCAGGATTCTTCTCTAGCCAGGAGATGACCCAATCAGTTGGTAAATGATGAAAGATGAAGGCCTCGTGGAGACAGAACAATCAAACATATCTAGTGTCAAGTTAAGCAAACTAAACAAGCATCCGTGCCTCCAGAAATGCATAAATATCATGTAGAACACATAGGCCAGACAACCCACTGCGCTATAGTCGGTTTCTTCCAATGAAGTGGAGAGCGAAATAACCAAAGTTGCCATTACATTAAGTAACTAGATGAAATCACTTGACCTGTGTAAAGGCAATAAACCTTTCTCGATCACCGATCAGCAGAATTGGACAATAAGACTATCTGTTATATTACCGGACTATAATACCAAGCAGCAAAGGCAAACATTACAACACAGAGATGGGAGCAATTTCATAAAGTGATGATCTGTAACTTGCTACAAAGGAACAACATGAGCTGTCAAAGAACAAAGGTCCACTCAGTGTACTGATACCGCCATGTAATGTTATAATGGCTCCTGCTTTAGAAGGCAACACATGGTTTGAACCTCCCTCATGTGATAAGTAAAAAAAGGCTACACATTCAGACTCCTGAGAGACAATGTGCCCCAAAAATTGCAGAAATCAGGACCAGAACTCACTAATGACCATATACTTGAGCGTTTTGGGCTACATCTTGACAGCTACCTGTTCAGCAGAACTCCTTTTTACGACTCCTCTGGTACAAAGCTCATTGAGTAATTGAAGCGCTTCCTTGGCGAACCCTTCATGAGCTATGCCCTCAATGAGAATGGTGTAGGTAGCTTCGGTTGGTTTACACTTTCTGGAGACCATATAATCCAAGAAGTCAATTGCCCGGTCAGTTTGCCTAGTCTTACAAAGTCCCAACATAATAGAGTTGTACGTAATAGCATTAGGTTTCACACCAAGTGCTTCCAATTCATGAAAGAACCCGACTGCTTCATCAACCTTCCCTTCTCTGCTAAGACCTCCTATGAGCGAGGAATAGGTGATAATATCAGGTCTAAGACCCTTTTGGCGCATCTCATCCAAAAGCTCAATCGCACGGTCAGTTTTACCCACCTTTGACAACCCATCAATGACTGTATTGTAGGTGATCAGAACAGGAGAGCAACCTTTGGTGCTCAGCTGATTGAGTATCTCAACTGCAATATCAACTTTACCATCCTTACATAATGCAGTGAGCAGAGTGTTATAAGTAACAATATCAGGGTAACAGCCTCGGGTCACCATTATATCCAAGTATTCAATTGCCCTTTTCATCTTCTTCTCCTTACAGAACCCGTGAAGCAAAGGATTATAACTCAATGAATTTGGGGTGCAACCATGATTAGGCATCTTCTCCAAAACGTCAATTGCTCGACCCAACAAACCCTTTCGGCACAAGAAATTTATCAGAATATTGAAAGTAACAACACTAGGAGAACAACCTTTTCGAAGCATATCAGCCAAAAGCCTCTCCGCATCCATCCACCTCCCAGTGCTGCACATGCTGCGCAAAATGATATTATGAGTTATGACATTAGGTTGGCAACCGTAGGAAGGCATGTTATTCAAAAATTTGATCGCCTCATCCAACCGTCCCTCCTTGCATATCCCATTGATGAGTACATTATACGTAACAACATCAGGCTTGCATCCTTTAATCTTCATCTCATCTAAGAGCTTCATTGCTTGCCCAACCCCGCATTCCTTACAAGTCGCTTCAATTAATATGGTGTACGTAATTACATCGGGATAACACCCCTTCTGCAGTTGCAAGTCTAGAACTTGCATTGCTTGTTTCAGTTTCCCACTGTCACACAAGGTCCTCAATATAGTATTATACGTGACGACATCCGGATCAACGCTCATTCGTTCCAAAACCCGCAAAGCATTGTCAATCTCCCCTGCCTTGCAATACCCACTGATCAATACATTGTATGTGATAACATCTGGAACGGCCCCCGATTCTTCTAGAATTTCCATCACACGAGTCGCCTTCCTAGTCTTACCAAGCTTACAAAACCCCCGAATCAAGCTGGTGCAAGCAATGATATCGGGAATATCCCCACGATAAACCATGTTCTCGAGAAAGTTGAACCCTTCTTCTAGCTCACCGTTCCGGACTAGCCGGCGGAGATGATTGTTACTCTCGATTTCCTCAAGGGAAGAAGATGAATTGACCAACGAGGAACTCCTCCCATTTATATACCCGCGAGGGGTTTTTGCCAGAATCGAGGATGTCCCATTAGAATCAAACATTTCAACTCTCGAAATAGCGAAAACACAATCAAGCCTCTGTTTTCTACATCCCTCGGTAACTCCGAAACTTCTACTCCCAACACCATCGACAGATAACACAACCGAGCGCGCCCTGCCGTCACCAAAGGCTTTAACTCTGCCGAAGTTCGAATCAGAACCTGCCCTAACATTCCATTTGGAACCATTATTCCTTCTACTTTCCCTAGGAAATTGATGAAAAGAGCAAAACCCTTCATGGGTATGCTTGGCAGGCACTGCCAAATCCATAGCTCAATGTGTAACACTCTAAACTCTTAAAAGCCGAAGCGCATATTTCACTAAACCTCCACACTTCGGACCAAACTGCGGATTCCGAATGACTACTGAAGTGGGTTTTCCGTGAACAAAGTGACCGAGAACTCAGAACTGACTGGCGTACAAAAGTTGGGATTAGAGATGGAAGAAGAAGAGCTAACCCACTTGAAAGAGCGCAACCTCGAGAAGCATATGCGAAGAGCTGCCGGAATGCTAGTGCTTATCCAACTTCGGCTCGCTTGCGAAGGGACAAATGGGAATTTGGCGGTTCATGGCGAGGTTAAGTACTCTCGTGGGATTGGATTGAGAATGCCATAGCAAGGCTTTGTGCATGGCCCAAGTGAATCAGAGCCCAAACCAGTTGGTGAGGAACCAAAGCTGATTTTCTTTTGATAAACCACCTCTTCAAGATTATTTTCAGAATTTTTTTGTTAAAAAAATCATTCCAAGATTTTATTTTAATGTTTATAACATAAAAAAATCCAAACTGGTATACTTATCATAAATTTACCCAAAACTAATTTTTAGATCACTAAAAATAAAAAACTAGTACATATGTAATAAATTTACTCCAATTTAACTTTTTAGGTCACTTAAAACCTCAAATTGGTGCACACGTGATACATTTACCCTTTATTAGCTTCCATCAAATTTTATCATGAAATTGCTAAATTAGATGACACATAATTATAACTTAGTTGACGTGATAAGTTCACGTAGAAATTCATAACTCTCTCTTTTTATTTCTTTAATTAGCCATAATTTGAAAACAAATAGGTCTCTCTCTCTCTCTCTCTCTCTCTCTCTCTCTCTCTCTCTCTCTCTCTCTCTCTCTCTCTCTCTCTCTCTCTCTCTCTCTCTCTCTCTCATCTTTCTTTGTGTTCCTCTTCATCGAGCACACTCCATTGTCGTCTTCGTCTCATTCGAGCACACCTTTATCTTTGATATTCTTCTTGCCTTCAATTTTTTTTCCATGCTTGTTTCACTAACTCATCCAAATCACCAAATTAGGATGTTTAATGGCTTCACTTGGAGGTGGTTTGAAGAGAAGCGTGTCATCTTCTAGCACTATCAATGAAGTTCGTTAGGAGATGATCTAAGGTTTTTTGTACTCTCTAAGAGACAGATAATGAGCACTATTTGTTTTCAAGTTAGGCTAATTGAAGAAATAGAGAGAGTTATGGACTTTCGCGTGAACCTGCTATCAATTGAGTAATTGCCACTTGTCATCCAGTTCAGCAATTTCATAGTAAAAGTTGATAGAAACCAACAAAGGGTCATGTGTCACGCATGTACCAGTTTAGAATTTTTAATAACAAAATAATTAGTTTAGGGTAAATTTATCATAAATATATCAGTTTTGAGTTTTTGGTAATCTAAAAATTAGTTTGGAATAAATTTATTATAGGTGTATCAATTTGACTTTTTTTCGTGATATGTACTATTAAACCCCTTTTTTACCAAGAATTCATTCCAAGATGAGAAGTCCATTTTTTACCTTTTAATTTGCAGCGTCCATCTTTGACTTTAAGATCGATTTGAAGATATGCTAAGCTATCTTATATATACAGATCAAACGAACATGAATAGAACCATTTATTATCTATATAGTTAAAATTGAAGTTGAGAGATTATTCGCTCTGGTGCTCGCCACGTGGTGCTTCACCTCACTCTACATTTGCCACGTGATGCACATCCAACTATTAAATTTTTAGATTAATTATTTGTCATTTGTCAATTTCGATCTCTTATTAGATTGAAATTTCATAAAACATATTGAGATAAATTATATGAATATTTTATTTGTTATTGAGTTTAAACTTGAAAAAAAAATAGATTGGGAAAGCATTTTCAATTATAAGATGGTATCTCTTATTGAGTTTAAACTGATAAAAATGCTGAATTAGAGAAAATGATTTTAATTATAATCTAATTGATATCTATATTCTATTTATATTGTGTTTAAAAGTTAGAAAATGGATAAAATGAGTATAAGAAGATTTAATTTCTTATTAAGTTAAACTAAAAAAAGGATAAATTAGAAAAATTATGATTTTGACTAACATGGCTTATTTTCAGTGTAATTTCTTTGATGTACTTATAAACAGGGAAAATTTGCCAAATATAAAATTCTGTGTCTATATTTCATTTTTCAATAATTCTTATCGGCAATATTGGCAAGTGCAATTGTCCAATTAAATTATGAGATGTATTCGCGGTAGAACAATTAAACTTGAACAGAGACATTGGTCGGTTGGATGAGCTAAATTAAATTAGTATTTATCTGTATCGAATGCAAAATGGATTCAATATATGCTTAAATCACAGTAAATATTAATCAAAATTCCAATTATTGATATGCAATATTAAATTGACCAATCAAGAGCAATTAGACATGTTTTAACACTTTTAATGCTCCTATACAAGCATTTTTAATTCTGAAAAGTTTATGAAAATAGCAATCATTTCAAAATAATAAATAGCAAAATAAAGAAAGGAATAAAAAAGTGATCAAACATAAAATAAAATAAAAAACTTCATAGAACACTTTAGATGAATTGCGTTACTCATGTATTCTAAGAATGTATTATACGTGTTAACAAAATTATCCTATATAAGCTTGTTTATCAAGTACCTAGGTCAACATATGTTTATGTATCATATCGTGCTGACAACTGGCACGATGATATTTGATAATTGTGTTAATCATGTTGTGTTGTGTAACTTGCTTTCATAAGGCATGTCATATTCATGTCCAAACAGTTTGACACAATTATCAAACGTACGTTGCCGTGTTTGGAGTAGCCATATTCATGTTATGTTTATGTTTCCATATTACACGATTAACGTGACACGACACAAATTGCTGACGTTGACACCTTCTTATGCGTGAGAGCTTGTTACTGTAAGGAATTACGTGTTAAAAGTTAATTGGCATGGACTCATTTGGTTTTATCCAAATGTGCCCAAATTTGCCCTTGTAGCCCAGGGTGGCTATTCTCAGTAAGCTGCCTACTTTAGAAAAGACTGCTAGATAGACACCCGCGCCAAATTCTCCTTTTTGTCTGCCATTTATGCAGCAAAATGAATCTCCAGATCAACATCTCGAGCGTTGCCTGTTTGAAAGGAAATTATTACTCTGCTTTGTGGTAAGGTAAGGTTACTTTACCGGAGACAGCTCTGCATCCTTAGTGTTTTTGTAGAGTTTACCTCATCAAATTAGGTGTTGTCAACTGTGTAGGCTACAATGCCTTATTTTATAACCCGGCAGCCGATCAACCTGCACACCCCTTGTTCCTCTCCGTTGTTGTTGTTGTTGTTGTTTTTTTTCTAAGAAAATAACTAGAATACGAAGAGAACTTACAGGAAGATTTCTTCATCATATTGGGAAGTCTCTTTCCTCGTAGCTAGGGATAATAAAATTATTGCTCTGCTTTGTATGGTCAAATCAGGCCACTCAAGCTGCTAGTTTCAGGGCCATTCTTCTCAAACTTGCTTGCAATGGAAGCTTATTTGGAAAACTGATAACGAGCTGTTGCATAATCAAATCACTGCCTCCATACATCTTGTAGCAAAATAGGTGTCCTTTGTTGACAACCAGTGCTGATTGGACCGTCGTTTTCCGATCAAAAGTGGCTATAATGGCTTGGCAAATTGTCAAAATGTTTAGGACCGAATTAGCATAATTGAAATGTTTAAAACTAAATTGGCAAAAGTGAATAAATTTATGACTTTTTTGGTAATTTTCTATCGTTCTCCTATTGTGTTTTGCAATTAGCTGTTTTTAGTAAGTACTGAGGAATGATTGCCCATTTGTTGTGGCTTGTAGTGGGATTGGCCAGCCCACGTTATTATTGATGGAAATTCAACTTTAACTTACCCATAAGAAAAAGTTCAATTAGAATAACTTTTACTTTAGAAACAGTTGTACCAAAGTTGTCTTCCCTATTCCTTAAGATGAGCTTCCGAAAAGACCAAAGCATTCTCACTCATTCGATGATGTAAATCATTGAACATGCAGAAAGAAGAGAGAATCAAGGGAGATAGGGAGAATTTTTCGGCTATATATCTCTTAAATGTCCAAAGAGAACGAAATACCCGACTGTGGTGAAGGCAAGGCATAAGGAGTCTGATTAATCAATGGTGAAGAATCGATCCGATAGTCTGCACGACAATGATTGTCATGGTTGCTAACATGATAAATAAGCGTTTGAGCTTGACATGGGCAAGACACGCGACAACAAGCTAACATAGTTGCAGGCACAACGACATCTGCAACAACAAGGTCAGCATGTCTGTTGACATGGTACATATGCTTTTGAGTAGGCTACGCGACAATAAGCTGAAACAGTTATTGACGCAGCTGTTGACTTCACAATTGAACAAGACGAACAATACCGAGAATTGATGTCACGAGAGATACCAATAGTGATTAAAAAAAGAGAAAGATGTGATATTAAACGCCTGCTTCATGCGCGCACTTGAGTGCACTCGCAATCTCCTCAGAAATACCAAGATAAGAATATGAGGGATATAATTTTTCACGTATTTCATAATAAAGAAGTAGATAAGATATTTACAAACTTTACCGGACATTTCTTAAAGTAACAAGATATCACAAAATCAATGAGGATCAATTAGGGATACGCCGATTAATGGAGGAGAGGCATGCGCTATCTATAGTATAATTTTGATGCGCATCTAATTGCAATCTGCCATGTCGAAGGGCTCAATCGGAATTTCATGCACACTGTTTAATAAATTTAATTTTCATGAAATCAAACTCAATATCATGTTATTGTAATATTGTGCCAGTTGCGAAGGGAGCAGCGGCAGGTCCAGGTGGTCCGCTAATCATGATCAGTCAGATCGTACATAGCTGCAAAGCGAGGGAGGGAAAAACGACCAAACCCTAATCCACTTGTTAAGGCCCAAAACCGTCGCGATTAACAATTTTTTTTATTTGAGTTAATATTACAAAAAATATTAAATTGATATATTTATAGTAAATTTATCCTAAATTAATTTTTTAACAACAAAAAATCTCAAATTAGTACATCTACGATAGATTTACCCTTAATTAGTGTTTTTAAAATTTTATTATCAAATTACTTTATTAAATAACACGCTGTAGTTGATGGATATATCAATTTTATATTTTATTTTTCGTTTATTATAGATGTACTAATTTAAGGTTTTTGATAGTTAAAAAATTAATTGGGGATAAATTTACCATAAATATATCAGTTTGAAATTTTTTGTAATTAAAAAATTAATTTAAAATAAATTTATTATAAATATATGTGTTTGAGATTGTTAATGGTATTACCTTTAAAAGAAAAAAACATTTCTTTCGTATCGCTTCGGTCCTCTTTTCTCCCGCCTGTCATTTGCGCCTCTTTCCTTCCCTCTCTCTCTCTCACGCTCGATCTCGTTGGGCTATGTGGAGAGATGCGCTCCCCGTCTCCATCGAGGAAGCGCGATCGCAATGAAGACGAAGCTCGATCGAATCCTCTCTTCTCTTCGCCGGAATTGAGCTTTGCCGCGGCGGAGCAGTCTGGAGCTCGTGCCGACGCTTCGCGCAGGTACGACTGAGCTCGCCGGTGCGATTGGATCGGTGGAGATAGGCTTTGGGCACGGTTTGATGCTGTTCGCGGTCTGATCTTTTGGTTGTAAGATGCGTAGCTCGCGATTTCGCTTCGGGAATCCGCGACAGAATTGCTCGAAGTGGAAAATGGAAGACGATCCTTGTTCGATGGCTTTCAAGTCTACGTCGGTTAGGGTTTTTCTTTCGCGGTTTGACGATCTTGTGCGCGACGAAGATATGTTGTTGCTCGAGTGATCCTGATCTTTTAGTACGGTGCGTAGTTACTTTGGATCATCTTGGCTACGGTTCGCGTGATGGGAACTGACAGCTGCATACTTCACTTGTTCGCCATACTGATGGGATATCTGTTCTCTAATTTAGGCTCCACGGAAGATGAATGATTTGGAAAAATATTTTCTTGAAGGTGATCGCCTATGTTGCTTATAAAAATGAATGAATGATAATTTTTTTGTCGTCCACGAAAGTGTTTTTAGATATATATTATTGACGATAATGAAAATATTTTTTATTGACTAATCAAGCGACACAAGAGATCATTTTTAGGAAAATATTTCCCAAATTATTCATTTTCCGTGAAATAAACGGAGATCGCCTGCCATAGCCTTACCTAAAAAAAAAAAATGGAGATCGCCCGCCATACGTTTCAAAGCAGTCAGTTGGGGGTCATTTACTACTAGCGGCAGGTGTATGGTACTTCTTTATATAGGCTTTGTCGTGAAACTACATATGGAGTTGAATATTGGCTAGAGTACTCAAATTAGAATCACTCAAATATTTTTTTGTTCTTGTTCTTTTAGGAGTCCACAAGGCCAAATTAGGTTAGAAATGTATGATAGATAAAGAGTGAGCTAGCACCAAAAGATTTCTGTAGATCTTTTTCTTGGTAAATAGTATTGTCTAAACTGCTTTACGAGACTTAATTATCTGTTCGCTGTATTTGGGCAACTCAAGGAATCATATGCCTTGGAGCATATATCTTTTTCACTTTAGAGTTGCTTGGCACCACTTACATCCTTCTCAAGGGCATTTATGCTGCCATTCTGTGTTGGCTGTTGGAAGTTAGAGAATGATCTTGAATTTGCAGCTTTTGCTAAAGGAAATACTAGAAGTGTGAGCTAGAATTGGTGGGATCACTTAATTCACACTCGAGTGTCAATCTTAACACATTATTTCTTTTGCTTCTTGCCAAAGATGGGGGCCAAAAGACTAAAAGTTCTCGCAGCTTATGCATTTTGATATTTGGTTGGCTACTTAATTTGAATTCTAACAATTGTTCCATTAATAACTGCTAGGAGAATTCATGACAAATGCTTTTGTCAATAATTCAACTTGTATACAACAAATTTCTTTGCAAGTTCCCCAGATGCCAGTAGCATGCGGTGATTGTTCACTGCATGTATATCTCATCTTTGTACCATCCATGTCATTTCTTTTGTGTTCTAAGATCCCCCATTATAAATAAGACCAATGGTTTTAATGAAGGACATTAATTCTTGGTCAGAAAAGACAAATCCTCTTAAATAGGAAAAAAAATTATTAACCATAAATTAATCTGTCTTATGCAGATAGCTTATAAACAATGAACATGTATGATATTCAACAGTAGATGCTGAAGTAGTTATGAAGAGGATGTTATTTATCAAGAATTCAGGATCAGGTTACGCAGATATCTGAAAGCTGAAGGTTACAGCAGAGGAAGAAAAGCCCATAGTCAACTGTGTAGTGCTTTATGGAACCGTAGGTTCAAGGGGGAAAAAATGTAGACGGTACATGATGAGAAGCACATGAATGAACTTTTTACCTGGGAAATACGTTTTAACTCTATCAATTCGTAGCCTTTTTATTTATTTTCTTATGTTAAAATGTTTGGACTATTTATTGTAATTTGCTTGCTTTTGCTACTTATTTACTTCTTCATTTGGCTGGCGATCCTTTTGTGGAGTGAAGCAAGAGCACGCAAATAAACAAAGATTTCAAATACACCATGGAGTTCAAAGTCATTCATGGGTATATGGCCTCACGTAGGAAAAAGGGGTCAAGGACTGGCACTGTAGACAGATTGGACTGTGAATTTGGTGGCATTGGCAACAGTGTCGTTACCCTCCTGAGGTTTATTAAAATGGAGGTGGCAGATGGTTTCAAACACTTCATACTACTTTTCAGTCTTCATCTGGTTTTCACAACCACTTTAGGGGATTTTTTATTCCTATACGGCTCTTTTCCTGCATTGTTTTTTCAAAAACCTAAGGCGATGATCTCGAGCAATAACTGGAAATGGCCTCTAGAAGGCCCATTAGAATGCCATTTACTTCATTGGGAAGACCAATTGTACAACTAAGTCATTTTCACTGAAAGGCGTTTTGTATCGTCCTTGTATCATGTGTACTTCATTTGTATCCTTGATCCCTGTACGAAGATTCCTTCATGAAAGTATCCGCCATGTAATCCTTGTGAAGAAATATAATGTACAAGCTGCCAAGATAAAGGATCCTCACGATGTATACTTTTTGTCTCAATCCCCGTTTAGAGTTTCTCTCTCGAGTTATATCTTATGGCTAGAGCATCTGAAAATTGCCATTTCAATGTGGCTAAGTGCCCTTATATAAATTCAGAACTTCTGATCGTACATTCATGTGGTGCTATACTAACTTATTCTGCAGCATATTTGTTTCTAATTCCAATTTTCTATCATCTATGTATCCTTATCATGAGTTTTATTTTTGGTTTCTCTGCATATTCAACTATTTTGAAGGTAGTGACAAAATGCATTCGAATTGGAACAAATAGCATTAGTTAATACCTGCATTGTTATGTTGTAGAGTTAGACATATGTATTCTTTTCAAATGGATTTATCTGGAGACTGATGCTTTTTTGATTATTACATCCACATGTATGTTTTATTGGAACAGAGCTCCTGACTCCACACCATTCATCCACTAGAGAAGTTAAATGTTCCTTACGAGGGCATGATGTAGGATGAACTTGAAAAACCTCCAGTTGGTCTCCTGTATCCTCTCTGTTGGATCCCACTCTGTATTGACTTTCTATACCTGAGGGTGTCTTTGGCATCATTTTCTATGGCTTTGATTACTTTAGGGCTCAGACGCTTGAGTATTATTTATTTATTATTAAAGGTTGAACCTCGTGATTGATTACATTTTGGGGATTACCATGGCACTTGAATGACCATGAAGACTAATTTAAACATGGGAGGACTATTTAATCATAAATCTTTGATGAATTCTAGCCTCTAGAGTTCCTCACAAGATTGTTTATCTTGGGGCATGGCTTAAGCCAAAAAAATCTATTTGGGCTATAAGATGGATAGGTTTGTTTTCTGTCTTGATCCCTTTGGCCTAGTAGTATCAATGTAGGATTATATTTTAGGCACTCCACCAGAAAATTTTACCAAGTGGGATGCTGCCAAGTTGGGTATAGCTAAGAAAATGTTGAGAATGCTTTCTTGTGGAGGGTTAGATTAATTAAAGAATCTTATTCTTTGCTATAGCTTCCTGTGTGAATATTAAATAGCTTCACATCAATGTTCATGAGTCTAGTACTTGAACAATGCATTTGCAGCAAAATCTCCCATATTTTGTGGCTGTCGACAAGGCTCTCTCCAACTGCTTTACTGGCATGCTTAAAATGCGGTATATGCTGATCTTGGATAGGGAGGACTACCTTACCGAGTTTGGAACGCAGTGCATGATGGACAAACCCAGTTGGATTGTATTCACTTCCTGGTATGTTTTCAAGAAATCACTCCATCCTTACTACATCATATGTTGATGAAAGATATAAAATTAATCATGGGGTCAAGTGATAAACAATGCCATGAAAGACATCAAATTACCAAATCTTGTGATTGAAATTGTAAAATGAAGCTTCAACTTGTTCTTGTTTGTTATGGTAAGTTGCAGCGTATCAGCTTCAACATTATTTAGCAGATTCTATTGTATTCTAATTATGACGTTACTAGGTGGCAAATCTTAATGGTAGGTGTGGCTTTTGGTTTCTAAATGCACAATACCAAAATATCTTGTTGCCGTTCTATATTCTCTACTTTCGCTGTTTCTGGCAAAACTTGTTATCGTTCTTAAGGGAATTGATAAAATGGTTTAGCAAGTGCAGTCAATTTATATTCAAGATTCATGTCACAGTAATGAGGCTCTATGGCGAAAGAAGCCATGATATGCACAGGTCAAAGTGTCTATGAATTCTATAGAAATTTAGATAGTCCTTTGAATATAAAAAATTTTCAGCTTATTTTCAATTAAATAATTTCACGAGCATGAATTCGCTCAATTCTGGTGTAGATTGTTGATTTCATTTTGTTTCTGAGATCGAAGTTTAATATTCAACCCAGAAACATCCACTACGCCTGTTAGATTACATCAACTTTAAAGTTATCCATCTGGATTGCAGTTGCGTCATTAGCTATTTTAGTTGAGGCATGTGCTTCATCTCTAATTGGAGAGTACGTTCAGAGTCTCTAGTATCTTCCCAGTTGTCCCTGCATAAAGAAAAACATATGTTAAAGTCCTGATATACAAGGTAACTTCTGGTCTCATAAGGAAAGGGGAGGACTGTCCACTGTTGGAACAGAGATTAAGCAGAAATATGTGAGTATAATTCTTTGTACTCATGAGCTTCTGATCATTAAATTATTCTGTGAACATTATTGTTGCCCCTGGCTTGGAAAATCTTAGTGTATTGCCTTTTGTTCCCCAAGAACAATTTGTCTCTCTGGTGGCCTAAAAACCTTTAATTAATAGTTAATGCGAGGCTAAGTTTTACTGGAAAGAGGGATCTGAAGATGTCATTAAAGGTACTTCGCATATTTCATGATGTTGGCCATATTGTACAGAAGAAATAAAAATTTTGGACAGAAGAATTTGAGATTTTCTAGTGCCTTCCATGATAAAATGGCAGGAAGAATGCTACTGATCTGACTAGGATGATTTCTTTTTTTAGAGTAACTTTGAAATTCATTCATTCTGCAGGTTCTCTTTGTTTAGAGAAAAGCAGCATCAGTAATTTTCTCATCGACTCTTCTAGTTCATTAGACACTTGAGTCTGCCATTCGCAGTTAACACTTGTAGTCATGTTCTTCGCCCGGCAAAAATGATCAAATTTTACGTCATTACGAGATAACATTTGAATGCCCGTTGTGTTTATTACCTTCATGAATTTTTTATCTGTTTTAGCTCATATGGCTGTTTGCTGCTGCAACTTCGTCTGGGCATTCTTGATGTATGTTGAAAACAGCAGAAGCTTTAAAATTATCTGTGGGCATTGCTGCATCATGTGATTGTCCAAATGTAAAGCTGAAAGAAATCTCAGTATATTGATATTTTCCATGTGGTTGAATTGTCTAAAAGTTTTTTGTGCGATGCGATTCTTGATTTCCTAGGCGAATGATAGATCAAATACATGTGCCTATATTTCCACCCTGGTTTCACTAAGCATTGCATAATGGTATTTCGGATTTTGAACTGATTTTCTTTGTGACAGTTAATGTGATTCTCGTGGGCTTCTATCATTATCAGATGGATGCTGAAGCTAATCTAGTCGACCATTTTGAACATGTCTCTGGCTGAATAAGTTTTGGCTCTTATACAACATCTCAGTCAAAGAAACATTACTTTGTTTGCATGGTCCCTCGATGGAGACTCAATAATGTTCTTCTACATTCGTTGCACCCGGTTTGCTAATGCAGCTGCAATCTGCTTCAACATTGATTAAGTAGAATTTGGTCAAAAATTTCATAAGCATGCCGACCTTCAAAGATTGAAATATATGTTGAAAAAAGATATATACCGTAAGTTTGTAGTTCTTGATGATGTCTCACAGTTCTGATAATGCGGCTGGCTTAGTTGGAGATGGATAGGTGCTTGAGCATCTTCATCAATGTTCGGTCCATCTGGTAGAAGACTTGTGCGTGCTCCATTTACGTTATTTGCATCTCCTGTGCCATAAACCTGGGACATGGATTTTTTTTGTTCAGACCAAGTACAGAATCTGAGGTAAATAACTTTGACAGAACTTTGTAGCATTAAGATTAATACCTTCTTGCACAATTCCACATTCTCTTGTTTAAATAGACTCTCTTTCTTGTGCAATTCCAAATTTTCCTGGTGAAGGAGGTTTCCCTGCAGGGATTTGTGATTGAAATTTAGCAGCCTGAATGAGGAAAAATAGTAAAGTTAGCGGTCTGACTGAGTTAAATACTTTACCTTTCTGTTCAGCTCTTGTATTTCTTCCATTAAAACTTGGTCCTGCAAAAGTATGAAGTCTGTTTGTTATGCAAGATCCTTAGAAGCAAGTTGGATTGATCCTATGAAACAGCATGTAAGAAGTGAACCTTTTTAGTGCGGACGCCACGGAGACTTATCTCCAATTGGTTCTCCAAATTCCGCAAATCTTTGATGCCCAAGCCCGAGAGTTCTTCTCCCATCATTTGCCTGTCAGTGTCGTGCGGGAGTATAGTTTAGCTAGCAAGTCTATCATCTGACTGTGTCACAGATTCTTGTGGAGGGGAATAAGAAATGAAATCAAAGACTCATAGGTGCAAATCTGTGACATAGAGGTTTCTCAGGGTCTGCAAAACGAAGCTCTTGATTTCACAACCCTTGAGTTCAATCTGTCCTCACACTAATGGCTTTTCTTTCTGAAACATGGTTCGTATAGCAACAGACTCATTTTCTTCCCATGATGCAGATGACAAGCTGCCCCGTCTGCAACTTTTATAGTTCTGTTATCGTATGTCTTGCCTCTCTTTCCATTTACCTTCTCCTTATGAATATAGGATGTTGAGCCCTGCCGTAATTCAAAAATCATGGGGGCAGTTGTGTGCTTTAAGAAATGTTCCATGTTTTTAAATGCAGTCGTGAGGCCTTTAGCTGAACTGGATCCTTCCAAATAGAGATGGAATTCCAGGATCTGAAGACCTACCTTGGGATAGCAAAGTAGATTAGGTCATGGTGTTTTTAGGGAAAAAAAAAAAAACTTTTGGACCCCTTTTAGTGGTATGAATGGGTTTCCTGTTACCGAGTTCTATGTTAACGAGATTTTATCCTTTAGAAATGGCGTCCATGTGTTTATTAGTGCTAAAAGTTGCACAATCAGCATTTTGCTCATTTGGAACTCTAATTCTTTTTTAAATGCCCATAGAGCAGTAGGGTCGGAATACCGAACCAGCGAGTTGTTGTTTCCAAGTATTCTTTCTTGTTTCTGGATGTGGAGATGCACAAGGGGTTGAAAATCTAATACGTCCTTTTCTTTAGCAAGTTAAATTAGGAAGTAGTTGCATGGGAAGCATGAGGGACCCCGGGTGCTTAGCTTCTGTTTTCGTGTCAATAGAGAGTAATATCTCTAATTCAATGTGGGAAAGGCCTGCTACAGATCAAAACCGTTGCAAAGGGGTTTCCAATCAACGATAATTTAGCTTTGAAAAATTGTGTTCTATGTTTATCATGCCAGAGACATCAATATGTTTTCCTTCTGTATGATTCTTTTGTCCAGATATTAATGTTTTCGCCTTATGTTATACCTTGAATGGGTAACCATGTGTTAGCGTGATGCTTTTTAGGCGTGACTGGTAAAGTTTACCAGAAAAGTCATCGTCATCTCCGGGCAGACCATGGAAGCATTGCTATAAGAAAATGTAAAGAAAATGCTCGAGAAGAGAAGACGTACCGATGATTTTCTCGGAGTTGCTGCAGTTGTTGCCTCAATATTGCTGCTTCTCTTTGCCAATACTGCCGAATAAACAAGTATGACTAGTGATATGCCGGGATTTGGGCGGTTGAAATGTCTGACAATGTCGATGTACCAGAAGGGAATAGTGTATATATGAAATGCATGGTCATGACAATCAAAAAGTCTCTCCAGGTAACTATAGAGTGATTTTCCTAAGTCTGTTGCTTTTTCTAAACTTTGGTGAGTTCATGTATGAAATGACAATGCAATAATGTCTACTCAACAGGACTTAAAGCGAAGAACTTAAATATGTATCTATCCATCGAAAATGATTGAAAGATCGATAATTTGCTTCCACATATGCAAACAAGATAGCACTTGCACGAATCACTAATTGTCATTCCTCTCCCTCTCCCTGGCACCCAAAGCTCGTAAATATTCAAGATATTGAGTTTGCGTCATCTAAGACCAACATGCCATGTTTTGGGACGAGAAAATACTTTGACAGCGGTTTTTGTAACAATCCTCAGCCTGGGGCAAACTTAGTTTTTCTTTTCTTTTTTTTTTCGTCTTTCTACGAATTTTCCCAGCTTTCTACTAAGTTAAAATGTGGGGGCGAACCCAGTTTTTTCTTTTCCTTGATTTGTCATATTAATCAATTTATTATGATCGTATTTTGCCTATCATCTATTCGAACTCGGCAAAAAGGACATGATGGACGAGTTCAAGGAAAAATGCACTTCACATTCTCGAAAGTCAAGCATTGGCACATGCTATTAGAAAAAAAAAATTGACGAGTTGATGCTTGCGACCAAATGGATTGGGGGTAAATTGGAGTTTTTTGAAGATTCGTGTTTAACGTATACTTGAACGAATCTATGGGGTAAACTAAGTTCCTCTTTCTGAATAACATACAAAATTTCATTAGGTGTCAAAAGAGCACTGCCCCTTTACAGAAAGGCTTCTACTCACCCACACAATAATTATGCACAAAAGATTTCTTCCCGTACATCAAACAATGAGCACCTTTACTGTTCAATGGTGAACTATTGTATATAAATAAAGGCCCACGCTATTTGACTTTTCAAATAGCTTTAGATTAAAATTTAAATGGTCCACAACAGGACCTCATAAATGGTAAGGTTTATGGAAGAGGAAAACTGCGCTTTTGATATAGATCAATTAGTCGGGAACAGTACCAAAAAGTCTTAAACTTATTGTATTTGTGCCAATTCAGTTCTAAACCTTTCAATTGTGCTAATTTTAGTCATAAATCTTTCCACAATTTATCAATTTTTGGTCGAAAATCATTGATATTGACAATTTTTACAATTTAAAAACAACTAATTTTTTGTTATTTTATTTATTTTCTTTCCCTTTTTTTCCTTTAACTTTGGCTGACGAGGGCCAGTGGCTGGTGAGGGTCATGAAAGGAAAAAAAAAAGAAAGAAAAGAAAAATTATAAAAAATTCAAAAAATATTATTAAATAATGTCTACGTCAACGTTGCCCATGCCATGTAGGATGGCTAGCATCCACGTTAGTGGTTTCCGGCCAAAATTGGCCAAATGGACTCAATTGATAAAAGGCTTATAACTAAATTGACAAAATTAAAAGATTTATGACTGAATTGACAAAATTGCAATAGGTTTATAACTTTTTTGATACTTTTCCCTCAATTAATCTAATGATTGTTCAACCTTTCCTAAATGTTGTTTTTTTTTTATCCCGCTTCTTCTTTATGTTCAAATTAGCGAAGTTTATACGTTCATCGCTTTTTTACAATAACCATATAAGATTCAAGTAATTTCATAAATTTAATGGTTGAGATTCTAATTTAAAAGAATATTAACAAAAATAACCCATTGTGTTTCTTTAGTTCAAGTTTTTTCTTAGGGGAAATCTCTGGTCAAAGTTATGAGCTCTTTATAATTATAATTTACATTTAAAACATGTTTATTTACAAAGATTATCAACAAGGTTCAAACCATTACAAAAAAATAAAACCTTTATAGAAATCAACTCGAGCACATAAATAAGTAGAAGAGAGGAAATGAATCTGTATAAAAACGAATGAAAAATGACAGAAGGTGATGGAATAAAAAGTCATTGTTTTGATTAATACTAACAGTTTTTTGTTTTCGTGATAATGCGTGATTTCTTCATTGGTTCTTTTCGTGAACTCAATAAGTTAGGGAGTGTAATAATCATTAAGAATGGTGGAAATAGGGAGAATATTTTCTTAAAATATCGATTTATACTATATGGAGGATAAGTTAGGTGAAATTTATTGTGATCTTTCTTTGCAATAAAATTCCTTTGGATAGGATAGTGCTTGGGACTTACTTTGGTTGATGGAACAGTTCATCGTTAATTTTGTAGCTTGCGAAGTGTCTGCTGATATGCGCAAATGACCCTATATGACTGGATTTGCTCTAATAAAATGCAGTTGAATAGGAACATATAAAGTGGTAGAAGTAGAACAGTAATAAACACAACAAGGGTGGGCATGTCGCTCTTTAGGAGTGCTGTACCTTACTGAACGATAATATAGATAGGGCTATTAAATCATCAATGGAAACAAGAACAAGAACAAGCCCTTTTTGCACTAAGTTGGGTTGGTCACGGTGAACTCTTTTTCACTTTGTTTTTTTTCCATCTTCTGCCATATCCTCCATTATATTCAAGACTTCAAAAAGTTCATTCATAGCCTTCCATTGCCCCCTTCACACTACATCTCTGTTAGTAATGTCTCATGTTCTACATCATTAGAGCCTCAAATGTATTTCTTTTAGTAATTCGCAAACCATCTTAGAGAGTTTCTCTCATCTTATTTTCAAGTGAAGTCATGATCTTATTCTGAAGCGCACCCATAGGGACTGCTTCTTCATCAATACCTCTACATCCACCAGAACATTCCCATCTTTACTCCATTCATTTTGTGTTTCTTGGTGGTTGATCATCCTACATTCCGTGCCATCTACATTGTCAGCCTTATCGTCGTCTAATAGACTTTACGCTTAAGCCTAAGTAGCTGTATGATGAGAAATACACTCTCTACTTCATTCATCCCTGCTTGTATCTGATACTTTTGCCAATTCCAAGACTTTAGAAGCTAACACTGTTAGGTACCAGATAAGGAACTAGGTAGCTGCAGTTAGTTTTCAGAAAGATAGCTTTCCTCACCTTTTTTTCTTGACATGAAATCTCATAACTTCCCAACACATTCTATTTTGGAGATGTTGAATTCTAGAAAGTTTAGAAAGGGAGCTAAACGGTGTTTACGAAGATGACTACATCCTATTGCTACTTAGGTCTTCTGAGTAAAGTGTTTCCCAAAAGATGCTAAATTCTCATTTGCAGAACTGTATATCTCAAAGTAACAAACCCTTAGAAAGGGACAAACATAGCATCACAACGAATAAGATATGTATCAATTCAAAGTAGCAACATGGGGTATATGCAAAGATCTATTTATCATAGAGAGTTCAAAAGCAAGATGACATCAATGCAAATGTGAATCCTATTACTATTCAAATTGATCACCCGAATTTATATCTTCTTGCTTACTAATCTTTGATGTTGCTTGCTTCAGAATAGGCTTTTAATCAATATGTCAAGTTTCGACTAATTGTAGTTTTATAATGTCTTGCTTTATGTCTCAATATAAATTGTCTTCATTTTCGAGGTAAATTACACACAGAGAAAGGAAAAGTTTTATCTATCGACTCCTTTTGTTCTAATGAATCATATTTACAAACTAAAAATTCTGGAGAGAGACCACATAATAGAGTTACACATGAAAAGGTCATGACATGATATTGCACAAACAAATTAAAAATTGGCAAAGTGGACAGTACCTTAAGTTCAGCCATTGGGTTCCCAGGTTGATCGATCTCTTCTTTTAATTTGCCATACCTTTCAATTACCTTGTTCATGCTGGTTGAAGAAAATGCGTTAAAAGTATTATATTTGACGCTTTCGAGTATGCATATTATTAATTACTGCCACTAATGAACAATATGTCAATAAATACTGGAGGCAGAAACAGGTGCTTAAAAGATTTTTCATGTTCCTCATAACATGCTCACGGTTTATTATGCTTTTCAATGCACCAAAGCTTGCATAAGACAAAAGTCTCAAAGTGAAGCTCTTTGGCCAAAAGTTTCAAAATCCTATTTGATGAGCCTTCAATGCGCATATGGCAACATATGCTCAAAGCTAGGCACTGTTTCTTTGGTTTTAAGATTGAAAGACATCATATGTTGTTTCCATATACTTTTTCTCTGCATTTCTGTGAGCATTAGGTTTAGGCCAACTCTAGCCTGCCTATTTGGGGTTGTATGTAGTAAAAGTTCATTTTCTTTTACTGGTATCATGTCTGATTCTAGCTATGATGCTGCATTTCCTAGTCCATGTTATTCTACAGTTTCATAGTTTTAAATTCAACAGCATACCCAAAGCTGGAAAACTTAACTCAGTTTAACCTTGACGTAATAGAAGATAATCAATATGTTACAAGCAACAGATCATTTTATCTGTGGATATCCCAAATATTGACGTGATTGATTAGATTTTAATGCCATGGATATCCCAAATCTTGCTACTTATGCATTTTCGGTATTTTGGTCTACTGGTTTAAGGAACTAGGGACATAATTCTTCTCGTGTATCTCTAGCCTGTTCTTTTCTTGTGATGATGGATGAAGTTGGTCTACGTAAATAGAAATCAAACCTTATGTACGTAAGAGTAGCTTGACATTTATAGAGAACTGTTATTTCAAAATAGTTCCATAAAGTTCGGTTTACACCAACTGTTTGGATTTGAATATATGCCATGTGAATTATGAAGGTTCGTTTTTTGAAGTATATCAACTATGTTTGAATTCAGATTCTTACATAGTACGCATCTAAGACATCTGTACAAACCAAACTTTCAAAACAAATAAATATATTTGCAAAAAAAATTACTAGAAAGCAATAGTAAAGATTACGTTGTACATTTGATGTTAGTTATGTAATAGCATCCTTCCAAATGACAACTTATGAGGATAACCGTGTAAATATTTTTAACACACTTTTTTGGGATAAAGTTAAAATACAGCTAAAGAAAGATCTTCCTTTTGAAAAACATGTTTCCTTAAAAGAGCAACCACATGTTTCAAATTCTACCCAGAGAGCTTTCAATATTTTCTATTAGCAACTGAAAAGTTCAACACGATTTGGAGAAGCCAAGAAGTTAGTTCCCAACAAGGTATAATTCCTAAAGAAAACTCCAGTTGAGTTTGTCAAGAAATTTCTAGAGTTGCACGGTTTTTTGGTGGAGGAGAGTCATGAGACTACACTACAAGAAGGAGACAAATTTTACTCTTCCATGTGAGATGAGGTTCTGCTTGATTTAGACAATTGTGATATTCTTTATTTGCTGTGGACTACAAGTGACTTTAGGATATCTTCATATAACTCGCATAAAACAGGCCAAATCAATCATTAATTACCTAAATGGTACGCAAGGTGAAACACTGTCTTATTCCTCATCTTAGAATTCCAAGCTTTCACTTAGTGCGCTATTTCGTCAACTGTAGCACCCTTTACAGTGTTATATATTTGGACGTTTTTAAAAGGATGTAAATTAATTAAGATACACCGCCAATGTAAACAAAAAGTTCCACAAGCGGCTTCATCCACCATTGTATTGGTGGTTAATAAAATAGTGGATAGTTACAATCACTAAATCAATGGTGGATTGAGCCGTCTGTGGAACCTAATTGTTACACCAGCGGTGGATGATAAAAACTCCAAAGGATATTGTCATGCGGAGAGCCTTGGAAAAGTGGTGAACTGACAGTAGCTTCTTCTCTAGCTACTCTAAAAGTCATTGCCTGAGGTTGGACGGAACATATCAGTTTGCTTTTAACCAAATATCCCAAGACTTTGACCAAAAAAAATATCCCAAGATAAAGTCTTATTTCATCGCTTGCTCTTCTAGATCGGCAATGTCACTGAACGATGGAGTAATCAAATTGGGGGTTTGGCTTATGCTTTGTGCGTCTTTTGTAAGCATGACGCTATAAATGGATGTCATTCTCATGTATATTCTTTGACTTATATCATTTTTCGGAGGGCTTGGGATCATTTGATGCTTGCTATATGGTTTTCATCAACAGACTGATGAGTTATAGGATCGAGAGGTGTTGGAGTCTAGCAAAGGGAACAATTTTCTTTCTACTTTTCATCAGGCTATTCTGAAATCTTCTCTCTATGGTATATGAAATCTGGAGAATAAGAAATGACTTCAGAATTTGCGTTCTTCATCAGGCTTGTTCTGAAAATATCTTCTCAAGGAAACATTTTTGGCACATTCATTTCCATTGGATGGCCACCTTACCAAGACACCTCATCTTCCTAATTATTGCAACATATGATTCGTCCCTTATTAAATCACCTGAGATTGCAACATTGATGACATCTTTTAAACATATACTCGAAACCTAATTTGTTCACAAAATCCAGTTTATTCTCTCATTTTTCATCTGTGGCATAACTTCCACCCTCTCTATTTATTAACATCATTTTAATGTCTAAATAGCAAAAGCAAAAACATCTAAAACAAGAACGTAGCTCACCCATGCATTTCAACTCATCTCTGATCGATCTTTTTCATCTTTCAAACATCTTAGCAAACAGACATAAATCTTATTCAAACCACATATGTCCGGAACCTATTTCCCTCAAAGTCTCAATTTATGGTCATACTATTTATTCTACTCGAAACTTAAATATGTTGTTGCGGGAAGCTTGGAGACTTGGAGAACAGTTTAGTAGAATGAAACTTCAAGGATTCATAAAAAAGTAAGTTGTTCTTCTGTTGTAGTTATATGTAAAAGATCAGTATGCACACATGGGATCGACTATGTCAGTTATGATTAAAACCTTTGTATGTTTACGCATATAACATTATTTTATTCAATGTATAATGACATGTGTACTAGTATTATGTTGAAATCGCATGTCATGATTGCGTGCTTTTCAAGTGGGATCTATGTCAGTAAGTGTGTGTTTCGATGACAGACCCAGCAGACAGTACTGGACTTATAATTTCTTGTCCCAATGAGGGCGTGCAGAGTACACTGGGTCCGAATAAATAGGTGTGGTTTCTAGCACGCTTTTAATGTGACAAAAGGGATAAGAATGAATGAAAATCACATGCCATATCTAGAGAGTGATGTGGGACACATTAGGTAATTTGAAACGTGATTGGCTTTATGGAACAAACGATGTGGCATCGAGGTGCTCATTGGAAATGTGTGGATATTGGATGATGGGAACTGTATAAAGTAATATATATATATATATATATATATATATATATATATATGTCTTACGGCAAAAGATACAGGCTTGTATGGGGGTGCAACCGGGCCCCAATTCGACCTAGGAACTGGCCAGAATCAACTAACTAATTCAGTCCCAAGTTGGTTCTAGTGAGAACCAGTTTGGTTTCGATTTCGCGAACCTAGAACCAGCCTAGGAATGATTTGTTTCCCTATTCAAAGGCCCCAGTTCGATTCCAATTCCGGGAACCTAGAAACAACCTAGACTGATTTGTTTCCCTATTCAAAGGCCAGAACTAGTCCAACTAGGCCAGTTCTCGGGTTGAACTTGTTTTGAAGCCTCTTTTAAGAAAAAGAAATACTTTTGGAACCATCAAAATTTGAACCATGGTCTTCGATACAATTAACTAACCACTTGACTAACCAATGTTTTCTATGATAAATTTGTGCAACTTTCATGTTTTATGATAATAATTTTGATATTTACCTGAAACATAAGAATGGGTGGTTCCCAGGTAGAACTAGGAACAAGCAGTTCTAGAACCGATCGGTTCCATTTCGGGTTCCAAACTTTTGGAACCGGGGGTCATTGAGTCGGTTATCGCTTCTAGACCGGGAACCAATCACTCTAATATTGTACTACTTTACTATAAGTGATTTCCAATCGAGGTGACGAACAACTTATTTTAACTCGGTGCATCACTCACTTAGTGCAGAGGCCAAGTTTACTAACACGCTTGTTTAGATTAGGGGAGGAACTGAGGTGAAAAGGATCCTAGAACAATGCAAGAGCTAGAGTAGATCTACTTATATTGATACAAGACATTGTACTAAAAATAGGAAAATCATGGCATACATTGCCAGTATAAAGAAAGTTTTGCACAAACATGCTATCTACTCTTGATTTAAGGGTTTTAAACACTCGGTCCCTCACTATACATAATACCAAGAGTGGATATGGACATTTGTTTGAAGTTTCCTTTTACACTGGCTGTGCATACTGTCATTACTCTTGAAAAACTCTCTATATATCATTTGAAGTTTAAATAATAGTGGATTTTTTTTAAGGTTGCAAAAAGATTCAGTAAGATGGAGGATATAACCTATTTAATTATGGTCTTCCACAAACTTAGATTAGCAAAGCTAGACTTGGGTACACCACCTGAAAAGTGTTTCCAAAACCCAAATGCTGTTTTTGCAGCAAAGAACATGAGATTGTCGTATGGACTATTATCCTAATGGTGGCCGGTACGGAAAGAAAATAAGAGAGCACATGGTGCACATGAAGAGCAACGCGTGAACAGAAGATTCATTTCATATGGAGGAGTACCCTAAATAAAATACCAAAGTGCAAGATAGAGGTTCTAAATAGATAATGAGATTTCAAATTGAGAGATGGTTAGGACTTTTAAGATCTTTTAAACATCTTAAGCTTTCTTAGACACTAGCATGACTAACACTCATGGACTAGAGGAGATCAATACTAGGTCCGTCCTATCGAAACCGATAAAGGAGTACCCCTTACATAAAAGTGAAGGCCTGTTGTTCCACCGAACTAAAATCTCAATAAAGATCTCAAAACATTTCGCTTACTTATCTACGTCTCATCTTACTCGATCCACGAGGTTAAAGATGGGCTCGGGATTTAGTGTCGACGTTACAGGGCTTGATTGAGTTCTTCTTTACCATTTTGTAATACAATGTACTCGAAACTTTTGGGGAACAAACCGGTATTTTCTCCACTAACCCAAATCTGGCTCACTAGCTTTGAATCCTCCGGACCAAATGCGAAATTAGCTTTGGTGACTCTATGTCATAATGTCAACATCACCATCCAAAAGATAGCATATCAGAGATGGCATAGGAAAGAAAAATCCTAACTGAGTCGAGTGCAGAAACCTAGCAACAACAAAATCATCATCATCCTCTTTCTCACCTCACTCCAACTGAACCTCCATGCACCCGGAGATCTGTTAACGCCTAACAGCTGGAAAAAGCTATGTCAAAGTGATTAATCTCCGGCGATCGATCGGGGACCGACACGCATCGAATGACCGCACGCAGCCGTAGACGGCCGCAGAAAAACCTAATCGTTCAAATCCGCGCTTACGAATCATACCGGAGCTTGGTAAAGTGAAATGGCGCGGAAAAACTGACCTATCTCGTTCTTCTTTCGATAGAACTTTCTTAATTATTCGCGCGAAACAGCGGGAGAAAACAAATGAAACCAAACCCCTAAGGATCACCGGATGCATAGAGAAGAAAGAAGTTCGCGTGCCAATTAAGAGAGAGCGGAAATAAAAAAAAAACTGACCTGGAGCTGGCGAAGTCGTAGAGCTTGCCGGTGCTGGAGAAGACGATGACCCCGACCTCGGCGTCGCACAGGATCGAGAGCTCCTTCGCCTTCTTCAGCAATCCATTCCTCCGCTTCGAGAACGTCACCTGCCGGCTCGTCGTGTTGTCGATCCTCCTGATCACTATCTTCCCCCTCCCCATCCCTATCCAGCTCGCGTCCAAGCTTCAGCTCCCGAAGAGAGAGAGAGATATCAAACCGCGTAAGATCGATCGGAACGAAGAGAGAGAGAGAAGAGAGAGAGAGAGAGGAAAACTCCGGCGAAGAACCGCGGAGACAGTGAAAAATCGGAGCCTAAATTTGCACTCCGAACGAAAATAGAAGCAGAAATGGAGATAAGACTTCCCCGATTTACGCGAGCGTTTCATGAGAGAGAGAGAGAGAGAGAGAGAGAGATTTTCTAGCCGCGGGGCTCGCGATCGGACTCGAGGAAACAGGGACGGAAAATCGCTCCGGCGACGAAGAAGAAGATGAAGAAGACGAAGAGGAAGACGAGGAGGAGGAAGCGCGACGGGAGAGAGGAGAGGACTTACAGGTGCGGGGGTGGAGCTTTAATGGCGGTTCCGCGGCCGTCGTTTCCTTGGCCGTACCGAGGAGGCGAGGATGTGATGCTATATAAGGAAAGTCCCATGTGAGGGGGCAGAGCCCTAAAAACCGCCGGTGTTGGGAAAACCACCGGTGGTTTCGGCTTCCCCGGTGACACGTGGCCCAATCGGGTGCTCGGGTCGTTGCAAATCCCAGGGGGCTTTTGGGGCGCTGCGCCGAAACGTATAGATCATCGACACGTGGAAGCACCCACCGTTCGAATGCATTGGTAGGTACTGTGTGGGAAGTAAGGAATTGGGTTGGGGGTGGGGGTTTGGGGGGAAGAAGAAAATGATTGGCTTGGGCCCCCAACAAATTCGGAAATGCCCGAAGTAGCCCCCTCCTCTGCTGGTAATGTCCTGTGCTAGGTTTCTTACCAGCTTTCCAAAAAAAAAAAAAAAATTTGTGTGTTAAATAAATCGGTATGCTGTCGTGTATAATTTCGCAAATTCGGAAATGCCCGAGGTACCCCTCTGCCGGTTCGACCTAGCGCCTCCAGAACATTTGAATGTAATAACTGTTGCCTCATTGAATTTATTATCCATGCTACCAACCATGCTTTAAAAAAGATTGGACCGATAGATAGAGCATCGATCACCTCAAATGCCATCGAGATGCTTTCAATAAATATAAGGAAACCGCCACATTATCTGAAACCATAACACCTCGATTCAGGACGCGAGCGTTTTCCTGAATCGAGGAAGAAGGCACGGAGGGGAGACAAGAAAAGGAAAAAAAAAGGGGGGTAAAGAAACACTTTTTCGATAACCCAATGGCACAAACATGTAGACTTGGTTGCTTGGAAGTCTATGAAATAACTAGCAAGCCTCATAAATAGATATATAACGTGAATATCACTAACTTGGATACAAACATTTTTATAAATGTGTTGAACGACCAGACAAGAATGCAACACGCTTGATAAAGCAAATCAAGCAACACAACATGACTAACACGATTATCAAACACGTCACTACGTCAAGTGTTGACTCGACATGATGTGTTGATATTTTTACAATTATTCGTTTACTAGTGTAACTCGTAAAACACGTCAGTACATGATGACTTGTTTTAATACGTTTGACATGTTTCTAGGCAGTTTGACCAGTTTCGCTTCGCATGACTCCAAAGTACACCATTAAATTAGTTTTTCTTCATATGCATAGCTTTTATATCGGTAAATATGTTTTTTATTTTTCCGTTTATTCTCTTTGATACGGCGTTATCTCGACGAACTTCTAAAAATGAAGAGGACTCTAAATATGAGCGCCGAACGCGTTAAACCCCATCTAATCGTGTTGCGCCACAACAAACGACCGCATCGACTCGTTCAACTCAACCCCGTCGATTCCTATCTAAACGGGGTTAAGCGGGGGGCCAACCCGCGTACCGTTTACGCAAAAACTCCAAACCTATTTAATTGCATATCCCGTCGCGCCGTACAAACTGGCCGTGCCGCTTCACTTTCCAACACGTTCTCCTCCCATAGAATAAGATCGGGAGCATCAGTTTACCATCCAAACGGAAGTAAGTCTCGCTCTTCTTGACCGCGAGGATAACGCAACGAGACGGCGTGAACGCCACCGGGCACACTCGAGGTGGGTGGGGGGTGGAAAAAAAACCATAGAAAAGCCCATTATGACCCGTAGGCTGGAATCATTCAGCCTCCACGTGTCAAAGAGCTATTGGAGGAAGGAAAGTACTAGGTAGCGTGATCAGAGAAAGACCTGCCGCCCTTTCCCCAACTCTTTTTAAGGTTTTGCCGCCTGAGGAAATCGGGGGTCCTATTTTGAGCCGAGGACATCGCACTGACAAGGCAAAGCTCCAAATCAGCAACTTTTTACACCGGGATTCTTCGCTCGATGTGACGGGATGAATGTGGGGTGTTGCATTAGTATAACAATGGGGCCGAGTGGGGGCATCGATGGGTGGATGGGACTGTTGATGAGCAGCCGAAGAAGCTTTGCCCCCCAAAAGTTGCGGTTTTTTCCAAACTTGCTCCGTGGCTGGGAGAACGATCCATTGAATAAAATACCCACAATTATCATATCCACTCCGATCATGGCGTAACGGTTACCGTTCAATCAGGGGTAATGTCAATATCTAATCGGCATGTATCATGGGGGGGTTTTTTGTTTTTTTTTTTGTAATTATGTTCTTTTATCTTTGCTTTAAACGCGATTTGATTGCTCTCGAAAGTATATATCATGCGATTCTCATCAGGGTCAAGTCACACTGTAAACGATTTGTCATTATTCTTATGATCAGAGCGCAAATAGATACGCGATTACGGAAAGACTCCATAATACGTATCGAGTACATACTAATGGGTGAAAATTGCGGTATTGAATAAAATTCTATTCGGATATATCTCACTTTAGGATAGTTCTTGATCTACGCTTATCAAATTAAGCGGTCTATCTTTTCCATTTTTCAAATAGGATTTTTGAACTTTGAGATACTATGAAGAAGAAGCCAATGTGATTTTTGCCTCTCCATCCTTTTCTCCTGGTCATTCTAAGTTCGTTGTGCGATTATTTTACCATGGAAATAGTGAAAGAAATGACAGAAGAGGGTGGATGACATGACCACATAGATTATATATAGTATTGTACGTTCAACTTGGTACTGCTCCGAAAAGCAAAATCAGCTTATCCCACAGATTCAACATAGGAGTCCCTGGGTTTTCTCGGAGGCCCCGCAAGAGCACATCTTCTCGGTGCTGCATCCGCGCATCGGTCAGCACCGTGAGATTGCCCTTGATTTTCAGCCTTTTGAGGTTAATTTCCATATAAGGTAACTACCTGAGCGTGGCCGCACGTTAGCCCTCATTTTGGGTAGGAAAACCACACAACGAGACATTGTCCCTCCATATAGCTAATCTTGGACACACTAAATCATGTTGTACTTCTCGAGCACACACAAAATAGTAGGTCTTTCGAACCCAAATTCAAAAAACCTAGTTCTTCCTTTAAGGAGCAACTTGCTAGAAAAAGAAGTAGGTTGGTTAATCGGAAAATGGCTCATTTTTAGTATGGAAAATGGCTTGCCTTCGGCCCTTCATCAGCGTATAATAATGCAGTGCGTTAGGTCAAGTGGCTATTCTCGTCTCGTGTAAGATAGACGAGCGCAACAGGTTAGCTGAAGTGGCACGAAGAATTCTGAGTGTCGGTTATTTTAAATTATCTCATTGGCATCTTATGTCTTATTTGCCATTCGGCTCCAAATTAGCTCGCTAGCCCACTTGTTAGAAAATTTTCTGGTTTGACACGAAACGATATGATTCTTTTTGAATTCAAATTGGCAACTTGGAAAATAGTTTATAATATGATGTCAAAAAGACAGGTAATAGGTGACCCATTCATAACAATTTTTTTTTATTTTTAGTGTCACCGAGTGTGTGGCTCTATAGAGTACCTAACATATCGTGAACTGTCACCATGGAAAACAGTATATAAGATGGCGTCAGAAAGATATGTGACATATAACTCGTTCATAACAGCTATCTATTATTAGTGTCACTAAGTGTGTAGCTCTACAGAGTATCGAACAGATCATGAATTATGTGATCATTCGTAACAATTGTTCATTTTTAGTGTCACCGAGTGTGTGGCTCTATGAGTATCGAACAGATTGCGAATTGTCACCATGAAAAATAGTTTATAAGATGGCATTAGAAAGACAGGTGACATATGACCCATTCATAATTGTCTATTGTTAGTGTTGCTCAATAAGGAAATGGATTGTTGAACATCCACCTTAGCGTATGTACAAAGAGAAAGGGTCAAAACATGTTAAGTCTCACTAAATATGACTATGATACAATGCCACATGTAGGGAACTTGTCGGTCCGGTTCGAATTGCAAGCAAACAGTTTTACTCAATTAGACTTACTAAAGGAATTGAGAGATGCATTGCTTGTTCTGAGCCATTACATGATGTGCTCATTAAGCTAGGAATAGTGTGCTATACTATATTCTAGAGTGGACTTGGAATGCGATGTTCATAAAAGGATGATAGAAAACTTGTTCTAAAACATCTCTCCTATATTTCCGCATTGATCGCACTATCGGAATTCATTGTTAACACATCATCAAGAAAGAACTTTTACGAATTTCTCCTTTTAATTATGCATTAACACACCTAAAAAGGGAAAAGTCCAGAAAATTCTAAACATATTTTACAGAGACCAATTCAATCATAAACCTTTCAATTATGTCAATTTAGTTCTAAACCTTTTGACGATTTGCCAATGTAATCATTCTGGCCAAATATCCAGATACTAGGTTTAAGACTAAATTGACAAACTGTCAGAAGGTTTATGACTAAATTGGCATAATTGAAATATTTAGGACTGAATTGGCCTCCGTACAATAGGTTTAGGACTTTTTGGAAAATTATCCCCACCTAAAGAAGTCCTCAATGACATCAATCATGATGCTCACTCAGCTCCGTTAATTATGTACCAACTCACTCCTTTTGCTGGTGTAGCTAATGAAGTCTTGTGTGTATGGTCATGTATTTTGGTCGGATAGGCATGAGACACAAACCTAGGACACTGCTAAAGATGACTTTGGTAATGATGGTTTAAATACTTCTTTTTTCCCGCTTCCTCGAGAAAGTTGTTAGCTAGGATTAACTACTCCTCTAAGATTCTCTGTTTTGGACCACCCACAAAGGGAGGGGAAAAAAATAAGCTTTTTCCCAAAGGGCATCGAGCTCTTTCTATTAGGAAAATACTGAAGGGTCAGTTCATCGACTGGCACGCACCTGCCTCTTCGAGAATAGAATACGTGTTGATAAGGCCCAATGAAGGAGTGATTGGTTGACCGAAGAAGCTGTGTGAGTTGTATCTGGTGGCATGACTTACTCAAATCACTCTCATGTTATGCGAATATAGGAAAGGCTTGACGAGTACTGCATGTTGTAACCAATCACTTAATATGATCTCCTCCATTGCTTTCACCAAAAGGAAAGGTAGAGGTAGGGAGAAGAAAAGGTGCGCTCTTGCCCTACACCGAAATAAAAGGTGATTAAAGATAGGGATAATCGCTATGTGCATATAATACTCTCGATATGCAGTCTCCTACCGCAATATGTGAGTTCGATATGGTGGACACGGATCTATTGTTTTATTCTGTTCTAGTTAATATCCCGGCCGCTGGTCTATTTGTGATGAAATGACCAAACTTACCTTGCCCATGTTTCGAACTTGGGTCATACCCGTGCAAGGGCTCGTGTTGTGGACACCACATGCCCCGTCAGGTACAGGCATGGGTCGAAGAATGCAAAGCTGTCAAGAATTGGGCTCTATTGCTATGATGGGGTGTTATATATCACTGACGACTCTAAAGAGAGGAATTTTACGCAAAGCAAAATCGTTTAATGAGGTCTGATGCTTGATGGAGAGATGAGCTTGGGCAAAGGCATCGTAGACAAGTGAATGTTTTCATGGCTCTCTTTCTTGGCTAGAACGAAAGTTCATGGTTGAGACCACAGCCCTCGACCTTGCTAGATTTGGCGGAGGGTGCCCGGCGAGGGCTACAATGCCCACACACAGCAATCGGCCACAGGCAAAAGGAAAAAAATTATATGATGTTTTTAAAATTGTAAAAATCGTCCACGTCAATGTTAGCCGTGCCACGCAGAACAGTCGGTGTCCATATTAGTGATTTTTGGCCAAAATTGACTAGAAGAACTATATTGAAAAATTGTCAAAAGATTTGAGATTAAATTGGCCAAATTGAAAAGTTCATGTGCATATTGGTAGTCGTATAATAGATTTATGACTTTTGGACAATTATTCCTGAGTTGAGTTATAACATGAATATGGCTCACCCAAACACAACACATTTAATAATCATTTTGAACGAACTCGACACTAACATAACACATCTAATGAAGCAGGTCATGTAACATGACAAGATCAACACGATTATCAAACATGTGGTCGTGTCAACTTTCAACACGATACGATATATTCACCTCTTTAGAAAATTCATTAACCGGTGTAAGATAAACACATAAAACACATTTACACACGATAATTTGTGTGAATACATTTCCAAACGATATAACGGATTTCCCTTCATGCTATTCTACATTGTACTATTAAATTACCTTTATGTTATGTTTAATGATTTTTGTGTCCCTGTATATATTTATTTTACTATTTATTATTTTCTTATATGGGTGTGATATTTGTGAACTTCTAAAGATAAAATGGTCTTTAAACATGATATGAAGGTATTAAAACGTGTCTAATCATGTCACGTTGAAATAAATGACACATTAACTCGTTAACTTAACATGTCAATATGTGTCTAAACGGGGTAAGGGGTCAACCCATGTCCCGCTTATACCAAATTGAATCCTATTTAATTGTGTACCTTGTCTTGTCCTGTAATTGGTCGTGTCGACAATTGCCAACAAGAGAATGAGTTAAATTCCGGCATTTAGTCTGTGCATATGTCGATCCAGAACGGTTTGCATGTAGTTAATCAGACCTGTGCCGTTTTACTTATTCTAACACGTTATCCTCACAGAGAATAGAATGAGAATGTCAATTTGTCTGCAAAACGGAAAGAGGCTGGTTCTTGACATAAGATTTTGGGAACGCCACCAAACAGACTTAAAAAAAGGATGATGACAACACTATTGTGGTTCTCCATTTTGGGTTAAGGACATGCACTGAAAAAGCACGCTCCACATTGGCAACTACATGTAGATTCTTTCTTCAAAGTGCGAGGATAAATGTCCAGTTGGATTAGATTATTGAGCAAGGGGAGATCGATGAGTGGATATGACTGTTGATGAATAGAGAACAAGCTTGTCCCAAATTAAGTTGCAAGTTTTCCTGATTACCTTGTGGTGGGAGGAATAGTCAATTAACAAACATACCCACGACATATCCACTTTGATGATAGAATGTGGATAACCATTCCAAAGACATAATCAAGATGAAAAAATTCGTCAAGTATCATCCTTGATACGAAGATTAAAATTAGTAAGATGCACCACAAGAGGTAGGGTTGAGCAGAAAAGAGGATAGAATCGAATAACTATGTTGAGTATGCCTTAAATTCTGTTTTGGATATTTGACCCAAATTGAGTTTTGATACTGAATTGAAATTTGTGGTGGTCCAACTTGAGAAAAAATGGAGATTTAGTCTTGGGGTACAGGCTTGGGCCAACGGGTGTAGGAGCTATGCTCCCGCAATATGGAGTAGTATTCTTAAGTTATTAAGTTTTAAGTAGAGACAAAAGAGTCTTAAGGTTTTTCAAACTGCATTTTCTAATTTTCTTTTCCTTACCCTGCGGTTTTCCTGCAAGGGTTTTTCACGTAAATTTGTGCGTTTTTTTCTCTCATTTTAAATTTCATTGTAATTTGCCACGTTGGTCATAACAAAACGAGTTGACAAAGGATACAGATCGATGTATTAAAGTGGATAGAATATCCATTGGGTTGGTTATCCATCCGAGAGTTCGTGTGGAGAAAAATAAAAGATGAACCCGATGTAATCCGCTTAATTATTTAGCCATTGGAGTTTAGATTGATGAGTTACGAGCTCACAAATATTGGACGTCACCTACTCTAAGTGGTGTTTATACTTATGACTCTATCAATTAGAAGATCGGATGAAAGATGGTCCACAAGGCAACGAGTGGGATTAAAGTTTTGTTATGTAAAATGCTATAATAAATGTAGAATATATTTCTAGCAAATAATACCGATAAGATTATGTAAGGTACTTTATAACTGCTCCATGAACAAAAGAGAACAAAAAATACAAGAAGTGATGAGACGGAACTAAAAGATATTTAATGTCATTATACTTCATTAAATTAGAATTAAATTAAAATAAAGGTCACTCATAATCTCATATATAAGAGAGCGAGAGAGAGAAAAAGAGATTCATAAATTATTTTCTGAGAAATAATCATATTACACTGTTGCAAAGCCATTAATTGATTCTATGCATATCTTTTTCTGATTAAGGGGGCATTTGTTTCGCGAAATAAATAATTTGGATAATATTTGTTAGTAATTAAACCAAATTCATGAAAGTTGCATACATGCATCGTGACTGTTTATGTTTTTATGTCTAGTTTCATGTTTTGTAAATTCTAGAAATCTATCTCCTTGAAATGCTAGATACATTTATGAGTTATTTAAGAGCAAGAGTCGCATAACAAGGCTATATAAAGGTAAGTCTTGTAATCAATTCATAAGGTGAAATAAAAAATTAAAAAAAGGGCCTATTCATCTCCTTCTCTTGATTATAATTGAGTTGAGTGAATTGTGAGTGTTTCCACCCTTCAAATTATTCTATCAAATTGGTAGCAGAGCTTGCGATTTGTGGTCATGGCCTCAGCAAACAATCATCTCCCATTTCGATACCCTTGTCTTACCAAAGAAAATTATGGTAATTGGGCTGTTATAATGAAAGCCCTACTCGATGTCTATGGTGTATGGGAACTTGTCAACAGAGGCTATGATGAGCCAGAGAATGTAGCCATCTTGAGTCAAAATCAAAAGACTGCCTTGGAGAAGGTTCAAGCAAAAGATCAATATGCCCCGTCAATCATTAATCAAGCTTTAGATCCTTTACAACACTCACCAAGAAGTACAAAAAGTGAAGAAGATTTGTTATCAAACTTTAAGAGGTGAATTCGACACAATCCATATGAAAAAATCTAAATCAATTGCTAATTATTTTTTTAGCCAATTTATATAAAAGAATTTGAAGTGATTGCTTATTATTTCACAAGAGTTTACGCAATTGTCAACCAGATGAAAAGAATTGGTGAAGATGTTCATGATGTTCGAGTTGTTAAGAAAATTCTTCGGTCGTCAAACAAGAAGTACAATCACATTGGCATTGCAATCAAGAGTCTAAACATTTGGATGCCATGACGATCGATGAACTTCTAGGTTCATTGCAAGCCCACAAAGAAATATTTAAAAAAAAAAAAACAAGCATGAGGTGGTGGAGGAAGTACTCCAAACTAGTTTGACCATTTGAGATGAGAATGACCAACTAGAGATCCTGTGAAAATTCGAGGGACTAATCAAGATTGGGGTCAAGGTCGAGGCCTAGGTCGTTTTCAAGGTAGCGGTCGTGGATGAAGCAGATGAGATATTGCTTGAAATGACAAAAGATACCAGAATTAAAGAGGTGTTCGTGGAAAAGGAAAGAATTCGAGAGTACAATGGTATGATAAATCTAAAATTTGATGTTATTGTTGCAATAAACTTGGCAATTATGCTTCTAAGTGTTGGTACAAAAAAAGTAGCGGAGTAGACAAAAAGGTAAATTTGGCGAAAGATGTAAAGCAAGTTTTTTTATTGGCATTCAAAGAAGATAAAGGTGAACAAAATGATACTTGGTACTTGGACACTGGTGCAAACAACCACATCTATAGGCGAAAGGAGATGTTTGCCAAGTTAGATGAGACAATCAAAGGAAAAGTTTCTTTTGGCGATAATTCCAATTTTCCTCTTGGAGGCAAAGGTATAATTTTGATTCATTTGAAGAATGGTGCACATCAATTTATTACGGGGGACAGCAAAAAAACTGAACCAAATCGACAACCGCTTGAACCAAACCAAACCGAATTGGATGATTCTAGGTGGTTCCCGCAGGTATTGGTTCAATTCCTAGTTCTAAATGTGGACTTATCCACCTAAATCACCTAGACCAAACTGCTATATATATAATTTTATGTTTCAAAACCTAAGAGAGTTCATTTGGCCTTCCCCAATCCTTAATTCCTTCACTCTCCACACTCACGCAATCACGCTCTCTCTCATAGCTCGAGACGAGGAGGCTCACGAACATCTTACACCCTACCTTCTCGAGCAACATCATCATGTTTGCGTCCGAGGTCGATGGCACCGAGGTGGCAAGGATCTCCGGGGCCATGATAGGCATGCTGATGAGTCAAGAAATCTATCTTTTTAAAATGCTAGAAACATTTATGAGTCATTTAAGAGTAAGAGTCATCTAAAAAACCCATATAAAAGTAAGTCTTGTAATCAATTCATAATGTGAAATAAAAAAAGAAAAAAAAGGGCCTATTCATCTCCTTCTCTTGATTAGAGTCAAGTTGAGTGAATTGTGTGTTTCCACCTTCAATTTTTTTCTATCAATATTTTTAAAAAAATTATCACTTGTATCGCTTAAAAAATGAATAAACGAAAAATATTTTCATAATTCACGAATATATTTAGATATAAGTTATTGACGTTAATAAAAATATTAATTAATTAATTTAAACGATACAAACGATCATTTTTAGAAAAATATTTTTCAAATTATTACTTTTCAGAAAATAAATGGAGCTTAAGTGTCAAAATCTATGTAAATAAAGCAGATTAACATACAAATGTGTCTACATGTTCTATGCTAATTAGCTTTAACTTCACTTGAGAGCTTGGCGATTAGTCAAGCATTCATGGATACTTGAGAGAAATGACGAAGAGGTGACGAGATGGGCATGTAGATTATAAATACTATCATGGGTTCAACTTGGTACTGCCACAAGAAGCAAAATCACATGGGTCCATGACTCGTCCAACAGATTCAACACAGGAATCCATCGGTTTGTCGGCGATTAATTGCTCTTGAAAGTACAGGTTACGCAACCCAATTTAGGTTAAAATCCCCATAAACACTTTTTCATTATTCCTACTATCAGAGTGCAGATAAAAACATGATTACAAAAACACCCCATAATAAGTATCGATTACATACTAATAAGTGAAAACTACAGTATGGGATGAAATTCTATTTAGATATATCCCACTTCAGGAAAAATTACTTGATCTATGCTTCTCATATTAAGTAGTATATCTTTTCCATTTTTCAAATAAGATTTGTGAACTTTGAGAGATTTTAACTAAGAAGCATATATAATTTTTTCCTCTCCTTCCGTTTCTTCTAGTCATTCTAAGTTCGTTGTGCAATTATTTCATCATGGAAATAGTGAGAGAAATGACGGAAAAAGGGAATGACATGACCATATAGATTACATATAGCATTGTATGTTCAACTTTGGTGCTACCCCGGAAAACAAAATCAACTCATCCCACAGATTCAACAAAGGACTTCCTGGGTTCCTCGGACACCCCGAAAGATCACATCTCAGTGCATCCACGCATCGGTCAACACGTCAATAATGGGAAAGATTGCCCTTGATTTTCAGCCTTTGAGGTTTCCATATAAGGTAACGAGCTCACCGTGCACTCACGTTGGCCCTCATTTTGGGTAGGAACCACAAAACTAGACCTTGTCCCTCCTCTATTTAGCTAGTCCTTGACACACTAAATCAGGCGTGATGTACTTCTCAAGCATACATTAAGTAGTAGTTCTTCGAACCCACCTTCAAAGACCTAGTTCTTCGTTTAAGGAGCAACTTGCTAGAAAAGGAAGTAGGTCGAATAATCAGAAAATGGCTTGATTTTAGTACGGAAAATGGCTCGCCTTCGGCCCTTCGTTGACAGATAATAATGCAGTGCGTTAGGTCAAGTGTCAAATCTCATCTCATGTAGACCAATGAGCGTGACAATTTAGCTGAAGTGGCACGAAGAATTCTGAGCGGCGCGATTATTTTAAATTACCTCATCGGCATCTCATGCTTATTTTCTTAATCGACTCCGAAACAATCCATCGGTCCCATTCGTCAGAAAATTGTCTGTTCTAACACAAAACAATATGATTTTTTTATGAATTCGAACTGTCACTATGGAAAATAGTTTATAAAATAACGTCAAAAAAACAGGTGACGGATGACCTAGTCATAACAGTTGTTCATTGTTAGTGTCAACAAGTGTGTGGCTCTACAGAATACTGAACAAATCACAAACTGTCACCATGGAAAATAATTTATAAGATGGCGTCAAAAAGACAGGCGACGAATGAACCCGTTCGTAACAATTGCTCATTGTTAGTGTCACCGAGTGTGTGTCTCTACAGAGTACCAAACATATCATGAATACGTGGACGATAGAGTCCACCTTGTTTGTTATGAAACCCACCACACACACCTACACCAACCCCCCCCCCCCACAAGGCTCGGTCACGTTGTATGTTTCTCTCCTCTCATTTGTCTTGAACATGAATTTTAAACCTAAAAAGAATTGTTCAATTGAAATTTCCAGTTGCCCAATAAGGAAATGGATCGTTGAACATCCACCTTAGCGTATGTACAAAGAGAAAGGGTAAAAATATTTTAAGTCTTACTGAATATGACTACGATACAATGCCACTTGCCAGTCCGATTCGAATTGCAAGCAAACAGTTTTACTCATTAGACTTAGTAAAGGAGTTGAGAGATGCATCGCTTGTTCTGAGCCGTTACAAGATGTGCTCATTAAGCAGCTAATAGTGTGCTATACTATCTTCTAGAGTGACCTTGGCATGTGATGTTCATAAAAAATTGATAGAAAACTTTTTCTGAAAACTCTCTTCTTTATTTTCGCATCAATTGCCCTATCAGAAGTTAACACGTCATCAAGAAAGAACTTTTACGAACTTCTTCTTTTAATTATGTATTAACACACCTAAAAAGGGGAAATTATCCAGAGGGTCATAAACATATTATACGGAGGCCAAATTAGTTCAAAACCTTTTAATTGTGCCATTTCAGTCCTAAATATGTTAACGATTTGCCAATTTAATCATAAACCTATCAATTATGTAAATTTAGTCATAAACTTTTTGATGATTTGTCAATTTGGGCATAAACATGTCAAATTTTCAAATTGTTTAGGACTAAATTGACACAAAAAAAATGTTTAGGACTAAATTGTGACACAATTGAAAAATTTAAGACTAAATTGACTTCCGTACAATAGATTTAGGACCTTTTTGGACAATTGTCTCCAACTAGAAAAAGTCCTCAATGAGATCAATCATGTTGCTCACTCACTCCTTTAATTATGTGCCAACTCACTCGTTTTGCTAGTTTAGCTAATGGAGTCGTGTGATTATAAAAAAATCATGTATTTTGGTTAGATAGGCAAGAGACACAAACCTAGGACACTGCTAAAGATGACTTTGGAAATGGTGGTTTATATACTTCTTTTTTCCAGCTTCCTCGAGGAAGCTGCTAGCTAGGATTAAATAGTCCTCTATAAGAGTTCTCCGTTTTGGACCACCCACAAAGGGCGGGGAAAAAATAAGCTTTTTCCCATGGGCATCGAACTTTTTCTATCAGAAAAATGTCGAAGGGTCAGTTCATCGACTGGCACGCACCTGCCACTTCGAGAATAGAATAAGTGTTGATAAGGCTCGATGAAGGTGTGATTGGTTGACCAAAGAAGCTGTGTGAGTTGTATTTTGCGGCACGACTTACTCAAATTGCTCCCATGTTATGCGAATAAAAGAAAGGCTTGACGAGTACCGTCATGTTATAACCAATCACTTAATATGATCTCCTTCATTGCTTTCACCAAAAGGAAAGATAGAGGTAGGGAAAAGAAAAGGTGTGATATTCCCTACACCGAAATGAAAGGTAAAGATAGGGATAATTGCTATGTACATATAATACTCTCGATATGCAGTGTCTCCTACCGCAATATTTGAGTTCAACATGGTGGAAACGGATCCATTGTTTTATTCCGTTCTAGGTGATATCCCTGCTGTTGGTCAATTTATGACCAGATGACCAAATTTGCCTTCCCCATGTTCAAGGGCTCGTGTTGTGGACACCAAACACCCCGTCAGGTTCAAAGCATGGGTTGGAGAATGCAAAGCTCTCAAGAATTATCCTCCATTGCTATGATGGGGTGTTATATATCACTGACGACTGCGACGTCTGAAAAGAGGAATTTTACACAAAGCAAAATCGTTTAGCAAGGTCTGATGCTTGATGGAGAGATGAGCTTGGACTCAGGCATTGTAGACAAGTGAATGTTTTCATGGCTCTCTTTCTTGGCTAGAACAAAAGTTCATGGTTGAGACCACAGCCCTTGCACTCGTTAGATTTGGCGGAGGGTGGCGGCCGATGGCTATGACATGCTCACATAGTGATTGGCCATAGGCAAAAGAAAAAAATATATAAAATATTTATAAAATTGCAAAAATCGTGCACGTTAATGTTGGCCGTGCCATGTAAAACAACTGACATTCAGGTTAGCGATTTTAGGCCATAATTGACCGGAAGGACTATACTAAAAAATTATCAAAGGATTTAGGATTAAATTGGCCAAATTGAAAAGTTCATGTTCAAATTGTCCACCATACAACAAATTTATGACTTTTGGACAATTATCCCTAAGATGAGGTATAACATGAATATGGCTAACTTGAACACAGCACGTTTACTAATCATTTTGAACTAACTCGACACTAACATAACACATCTAATGAAGCAGGTCACGTAACATGACATGATAACATGTGGTCATGTTAGGTTTGACACAACACGACATATTTACCTCTTTAGAAAATATTCATTAATTGGTGTAAGATAAACACATAAAACACGTTTATACACTATAATTTGTGTTAATACATTTCCAGACAATAGAACACATTTGCCTTCATGTTAATCTACAGTGTACTATAGAATTGCCTTTATGTTATGTTCAATGATTTTTGTGTCCCTACATATATTTATTCTACATTGTATTCTTTTTATATGGGTGCCATATTTGTAAACTTCTAAAGATAAAAAGGTTTTTATAGATGATATGAATAGTAATAAAACATTTCTAATCGTGTCATGCCGAAATAAATGACACATTAACTCATTAACATATCAATACATGTCCAAACGGGTCAAGCGGATTGACCCCCGTCCCATTTATACCAAATTGAAAACTATAAGGTTGTGCATGACAACTTGCCAAACAGTATTTGATTCTGTTCTTTTATTCACAGAATTAGTTTGGGAATAGAAATGCGTTTGTTTAATTTTTTGATTCTGGGCACAATTTTATCAAAAATTGTTCCTAGAATCAGTTTTCAAGAATAAAAAAAAAGTAGCTTCTTAATTCTAAGAACAATTTTGAGAATCAATTTTTTTTTCCTCTTCCTTTTCTTGATTTTTAATGTAGCTTCTAATGTCCAGCTCGAGAATCGCCCTCGCCGGATCTAACGAGAATAAAATATTTTAATAAAAAAATATTATTAATAAAAAATATTATCAAAATAAAATATTTTACCAGCCATGGTCAGCGACCAGGCCATGGCCAAAAAAAAGAAAAAATACATATTTTTAATAAAAAAAATTATTAATAAAAAAAATATTTTACCTGCCATGGCCGGTGACCAGGCCATGAAAAAAAAAGAAAAAATATATATTTTTAATAAAAAATATTATTAATAAAAAAAATTTTACTGGCCATGGCCAAAAAAATTAAAAAGTATATTTTAAATAAAAATATTTTAATAAAAAACATTGTTAATAAAAAATATTTTACAGGTCATGGCCAAAAAAAAGAAAAATATATATTTTTAATAAAAATATTTTAATAAAAAAATATTTTACCAGCCATGGCTGGCGACCAGGCCATGGCCAAAAAAATAAAAATATACATATTTTTAATTAAAATATTTTAATAAAAAAATATTATTAATAAAAAAAATATTTTACCAGCCATGACTGGCAACCAGGCCATGGCCCAAAAAAATAAAAATGTATATTTTTAATAAAAATATTTTAATAAAAAATATTATTAATAAAAAAATATTTTACCGGCCATGGCGAACAACCAGGCCATGGCCAAAAAAAATAAAAATATATTTTTTAATAAAAATATTTTAATAAAAAAAATATTTTACCGATCATGGCCGGCAAGTAGGCCATAGTCAAGGAGGAAAAGAAAAAAAGAAAGAAATATTAAAATATTTAAAAATATTATTAATAAAAAGAAATTTTGTAGTGTTACCAAACGCATTTTTGTTCTTTTTCTATTTCGGGGATGAAATTTTGGGCCGTTAACAAATGCCTTAAAATGCTAAGAATCAATTCCGGGTACAGAATAAAAAAAATCATTTATGAGTAGAATCTGTTTTCGAGTATAGAATCGTTGTCATGCGCAGCCTAAGAGTCAAAATCCCATATAACTAAAGCAAATAACACGCAAGGGGGACGAGCTGGCAATGTAGATTATAAATACTATTATGGGTTCAATTTGGTACTGCCACGAGCAGCAAAATCACGTGGGTCCATGACTCGTCCAACGGACCCAACACAGGAATCCTTTGGGTTCCTCGGAGACCCCGAAGTAGCACGTCTCAGCGCACCCACGTGTCGGTCAATAATGGGAAAGATTTGCCCTTGTTTTTCAGCTCTTTCAGGTTTCCATATGAGGTAACGAGCTCAGCGTGCTCGCACGTTAGTCCTCAATTTTGGTAAGGAAACCCACAAAACGAGACCTCGTCCCTCCTCCATTTATCTAGTCTTTGACACGCTAAATCATGCGTGATGTGCTCCTCGAGCCTACATAAAATTGTACCAGTAGGTCTTGCGAACCCACCTTCAAACACTAATTCTTCGCTTAACAAGCAAATTGTTAAGAAAAGTAGATCGGTTAACTGGGAAAAGACTCATTCAGCGCTCTGTCGACAGTTAATAAATATCGCACGTTAGGTCAAGTCGAGCTATCTAATCTTATTTTGTGAACACAAATGAGCATGATAGTTTAGCTAAAGTGGCACACAGAATTCTGAGTATTGAGGTTATTTTAAATTATCTCATCCGCATCTTATGCCTGGCCTCTAACTCGAGTCTGAGTCAGGTTGTCAGCCTCCTTGTTAGAAAATTATCCTATCTGAAGAAATAATGTGATTTTTTTATGTTTTCAAGCTGTTGTCACAAAATATATTTTCTAAGATGGCGTTAGAAAAATAAGTGACAAGTGATCATTTTGTAATAGCTGTTTACTATTTGTCAAACGAGCGTGTGGATTCACATTGTCAAAAAAGTCACAAATATGTAGACAACGGGGTCCGCCTTGTTTGTTTTGAACCCCCATCACAATCCACACCATATAGTTCGCTCCTCTCATTTGTCTTCGACACGAACTTTAACCTAAAAAGAATCGTTCAACTGAAATGTCCAGCTGCCTAATAAGCAATTGGATTGTTGAACATCCACCTTAGCGTATGTACAAAGAAAGAGTGTCAAAATATATTATGTCTTGCTAAATATGATTATGATACAATGGCATATATAGCATACTTGTCGGTCCAATTGTAAGTCGTTGTTAACACGTCATCAAGAAAGAATTTTTTACGAACTTCTCCTTTTTTATTATGTGTTGACACCCCTAAAAAAGATCCTCAATGACATCAATTATGTAGCTCCCTCACTCCCTTATTTTCCAGCCCACTGTTTTTGGGCCTCAACTCACTCCTTTTGCTAGTTTCGCTAATAAACCCATGTGCGTATGGAAAATTATGCATTTTGGTCAGATAGGCACGAGACGCAAAGCTAGGACTGTGCTAAAGATGACTTTAGAGATGATGGTTTATATACTTATTTTTTTCCCGCTTCCTCGAGAAAGTTGTTAGCTAGGGTTAAGTAGTACTCCTCTATATGAATTCTCTGTTTTGGACCACCCACAAAGAGAGGGCTAAAAAATAAGCTTTTTCTCAAATGGCATCAAACTCTTTCTTTTAGGATAAGATTGAAATGTCAATTCATAACTGGCACGCACCTGCATCGTGGAGAATAGCGTACGTATTCATATGGATCCAGGAAAGGAGTGATTGGTTGACCAAAGAAGCTGTACGAGTTGTACATTGTGGCATGACTTACTAAAACTCAATCCCATAGCATGGGGAATGTGGAAAGGCTTGATGAGTACTGCACGCTGTAAGCATTCGCCTATGTGATCTCCTTAATTGCTTTCGCCAATAGGACAGGTAAAGATAGGAAAAGAGGAGAGAAGGAGGGCTCTTTCCTCCCAATTCAAAGATCAATTAATTCAAAAAATATCTTTCTTGTGATACTCGTTATATACATGTAATACTCTCGATATGCGGTGCACACCTACTGCAGTATGTGAGCACGATATGGAGGACTCGGATCCATTATTTAATTCCATTCTTGTTGGTATCCTGGCCTCTGTTCGATTTGTGATCAAAGACCACATTTACCTTCGGTGCATTTTGAACTTGGGCCTTACGCATGCAAGGGCTTATATTGTGCACACCATGCATACCATCGGGTACAGGCATGGGTCGGAGAATGCAGAGCTGTCAAGAATTGATCGCATTCTAATGATGAGGTGTTGTATATCATCGACTATTGCGAACTCTGAAGAGAGGAATTTGACATAAGCAAAATCATTTAACGAGTTTTGATGCCTTGATGGAGAGATGAGCTTGGGCGTGGACAAGGACATTGTCAACAAGTTAATTTTGTTCACAGTTGAGACAACCGAATTGATGGCAACGATCGCAAAGTTCGACGGATAGCATAAACCATGAAGACACTAAGGTTTTGTCCTTGTAGTTCTCCTCGATGGCGCCAAGAGAGAGCCAAGACCCAGTTAAGTGCTTATTCATTTTGTTCTGATACCGTTTGTGAATATCCTTATCAAATTCAGATACATGGCCACCAGAGACCACCTAAGCATCAATTGAATGAGCTGGTATTACATGGTTTATGAACCTTGCAACGAACTGAGTCGTCGATGATTAGATTAGGTCGCTTATTGATGCAATCACATGAGTTCATACTTGACATAAATGAGTTTGATACCTAATATTATCTTCCTTTTTATCATAAGTGAACGTCTAAAACCATATAATCTGCCATCTCATTTCCTTTCCCTTTTCGTATCATTCCTTTTTCTTGCTTAGATTTCCACCCCTCTTTGTTCTGTGGCATGAGCCAACCATGCCGGAGAAATTGAGAAAAATCCTTATACGTGAAGAGTAAGTTTTGCATAGATCAAGTTTATCAGCACCAGTTCAATCGCATTCTAAGAATATGTGGGGATTGCACCTAAATACAAAAGTTTTTGTGCAGTTTCATGTGATAACTTTACGGGATTGCGAAACCTCATATGCAATGTGGCCAATCAGCATCCTTCCAAATGGTGGGATAGGGTTTTCTATCCTTGGAAAAATAGTTGGTGGACACATGTCAAATCATCAATTCAATCACATCACATTGTTCGATGAAAAGGGTAAAAGCACAATCTCCAACAAACCTTTCTATTTCCCTGTCCCTCGCGCTTTGATGACTAAGAAACGAAGTGTTAAAATATATCTTGAATTTGAATTCGAAACGAGAATCTAAATTTAAAAAATAAAAAAAAAATTCAAGGCAAGTTTCGGAAATTAGCTTTTCAAATATGAGTTGGGGTTTTTGCTCACTGGAAAAGGAAAGTCCAATTGTGTTAGAAAAAGGAAACACGTACTTGAAGTCGGCCAATGAAAACTCAAAAGAGGAAAGTCCACAAAATGGACTTGTTGATCGAATCCTATTATTTCCCAATCCTGTTGGCGTTGGCTTTTGAAGGTTCTTCTTTTTAGCTATAAATATATTCAGTTGTGGGCTCTTTGGGCAAGCCTTGGTTGATGAATACAAAGAAGACTTCCTGAAGCGCCGCTTGTTTGCGAGTGCTTGCTATTCGAAGACGTGCAAAGGAAATTCATGAATTACATTCATGAAGTTAGTGTTCGAGTCATAAAATTTTGTGTTAAAATTTATGTATAATTCCTCCGTGAGATTGAAAAATTATTTCGTGAGAAATTACGGGCTAAATACTGCATGAGTTTTTTAGTATAATTAGGGCTTGAAAAATACTTAGAGTGTTTGAGTGATTTGAGTGTGGTTGTAATCTCCTTTGTATCGCTTGATTTGTAGTGGACTTCCATGCTGCTCTCCTTGTAGACATAGATCACTACGATCGAATCACGTAAATCTGGTGTCCGATTTATTTTCTTGTTCTGTCAATTTTATTGTTCGATCGCTTGGCTTCCACAATAATTGATGTTAGAGCCGATGGTTGATTGGTGGGACTCCAATCTGTTCAGGTGTTTGATTAATCTCTCAACAAAGAAATCTTATGATCAACATTTGTTTCGGGTGGAAATTGTCATCATGGCTGGTTTGGCGAAAAGTGACCATAGACAGTTGGTCTGATGTCGCGAGATAAAAATCGTGGGCAATGCAATCCCAAGTTAGCAGTTGATGATGGTTGTTATGCATAGTTGCGGGTGTATTGCAATTACTTGGAAATTCAAGTTAATGCAGAAGAATACCTAAATTAAGGGGGAGCAAACCTACTACTAAGCTCGCACGTGATGGGGAGATTGTTAAAGATGCACGTGTGAGTTGTGTTAAAGAAATCCCACATTGGATAATTAATGTGATATTAAGGAATTAATATATCTTAGTTAACTCATAACTTATTGGCATAAGCTTTTGAATGAAAATTGGTCCAACTGGATATATTAACGAGCTCGAACTTGAGCTCTCTCTTGGCGATCTCTCCAGATCTTCTATTGCATCTTCCCAACACAAAGTGAGTTCCCTTTTTTTAAAGTCAGCGTAACGAGGAATGTGTGGTGTTGTTGGCCGTTGGTGGATGTAAGCAAGGTCATTGGAATAGGGGAATCATGCACGTCGAGATTCTTTTTATACCACAGAATATTGAAGTGCGTGAAAAGAATGAGTCTCATCCGCCTTTAGTTAACTTTAGCAGTCTAGTTAACATTGAAGGTTTGGGGGAACATCATTTTGGGCATTCACGTTAATTAACATTAACAGTCACGTAGAGAGAGAAAGTAATTAAAAAAACACTACAAAAAAAACAAGGGATTAGTGACGAATTTTGCGACGAAAAATTTGACAAAATCCGTCGCAAATCAAATTTGCGAAGATTTTAGTGACGGAAAAAATTCCGTCGCTAATAGGTCGTCGCAAATTTTTGTGATGAAATTAGCGACAAAAAAAATTCCGTCACTAATAGGTCGTCGCAAATTTTGCGACGGAAAAAAATTCGTTGCAAAATTCATTGCAAATAATTTGTTGCAAAATTCATCGCAAATTAGCCACAAACTTTATTCGTCACAAATAATTCGTCGCAAAATTCATCGCAAATAATTTGTCGCAAATTTGCGACGGATTTATTTTCCGTCGCAAAATCCATTATAAATTTGCGACGGATTTATTTTTCCGTCACAAAATTTGTCGCTAATTTGGCATGAATTTTTTTTTGTTTGTAATTTGCGACAAACTTATTCGTGGCAAAATTCGTCGCAAATTTGTCACGAAAAATTTTGACTTTTGCCATGAACATTATTCATGAACAAATTTAGCAACGATTTTTTATTAATTCTTTAGCGACGAACTCTACGACAAATATCGTTTAGGAACAAAATTAGAGACGAAATTTTATTTTTGTAACAAACTTTTATAATTTATGATCGTACGATAAAATCATTTATTTTATTTTTCGATTTTAAACTTAATTAAAAGCAAAATTAATTTCTGAAAATTATATTTAACATTGATGAAGTACTTAATAACATCAAAATATTATAATAATATGAAAATGAAATACATTCATCTACATTTTCCCTAAGAATGACATAAATATTTTTCTTTATAGTACACATAATGAGAGAACAAAAGCGCGAACAAAATCTATTAATTCCTGATCATTTTTGTTTCAATCAAAAGCGCGAACAAAATCTAAAGCTTCAAGACAACAATATTCCGATCAATCCAAAATTTCCACCTTCTAATCGCTGGGTTACATCAATGACCAATGATTTAATATCTTTTAGCTCCTGACACTTTGATTCTGCTTCATTTTCATGCAAATCAGTCTCTGATGAGGATATAATAGCCTCACACTCTTGCTTCTGCCTCTTGAGATTAGTTGCAAGGTTAGTCTTAAGCTCTGCTTTTCTTGTTTCCATCTGCAAACAAACAAAAGTGATGACCGATATGCACAAAAACAACACAACTGTACTCTGGCAAGGTTCTCATTGCCAACCTCGATGCGAATATCAACAATACATAGAACCATATCATACCTTTTCAGCAGTTACAGGCTTTGTCAACTGGCGATTGCATTCTTGTTCTGAAGTGACAAGCAAGAGAATGAGCATCTATCCAAAGAAAGCTTCAAAAAAATTAACACATGAAGCACTACCTTCTGCAAGTGAAGTCTGAGTGTTCTTGAGCATCTATCCAACGATAGCTTTGTCCTCTCCATTTTCTTCCTTTCCCCCAGAAAAAAAAGGAAGAACACCCAAGAAAGAACTCACGCTGATTCGAGCCTCGCCTCGCTATTCGCAACAACATAAAAAAAGTCTAAAATTGCACGTCTATTTGCAAATTGGAGAACTGGGTCATTCATCAAACACTTGCAAAGCACCCTATCCTGACCCATTTACCCTATAAACTCACAAACATCATCTCCATTTCTCGATGAAGACTATACCCAATTCCATTACTTATAGGATGTGGTAAGTCAGTAACTTTATCACTCTCATTTCAAATGAGATGGTCAAGTCCAACAACCCCACAAAACTGCGCAGACATTATGATGTAAAGAGAGAAATTAAATCATAATCAGTGACAAAACCAGAGCTCGAGGTGACAACCAGTGACGACCGCGAGAGCGAGCTCGTTTCGTACCTGGGAAGAGCTCGAGGTGAGACGAGGAGACGAACTCTATTCGGCTGGGAGATCGTGGGGCCCTTGGTGACGGAGCACTGGATCTCGGAGGGCGGATGGCAACGAAGGGCTTGTGGGCGCGGAACGGACGACTGGCAATGGAGGAGGAGGCAACGGCGGCGGTGGCGGTGGCGATGAGGGTGGCCATCATGGCTGGCGGAGGGGAGGAGGAAGCGACGGAGAGGTGTTTGGCGGAGGGGGGTAGTTTTGAGGAATAGCAAAGAGAGAGAGAAACTGGGGTGAGGGCAGGCAGATTTGAGAGATTGGCAGGGGACTAAATTTAGAGTTCCATCGCAAAATCCGTCGCAAATTTATTTTTCTGTCGCACATTTGCGACGGATTTTTTTCCGTCGCAAATTTGCGACTACTTTTTTTCCGTTTTTTTGTTGCAAATTTGCGACGGATTTTTTTTCCATCACTAATTCCATCGCAAATTAGCGACGGATTTATTTTCTATTGCTAATTTGCGACAAATTTTTATTTCGTGGCAAATTCCGTCGCAAATTAGCGACAAAAATTTTTCGTCGCTAATTTGCGACGGAAAAACAAATCCGTCGCAAATTTCGTTACAAATTTCCGTGGCAAAATCCATGTTTTATTGTAGTGAAAAGTGAAATCAACATTTTTCACTTGTCAAATTTGATGGGCTTAACAGCATAACTTGATTACAAAGCAAATAACAACAAATAAAATCAGAATTTTGCTTAGCTATTACAAATTAAAACAAACATGAGGGGGAAAAGTGCCTTAAAAATCCTAAATCTTTTGCATTAGTGCCAATTTAGTCCTAAACCTTTTTTTGGTGCCAATTTAGTCCTAAACCTTTTGCATTGGTGCCAATTTAGTTCTAAACCTTTTTTTGGTACCAATTCAGTCCTAAACCTTTTAAATTTGTGCCAATCCAGTCCTAAACCTTTTGTTTTTTGCCAATTTAGTCCTTCCGGCCAATTTTGATCGGAATTTGTCGATGTGAACGCCTGCCGACCGATGACCAGTCACTGGTACCGACATGGCGCTGACGTGGACAAATTAAATAATATTTCAATATTTTTTAAATTTTTATTTTTTTCCTTTTTTTTTCTTTTTTTTCCATTTTTTTTGTGGTTTCTCCTTCCTCTGGCCGGTCGCCAGTTCGACGACCGGCTAGAGGCTGGTGAGCTCCACCTCACCAGCCACTGGGGTGGGTGGCCTCGCCCGGTGAGGCCGAGCCTCGCCCGGTGAGGCCGAGCCTCGCCCGGTGAGGCCGAGCCTCGCCCGGTGAGGCCGAGCCTCGCCCGGTGAGGCCGAGCCTCGCCATGGTCTGAAGAGGGCCGGCAAGGCTCGACCTCGCCAGATCTGGCGAGGTTAAGCCTCGCCCAACCATGGCGAGGCTCCTCGCCCAGCCGCCGGCGAGGCCCGACCTCGCCAGATCTAGCAAGGTCGGGCCTCCTTCCCTACCATGGCGAGGCTCGCCTTCACTGCGGCCTCCGGCGAGGGTTCGAGCCTCACCATGGTCGAGGGAGGCCCGACCTCGCCGAATCTGGCGAGATCGAGCCTCGACCGACCAAGGCGAGGCCGCCCTCCCCAATGGCTAGTGAGGTCAAGCTCGCTGGCCTTTGGCCGAGTGCTGGACCAGCGACCGGCCAGAGGAAGGAGAAACCCAAAAAAAAAAAAGTGGAAAAAAAAAAGAAAAAAAGGAAAAAAATAAAAATTCAAAAAAATATTAAAATATTATTTAATTTGTCCACGTCAGCGCCATGTCAGCGTCGGTGACCGGTTGTCGACCGGCAGGCATCCACGTCGGCAAATTCCGGTCAAAATTGGCCAAAAAGACTAAATTGGCATAAAAATAAAAGGTTTATGACTGAATTATCATCAATTTAAAATGTTTAAGACTGAATTGGCACTAATACAAAAGGTTTAGAATTGAATTGATATCAAAAAACGTTTAGGACTAAATTGGCACTAATACAAAAGGTTTAAGACTTTTATGGCACATTTCCCAACATGAGGAATATTGGGTTTCTCTATGTCTATTTTTTTTTGTGAGTGCTTCGTGAGAGATTCTGAAATAAGGCTAATGGGTTTTTGCTTTAAGTGTAATCTAAGACTGGAAAACACTAGAACGATTATAATTTATAATTCTCCGTATTCATAGTGAAATTCTATGCAGTTGGCTCTCCTCAAGGAATAGGTACCGTCACTCCCGAGTCAGAAAATTATCTGGTCTAACACGAAACGATATGATTCTTTATGAATTCGAATTGTCACCACGGAAAATATTTTATGAGATGGCGTCAGAAAGACAGGTGACGAATGACCCGTTTGTAACAGTTATTCATTGTTAGTGTCACCAAGTGCATGGCTCTACAGTACCGAACAGATCATGAATATGTGGACAATGGAGTCCACCTTGTTTGACGATGATGTTGACGTTGATTCAACGTACCGTAGAAGCTTGATAGAGAGCTTGAGATATTTGACATGTACTAGACTAGATATCATGTACATCGTTGGAATTGTGAGTCGATATATAGAGAAACATCTCATCTTAAAGCTACAAAAAAGATACTTCGCTATATCAAAGGGATTGTTGCTCATGACTTATACTACTATCACTCTAAATCCTTCTAGCTTTGATCCTATTCAAATAGTGATTATGGTGGAAACATTAATAATAAAAAATGCACAACAGGCTTCGTATTTTTCTTGCGTGACAATGCTTTCATGTGGTCATCAAAGAAGCAAACCACCGTTACTCTTTCAACATGTGAATCTGAATATGTGGTAGCATATTCATGTGTCTATGGTGATGAAAGCAACGAGATTTTTGTCGATAATATTTATGCCTTTGATTTGGCAAAAGATCCAACTTTTCATGACAATGCAAACATATCAATGTTCGATATCACTTCATTCAAGAACAAGTGAGAGTGAAGAAAATCGAAGTTCACATTTGAAGACGGGAGATCAAGTAGCAAATATTTTTATTAAACCTCTCAAGATTGATGCTTTTCGGAAGTTCGGGAGTCTGCTGAAAATTATTGATGGAAAAGAATTTGGTTTAAGCATTGTTAGTAATTAAATCAAATTCATGAATATCCGACATGCATGCATCGTGACTGTTATGTTTCTATGTCTAGTTCAAAGTTTTGTAAATTCAAGGAATCTATCTCCTTGAAATACTAGATACATTTATGAGTTATTTAAGAGCAAGAGTCATGTAACGAGCATATATAAAAGTAAGTCTTGTGATTAATTCATAATGTTAAATTAAAAAAAGAAAAAAAAGGGGGGGGGCTCTCATCTTCTTCTCTTGATTAGTGTCAAGGGGAGTGAATTATGTGAGTATTTCCACCTCAAAATTTTTCTTTCAATATTTTCTAAAAAATGATTGATTGTATCGCCCACAAAAATAAATAAATGAAAAATATTTTCACAATCCACGAAAATATGTACACATAAATTGTTGTCGATAAAGAAGACATTTTTCATTGACTAATTATTTTAAGCGATATAAATAATTATCTTTTGAAAAGCGTTTTTCAAATCATTCATTTCCCAAGAAATAAATGTACCCTTAGGCTTCCTTTGTTTCGTACGAATACGATTAATGTTCCTTTGTTTGGTAACATATAATCGAAAATGATTTATAATGTTTGGATCTCATTTGAAAATAATTTCAATCTCTTGACTTCGTCTCAGGTAAAAAAAACTAGAATTTTTAATTATTTTTATTTTTTCTTTTCTTTTTTTAAAATTCAAATTTTTAATTTTTCTTTCCTTTTCTTTTTTTCTTTTCCTCCTTCCTTTTGCCTATATCGACCAGCGACGGCCACAAACGAGCTCAAGCTCGCCAGGATATGGCAAGCCTCGAGCGAGCTCCGACCTCGCCAGCCTTAGGCGAGGTCGAGGGCCAGGTTGCAAGGCGGCAAGATTGAGGCAAGGTCGGGGCACAAGCTCGCCAAACATGGCGAGGTTGAGCCTCGCCCAAGGGCGGCGATACTCAACCTCGCCATGGCAAGGCTAGCGAGGCTCAAGCTCATTGGAATTTGGCAAGCTCAACCTCGCGTAAGGCCAGTCCGCACTTGTTCCTGATTACTGGCCTTCACCGAGGTCAATGACTGATGGAAGGAGGAAGAAGGAAAAAGAAAAGGAAATAAAATAAAAATAAAAATATTAACAAATTTAATATGAGCAATTTCGGAAAGTATTTTTATTTTCTTAGATTATGAACTTTACTTTCATAATTTTATACATAGATATTTTTCTTAACCAAAAAGTATTTTCGATTAACTTCACTCTTCGTCAACCAAACGGACTCTAAGGTGCCGCATGATAACCATTCTGGTCCGGAATGAGTTCCTGAACCAGAAATAGATTTTTCTATTTCTGGTTCCTGGATGAGTTTCTGGGGAAAAAAACCCGTTTGATAACGACAAAAAATTTCTGTTTCTAGAACAAAAACCCGTTTGATAACAGCACGAAATTTCTATTTCCTGAAACAAAAACCCGTTTGATAAACAACATAAAATTCTATTTCCAGGAACAGAAATCCATTTTTTTAGAAATGAAATAAAAATAAAAAAAAAATCTGAAAAATTCATAAAAATCTCAAAAAAATTCAGAAAATCCTAAAAATTTGAAAAATTCCAAAAAAAATCATCAAAATGTCGAGAAAATAAAAAAAAAATTCAGATTTCGGGAAAACATGAAATTTGTTGAATTTTTTCAAAAAAAAATCAAGAAATCAAAAATTTCAAATTTCATAGAATTGCTTAAAATATCTATAGCCACCCACTTTGAGTAAAATTTAAATTTTTTGAGGTGCCAAAAAAATAAAAAAAATAAATTTTTTGGTACTGGTGACTATGTGGCAGCCGCCACCCAATTCTTTGTCCCTTCCCACTTTTGCAATTATCGACTCTAATTCCTTCTTCCAACATGTTTTATTATTTTTTTCAACGATTACAATTTTTGTTTTCTAATTTCCAATTTTTTATTTAGTTGAATCTTTTTATTTATCTTTCAATCTTATATTAAGTGCACCAAACACTTGATAGGATAAGATATGTCTACATTTACTATCTGGAAGATTTTTTCATCCTACTTTATTCTATCATATCCCAATCCTTCTCTTGACGATCAATGTGAGCTAATAGATTCCGAAGATGCACAGTTCCCCTCCAAAAATGGCTTCTCCAGTCCAGGGGAAACTTGCATGTAAGGTTCTAGCGGAAGACTCTTGGTATATTGTACTAAAATGTGTACGTCTCTGTAATTCGAGTGAGATTGTCATGGCTTAAGAGTAGATATGGTCCCGTATCCCCTAGTTTTTTGTAGTGGTTATGATAATAATTTCTCATCTTCTAAGCCAATAAATATTAGCAACCAAAAAAAAACAAAGCCAATAATTATTGAGTTGAGATCGACGCTCAGACTCTAATAGCCTTGCCATTGCACGAACAAGTTACTAGATTTGATATAAATGGGAATTTTGTCACTTGCAGAATAAGAATTCCTATATATTGCCTGAATTTAAATGGAGAAATTTTGCATACAAAATACTGGGAGAGTGAAACAGGAGGGCTTGATGGAAATGTGATTCACACGCATCTCAGCGGCCTTACAGGTGAGAATTTAATGGTGACCCAGCTTCATCATTTGTTGGGGACTTCTCCCAATTTACTATTGAGGAATTCAGAATTCCATGAAAGTGTCAATCGCCAATTTGTCTAACTAAAGAGGATTTCGATTTCGATTCGCAAGTTTTGTCGTGGGGTCAGCATGGAATAATCCATAATGGCCAAAACTTACTGATGTTTATCAGTTAAATCCACGAGAAACCATGGCTATAGCACCAGACAGAGAACTGGCGTAGCAGACGATGTGAAGTGGTTTTTCAATATTACATTCCAAAAGATGTAAATTTAAACATAAGTGAGCCTGAAACCAAAATTGATTAGATTAAAAAGATGCACTCGCGCCAACATTCTGCTGAAAGATACAGAACTCCAAGACACGAAAACTGAATTACATATCAATTTATCAAACAAATGGTTTACATAACAAGCCAAACCTACATGACTCCAGGATATTGCATATTTACAGGGCTAATTTGTGGTCAAGGGTAGCTTTTCTAGTGATGTTATCCACAAAATAACTCAAGATAAAGACCAATACACTCGCTAGTTAATTTAAATCAATATGCACCCGGAATCTCCGCAGGAAGTGTATGAAATAAGGACAGAGAAATAAAAAAGTCACAACCAGGGCTAATTCAATGACAGAAAATGCACCCGAGCAAATGAGTATTCTTTTCCAGCTATCCAAGCCCCAGTTTGTGACCACTGCACATCCTCCCAGTCCAGATTCTCCTCCAATACCTACTCAAGAAAGGTAGATACATCAATGTTAAAGTTCGGGTTTCTATCTTTCTTTTCTCCTCGGAAAAGAGAAATTTACTTTATTTCCTGTGAGTATACTCTGCTGCATACTTATATCACCAATTTGACCGGCATCTGAATTAAGAAACATGAACAAGAACTATGCACAGGCAGACTACAGCTAGCAAGACTATGCTCAAAGTGAAACATGTAGTTTTGGCAAAATGTTACACAAACCAGTGAAAAATGACATGAAGCGAATTAGTGAGGAATTCACTTTATGTGACAGCTACATAGTGAGGAAGAAGAGCGTGTGATTTCTCTAAGCTTACTGTAACAAGGTGGGATACGTCCTGGAATGTTGAAATTGGTAAAAAAAAATATTAGGAATCTTCCAAGTCCAAGAAATGCAAAGCACACATGCAACATCTAAAGGAAGGAAACTATAATGATCATAATAATAGTAATAATACCTCCAGATAGTCAGGGGGCAGAGGAATTCCGACTGACCGCATAACTTTCTGGGGAAGAGGCTTCTCACATCGAGACCACCGAAACACATCGATCACAGTATTTTCAGTGTCATTTCTCTCTCCATTCATGGAATGTGAGTGGTGATTTTGGGATCTCTGTTTCAGCTTCATGCATTTGAGAAGCTATAGTAGCTTTGACCATCTTTTTTCCAGTGAAACAGAGCTCGTATCTTTAATAAGGCAACAACAGAAAAAAGTCACTCAAAAGTAGCGTCTCTAACAAATAATCCAGGTGAAACTATGCTTTGTGTCTGAGCGTCTGAGTCACTCCTATATATTTCTACAATTTGTAGTTAAAAGTGAAGCCAACCATAGATGCAATGAACATTCTGAGAAATAAAGGTCTCCAACAGAATCGGCAACACAGTCTTGGCACTAAGAGGAGTCAATTGGCATAAACAAGAGGAGTCAATTGGCATGCCACAGCAAAGAGGAGTCAATTGGCATGCCACAGCAAAGACCAAAATATGTGCATATTAACAGAAGTGGCAACATACTGGAATGGCCAGATCTCGATGGCCCTAAAGAAATAGCATTGATAGCCTTTTTCTGAAAGCTCATCAAAGCAACAATTCTGTTCGATGGCCACAATATGCAAGATCACTGGCTCGTCCACAATCAAACAGAGATGGGACAGCAAGCAAAGAAACAAATCCATGCTAATTACTACCAGAGCATCGCATCCAATGTCATTTAACCCAGACACACTGCAAAGCGCAACAAATTAAAGGCAAAAAAATCGTTGATGCAAAATAATCAAGCCAACATGATACCAGCAAATCAGAGCAAAGGATTCAATTCATCGGTCGAATCACCACCACATGCGCCGATCACGCCGTAAATCTAGCCAAGAAGATAGGAAACAAAACGCTAGCTTCCACAAACCGACGAGCCTAACGCTGACAAATAACAGCAGTTCTTTTGACACGCATCTAATCAGAACCACGCGAAACCAACCGATGGAGAGAGAAGGGAGAAGGGGGAGACACGGAAAGTGAGACATGGTTGAACTTGAGGGCGTGCTGCTCGCCCACGACCAGCACAAAGAAACCTATAACAGCCGCGGGTACCTCTCTCCGCGCCCACAAAGAAATCCCGATTCGTCGGGGCGCCGGAAGCCGAAACCCTAGGAATTCGGCGGTGGACCCAGGCAGCGACGCGGAGACCCACGCCCGCCCCGGCCCGACCCGACCCGCGTACCCCGGACGCCGAAGCCCGCGCCGCCACAAAGCCCTCGTCCTTCGCCGGTGAATCGGCCGTCGGAAACGCGAAAGGGGGCTCGCCCAAATGGGAGACAAACGCCGAGAGAGAGAGAGAGAGCGAGAGGGGGAGGGGGAGGCCGAGCGATCTCACCAAGGTTTGGCGGTCGACCTCGCCATCGCCCAGATCTGGGCGACGGCCAGGTTGACCGCCGGCCATGGCAAGGCCGAACCTGACCCCCCCCCGATGAAGGCGACTGGACAATCCAAAAAAGAGAGAGATGAGAGGAGATCGGAGCTTACGTGGAGCAGGAGCGAGCGAGCGAGCGGCCGTGGCTTCCTCTTGGTCGGAGCGAGCGAACGAGCGGCTGGCTTCTCGAGAGACGGAGAGTCTTTCGGAGACGAGAGACAGGCGGGTGAGTTTTGTTCCAGACGAGAGAGACGGGCAGCAGTCCAGTGAATGAGTTCCTCAGAACCCGTTCTGAGTTTTGTTCAAGAACGAGAAAACCTACTTTTTTCTGTTTCTCATTTCTGGTCCGAAACGAGTTCCGGGACAAAAACTTGTCCCGAAAATAGAAAAATTAAATTGCGTTAACAAACGGGTTTCTGGTCCAAAACTGATTTCGGGAGCAAAAAATCAGTTCTGAATAGAACCAGAATGGTTATCATGCGGTACCTAAGAGTCAAAATCCCATATAACTAAAGCAAATAACACGCAAGGGGGACGAGCTGGCAATGTAGATTATAAATACTATTATTAGTTCAATTTGGTACTACCACTAGAAGCAAAATCACGTGGGTCCATGACTCGTCCAACAGATTCAACACAGGAATCCTTTGGGTTCCTCGGAGACCCCCGAACAGCGCACCCACGTGTCGGTCAATAATGGGAAAGATTTGCCCTTGTTTTTCAGCTTTTTCAGGTTTCCGTATGAGGTAACCGGCTCAGCCTGCTCGCACGTTAGTCCTCAATTTTGGTAAAGGAAACCCACAAAACGAGACCTCGTCCCACCTCCATTTATCTAGTCTTTGACACACTAAATCATGCGTGATGTACTCCTCCAGCCTACATAAAATTGTACCAGTAGGTCGTGCGAACCCACCTTCAAACCCTAATTCTTCATTTAACAAGCAACTTGTTAAGAAAAGTAGATCGGTTAACTGAGAAAAAGTTCATTCAACGCTCTGTTGAAAGTTAATAATGTCGCAAGTTAGGTCAAGATGAGTTATCTAATCTCACTTTGTGAACACCGATGAACGTGATAGTTTAGCTAAAGTAGCACATAGAATTCTGAGTGTCGAGATTATTTTAAATTATCTCATCCGCATCTTATACTTAGCCTCTCACTCAGCTCCGAATCAGGTTGTCAGCCCCCTTGTTAGAAAATTATTCGGTTTGAAGAAACAATATGATTTTTCTATGTATTCGAGCTGTTGTCACATAAAATATTTTATAAGATGATGTTAAAAGGACAGGTGACAAGTGATCATTTTGTAACAGCTATTTACTATTTATTGGTGAGTGTGTAGTTTCACATTGTCAAACAAGTCACGGATAAGTAGACGATGGGGTCCACCTTGTTTGTTTTGAAGCCCCATCACAATCCACGCCATATAGTTCTTTCCTCTCATTTGTCTTTGACACGAACTTTAACCTAAAAAGAATTGCTCAACTGAAATGTCCAACTGCCTAATAAGCAATTGGATTGTTGAACATCCACCTTAGCGTATGTACAAAGAAAGAGTGTCAAAATATATATTATGTCTTGCTAAATATGATTATGATATGCAATGGCATATATAGCGTACTTGTTGGTCCAATCGGAAGTCGTTGTTAACACGTCATCAAGAAACAATTTTTTACAAACTTCTCCTTTTTATTATGTGTTGACACACCTAAAAAAGATCCTTAATGACATCAATTATGTAGCTCCCCCACTCCTTTATTTTCCAGCCCACTTTTTTGGGCCTCAACTCACTCCTTTTGCTAGTTTCGCTAATAAAGTCATGTGCGTATGGAAAATTATGCATTTTGGTCAGATAGGCACGAGACACAAAGCTAGGACTGTGCTAAAGATGACTTTAGAGATGATGGTTTATATACTTATTTTTTTCCCGCTTCCTCGAGAAAGTTGTTAGCTAGGGTTAAGTAGTCCTCTATATGAATTCTCTGTTTTGGACCACCCACAAAGAGAGGGCTAAAAAATAAGCTTTTTCTCAAATGGCATCAAACTCTTTCTTTTAGGATAAGATTGAAATGTCAATTCATAACTGGCACGCACCTGCATCGTGGAGAATAGCGTACGTATTCAAATGGATCCAGGAAAGGAGTGATTGGTTGACCAAAGAAGCTGTACGAGTTGTATATTGTGGCATGACTTACTCAAACTCAATCCCATAGCATGGGGAATGGGGAAAGGCTTGATGAGTACTGCACGCTGTAAGCATTCGCCTATGTGATCTCCTTAATTGCTTTCGCCAATAGGACAGGTAAAGATAGGAAAAGAGGAGAGAAGGAGGGCTCTTTCCTCCCAATTCAAAGATCAATTAATTCAAAAAATATCTTTCTTGTGATACTCGTTATATACATGTAATACTCTCGATATGCGGTGCACACCTACTGCAGTATGAGAGCACGATATGGAGGACTCGGATCCATTATTTAATTCCATTCTTGTTGGTATCCTGGCCTCTGTTCGATTTGTGATCAAAGACCACATTTACCTTCGGTGCATTTTGAACTTGGGCCTTACGCATGCAAGGGCTTATATTGTGCACACCATGCATACCATCGGGTACAGGCATAGGTCGGAGAATGCAGAGCTGTCAAGAATTGATCGCATTCTAATGATGAGGTGTTGTATATCATCGACTATTGCGAACTCTGAAGAGAGGAATTTGACATAAGCAAAATCATTTAACGAGTTTTGATGCCTTGATGGAGAGATGAGCTTGGGCGTGGACAAGGACATCGTCAACAAGTTAATTTTGTTCACAGTTGAGACAACCGAATTGATGGCAACGATTGCAAAGTTCGACGGATAGCATAAACCATGAAGACACTAAGGTTTTGTCCTTCTAGTTCTCCTCGATGGCGCCAAGAGAGAGCCAAGACCCAGTTAAGTGCTTATTCATTTTGTTCTGATACCGTTTGTGAATATCCTTATCAAATGCAGATACATGGCCACCAGAGACCACCTAAGCATCAATTGAATAGCTGGTATTACATGGCTTATGAACCTTGCAACGAACTGAGTCGTCGATGATTAGATTAGGTCGCTTATTGATGCAATCACATGAGTTCATACTTGACATAAACGAGTTTGATACCTAATATTATCTTCCTTTTTATCATAAGTGAACGTCTAAAACCATATAATCCGCCATCTCATTTCCTTTCCCTTTTCATATCATTCCTTTTTCTTGCTTAGATTTCCACCCCTCTTTGTTCTGTGGCATGAACCAACCATGCCGGAGAAATTGAGAAAAATCCTTATACGTGAAGAGTAAGTTTTGCATAGATCAAGTTTATCAGCACCAGTTCAATCGCATTCTAAGAATATGTGGGGATCGAACCTAAATACAAAAGTTTTTGTGCAGTTTCATGCCATAACTTTACGGGATTGCGAAACCTCAGATGCAGTGTGGCCAATCAACATCCTTCCAAATGGTGGGATAGGGTTTTCTACCCTTGGAAAAATAGTTGGTGGACACATGTCAAGATCATCAATTCAATCACATCACATTGTTCGATAAAAAGAGTAAACGCACAATCTCCAAGAAACCTTTCTATTCCCCTATCCCTCGCGCTTTGATGACTAAGAAACGAAGTGTTAAAATATATTTTAAATTTGAATTCGAAGCGAGAATCTAAATTTAAAAAACAAAGAAAAAAAAGAATTTAAGGTAAGTTTGGAAATTAGCTTTTCGAACGTGAGTTGGAGTTTTTGCTCACTGGAAAAGGAAAGTCCAATTGTGTTAGAAAAAGGAAACGCGTACTTGAAGTCGGCCAATGAAAAGTCAAAAGAGGAAAGTCCACAAAATGGACTTGTTGACCGAATCCTATTATTTCCCAATCCTGTTGGCGTTGGCTTTTGAAGGTTTTTCTTTTTAGCTATAAATATATTCAGTTGTGGGCTCTTTGGGCCAGCCTTGGTTGATGAATACAAAGAAGACTTCCTGAAGCGCCGCTTGCTTGCGAGTACTTAGTGTTTGAAGATGTGCAGAGGAAATTCGTGAATTACGTTCATGAAGCCAGTATTCGAGTCATAAAATTTTGTGTTAAAATTTGTGTATAATTTCTCCGTAAGATTGAAAAATTATTTCGTGAAGAATTACAGGGCTAAATATTGCATGAGTTTTTGGGTGTAATTGGAGCTTGAGAAACACTTAGAGTGTTTGAGTAATTTGAGTATGGTTGTAATCTCCGTTGTATCGCTTGATTTATAGTGGAATTCCCTACCGCTCTCCCTGTAGACATAGGTCACTACGATCGAACCACGTAAATCTGATTTCCGATTTATTTCTTGTTCTGTCAATTTTATTGTTCGATCGCTTGGCTTCCACAATAATTAGTGTTAGAGCCGATGGTTGATTGGTGGGCCTCCAATCTGTTCAGGTGTTTGGTTAATCTCTCAACAAAGAAATCTCATGATTAACGTTTGTTTCGGGTGGAAATTGTCATCATGGTTGGTTTGGCGAAAAGTGACCATGGACAATTGGTCTGATGACGCGAGATAAAAATCATGAGCAATGCAATCCCAAGTTAGCAGTTGATGATGGTTGTTATGCATAGTTGCGGGTGTATTGCAATTACTTGGAAATTCAAGTTAATGCAGAAGAATACCTAAATTAAGGGGGAGCAAACCTAATACTAAGCTCACACGTGATGGGGGATTGTTGAAGATGCACGTGTGAGTTGTGCTAAAGAAGTCTCACATTAGATAATTAATGTGATATTAAGGAATTAATATATCTTAGTTAACTCATAACTTATTGGCATAAGCTTTTGAATAAAAATTGGTCCAACTAGATATATTAACGGGCTCGGACTTGAGCTCTCTCTTGACGATCTCTCCAGATGAAAGTATCGGGCTTCTGTTGCATATTCCCAACACAAAGTGAGTTCCCTTTTTAAAAGTCAGCGTAAAGAGGAATGTGTGGTGTTGTTCGCCGTTGGTGGATGTAAGCAGGGGCATTGGAATAGGGGAATCATGCACGTCGAGATTCTTTTTATACCTCAGAATATTGAAGTGCGTGAAAAGAATGAGTCTCATCCGCCTTTAGTTAACATTAGCAGTTTAGTTAACATTGAAGGTTTGGGGGAACATCATTTTGGGCATTCACGTTAATTAACATTAACAGTCACATAGAGAGAGAAAGTAATTAAAAAAACACTACAAAAAAACAAGGGATTAGTGATGAATTTTGCCACGAAAAATTTTGCAAAATCCGTCGCAAATCGAATTTGCGACGAAATTAGCGACGGAAAAAATTCCATCGCTAATAGGTCGTCGCAAATTTTTGCGACGGAAAAAAATTCGTTGTAAAATTCATTGCAAATAATTTGTTGCAAAATTTATCGCAAATTAGCCACAAACTTTATTCGTCGCAAATAATTCGTCGCAAAATTCATCGCAAATAATTTGTCGCAAATAATTCGTTGCAAATTTGCAATAGATTTATTTTCCGTTGCAAAATCCATTGCAAATTTACGATGGATTTATTTTTCCGTCGCAAAATCCGTCGCTAATTTGGTATGAATTTTTTTTTGTTTGTAATTTGCGACAAACTTACTCGTGGTAAAATTCGTCACAAATTTGTCACGAAAAATTTTGACTTTTGCCATGAACATTATTCATGAACAAATTTAGCAACGATTTTTTATTAATTCTTTAGCGACAAACTCTGTGACAAATATCGTTTAGGAACGAAATTAGAGACGAAATTTTATTTTTGTAACGAACTTTTATAATTTGTGATCATACAATAGAATCATTTATTTTATTTTTCAATTTTAAACTTAATTAAAAGCAAAATTAATTTCTGAAATTTATATTTAACATTGATTAAGCACTTAATAACATCAAAATATTATAATAATACGAAAATGAAATACATTCATCTATATTTTGCACAAGAATGACATAAATATTTTTCTTTATAGTACACATAATGAGAGAACAAAAGCGCGAACAAAATCTATTAATTCCTGATCATTTTTGTTTCAATCAAAAGCGCGAACAAAATCTAAAGCTTCAAGACAACAATATTCCGATCAATCCAAAATTTCCACCTTCTAATCGCTGGGTTGCTTCAATGACCGATGATTTAATATCTTTTAGCTCCTGACACTTTGATTCCGCTTCATTTTCATGCAAATCAGTCTCTGATGAGGATATAATAGCCTCATACTCTTGCTTCTGCCTCTTGAGATTAGTTGCAAGGTTAGTCTCAAGCTTTGCTTTTCTTGTTTCCATTTGCAAACAAACAAAAGTGATGACCAATATGCACAAAAACAGAACAACTGTACTCTGGCAAGGTTCTCATTGCCAACCTCGATGCGAATATCAACAATACATAGAACCATATCGTACTTTTTAAGCAGTTACAAGCTTTGTCAACTGGCAATTGCATTCTTGTTCTGAAGTGACAAGCAAGAGAATGAGCATCTATCCAAAGAAAGCTTCAAAAAAATTAACACATGAAGCACTACCTTCTGCAAGTGAAGTCTGAGTGTTCTTGAGCATCTATCCAATGATAGCTTTGTCCTCTCCATAATCTTCCTTTCCCCCAAAAAAAAAAGAAAAAACACCCAAGAAAGAACTCACGCCGATTCGAGCCTCGCCTGGCTATTCGCAACAGCATAAAAAAAGTCCAAAATTGCACGTCTATTCGCAAATTGGAGAACTAGGTCATTCATCAAACACTTGCAAAGCACCATTTCCTGACCCATTTACCCTATAAACTCACAAACATCATCTCCATTTATCGATGAAGACTATACCTAATTCCATTACTTACAGGATGTGGTAAGACAGTAACTTTATCACTCTCATTTCGTATGGGATGGTCAAGTCCAACAGCCCCACAAAACTGCGCAGACATTATGATGTAAAGAGAGAAATTAAATCATAATCAGTGACGAAACCAGAGCTTGAGGTGACAACCAGTGACGACCGCGGGAGCGAGCTCGTTTCGTACCTGGGAAGAGCTCTAGAGCTCGAGGTGAGACAGGGAGACGAACTCTGTTCGGCTAGGAGATCGTGGGGCCCTCGGTGACGGAGCACCGGATCCCGACAGGGCGCATGGGAGGGCTTGTGGGCACGAAACGAGTGGATGGCGACGGAGGAGAAGGCAACAGCGACAGCAGTGGTGGCGATGAGGATGGCCATCATGGCTGGCGGAGGGGAGGAGGGAGCAACAGAGAGGTGTTTGGCGGAGGGGGGGTGGTTTTGAGGAATAGCAGAGAGAGAGAAAAAAAAAACTGGGGTGAGGGCAGACAAATTTGAGAGATTGGCGGGGGACTAAATTCAGAGTTCCGTCGCAAAATTCGTCGCAAATTTGTGACGAATTTATTTTTCCGTTGCACATTTGTGACGGATTTTTTTTCCGTCGCAAATTTGCGAAGAATTTTTTTTTTCGTTGCACATTTGCGACGAATTTTTTTTTCGTCGCAAATTTGCGAAGAATTTTTTTTTTCGTTGCACATTTGCAACGGATTTTTTTTCCATCGCAAATTTGCGACGGCTTTTTTTCCGTTTTTTTGTCGCAAATTAGTAACAGATTTATTTTCTGTCGCTAATTTGCGACAAATTTTTATTTCGTGGCAAATTCCGTCACAAATTAGTGACGAAAATTTTCATCGCTAATTTGCAACGGAAAAAAAAATCCGTCGCAAATTTCGTTGCAAATTTTCGTGGCAAAATCCATGTTTTTTTGTAGTGAAAAGTCAAATCAACATTTTTCACTTGTCAAATTTGACGAGCTTAACAGCATAACTTGATTACAAAGCAAATAACAACAAATAAAATTGGAATTTTGCTCAGCTATTACAAATTAAAACAAACATGAAGGGGAAAAGTGCCATAAAAATCCTAAATCTTTTGCATTAGTGCCAATTTAGTCTTAAACCTTTTTTTTGTGTCAATTTAGTCATAAACCTTTTGCATTGGTGCCAATTTAGTTCTAAACCTTTTTTTGGTACCAATTCAGTCCTAAATCTTTTAAATTTGTGCCAATTCAATCCTAAACCTTTTGTTTTTTTGCCAATTTAGTCCTTCTGGCCAATTTTGATCGGAATTTGTCGACGTGAACGCCTGCCGGCCGACGATCGGTCACTGGCACCGACATGGCGCTGACGTGGACAAATTAAATAATATTTTTTGAATTTTTATTTTTTTCCTTTTTTTCCACTTTTTTTTTGTTTCTCCTTCCTCTGGCCGATCGCCAGTTCGATGACTGACTAGAAGCCAGAGGCTGGCGAGCTCCACCTCGCCAGCCACTGGGGAGGGTGACCTCGCCCGGTGAGGCCAAGCCTCGCCATGGTCTGGCGAGGGCTAGCAAGGCTCGACGTTGCTACATCCGGCGAGGTCGAGCCTTGCCCGACCATGGCGAGGCTCCTTGCCCAACCGCCGGCGAGGCCCGACCTCGCCAGATCCGGCAAGGTCAGGCCTCCTTCCCTACCATGGCGAGGGCTCGAGCCTCACCATGGTCGAGGGAGGCCCGACCTCACTGGATCTAGCGAGATCGAGCCTCGACCGACCAAGGTGAGGTCGTCCTCCCCAGTGGCCGACGAGGTCAAGCTCGCCAACCTCTGGCCAGTCACCGGACCGGCGACCGGCCAGAGGAAGGAGAAACCCAAAAAAAAAGTGGAAAAAAAAAGAAAAAAAGGAAAAAATAAAAATTCAAAAAATATTAAAATATTATTTAATTTGTCCACGTCAGTGCCATGTCGACGTTGGTGACCGGTTGCCGACCGGCAGGCATCCACGTCGGCAAATTCCAGTCAAAATTGGCCGGAAGGACTAAATTGGCATAAAAATAAAAGGTTTATGACTGAATTAGCATCAATTTAAAAGGTTTAAAACTGAATTGGCACCAATGCAAAAAATTTAGGATTGAATTGACATCAAAAAAAGGTTTAGGACTAAATTGGTACTAATACAAAAGGTTTAGGACTTTTTTGGCACTTTCCCCAACATGAGGAATATTGGGTTTCTCTGTCTATTTTTTTCGATGAGTGCTTCGTGAGAGATTATGAAATAAGGCTAATGGGTTTTTGCTTTATGTGTAATCTAAGACTGGAAAACACTAGAGCGATTATAATTTATAATTCTCCATATTCATAGTGAAATTCTATGCAGTTGGCTCTCCTCAAGGAATAGGTACTGTCGCTCCCGAGTCACATAAATCTCCTATACCCTTGTCGTTTTTCATCGATTCCTCTAGTGATTTCTTCTTCTCATGTTAAACTTAAGTTGTAAGATCCGTTAGTTTCCACACTATTTGACAACAAACAAAACCCGCATGATATTGACTTTTATCATGATTTGAAGTGTAAGATCACCATATTAATTACTGACATAATCATTGACCCCCGTAAAAAGGAATTTCAAGATTCGTTCTTCCCTCTAGACTACCCCTCTTTGAGTGCCGAACTCTGTACACTTCTTATCCTGTGTCTTCTGTAGCGTATACTCCCTTGGTGCTCTAAGCTTTAAGCTCCAGTCAAAATGATTTGGGCCGATTACAGGGGTTAGTTTTTCTTGGTAATTAAGCCCAAGAGCCTGGTTAAGCAATGACAAGCTAGAAACAAGTGAATCCATCGACAAAATTGAGCCCAAGTGTATATTGCATGCAGTGTCAGTTTACTCCGTAAAGCCCAACTTCAACTCCATCAATTCAAAGAACATTTATTGGTGCACATCTAGTAATATTCTGACATGCAATTCTCGTGAACCCAATCGATATTCATTTACATTTTTTTTACAACATTTTATGGGCTTTTCCCTTTCGTTAAAGTATTAATTCCACGCCTTAAATGGCTGCAAACCATACCCCCCTTAAAAAAGGAAGAGGTTTAAGCATATTATATATAATATATATGTGTGTGTGCGTGTTTATATATAATTCGCATAAATATAAAAGGGGTTTTTGACAATTAATGAGGTACATTAATGATTTACTACTACATTGGCAATTGGTGGTTTTGTTTTAGGTTCTTCAAATTCACATCTATCATCCTAAGAATTTCAGAGGACTGACATTGCATTTTGTACTTTAGCATGCACATCATTAGTGGGTTTTTACAGTTTGTGTAACAAACAAGTTCGGTTCTCTCTCTTTCCCCCTCTTTTTTTTCCCCTCTTTCCCCCTCTTTTTTCTACTATCTAAATGTAAGGTTTATGAATTATTCATATAATTCATCTAATTCATTACGTTTAGTAATCCTCATAAATGGGACGTGCTTACATTAAAGAGCAAAGATCACCACGAGGTCGGACTCTCCAAAATCCAACTTCCAAAAGTCCCCTACCGATTCCGCTCTCGAACTAATCACCGTTATTTGTAGACAAAATTATTGTCGCTTAGTGAGTAATACAAATCTTTTTTGAGCAAATCGAACATTCCCTATGTACTTTTATAATAGTACCAAGAACACATTTATCCAGATCTAGTATATATCGTATGAACAAGAACGGATATGAGTTATATCACTTTAACAAAGTTTTATACATATCATAAATACTCATTCAATCTATTGATCAATCTAGCGCTCAATGTCGAAGTATTACACTCTTAACAACCATGACAAACTTCCAAGATTCCTCGTGATGTAGTTCTTCATGTATATCAATTGGTGGCTCAACCCAAGTAAAACGCCTTGAAAACAATATGCATGCTCACAACCTTTCAATAAGCACATGTCATGACGACAAGAGCATAAAATCATCACCACAATCCTCCAATCAGTCACAAAACATTTCATAATTTATTTCATAAAGCAAGTTCATCCATCAATATATACATAACCTTTAGCAATTCTTTCCATCAAGAAGAATACATTTTAAAAAGCATTTCACAAAATCTTTTGACGTTAATCCACTTCCAAATTATTTAAAGAGATTCGACCAAAAATAAATTATTTCAAGAGATACTTTACTATATCATTTCAAATAATCAAAAGGGTACTCAATACTCGGTCCGGTTTTATGCAACAAATATGCTCTAAATACCAACATTTTTAATGAATAATATATCTGGTCTTGCCTGGCATATCTAATTCTTGTCATTTTTTAGACATGAGTTCACACATCAAAAAAGAGATAAGCATCACTTACTTGAAAATCCGAAACCAAACAACCAAAGCTACCTTGAGTGAAAAAAAAACTCAAAATACTATCAATTAAATGAGAAATATATATAAATATCAAATAGATAATTACCTTAACTAAGAATTGACTATTTAAGCTTATTCGGTATAAAAACAAAAGCTTTCCAAAGTAGGAAAACTACTATTGTTTGGTATGTCAACAGCTCACACGTCAGACTAGAAAGGTCCACATACTTAAAAGGCAAATTTGCCTCTATATTAAAAAATGGCTAGAGATGGGTGAAAACCAGCGCCCAACATAGTAGTTCGAGTCAACTTCCAATAGTGTGCAACAACTTTAAATTTTCCATGACCAAATCATAACCCTAGATCAACTTTTGTCAAATCTCATAGTTCCGTGAAACCTGAACTTTCTTTATAACATGATTTTTTTAGTATTATAACCTCTTGAATCAACCCAACAACCTAAAACCCGAACCAGCATGAAATTATAGCTTAATTAAGAGAGTTTGTTCATTGTATTACAACCTCTTGACTCCTCTCTCTCTCTCTTTCTACTCTTCTATTGTTTCTTTGCAACCAGCTGAAGCAAAACCGAAAGGGCTTACAAAATGGCCTTATGTGTATAGTGAGACATTTGGGCTTGGGCTTATTTTTTATTTGGAAGCCCTATTGTTTATTTGAAAGGTAATTACTCCACTCTCAACGCACATCATGACATGATGACCTAGGATTGTTAAAAGCCATAAAAAGTCTTGGTCCACAAAGAAATAGAAAAAGCTCAAAAAATAACCAGAGAATGTCAAACATAACTCAGAAATGATGTCACCATGTGTACGTGTCGTCATCTTCCAATTGCTTCATCACCAAGCTTGCCCCTTCTTGCTATATTGTTTTTGAGCAATATCAACCGGTGAATTTACGTCGTCCCCTCAATTTTAATATGAAGAATTCCATGCAACCTGCCCAAAAGGAGAACATAGATGGTCTCACGTATTAGAGGGGAAAATTATCAAAAAAGTTTTAAACCTATTGCAATTATATCAATTCAGTCATTTTTTTTTGGCCAATTGAGTCCTAAACTTTTTTGTATTTATGCAAATTCAGTCTATCCGACAAATTTGGCAGGACAACGCTAACGTGAATGCTGGCGGTCCTACATAGCCCGACTGACACTAATGTGAATAATTTTCAATAACATTTTTTCATTATTTACTTTTTCTTTTCTTTTCTTTTTTCTTTTTATCATGTTCTTTCTCTTTCTTTCTTTTTTTTTCCTTCTTCCTCTGGCCGGTCTCTAGACCTTAGTGACCGGCTAGAGGTGATGTCAACCTCACTAGCCACGGGCGAGTCGGACCTCACCACCTTGCCCAACGACAAAGAGGGTGAGGTCAAGCTCACCCAACCATGAGGTCCGACCTCACCAATGATCGGCGAGATCAACCTTGCCGGCCATAAGAAGAAGGACAAGAAAAAAAAAAAAGAGAAAGGAAAGAAAAGAAAAGGTAAAAAATAAATAAAGCATTAAAAAATTATTAAAAATTATCCACATCAGTGCCAATCACGCCACATAGGACAGCTAGCATAAATTGATCGGATAGACTGAATTAGTACAAATGCAAAATGTTTAGTAGTTAATTGGAAAAAACCAAAGGTTTAAGTCTGAATTAGCGCAATTACAATTGTCAATAAGATGTATATATTTATTTGTTGGGTATAAATTATTTTATATTTATTTGTTGGGTATATATATTACAGGTTAATCTTGGTAATCTACAGGAGATTGAATCAGGTAAGAGAATAACCGTGTCATCTCCCCCTTACTTATAGAGTTAGGGGAAATGTCCTATTAGTCTTAAACCGATTGTACGACAACCAGCTCATCACAAATTTTAAATTTTACCAATTTAATTCTCAACCTTTGCGCAACATTTTAATTTAGATCTTCGGGCCAATTTTCATCAGAAATCATTGGTGCAACGCTATGCCACGTAGAATGCTCAGTAACGATTGGACTGCCACATCGGCAATTTCGGACAAAATTGACCAGAAAAACCATATCATGATTTGACGCGAAAATTTAGAACTAAATTGGTAAAATTAAAAAATGTTTAGAATTAAATTGAAATCCATACAATAGGTTTAGGACTGATTGGGAATTTTCTCTCTTTGTGATTCATCATAAATTTTTTAGTAGTCACCAAGTCTAGATGAACATCTAAAAAGGTCAGCCATATGCAACTCTAGACTAAAATTTACATTTTTCCTAAGTAACAAAAATAATAAATCACTGGCTTGTTTTCGATGCGCAATTGATAAGTGTATACCTAATTTTCCCCTTCCTTTTGTACCAATAATATTCAATCCACTGGAAGCTCTTTGGTTTTGCATGTACATTGACCGTGTCTTCTAGAAAAGAAAAGGTTCAACACATTTTCATTTCCTTCATCGAGACCGTTCGGATTTTCGGGTCCAGTTCTTTGCGGATCGGATCTCAGCTCGGGTCACAATAATCATGCTCATGAGATGTTTAGGTCGGGTCAAGTATTGGTAAAAACCCGACTTGAACAGTTGATACCCCTATCAAGAGAGCCGCCATCAAAGATCATGAGAGTTCCTCTTGCAAGTAAACTAATGCAAGTTGGAATTACTTCGATCTACTGGTAATGTTGAGCATGACTTCTAAAAGGGTGGGTGGTCTACGTCGTCTCTCCACTTTACTTCTTCCTTTCACATCCCTCGTCTTTCTCTCAACCTCGCTTTTTGAATTGGCAACATCATTTATATTTTTATTAGAAAATGTTTATTAGGAAAAAGAAGGGATTCATTTATTCTTTAATCTGCTGTACGCTGTTGTTTGTATTTGCTTTGCATCAACAAATGATGTTTCACTTTACCAAAAAAAAAAAAAAACAAATGATGTTTCATGTATCGAGGAAGTGGAATTTTTTTAATAATAACAATAATATTAATAATGTTATGACGATGATGATAATAACAATCACAATAAAATGTGTCTTTTGTGCATGAGTCATAAACAGTGCATTCGACTTTCATTAATTTTTTTTAATGATTTTTTTACCTGTTATCATAGGCTTATTCACATGCGTATCAATTTTCATATCACCTTGGTTCGAGCATACACCCACAAGAGAAGAAGAGCAAGTTACATTAATAGATGTAAATTTCTCTAGGATGTCCTAAATTTTACGCAATTTATAATTCATATTTCTTCTATCTAATATACCCAAAAATCGGGTTTTGAGAAAAAAAAGATAGAGTACTAACGCTTCCACTTTTCCTTTCCAATCACATAGATGAAGTCTCGATAATTTCAAATTTATATTTTTTTTCTATTGCTCTCTGTATTGTTCTAAATTAATGTCGCCTGAAAAATTTAATTAAAGTTTTGCAGAGACGTGCAAAGCACGGGTAAGAAGACTAGTATGTATATATTTGGGTTTTTTAGCATTAATAATGGGTGGGTTTTGGCCATTTATGGTGTAAAATCAATGAATAAATATTTTCTTTTTCCAATATCTAATTATAGAGAAGTGAACATATAATAAAATATAAAAGGTTCCTTACTAGCTTCGATTGTCCTTGTGGACGCTCTTCCCTGGTGGGTGCCCTTTTTAGGGTTTCTTTTTTAAACTAATTATTCATTTTTACTATTTTCATTTTTTTATTTCTTGGTATTATTTAGCCGTCAACAGTTTTACGGGTTTCTTAATAATTATGGGGCACTCAAAATTTTTTTTTTCTCACTTTCAGAATCGAAAGGGCATGCAATGAAAGATCTTAACCAAATGGATCGGACAGACAAGCAATACAACCCGTGGACAAGGATGGAGGAAAGATGAACCAACCCGAATATAAGTCGCAAATACTTCATTCAGATTTTGTTTTCTATTATTTGCTTCGATTATGAGGTTTTTTTGTTTCTAACTATTCGAATATCATTTTTAAAATATTAATTTTATAGATAGCATATGAGAAGCAAGTGCAATCCCGTGGAAAATAAAAAAATTTAAAGAAAAAAAACAATTTTTTGGCATGATCTTTATATTGTTTCGAATTTAGGATCGTTTAACATTCTTTTGAGGGCATGTGCATTTATTAACATACAGATATTTGAATTTAGAAGATATAAAAATTGGGTTATCTTTCAATCTACATGGGGCACAACTTCCCGAAATTTAAACATGATTTGTCATTATATTCCTCTGCTTGCACTTGATTTCTTTTATTAGTAATCTCGTCGAGCTCTATATTTTTGCTAGGGTCTATATAAAATCATTTTTCAAAGCTAAAAACAGACAAAAATAAGATGATTTTCTCCTCTTTCTTGGTTTCACATTGAAGGGATGCTCTTAACGTCGGATTCGGATGAAGAGTCTCGATTTCGTATTTCATAACTTAGTAATAGGGGGCTGTAATCATGTTTAGTATGTTATTAATGACTTAAGAAAATTATCAAAGACGGTAACAAAACTTTGATTCCATTTTTCTTCCTATAGACACATTCACTGGAAATAAGGAATAACAACTAAAATTAGCTCGTGTTCACAAGTTATTTCTACATTCTCTCTCTTTTCCTACGTTACAACTCACTATTTATTTTTCATGCAATTCTTATTATTAATTACATCCAAGCTCTCTTTGTTATAGCTAGAATCAACGTGCGCTTCGTAATTAAGTTTCATATTTTTTTTAAAATTTTTTTTAAAAAAAAAAAGCGGGCAGTCTTCTGCTTTTGATGGTTTTACAATTTTAACTTTTAAAAAGAATGACAAGGATAAAACTAAATCAAAGTGGAGAACTAAAAGGAAATATTTCCTCCTCTCACTTTTGTATGAAATAGCCCTGTGGTGCATGTTCATGTAGTCCTTGAACTATATGAAAATGTTTAATGTTGTCATTCTATTAATTTAAGATCATGGACAACATTAAACATTTTAATATATTCTATAGACAGAATCTAACATACACTAAAAGTTCAGCGACCACATTGAACAAATTAAAAGCTTATGGACCACACTGTACATTGTGCTAATTCAAGAATCATATTGAATAAGTTTAAAGTTCAAGTATCCCATTACCTATTAGGTCAAAGTTTATAGATTATTTGTGTCATTGTGAAATGTTGAAGCGGTCGAGTAGTGATTATAAGCGTAATCGCTTGTAATGGGCTAACCGAAGCGGAAACAGCTATTCGACGTGAATTTTTTTATCTTTAAATTCACGACAGTATGTCGCATCTTGGATTTAGTAAAGGATTGTTATAGTCATCTAGAGGGTGGATACCGAATTTAAAAGCCGTCTTTACATATATATATATACCCAATTTAATTCCCTTCTAACCAAAAAGGGTCGAGCAAAAAGGTCAGCAGACAGCCTTCAAATGGTAAAGATGCTGCAACAACATAGTCAAGTCAGCTGGGAAGCGAAAGCATTCATTCGGGAAGCTCACATCCGGATGGCCCATTTCACCAACCTAACTATAGCCCACTGTAACCGATCTGCGAATCAAGCTGCTGATTGGGTAGCCAAAACTCACCGTCAGAAGTCTCTAACTTCATCTTGGCTTGCCCGTCCCCCACAACCTCTATGGGAGTTGTTATGTTTTGATGCCCCTATGCCGGGTTGTGGCTTCAAGAACTTTTAAGTTTCAATAGAAGTGCTCTGTTTCGACCAAAAAAAAAAAAAAAAAAGGTCAGGATCATTCTAGCCCGAGCGTTTGATTCCATTCAAAAGACAACAACTCCTCCACGTAAATGAATATAAATAATCAAATAAATCACCGAAAAGTGCTGCTTTTCTTTTTCTCCAGGGTTATCGATGATCAGTGTCATAAAAGGGTAGAAAGAAGGAGATGGTGTGGATAAGAACGCCAATCAATTGAATTTAAAATACGAAGAAAATGAAAAACGATATGTAATTAAGCGAATATGTTCAGATCATTAAGAGAATATTCCACGGGCTCGTGCACCGACTCGTCCTTTCGTGGGGTCCCGGGGGACATTTGACCACGCCACGTATATTGTTTTCGCCCTAATATATTTTTTTTTTGGTAAGGTAATTTTCGCCCTAATATTGCTTTCTTTTTATCCCAAATTATTTTCGTTAAAAATTGACCTGGAATAATTTGCACGGAATGATTGGTAGAAATGATGCACCTGCTTCTCGTGTTCTTTACCACTTATTTCGTTAAGCCTATGATAAAAAATAATCGAGATTTGAGTGAAATTGGGTTTTGCAATTCGAACGAGATTTCGTGATTGAATGCCTATTTTACGCCTACATCTTGAAGCTGCCAGTGTTGCTTGTGTGCACTTAACAACCCCAAGAAATAATCGTGGACGATAATTTCTTAGCAAAAGGTCAATATTTAGCAAAATAAACGTTACATAATTGTACCCGTCGCTCTACTATTTTTCTACCGAAAAAATTAACTATAGTAACTTCTTGTTTCGCAATGATCGGGAGAATTATGATAAATTTTTACGTTCCGTAATCCCGAAAACTATAGTAGAAATCATGTACTTTGATTGCTTCAAATTTTTTTTGAGACGTCTTTTGCAGAGCCTGCCGCGACTTTTCTAAAACAACAAAAAGTAAATGTTCATCCGTGTATTTAAACGATAAGCGGTAAAGACGCGGAGCATTCTTTCAACTTTTTTCAAGTGATTCGAAACTTTCCCTTCGTGCGGTTGGATCTTATGCTTTGCTCGAAATATTTTAGATATTACCAAGAAAAATTGCAGATGAAAGAATAACAATTTTAAAAGCCGCAATAAAAGTTACGGGGTGGAAAAGATTTCGCGATAAAATCTCCTATTTACGATATATTTAGATCATTGAAATCGTCATATACGTAGGAATCATACATATATATATATATATGAAATTAGAAAAGAAATATATCAATTCTATCGGGAAGTGGCAATAGCACAATAATGAGTGCCTGTTCTCCTACAAGAATTCTCCAATACTATCGAGACGTCCAGGAGCGTCGGCGAACCCTCGTCAATGGCCGACGCTGGTCGATGGTGCTCGCCAACGAAGTCGGGAGAGCAATGGCACCCCTTAAACAATCATTTACTGATGTGTGTGTGTGTGTGTGTATATATATATATATATATATATACACACACACATCAGTAAATGATTGTATATATATATATATATATATATATATATATATTTGGTAAGGATTGTATATATTTTTTGTGTAGTCTTTTTTAGTTCTTCCTTTTTTTTAGTCATTTACTGACGTAGCACCGCATTAGCACCACTCAGCTCTTTCCGTCAATGAAGTTTGACGTGAGCTGATGGAACTACTTAATCGCACTTATTGAACAGATTTTAGGATTCGATTGCACTACATGAAAAAGTTTAATACTTGTGACGCACTTATTCCAATACAATAATATGTAGAGTCGCCGTAAATGATTTTCATAACTTTTGTAATCTAAACTATTATTGTTTATTTGGATGGAAAACGCCACAGGCAAAATTGTGGGATGGCATGGCTACCAAAATGAAATTTTAGGTAAGTCCGGAATTTGGTCAATGGGGGATGTGTCGTGAACAAAGGAGAAGTCGCGGACTTTGTGCGATCGCGGACTTTTCGTAGATGGAATGATACAAAAAATTGGAAAAGACAAGAAGTCAGCCATCATCGACTAGGGCGAACCCTAGAACTATTAAAAATAATGGAACATAAAACAATTATGCTTTTCTTTAATTTCACTTACATAATAAGTTAATAACTTTTCCTTAATCTAATCGTAGGCTGTCTAAGAAATTATGCTCTTCTTTCACTGCTCCGTCCACGCATTTCACCGCCCCACCAAAAATTCTCGCCGCCTTTACCGTACTCCAGCCGGGTAGTTTCCACAATCTAGAAATGCTGCTGCTCGTACTGGCTATGAGTTGAGAATGGGAATTGAACTCCGCGAGATCTGATCCTCCGTCATTCCTCAGTAGCTCGGTGGCAGAGCGGTCGGCTACTGACCATCTACACCAAATTGCAGGCACAGAATCGGATGTAGGCCTCCGATGGAGATTAAAGAAGATAGGCGAGAAATTCGAAGGACAAGGAACGCTCGGCGACCCCCATTCTCTCCCGTTCGCTAGCTCATTCACTCGAGCATTTCTTTTTCCACGCTCGTGATGGGTTGTACGCCCTCACGCGAGAGGAGATGACGAACCGAAAACCCTAATCCGAAGAAAGATATAGAAAAGGAAACAAAAAAGAGAGAGGGAGATAAAAAGAGAATCTTCTTCTTACTTTTGGCACATGAAAGCGAAAAAAGGGGGCATTGAAAAACAAAGAACCCTCTCGAGGAGGTTATCGAGCACGGGGCGAGGAAGCCGTGGACCCCAACCAGTTATATCACGAGGCCTTCTCAAGGAAGTCATCGGGCTCTCCACTAGGAAAACTATGGATTCCAACGAGGTACCAAACGCTTTTTCTTGGGGCTACTCGCAAGAATTTGGGTCCGTCTGATGTCGTCGCTGTTTTCAATTTCGATCCCCGTGCTTCATTTCGCGATCGATTTTGACCCTCGAACCGATCCTTGATCACTATTACATGATACGTCCCGTATTCCGTCCGAATGTCCAGGGGAAAATGCATACTAAGCATCGGATATGGACACGCGGCCCCTGTATCGTATAGACAAACAAAAAGCCGAGGGGGAATTACAAAATTGGCCTCGTGTGCTATGCGTCTGTTCAATTTGGGTCCTTGTACTAATCTTCAGTTTTGATTTCGGGACATATTTTCTTCCCATCCAAATGCAAACGAAAATAATGTTTACTAAGTGCTAAAGGTTTTCGTGCTCTTGCTACGGTTAAGCGATCCTCTTCGGATAATTCGTCCAACCCAAGGATAGCTATAATGTCCTGAAGTTCTTTGTAACGTTGTATAGTTTGCTTAACTCTTTGCGCAGTTTCATAATGTTCCTCAACGACGATTCGAGGTTGGAGCATAGTTGACGTTGAATCTAAAGGATCTACTACGCAAAACGACCCTTCCTAAATGATCACCACGTGAGCATTACTTTCGAGAGATTTGGCCCATGCGGCTAGGCGAAGCGTTGCGACTCGAGGTTAAGTTGCCCATCGGTGCGGCTAATTTGTAATAGAAGGACAATGAATAGTTAGGACAAATGCACTGGCGGTTAGAGGAAGCAAGGTTTGCTAAAATACTTATGTTGAAAGCCTGGTCGAAACCCTAAATGCAAGTCTCCTTGCATGTGCTCATACGTGATAAATCGCTCATATTTCTGCGAACTAGCTGACCTACACTTGCTCAACAATTTTTTTGCACATGGGGACGCAAATATCATGAAATTGAGATAAAAATCCAGTGGACCGGTGCACCGAAATTTCTAAAAACTTGTCACGAAAATACAATCGAGTTTTAAAATTCGCAAAAGATGCAATTGAGCCTAAAACATTTTAATTAGTACAATCGGGTACTTTCGTTACCTTCTTTAAATTTGATTAGTATAGAATATCGACGCGGCGTTATTAATATTGTTATCTGAGGATAAATGGTGCCATATCAACGTGAGCGCCACATAAAAAATAAAAGAAAAAACAAAAAGTGAAAAAGCCAAAAACAAAAAAAATTTTGGATCCAAGAGGAGAGAGAGACATTGTGGATGGTCGGGGTGTTCAAGGGGCACCATCGCCTTTCTCACTCTAAAGGAGAGGGCCGCACCGAGCGACCGACGTTTGCGTGGATACCATCTATTGCCACCGCGGCGTGAGGGTCCGCCGGCTCTCGTGACCTCCGTGTGAGGGTATCTCTCGTCTAGATTTTTGAATCGAAGGGTCGAACGGTAGGATCATCCTCGCGGCCCCTTTCACGTGCGAAAGATCCTCCATTCCCAAGCGTAGAGCTAGAGAATGGACGACAATTTGCAGTACCGATTGGAACAGCAACAATTTGAAAATCGCTACTTCCGGAAGTTGCAAGCCCCAGGGGCGCCACAACGGCGCCTCTCCAACATGAACATCTCCAATCCAACCGCGACGTCCACGAGAGCGTCAGCCGACCCTCGCCGATAGCCGGCGAAGTCGAAACTGCGGTGGCTCTCCTTAGGAACCCCTGACCATTATGCAATCTCTCCCTCTTTCTCCCTCTGGTCCAATTCTGTTTTTGTTTTTTGAGCTTTTTTAGTTTTTCCTTTTCCTTTTAATCTTTTTCGACGTGGCACCACATCAGCATCATTTGTCCTTGAAAAACATTAATAATGCTCCGTTGGTCGTTTCTATCAATCAAGTTTGACAAAGTAACAGATAGATACTTAATTGCACTTACTGGGCAAGGGCAAATTTTAGAATTTAATTGTACTTTCTCTATATAAGTTTTTGGACTTTTCGATCCACTCGTCTCAAATTAAAATTAACAATGAAAGTATTAAGTGAAGCTTCATCAGCAATTTTGAGGAAAAATTGTTCAAAACGTCTTAAAGCAATTACGCTTCTACCAATTCAGTTCTAAACTTTTTAATTCTTCAAATTAATCTCTAAACCCTTTTCACATTTTGTCAATCGAGTCCACTCAGCCAAAATTGTGGACGTCGGGCGTTCTATGTGGTATGGCTAACGCTGACGTAGATAATTTTTAATATTTTTAGAATTTTTTATTAATTTTTCCTTCTTTACTTTTTTTCCTTTTCTCTTCTCTTCTTTTTTTCTTTTTCCCTTTTTCTCTCCACCGGCCTCGAGCAAGGGCCACCCAGAGAAAAAGGAAAAAGTAAATAAGGAAAGGAGCAGAAAAGAAAAAAATTAATAAAAATTCGAAACATATTAAAATATTATGAAAAGTTGTTCACGTCATTATAGGCTATCCCATATTGGATAGTTAGCATTCACGTCAGCAATTTGTGACCAAAATTGATAGAATAGACTTAATTGACAAAATGTGAAACTATTCAGACAAAAAAAATTTGGCACAGTTAAGAGGTTTATGACTGAATTGACAAAAATATAATAAGCTTACAATTTTTTGGATAATTTTCCTGTGATTTCGACTAGCGGTACTATCTCTTACTATATATTTAAGCTAACTTTGCAAAAATAACCTTGCATTAGAAAATGGAAGATAAAAAAAAGGACATAATTAACATATTTCGAGGACAACTTCCCATTTTGCTTGCCTCCTCATATAATTACTTATTTCTTTGAAAAATTATCAATTTAGGCATGAACATGTTATATAGATGCCAATTTGATCAGAAACTTATGAGAAAATACCACCAAAAACCCTAAACTATGCCACTTGTGACAAATTTACCTTGAACTGTTTTTTGTGACATGAAAAACCCCAACTATACCGCTTGTGATACATTTACTTCACATTACTTTGGCCATGGGCATTTTCATCTTTTTCCTTTTTCTATTTTTTTTTCTTTTCTTCTCTCCAGTGAGGGAAGCTGGCAAGAGCTGCCCTCGCCCGCCTAGGCGGGGGTGAACCTCGCTAGCGTTGGGCGAGGGTCGGATCTGGCGAAGGCTGCCCTCGCCGGCATCGGCCGAGAGCAGCCCTTCCCCGACGCCGGTGAGGGTCGACCTCGCCCGACGTTGGCGAGGGCAGCCCTCGCCAACTTCCTTCACTGGAGAAAAGAAAAGAAAAAAAAACATAAAAAGGAAAAAGACAAAAATAGCCATGGGCTAAAGTAATGTGGGGTAAATGTGTCACTGGTGGCATAATTTTGGGTTTTTTGTGTTACAAAAAAAAGTTCAGGCTAAATTTGTCACAAGTGGTATAGTTTGGAGTTTTTTGTGTCACAAAAAAAATTTCAAGGTAAATTTGTCACAAGTGGCATAGTTTAGGATTTTTTTTAGTATTTTCCCTAAACTTTTTAAATTTTATCAATATAGTCCTAAACCTTTATACAAAATTTCAACGTAGTTCTTTCAATCAATTGCTACCGAAAATTGCTAGCATGGCGTGAATATACTTTGCCACGATAATACGTCACGTTAGACGATCGAAGATGATTAGATGCCATGTCAATGATATCTGATAGCATCTCGAATAGCAATTAACCACAAAGACAACTTTAGAATGTTGCACAAAGGTTTAGGATTGCATTTGCAAAATTAGAAAGTTCAGAACTGAATTGGTATACGTACAACAAGTTCAAGACCGATTGAGTAATTATCCCCATTTTCTTTCCTCGATACAGATGATAAAAGTCTAAAAACAATGCTGATCGGTCTAACATTTCCAATCCAACTTATTTTTACGAAAATTAGCATTTGGTCGAGCCCTCAAATTGCGCGGTTGGTAGAATCTCGTTTTGAAACTGAGGCCTTAGGTCGATTGGATTCCTTAAACCTAGCCTAGGAAGTACGAGAGATGGATGAAATTAGTTCGAATTTGATTGCTATTAATGATTACGCCTTGGTTAAACTTGCCTTATTGCGATTTCTAATACTTCTTCTTCTTTTAGGTTCGAACTAGAGAACAACTCCTAAAAGATCATTTACCCTGTTTTGGAAGTAATCATCTTATCAAATATTCATGGCGAAATCACCTTTTGAACTTATGATGTAGGCAACCACCTTCCACTCCCTCCATTTTAAACTTTATCTCCATGTAAAACTTTGTTCTTATTATTTTTCCTAAATTCATATCACATCTCACCATGATCCATCGTTTATGTTTTTAGCATCATATTTCGGAAAAGAGCAGATTTTCCGTCCGCTTTAGTTCTTGATTATCATTTTCTCTTCTAGCTAATTGGCGACATGTATACCATTTCATGCCAGCATAAGGGCCGCGCCCTGACGAGTCATTACGGCGACAACGTCAAGGAGAGACGATGCCCCCGGGAAAGCCTCCGGCACAATAGCTAACATCCGCGCGACAGGTACCGCCGTTACCGGACCCCGATCGAGAATACCCAATAAAGCACGTGCCGTTAAAGTAAACAAATCTCCTCGTTGTCCTCCGCACGTCCTATTCCCCAATCATAAAAACAAGGTCATTTCTTTACGAAGAGAGAGAGAGAGAGGGAAAAAGAAAGAGAGAATTCAAACGGAAAAAGACCGAAACTTCCTGTTGAAACCGACTTGCTTTTCGCGACGAAGGAGCAGGGAGGAGGTGGAGGAACAGAGCGTGTCGTGGAAAAAGATCAATTGAGGGGAAAAATAAAAAATAAAAAAAGAAAGGGGACGAGCGGGGACGGAGATCCGACCCGATTCTATCCGGATCGATCCGACCCGAATCTATCCGGATCGACCCGACCCGACCCGCTTTATCGGCCGCTGGCGTTTCTTTAACCCTTCGGGGGGGAATTGAGCGAGAAATCGGCGACCCAAATAAAAACCGAAGCGAGACGGAGTCGACGACCACTTCACCCCCCAACACCTCGCGCACACTGGACACGGAAGCGCAACCTCGAAGAGACTCCCCTCGCTTTGGGGTTTCGCCATCTCTCTTCTCTTCCTCCTCCTCCCCCTCCTGCCGCCGCCGCCGCCGCCGCCGTGTGTGTACAGTCAAAGCTTCGGATGCGCGCGCGCATCCGCCTTCCCCCTCCTCTCTCAGGTAAACCCCCCTCCCCCCTCCCCCTCTCTCTCTCTCTCTCTCTCTCTCTCTCTCTCTCTAAGTCGGTGCGCGCGCGCGCTGATCTGTGCGGCGGGCGGCGTCGATTAGGGATTCGATTCCTGATCGCCGCCGTCCCCTGGTGATTCCTGCCCGGTTGTTGGCTTGGCGCCTTAACTTTTTCCGTCCTCCTTTTCTTTTTCTTTTTTTTTTTTTCTGGTTGCTCGGGTTTTGCAGCTAGCTGCGAGTAGAGAGACTCGCCGAGGCGAGATGGCCTCCCTGAGATCGAGCTTGCCCTCGAGGCTCCGGCAGCTCCTGTCCGGCGAGACCGCTATCGGCCCCTCCGTCAGGACCGATTCCGACACCGTGAGTCGATCCCCCCCCTCCCCCCTCTCCTCTTTTTCCCCCTCCGAATCCTTCTTCCTTCTCTTGTGGTGGGGGGTGTTCTCGGCCTGTGCGAGCGCGCGGGCGAGGGCGTGGTTGTCGCTTCTTGTTTGTTCGTTCGCTCGCGCGGCTTTGTATCCACCCTCCCGAATTTGTTCGTGTTTGTTCGTTATGTGTTGTTGACCGGTGGAAATAGGGTGTTCTCTGATTGTCCCATACCTTGTGTCGGCACCTGAAGTGGGCTCTATATTAGTCATTTTCCTTTGGCTGGTTTGATGCTGGTATTGGTGGCGTTGGTGCTTCATTTTGGGTATTTGAGGTTCTCGTAGGGTTCTGGCTCTGTGGCCATGTTGTCATTTTTCCCTAACTGCACGTTATACAAACGAAAAACATTGCTTGGCGTGGAGAAGGCCCTCGGAAAGTCGTTAGATGGAGGAGTTATTTTTTCTGTTTGGCACCCTATTGACAGAAATGCACTTTCGCCGGTATCAATCGTGCAGATATGAAAGTTTCTTCCGGAAAGCTCGTTTTTTTGACCATTTTTGTGTTTCGGATCCTACAGTATTCTGCAAAACTTCAAAAACAACCAAAATCTGTTTGAATAGAAACTACTGGGTGTCGAGATGAGCTTTTAGAATTTCTTATCTCCGACTCCGACCAAACGAGAGCTAAAATTATTTGAAAATATAATTATGAAGAAAAGTATGAATTTTGAACATGTAACTCCGAAAAATTTAACGGAAAATGCGTAAAGTTTTCTGTTGAAAAAAACTTGTCCTTAACATTGTAGTTGAAAAAATTTCTTGCGATTTAGGGCATGAAATCTAGTGATTTGTACTGTGCTGTATAAGGCCTATGAGCAATTTCCAGGAAGCAGACCATCACGGACTAACCCTCGCAACCTGTCCATATTTTCTTTTCTAATGAGTAGTGTATCATTGTACTTTATCTGGGTGACTTTGTGTGTGATTCTTATGTTTTTCATTCATGCTATATACCAAAGAGAAGATGCTTGTGTAACCCAAGAACCAAACTTCAGTCGGATTGTATAGACCGGTTTCTTCACTATTTTAATTACTGGTGGTAATTAAAGCTAGTTGCACTTAGAAAAGGTTTACGCAGGTTGTGTAATTGTTATCATATTTGCTCATTTGTGGTATGTATATGGGCATAAGATTTAGGGTATGTGTAAGATTTAGGGTATGTGTCTTTTCTGTGAGCACAGGTATTTGTTCTGTGCCTTCTTGTAAGCTGTCATTTTCATCAAGTAATGTAGCCTTTTTTATGTCGTATCATATGGTCGGTGATTATTTGCACAAAGGAGATATCTGAAGTGAATTGGAGAAAGTAATGGATAGCGAGACATCTTAAAATTGGCTCATGTCCAGCAAGTTACCCTTTTGCGCATTCACACTCTGTGAAGCACCAACAAGAACCCATTTCTAAACTGTTAAGAATAAAACTAAATTAAGGAGTCCAGGACTTAAATTCAGCTTGTTGAATGTCAATCTATCATCTCTATCGAAAATCTTGAAAGGCGCTTCTTTTCTAGTTCATCTTGCACCATAGTTGATTAACGCACAGTGGTTTAGATGTGCTAGATCTCTTGTTATATATGTGATCGATGCATTTATCGCTTCATTTTGTCTCCTACTCTGGACATACTGCATTAGTGCCTTTTTCAATAGTTTTCCTTGTAGATAACTCAGCATCTTTCATGGGCTATGAATTGTGTTAGCGAGAACTAGGAATTTCTTCATTCTCACGTGATTGCCAGTTTGGACTGCTGACTGGTGATGGACCGCTGCCTTACTTACCACACTAATGATTTGAAATTTTATCAAACATCATCAAAGTTGGATAATTATGAGTTAATCGAACACAGTACTAGCACGAGTCTAGATTATTAATGTTTGCCTTTCTGAGAAACAAAGCCAAATATGTGGATTTGGCGCTGTTTGATGTGTGCTTGCAAAGATTTATTTTCTTTTCGACTATTTTGCTACCTGCTTTTGTGATACTGGCTTAGTACATATGCACCGTATTCCACTCAACGAATAATGCAATACTTGGTTTATTCATCTTGCTAGCCTTTACTTCTAGTTAGGGTCGCCTTTTCTATGGTTGCTTCCTACCCAATAAATATTACAACAGATATCTTGATTGTCTTTCTAGCCTCTATTTCTAGCGATGGACAGCACCGTTATTTATCTTTTCCCAGGCAATTTGTTGAATTGCATTAGTAGGGTTCTTGTGGGCTTAATACTCCTGTTCAATAGTTCTAGCATCAATATGTAGATGCAATTAGACCTTGACAACTCTCTGTTGTTTGTAGGAAATCTATATTAGAGTTGTTGGGGAGAACATTTCCTATAAAAGAAAAGGTCAAATTCCTGAATCTGTTTCGCAAGTATGGTCGTTAGGATCGCGCTTTTGGGATGTAGGATTGTTGATCCTATGACTTAAAAACCTCTGAACGATCCAGATCATAAGAAAATCGTCTGCTTGGATCGTGATGGGATCATGATCCAGATCGTAAGAATCAAGTAGGATCTCGATCCCACCTACAATTCCACCGATCCAGACAATTCTTCCTTTTCAGCAGCAGCAAACATGAAATTGGGCCTCCTTTCCCCAAGCCCACGGGCCACTTTCTTCCTGAATAATGTTTTCAGGCCGCATTTGGAGAATATGTGGCTTGAAGAATGAAGTAAAAGGGATGAGATGAACAAACTGTAGAAAATGAAGCAGAGGTAGACACATCATCTTATTCTTCTTTAGTCTTGAGTCGATGAGATGGGTCACCGGCCACCTCTCTGGCTCTCTGAACTGTACTATCCGTTGGAGACGGTAGGGAAGAAGCTTCTGTCCTTATGCAAATAGATGAGAGCGATTACCTCTGGAACATCCTTAAGAAATTGTCACCAGATTTGACTTGGCCAAGTAGCGTAGTTTCTTCGGATGTGTACTGATTGGAACATCAGCTAAACTCCAAAGAGCTGAAAACCCTAGAATAGCGAGTGAAAGTGAGGTTTTGTTATGTCCTATGGGAGACGTAAATCAGAGAGTGTGGGTCTGACTTTGATGTTAATAATATTTTATCCTGTAAAATAAAGAAAGAGAAGGCATTTGTCTCACAAGAGAGAAGAGAAGAGCTAGGACAAGGAGATTTTATGCTGTTACATTTTCTTGATTTTTTTGACCTGGTGCTTCACTTTCTAGTTGAAAATCGGCAAGCAAGAATTTAAACCTAAGTGTTCTCTTGCATGAGGGACTCTACCTTGGAGCTTCCCTCTTTTTAAGGTTAATACGCATCAAATTGCACTTATTTAAGTAAGAATTTCATATTTTAGAAGTCAATTCAACAAATTTGTAGGATATGATTCGATCCTTGAAGACCTCCAAATAAGCCTACGTAGGATCCCAATCTTGACAACGTTGTTCGCAAGTTCCTCTGTGATTACTGGCAGAAAAAATTCAATGAATTTTACATTAAGTAATGGATGAGTTAGAACTTTGCCTGCATAGAAGAGACAAGTGGGGAAAGGAAGGGATTAGATACGTTGGAATGGATGACTTGAATTTGCTGAAAGTTATCTTTTCAAACTTATGACTCACTGCTTGTGTGGGTGGCCTTATTGAATTAGGCGCCTATTATGCTATTTTTTCTTGCTACCTTACCCTTTTCCTCTTCAATATCGTGATTTCCCCACTAAACATTTGTCCTATGGAGAGGAAAGTATTGTTTTTATTATTCTTGTCATGGTATGTATAATAATATCACTTTTGTGGCTTGCAGCCTCCCAAGGTCAAATCATTCATTGACAAAGTCATCCAAAGTCCACTTCAAGATATAGCAATTCCCCTTTCTGGTTTTAATTGGGAGTACGATAAGGTGATACATTGTTTTTTATTTTCTTGCAGTAATCAAAACAAGTTTTTCTGCTTGTGGAATGATCTTTCTGTGCTAACTATTGGGCTTTGCATGGATTTGTCTGTAATATCAGGGAAATTTCCATCATTGGAGGCCGCTGTTTCTCCATTTTGACACATATTTCAAGACTTATCTGTCATGTAGGAATGACCTCCTTTTGTCGGATAAGATTGGAGAAGATGAAAGTCCTTTTCCAAAACTTGCAGTTTTACAGATTTTACGAGTGATGCAAATAATACTAGAGAACTGTCACAACAAAAATTCGTTTGAGGGATTAGAGGTAAACAATCCTCAAATTTGATTACGTGACATGATTTTCTGTCTCGAGTTGTGATAATCTGCTACTGTTTTTCGGCAACATAACATGACTCATATTCATGCAGCACTTCAAGCTCCTACTCTCATCAACTGATCCTGAAATCCTGATAGCCACATTAGAGACTTTATCTGCACTTGTAAAAATAAATCCATCTAAGCTCCATGGCAGTGGAAAGTCAGTTGGATGTGGCTCGGTAAATGGCTTTCTCCTATCTCTGGCACAGGGGTGGGGCAGCAAAGAAGAGGGCTTGGGTTTATATTCGTGTGTTGTAGCAAATGAGAGATTGCAAGAGGAAGGACTCTGTTTATTTCCATCAGAAGCGGATAACGAATATGACAAGTCTCAATATCGGCTGGGCTCCACCCTCTATTTTGAGCTAAATGGTGTCTATTCCCAAAGTGAGGGAACTAGCAGTCACACACCCAATTCTAGTTCCAGAGTTGTACATATTCCAGATCTACATTTGAGAAAGGAGGATGATCTTGTCCTTATGAAACAATGCATTCAGCAGTACGATGTACCTCCCGATCTCCGATTTGCATTGCTTACTAGAATCAGATATGCTCATGCCTTTCGCTCTGCCAGAACGTGCAGGCTATATAGTAGAATTTGCCTTCTAGCTTTCATTGTGTTAGTTCAATCTAATGATGCACATGACGAGCTTGCGTCATTCTTTGCTAATGAGCCAGAATATACAAACGAGCTTATTAGGATTGTGCGTTCCGAAGAATCTATTCCTGGAACCATTAGAATGCTGGCAATGCTTGCTTTGGGAGCTCAGTTAGCTGCATACATATCATCTCATGAACGTGCACGGATTTTGAGTGGATCAAGTCTTAGTTTTACAGCAACCCACCGTACAATTCTCCTTAATGTGCTCCAGAAGGCTGTCTTATCTCTAAATAGCTCCAGTGATCCATCATCTCTTGCCTTTGTTGAAGCACTGCTTCAGTTTTATATGCTCAACATAGTTTCATCCTCAACTCAAGGTAACAATATCAGAGGTTGGGGGATGCTTCCAACATTCTTACCACTTTTGGAAGATTCATATCCTAGCCATATGCATCTTGTCTGCTTAGCTGTGAAGACAATTCAGAAGCTCATGGACTATAGTAGTTCAGCAGTATCTCATTTCAGGGAACTCGGGGGAGTTGAGCTATTGGTGCAGAGGTTACAACTGGAAGTTACTAGAGTAATTGGCTTAACGGGAGGGAATGATGAATCCGCGGTCGTTGGTGAATGCTCAAGAAACAGCGATGACCTGTTGAACACACAGAAAAGGCTCATCAAGGTTTTATTGAAGGCCCTTGGATCTGCTACATACTCACCTACAAACCCCAGTAGATCCCAGAACACGCAGGACACTTCTCTTGCTGCCACACTTTCGCATATATTCGGAAATGTAGAAAAGTTTGGTGGTGACATTTATCACTCAGCTGTGACGCTAATGAGTGAGATTATCCACAAAGATCCTACTTGCTTGTCCACTTTATTTGAGATGGGTCTTCCGGATTCATTTATATCTTCAGTTGTTGTTGGAGTTATACCATCTGCTAAGGCTCTCACATGTATTCCTAATGGTCTTGGTGCAATCTGTCTTAATACCAAAGGTGTTGATGCAGTGAAAGAAACTTCCGCACTACGTTTCCTGGTTGACATATTTACCAGTAAGAAATATGTTGTTGCTATGAATGAAGCCATTGTTCCTTTGGCAAATGCTGTGGAAGAGCTTTTGCGCCATGTATCATCATTGAGAAGTGATGGTGTTGACATAATCATTGAAATTGTTGATAAAATTTCCTCTTCGAGGGAGAGCTCTTGCTCAGGACCTTCAGGAAAACTAAGTGGGACTGCTGCAATGGATATGGATGCCGAGTACAAGGAAAATGATGGTGCTTGCTGTCTGGTTGGTTCGGTCGATTTGGCTGCTGAAGGCATCAGTGATGAGCAGTTCATCCAATTATGTGTCTTTCACTTGATGGTCTTGGTTCATAGAACAATGGAAAATTCTGAAACGTGCCGGCTATTTGTGGAGAAGTCTGGCATAGATGCATTGTTAAAGCTTTTGTTACAGCCTAGCATTGCCCAGTCATCTGAGGGGATGTCCATTGCCTTGCATAGCACCATGGTTTTCAAGGGTTTTACTCAACATCATTCCGCTCCGCTTGCTCGAGCCTTCTGTTCTGCTCTGAGGGAACATCTGAAGAAAGCTTTGGCTGGTTTTTCTGCCGTCTCTGGATCATTTTTGCTTGATCCCAGGATGAGCCTAGATGAGGGTGTATTTTCATCGCTTTCCCTTGTTGAGTTCCTTTTATTTCTTGCTGCCTCTAAAGACAACCGCTGGGTTACTGCATTGCTGACAGAATTTGCCAACGGTAGCAAAGATGTTCTGGAAGACGTTGGACGTGTACACCGTGAAGTTATGTGGCAGATTTCTCTGCTTGAAGATGCCAAACTGGAAATGGAGGAAACCGCGGGAACTTCCACTGAGTTGCATCAATCAGAAATCAATTCAAATGAAACTGAAGAGCAGCGGTTTAATTCCTTTAGGCAGTTCCTTGATCCGTTGTTCAGGCGGAGGTCTTCAGGATGGAGCATGGAATCTCAGTTTTTTGACCTCATAAACTTGTATCGTGATCTCGGTCGTGCTACTAGTTTTCATCAAAGAATCAGCACTGATGGACCTACAAGCCTCCGTACTGGAACTACCAATCAGACACATCATTCTGATTCTGTAGATTCTGCCAGTAAAAAGGAGCTTGACAAACAAAGGTCCTACTATGCTTCTTGCTGTGACATGGTGAGGTCACTCTCCTTTCACATAACTCATCTGTTTCAAGAGTTGGGGAAAGTGATGTTACTTCCTTCTCGGCGACGGGAGGATACGGTGAATGTAACCCCATCTTCGAAAGTAGTGGCATCAACCTTTGCGTCAATTTCATTGGATCATATAAACTTTGGGAGTCGTGTAAATCCGTCTGGATCAGAGTCTTCTGTATCAACTGTATCGACCAAATGCCGCTACTTTGGTAAGGTCATTGATTTCATCGATGGGATTCTGATGGACAGGCAAGACTCTTGTAATCCAGTCCTACTAAATTGCTTGTATGGACATGGGGTGATTCAATCGGTCTTGACCACATTTGAGGCTACCAGCCAATTGCTCTTTGCTGTTAATAAGGCTCCTGCTTCTCCCATGGAGACTGATGATGGAAATGTAAAACAGGAAAAGGAAGATACAGAGAACTTATGGATCTATGGTCCTCTAGCTAGCAACGGTAAACTTATGGACCACCTGGTGACCTCATCGTCTATATTGTCTCCTTTTACCAAGCACTTGCTCACTCAACCTTTGGCAAGTGGCGATGTTCCTTTTCCACGGGATGCTGAGACTTTTGTAAAGGTGCTTCATTCTATGGTTCTGAAGGCTGTTCTTCCTGTATGGACTCACCCTCAGTTTACTGATTGCAGTAATGATTTTTTGGCAACTGTTATTTCTATCATTAGACACATTTTTTCAGGAGTTGAAGTGAAAAGTGTAAATAGCAGTGCCAGTTCTCGTATTAGTGGTCCACCACCTAGTGAAAGCACTATCACAACCATTGTGGAGATGGGATTTTCTCGGTCAAGGGCGGAAGAAGCTTTAAGGCAAGTGGGATCAAACAGTGTGGAGCTGGCAATGGAGTGGTTGTTTTCTCATCCAGAGGAAGCACAGGAAGATGATGAACTTGCTCGCGCACTTGCCATGTCCCTGGGAAACTCTGAATCAGACACAAAGGAAGATGCATCAAGCGATAGTGCGCGGCAGCTTGAAGCAGAGACGGTTCATCTTCCTGCTGTGGAGGAGTTGCTATCAACTTGTGTGAAGCTTCTTCAGTTGAAAGAATCACTTGCTTTTCCAGTTCATGACTTGCTTATGACGATTTCTTCCCAGAATGAGGGGCAATACAGGTCCAGCATCGTCTCTTTTGTCATTGACCAGCTGAAGAATTGTGGTTCAGTCTCTGACAGCGGACATAATACCCTCCTTTCCTCACTTTTCCATGTTCTTGCTTTAATTCTTCATGAGGATGTTGCAGCCCGGGAAATTGCTTTAACAAATGGGTTGGTAGAACTTGCATCAAATCTACTTGACACCTGGTGTTCTGTTCCAGAAGACGAGGAGAAACGTCAGGTTCCTAAGTGGGTAACAGCAGCTTTTCTCGCTGTTGATAGGCTGTTGCAGGGGGATAATAAGTTAAGTACGGAAACTTTGGATCAGTTAAAGAAGGATGATGTGAGCTTCCAGCAGGCTTCTATCTCTATCGATGAGGATAAGAAAAGCAAATTGCCTCCTGCACTGGGATTAGCAGCTAAGCATGTAGATATCCATGACCAGAAGAGACTGATTGAAATTGCTTGCAGTTACATCAGAAATCAGCTGCCATCTGAGACTACGCACGCTGTTCTGCAGCTATGTGCTACTCTTACCAGAACCCATTCAGTTGCAGTGAGCTTTCTGGATGCTGGGGGTTTGAATTTGCTCTTTTCTTTGCCTACACATAGCCTATTCCCAGGCTTTGACAATGTTGCTGCTACAATCATCTGTCATGTGCTCGAAGATCCTCAAACGCTGCAGCAAGCAATGGAATCTGAGATAAGACACAGCCTAATGGCCGCTGCTAACAGGCATTCCAACGGAAGGGTCACTGCCCGCAACTTCCTGCTAAATTTGACTTCTGTCATTTCACGGGATCCAGTTGTTTTCGTGCAGGCAGTTCAAGCTGTGTGCCAAGTTGAGATGGTAGGTGAAAGGCCATACGTTGTCTTGCTGAAGGATCGTGACAAAGACAAGAGCAAAGAAAAAGAAAGGGAGAAGGAGAAAGAGAAGCCACATGCTAATGATGGGAAGCTATCCTTGGGTAATGTGAATTCAGTGACTCAGGGTAATGGAGCGGGCAAACTTCCTGATTCAAACTCTAAGAGTGCAAAGGCTCATCGCAGATATCCTCAGAGCTTCGTAAGCGTGATTGAACTTCTATTGAAGTTGATTTGTACTTTTGAACCTCCCTTGCAAGATGAAGGGACCCAGGGTGCCCCATCATCAAGTGACATGGATATTGACGTTGCGGCTGTCAAGGGTAAAGGAAAAGCCGTCGTCAATGCAGTGGACGAGTCTGAAGGTTCTAATGTCGAAGCATCAGTGTCAATTGCTAAAGTTGTATTCGTTTTGAAGCTTATGACTGAGATTCTCTTGATGTATCCTACTTCTGTTCAAGTTCTGCTTCGAAAAGATGCTGATCTAAGCAGCTGCGGGGGTCCTCATCAGAAAGTTTGTGGTGGAGGAATATATAATCACGTTCTCCGCAAGTTTCTTCCATGTGCTAAAACCTCCAAGAAAGATAAGAAGATTGATGGAGATTGGAGGCATAAACTGTCATCCAGGGCCAACCAGTTTTTGGTGGCGTCTTGTGTTCGCTCTGCGGAGGCAAGAAGGAGGGTCTTTACAGAGATCACCTATATTTTCAATGATTTTGCCGATACATCTAAAGATTGTAGATCAACAGGCAGTGAGATGCAGGTTTTTGTCGATCTTCTTAATGATGTCCTGGCTGCGCGTTCACCTACTGGCTCTTATATTTCAGCGGAAGCCTCTGTTACTTTTGTTGATGTTGGTCTTGTCAAATCACTGACACGATTTCTCAAGGTTTTGGACCTAGATCATGCTGACTCCCCTAAAGTTGTCACGGGGCTTGTAAAAGCTCTTGAGCTTGTAAGCAAGGAGCATGTTCATTCTGTTGATCCTACCACAGGGAAGGATGAAAGTTCACCCAAAGCTTCTGATCCCAATCAATCTGATCAAACAGATAACAATGGTGTGGCATCCGAGTCCATGGAAGCAGCATTTCAATCAAATCACGAGTCTCTGGCTGCAGAGAATGCTGATCATAGCAATACTCTCCAGACTTTTGGGGGTTCTGAGGCTGTGACAGATGATATGGAGCATGATCAGGATCTTGATCAAGGTTCTGCTCCGGGTAGTGAGGATGACTACATGCATGAATCTTCTGAAGAAGCTAGGGGTCTTGAAAATGGCATTGATACCGTTGGCATAAGATTTGAAATCCAGCCTCATGTGCAAGAAAATATTGACGAAGATGATGATGATGACGACGATGAGGAGATGTCGGGTGATGATGGGGATGAAGTTGATGAAGATGATGATGAGGATGACGAGGATCATAATGATCTGGAGGAAGATGAAGTGCATCATCTTCCACATCCTGATACAGATCAAGATGAACATGATATGGATGATGATGATGATTTTGATGAGGAGGTCCCAGAGGAAGATGATGAAGATGACGAGGATGATGAAGACGGTGTTATACTTAGGCTTGAAGAAGGGATTAATGGAATTAACGTATTTGATCATATTGAGGTTCTTGGAAGAAATCATACTTTTCCCAATGAAACTCTGCACTTGATGCCAGTGGAAGTTTTTGGTTCGAGACGTCATGGGCGTACCACATCTATTTATAATCTTTTGGGTAGGAGTGGTAGCACTGCAGCTCCCTCCAGGCATCCTCTTTTAACTAGACCAACTTCCTCAGTTCACTTATCATCACAGAGACATTCAGGTGGGCAACTTTATTATAGCTTCTCAATTTACTGTAGATTTTCTATTTTTTTATTTTGATATAACAAGTAGAGACTTCATTCCAGCTGTTTTATATGCTTTCACTACAGTGTCTTTTTGGAAGTCTACATTGTATGCCTCTGACAATTCACTATTGTTCCTCAGAAAGTGTGGCCGATTTAGTTTTCTCTGATAGGAACATTGAGGGTACCTCAACGCGGCTGGATTCTGTTTTCCGGTCACTGAGAAGTGGACGTCATGGACACCGTTTGAACCTCTGGGTAGATGAGAACCAGCAAACAAGTGGTTCAGGTGCAGCTGTGATTCCACAAGGTCTAGAAGAGTTGCTTATTTCCCAGTTGAGAAGGCCAACGGCTGAAAATTCCTCTGAACAGAACACAGCTGCGGAGCTTCAACATGGAGGTGAAGTTACTCGGCAGCAGGAATCTGAAGGTGTCAGGCCAGAGGTTGCTGTCGAAGGCAATGCTAATGATGAACATGGGGATGTACCCCCAACCGAAATGACTGAAGGCTCTGAAAATGCTGATATGGGAAATGCACGTGGTGAATCGATGCAAGAACCTGATGCTTCTGCTACTCGGGCTCAGCCAGTTGAGATGCAGTTTGAACACAGTGATGCCATTGTTCGGGATGTTGAAGCAGTAAGCCAGGAAAGTGGTGGAAGTGGTGCAACTCTTGGGGAAAGTCTGCGAAGCTTGGATGTTGAAATTGGAAGTGCAGATGGCCAGGACGATGGTGGTGAGAGGCAAGGTGGTGCCGATAGGATTGCTTTGGGTGATCCACAGGCTGCTCGCTCTAGAAGAACCAATGTGTCTATTGGAAATTCTGCAACTGCATCAGCTAGAGAGACATCACTTGATCGTGTGACAGAAGTTCCAGAAAATAGCCAAGAGGCAGAGCATGATGGTCCATCGACGGAGCAACAAATTAACAGCGATGCTGTTACTGGTTCTATAGATCCTGCATTTTTGGATGCTCTTCCTGAGGAGTTGCGGGCTGAAGTTCTTTCAGCTCAGCAAGGCCAAGTTGCTCAACCTGCAAGTGCTGAACCACAGAATACAGGAGATATTGACCCAGAGTTTCTGGCAGCCCTTCCCCCAGACATTAGAGCAGAAGTTTTAGCACAACAGCAAGCGCAAAGGCTTCATCAATCTCAAGAACTGGAAGGTCAACCGGTTGAAATGGACACAGTATCAATCATTGCAACATTTCCATCAGATTTGCGGGAAGAGGTAAGTACAATCTGCGTTAGGGAACTTGTCCAGTTATATTCTATCTCGGTTAATCTAATTATTCTCTGCAGGTACTTCTCACGTCATCTGATGCTATTCTTGCCAACCTCACACCTGCGCTAGTTGCTGAGGCAAACATGTTGCGTGAGAGATTTGCCAATCGATACCATAATCGTACTCTCTTTGGTATGTATCCTAGAAGCCGTAGAGGTGAGTCATCTAGACGAACTGAAGGTTCGGGATCCAGCATTGAGAGAATTGGTGGAGTTATTGGTTCCCGTAGGTCTTTGGGAGCGAAGCTCGTTGAAGCAGATGGAGCTCCTTTGGTTGATACAGAAGCTCTACAATCAATGATTCGCTTGCTTCGTGTTGTTCAGGTATGTTGTTTTCAATATAAGTTTTGCTTGATATTGCCTAATATATGCTAATCTTGTGTTTTTTTTTTTGTAGCCTCTCTATAAGGGACAGCTCCAGCGGCTTCTCTTAAATCTATGTGCTCATAGTGATACCAGAACTGCGCTGGTGAATATTCTCATGGGCATGCTGATGCTTGATACCCGGAAGCCCATCGATGGTCTGAATGCTGCTGAGCCATCATTCCGTCTCTATGCTTGTCAAAATAACGTGATGTATTCTCGTCCCCAATCTTTGGACGGTAATAATCTTATGTTGAGTTTCTGTGAGCCAGTCTTAGTCGTGTCCTTTCTGGTGCTGTTAAGTGATATATTAATTGATCCATGATGATAATGATTTGTTTGTTTCTTCTTTTTTCCAGACAATGGTCCTGATACTTACGTTCCTGTAGCTCTTGTTTTACTTTTGCACTTCATATTGATTGTGGGACATATCTTAACAATCTGTAGATTAGGTTTACCTGAGAAATTTGGCATTTTCCTTATGCAGATTGGCTTTCACTTATTAAATTATTAATAATCAATTTTCTGTGGATATAACCATACATAAATTTATCTTGTGATCGTGCTCTAAGATTTCATCAGTGCTAACATGCATGAAAAGTTTCATTGGTTTTTTCTAACATGTGTTTCGGTTCTTTCTATTTCTATGCATTTGGACTTCATTAATGAGCTTCTCGTGGGTTCTCTTTTTGATCTTTCTCCTATTCAACTAGTTGGAATTTATTCATTAGCAGATATTTTTCTTCCACTGGAACTCATTTCCATTCTTCTTTGGGTTGATTTGTAAGGTGCAGTTGCTGTTGCCACTTTACCAATAGGAATGATGCCTCAATTATATTTTAGTTTCACTCATGCAGGCTTCATTGTTGTAGGAGTCCCTCCTTTGGTGTCCCGGCGAGTTCTTGAAACCATGACTTACCTGGCTCGCAATCATCCCTTTGTAGCGAAGATTTTACTTCAGCTTAAATTGTCTCACCAAGTCCAGCCTGAATGTTCTGATCAGTCACGTGGGAAAGCTGTAATGGTTATGGAAGAGGAGAGCCAGAATCAGGATGAGTGTTTGCCAATTGAGTTGCTATTGAGGCTTTTGAATCAACCTCTGTATCTGAGGAGCGTAGCACATCTTGAACAGGTAGTCCATTTTGTATTTAAAAAAAAAACGCTAATCCTTCTTATGTTGTCACATTGCAATTTAATGGATCTGACAATGTTCATTCTAATCCTGCACAGCTGTTAAGTTTATTGGAGGTCATCGTTGATAATGCCGAGAGAAAACAAAGTTCACCTGAGAAGTCTGCAGTATCTGGCACAGTTCCATCCGTGCCTGAGGTTCCTACTTTGGATACCACACACACTGAACCTGTTGCCATGTCACCTGGAGTTGGTGTCGCATCTGTTAAAATCGACAGTGAGAAGCCTTCGACTTCTGCTGAAAAAGATGAAAACGATGCTCGCTCAGTACTTGCTAATTTGCCACAAGCAGAACTTCGTCTTCTGTGCTCATTGCTCGCAAAAGAAGGGTATCGTTGAAGCTGCTTGTTTTTACATTTATTTGCTTTAATTTCTGCATTAATCTTTATTTAAATGAATGACCATGTATGGTGCTCTGGATGTTGTCTTATCACCTGTCTCTCTTGCATACTTTTTCCCAGATCGCTCATATGGGATTTAGAACATTTTTGTTTTCCATTTTTGTCTTCTCTGTTTTTTGCCTGCCTGCTTTCTTTTCCCTAGTGGAGGTCTGAAGGGGGGGGGTCCATTAGCGTGTTGCACTATTTTTAGCTTTGGAGTCAATATAGGTTATTTAGATTTGTTTTTGAAAGTTCTTTTAACCGTCAAAGCCACATCCTCTAACGGTGTCTATGGGTTACTATTATCTTCTTAAGCATGTGCTTGATGAGTTAAAATCTCGTTTCAATGATCCTTTACTGCTAGAATGCAACTATTTCTGTTTTTTGAATGCAGGTTGTCAGATAATGCTTACGGTCTTGTAGCAGAGGTTGTGAAGAAGTTAGTTGTTGCTGCTCCAACTCATTGTCATCTGTTTATAACTGAGTTGGCTAATGCTGTTCAAAGTTTGACCAAATCGGCAATGAATGAGCTACATGTGTTTGGTGAAGCAATAAAAGCACTCCTCAGCTTAACTTCTTCTGAAGGAGCTGCAATCTTAAGGGTTCTGCAGGCCTTAAGCTCCCTTGTGGCCACACTGAGAGACAAAGACAAGGATCAACAGATTCAGACGCTTCCCGAGGAGTATGCCACTGCTCTTTCTCAAGTCTCAGATATTAATTCTGCATTAGAGCCTTTATGGCTAGAGTTAAGTGCTTGTATAAGCAAGATCGAGACTTATTCAGAATCTTCACTGGATTTGCATGCTCCTGGAAAAATTTCGAAATCTGTGCAGTCAGGCATGATGGCTCCTCTTCCTGCTGGGACTCAAAATATCTTGCCTTACATAGAATCTTTTTTTGTGGTGGCTGAAAAGCTGCATCCTGGGCAGACAGGTTCTGGTCATGACTTGGGGATCGCTGCAGTTTCTGAGGTTGATGATGTTGGCACAAGTACTGGTCAGCAGAAAGCCCTGTGTACTTCTGGCAGAGCTGAAGAAAAGCATGTTGCTTTTGTTAAGTTCTCAGAGAGGCATAGGAAGCTGTTGAATGCTTTCATTCGACAAAACCCTGGGTTGCTTGAGAAGTCCTTTTCTCTCTTGTTGAAAGTTCCGCGCTTCATTGATTTTGACAACAAACGCGCTCATTTCAGATCAAAGATAAAGCATCAGCACGACCATCATCATAGTCCTCTAAGAATTTCAGTTAGAAGAGCTTACATTCTTGAGGATTCATATAATCAATTGCGCTTGAGATCAACTCAGGATTTGAAGGGGAGATTGACTGTTCACTTCCAAGGAGAGGAAGGTATTGATGCAGGTGGACTTACGAGAGAGTGGTATCAGTTGCTGTCCAGGGTCATTTTTGACAAGGGGGCACTGCTGTTTACAACAGTTGGAAATGAATCGACGTTTCAGCCAAATCCTAATTCTGTTTACCAAACTGAGCATCTCTCATACTTCAAATTTGTTGGCCGAGTTGTGAGTATTTAATGCACTCCCTTTGTGTTCATTGGTGATTTAGCAAGTGTTTAATTTTCTCCCATTTCTTTTGCTTTTAGGTTGGCAAAGCACTTTTTGATGGGCAGCTCTTGGATGTCCATTTCACTCGATCTTTCTATAAGCACATCTTGGGGGCTAAGGTTACCTATCATGACATTGAGGCAATTGATCCTGACTACTTTAAAAACCTGAAGTGGATGCTCGAGGTTGGGCGCACTCTTCTTATCTTTGTTTGTGCATCAAATATCAGAACTGTAGATGTTTTTCTCCCACCTTTTTTTATGTGATCATCCTTGTATTGCAGAATGACATTACTGATGTACTGGACCTTACATTTAGCATTGATGCTGACGAGGAGAAGTTGATATTATATGAGAGAACAGAAGTAATGTCTCTTCCAGGCAACAATCCATTAATTTGTGGTTTTATGTGCATCTCAATTCATGTTTTATTAAATGCAGGTGACTGATCATGAATTGATTCCAAATGGACGGAATATTAAAGTCACGGAGGAGAACAAGCACCAATATGTTGATTTGGTTGCTGAGCATCGGTTAACGACTGCTATTCGTCCTCAGATTAATGCTTTTATGGAAGGCTTCAATGAACTGATTCTGAAGGATCTAATCTCTATATTTAACGACAAGGAATTGGAGTTACTAATAAGTGGGCTCCCCGATATTGACTGTATGTTTCCTCCAGAATTGGCTTCTTTTCATCTTTCCTTTCTTACTGGCATCAAGTTTAATGAAATGTAAAAGATTGTAAACAAAAACTTTCATCGAGTGTTTTAACAGTTCAAATCAATTGTTACAGTGGACGACTTGAGGGCAAATACTGAGTACTCGGGTTATAGTGCTGCATCTCCTGTGATTCAGTGGTTCTGGGAGGTTGTGCAAGGTTTTAGCAAGGAAGATAAGGCTCGACTCTTGCAATTTGTTACTGGCACTTCAAAGGTACCCGTGGTCCTCTTATCTTGTGAAGTTAGATGTTATTTTTTTTGGTGAGCATTATAGATGTTATTTATCTTAGTCTGAATGGTTTGTCGTTATATCTCCATAGTGGTGGGTTCAAAATTCACAGCTTTGGTACACTCATGTGGGATTATCGTTCTCGGCTATTTCATCAGTGGCTTTAATTTTTCATGCTGTGAACAAAGTGTTCCTACGGTCAAAAGCTGGTTTCTAAGTGTATCTTGAATGTATCAAGGGTAATATGTGATAAGTCTTGAAGCAAATCTGGAATCAGCAGGAATTTATGTATTTCCATTTGACAAAGCCTTTTGACTGTTGAGGAATGAGCACAAACCAGCAAACCATGGCTGTTCTTCCTGTGGATGCTGGGGTTTGCCTGAGGCTGTTCTCTACGTAGATACGATGTGTACCAAATTTTTTGTTCTTTTAGGATAGTCGACTGATTAGGAGGCAAGAATGCTGACACTAGCAAATCTGCAGAAGCAAATTTCCCCTTTGTTAGTTCAACTGACTATAGTTATTCATTGTCACAATTGCAGGTGCCGTTGGAGGGCTTTAGCGCTCTTCAAGGAATTTCTGGCTCTCAAAAGTTTCAGATCCACAAGGCTTATGGAAGCCCTGATCACTTGCCTTCAGCTCATACTTGGTAATCTTCGACAACTTAGTGCTCTCTCTCTCTCTCTCTCTCTCTCTCTCTCTCTGTGTGGTGTGCGTGCGCACACTCTCTCCTACGTGTGCACGTCTAATGCCTGGCTCTGGATTTGTGTGAGCACTTGTAGTAATGGTCTAGGCGACTTTTTGTTGGTAGCTAAGCTTACATCATCTCTTGATATTTTGCAGCTTCAATCAGTTGGATTTACCCGAATATCCATCCAAAGAGCACCTGGAGGAGAGGCTGCTGCTCGCAATTCACGAAGCAAATGAAGGATTTGGGTTCGGTTAAAGACCTGGTCGGGGTTCGATTAGTCTTGTAGATAAATGCCGCAGACCGTAAAATGATTGAAGGGAGAGAATTGAGCGGGTTGGAATTTGAGATGTTTGGTCATACATGTTTATATCACTGTACAGTTGTATAATTGCTGCTCAAAAGCATATGGCAATTTTTTTTCGCTTTGCCATCTATTTCCTTGACATTTGCACTCCACAATTTGATTATATTTTAATTCTCAATTTCCTTTTCTATTTTTTTGCTTGACAATCATGCTCTTACAATCCTAGTGCTCTTCCTAAAATTGGGATCAAGGCACATCTAGATTCTTATTTGGTGAATTTTTAATATAGCTTTTGATGTTTTTAATTTTTCGCAATTGGGTCCTTGAATTGTATTATTTTTTCGTTCATGCTCATTAATATAATCTGTAAATGGACACCATAGATTTACCGCATCAGCATTACGTTTCTGGTGTTGACTGGTCTATGCGTTAAATTAATATAAGCGCAATATTTTTCTGAAAGGAAAAGACATTATCATTCATGTGGGAGCGAAACTTATGATTAATTTATGTCTTTGACACTTGGCAATTCGTGCGAAGAGATGCCTCTTGACATTAAAGACGCCGGTGAGGCTGCTACAGCAGGCATGTCAACTTTGTCTACCAGTTGTCATGTTGAATCATCCCTCTTCCTTTTATTGTTATTAGAAAGGGTACTTCATTGCTATTAAAAAAAAAAAGATCCCTCTATTTCCACACTTTAAATGGATATAGCATAACTTAATTTATTGATTTCACGAAAATAACCGCAAGTGAACTAATTGACGAAAGTCACAAGGTAGAAAGGGTGAAAGTGGGTATTTATTGAAAATGCAAAACTCGCACATTGTTATGAAAATACAATATTGTTCGTATTGGTCAAAATAATGTCGTTTCACACCATCACCTTGCGTTATTTTCAGTTCAATTTTGTGCCAAGTTCATTTCCTCCATACTCGTTAATGCAATAAGGCTGAATTTTGTGAGAGTTTTTGTAATGAGTTTGAGAACCTTATCAGTAATCTTTGTTAGTTAACACATCTTGAATCTAAAATATAATCATATTGAGCTTATTACTTTAACCAAAGAGCTCCACTCAAAATAGGACTTTAAACCTCGTAATTATAAATGACGGGGAGTTACCAAAAGTTTAGATCACACTAAACAAATTAAAAAATTCAAGTACTACATTGAACATTAAGTTAAAATTTACGGACTGTTTGGGTCATTTTCCCATATTTAAGGTATCAATCTTACTATCAACAAGGTATCGGGAGGGCTATTTTAAACAAATTTAAATTTAAGGGTGATTAAGAAAGATATTAACAGGGATGGAAATAAAGTTAAAAAGAATTTTGAGATAAACACTCAGCAATCCCTAAAAAATTATGAAACAGCTTACAACAACAGATCAACAGCTCACAGAGTCAATTTTTTTTTTAAAAAAGTGTTGACTTCTGGACATTAAATAGCGGTGTGGTCAAATCCTTCGTCCCTCTCCCTCCTCCCTCCCTTCCTTTCTCCGCCATTGATGGCATTCTCGCTTCTGGCGTCGTTCCCGCCGCCTCCCGCTCGCCTCCTCCGCGGCTCGAGCCGCCGCCGCCGCCGTTCTCCTCTCCTCGCGACGTCGCCGGTCCCCCTCCCCGGCGGCCTCCCTCCCTCCCCGGAGCTCCCGCCACTCCAGACCCGCCGCCGCAGTGCCGCTCGCCTTCGACGGGCCCCGGCGGCGGAGCTCCGAGCCCCCAGCTCCTCCTCCGGCGGCGGCGGCGGCGGCGCCCCTCCGGCGTCTCCCGACGGTAAGGTGGCGATCCTTGTCTCCGCGGCGGTCACCGTCGCGTTCGCCGTCGCCAATCGCGTGCTCTACAAGCTCGCTCTCGTCCCCATGAAGCAGTATCCTTTCTTCCTCGCGCAGGTCACCACCTTCGGGTCAGTTTTCTCGCCCCGCGCCGGTTCTGAAGTGGAATATCTTCAGTTTATAGTGTCTTTTCGTGTTTGAAGTGATTTCATTTTGCTACTACTTCAATCATCTCATGGCCACGTTGTCCATCAAATGCTACATTGCCACGTCCAGTTCATAGAGCAGCTGTGCTGAGCATGACTTCTTGTTCGCGTCATTCTCGCTTTCCTCAACCAATTCGTAAAACCTACTACCCTTCAATGATGTACGTGCCTATTGGTAAATCACAGGTATGTGGCAATATATTTTTCGATTCTTTACATCCGCTATCGAGCTGGGATAGTTACTGGCGAGATGCTAGCATTTCCCAAATTGCGGTTTGTGGCCATTGGAATGCTTGAAGCCCTGGGAGTGGTTGCTGGGATGTCTGCCGGAGGTACTATACGACATCTTTGCAAAGGACTAATTATTTAGACGAATTGCGTGGCTCTATTGGTTTTTTAAAAGGTTGGAATTTATTGGTAGTCTGCAAAACTGGTATGGATGTTATCGCAGTCTACTGTGTAGAGGAAGAATGATCTCATTCATTCTTGCTAGTAAGGAAAAAAATTTAGTCTTGATTCATCCAACTAAGCATTGCCAAGGAACTAGGGTAAATTCCAAAGGCTTTTATTTTATTCTCGGGTCTAATTTTGTTCAGGCACTGCAATTTTCAAAACTTTTCGTTTGGAATAGTATTGATTGAGGTTGCTCCATTTTTCAGTTACAAACATAGCAGGAAGCTGACATGACACAAGACTGAGGCTTAATGTGGCACTTTTATTCATGTGCCATGCCGTGCAAGCTTCCATTAGGTTTTTGATGAAAGAGAGACAGAGTTTGCACAATGAAAACCATGTTAGACTTACAGTGAACTGACTTAAAAGATTTGAATTTGTAGCAACCTGATCAAAAGTCATGAGAAACTTGAATGGCCAAGACAGTAATTTACCTTGAAGAGTCATAATAGTGGACTCAATTTGCTTGCTACAAAACCTTTAAGTCATAATAGTAATTTACCTTGAAGAGTCGTAATAGTGGACTCAATGTGCTTGCTACAAAACCAAAAAGAAAGCTTTAGAAGATAGATTACTGTCTACATTTTCTTTTGAGAAGATAAACAAGGCGGTGCAGCTACACAAAGTAAAGTATAAGAAAATTAAAAGCGTTTGTTGAGGAGAAAAAGTCTATATGGCACTTTTAATAACTAACAAGTTAGAATTCTGAAACTTCATATCTTTTGCAGCAATGCTCCCTGGACCCGCCATACCCATATTGAGCCAGGTATTTTGATTTTGTGAAGATATTTGAGCTCAAACTCCTGTCTGAACACGTGCTTATGAAATTTGTTTTGTCCATCTGGGTTTACGAGTGCCCAGATTGTTACATTGTTAATGAACTATGTTGGAAGATAGAAATGAATGAGTGTGCAGTCAAGTTTTTTGGACATCTGCAAGGCAAAAACCATGAAAAAGCAATTGTAAATAAGACTCTACTGACTTGTTTTTTTTTGGTAAGGTAAGTAGTGACTCTACTGACTTGTTCTGTTTTACTTACGTAAAAAAACAATAAATTATCTCTTAGAAAACCAAAATGTCACTGGAATGGTTTGCATATCATCTGGTAACAATGGCTTTCTTTTTATCCTCTCTGTTGCAGACTTTTTTGGTGTGGCAACTGACTTTCTCAACTGTTCTTCTGGGTAGGAAGTATTCATTAAATCAAATCGCTGGCTGCTTACTTGTAGCTGCTGGTGTAGTAGTGGCTGTAGCAAGGTATCAAAATCTCTTTTTGTTGGCTATGGCTCATGCAAGTTATCAAATCATCTTGTTGATATGAAGTATCAGGTTTTTCTTGTTGCAACGTTGGCCCTCTATATGCACGGAATATTATCCTATTAGACTGGACTTTCATTTTTTTTTGTTCAAATAAATTTGCAGCAAATTTTTCTTTTTAATAGTAAAAGATCTAAAAATGTGTCCTCTGTCAAGGTTAGAACTTTTAATAGATATTTTGCCTCGTTTTAAGACACTGCTGTTTCTAGACTTGTTATCATCCTCAGTACACTCTAGTATGGTAGTCCTAATTGTATTGCTCACGCTCATGTTGCCCCGCCGCCCGATCCATCTTCATATGTGTTATCAACACCAACGTGAAGAAAGCTATTTCAAATGTGTCTTGAATTTTAACTATGTAGGAAAAATGCTTCAAGAAATTTTAAAGGCAATTCTTGTAGATCTAGCCTTAAAATTATTGAACTGCTCGTAAGTACTCCTAGGAGCTCCATCAATCACATATAAATCAATCCACCATAACTTGAAGGTACATGACATATTGAATTGAGATAATTATTACCCGTATCACATTCTATTGACGCTAACAGTAATTCTAGTGGATGTTTGTCTTGATTTTTTTTTTTTTTGGAAAGCTACCAGTAATAGCTCTATTGTAACTCGTTGATAATCTCTCTACTCATGAATTTTCCAGTTGTTTAATGTTGTTTGAACAACATTCACTTTTCATCACATTGCTTCGACTTTCTGCTGGGCTAATCTAATCATCAATAGTGAATGGGGAGGAAGAAAAGCATTTGCTCAATGATGTTCCTCCATTATTCTCATTTGGGATCTTTAGCAATTACGTCTGGTTGCTATATAAATGACTCACTTTTCATCACATTGCTTCCTCCATTATTATTGTGGATTGACTGGTCATGTTTTGTTGATGCTCAATACACAATAATTTCACTTAGGAAGGAAAAGGAACCAGTAAGTCCTATGCAACATTCCAAAGAAATCCAATTTTGTCTCTAGGTAAGGAAGCATGGACGGTGAAGTACTGTGGGATCACCACCAACTTATTCAATGGCTTAAACATGTGTAGGTAATTCAATATTCAAATACTCCGACACTCCTTCTCATGTGTCGTTCGTAGTCTCATGAAGACGGAACTTAACATTTAAATACTCTAACAAAGAGTGCCATGGGTATGACAGATGCTTCCATTGATATGAGAATTAGCCAACAGCTGATATAGCTTTATTGGTTTTTTGATTTTACTTGTAATGCCTTGGTTGTAAAGGTATAATTACCACTTGCGCCTGGGAAGTCTTGAGTTTGAGTTGTGGAAGCAGCCTCTTCATCAAAAAGCAAGAGAAGGCTGTGTTTGTTAGATGACCCTGCATTGGGGGGAGGGAGCCTTGTTGCTCGGGAACGCGCACTTTTATTTGGTTGTTCCATAAGTTACCAGCATTTTCCTGTTATGTTTTTCAGTGGGTCTAATTCTGGTCAGATTTTATCTGGAATTGAGTTTGCATGGCCATTGGTGATGATTGCTTCCAGTGCTTTTCAAGCTGGCGCTTCTATTATAAAGGTTAGAAAGGGAAAACCTCTCAAAGTCTGAACAGATTTTATGCTTATACCGGCAAAACGGTAAACGTTGAATTTCTTCAATGGACAGGAATCTGTTTTTATTGAAGCTGCAAGACGCCTTAAGGTAGATGGTCCGCTAAATCCCAGTATCCAGTTTAGGTGAAATTGGCAAACTAATTATTAGATGTCTCTAACTTATATCCTTTCAGGGAAAATCACTTGACATTTTTGCCGTGAATTCTTTTGGATCTGGGTTTCAGGTAATTCTCATTGTCTGCATTGAACTTTCAGTAGAACTTTGTCATCATAACAGTTGTGATGGTAACTACCAGGAGAAAACTGTGTATGGAGTTGAGTCCCACAGTCTGATATAAATTCTCAGTCAAGTGATGGAAACAGCTCTTTTTTGTTGAAGAAGAGTGACAGTGTAATAAATCTATGCCTTAGAAACTGAAGATGACCATGGTATATAAGCGTACAAATGTCATGGTGCAATATGGATGTGTATATTGTCTATCCTCTGGTGACGGCCAAGTATCACACTTCCCTGGATACAGTAGACAATAGGTAAGCCCGTGCCAAATCTTATGTTGTAAATAGTAGCTCATCAGAGACAAAGTAGCAAATAAAGACTTGGTCAGTTTGGGGAACTCTAATATCACTTCATTAGTTGACTCTTTACAACCTTGATTATTGAATTGTTTGATTGTTTCTTTCTTTAGGCTTTTCCACAAATTTTTTTTGACCTAGAGGGCAATGTGTGAGAAAATATATTGTTGAAGGGTAAATTACTACCATTTCATGTAAATTTTGTCATGGTGCAAAAATATTGTCACTGAAGATAGGTACATGTACAGGGCAAAACGAAAAAGATGGTTTGTACATGTCGCATTCACACTTAAGGGAAGGTGAAAGAATCCTCGGTTTTTTTATTTTTATATTTTGCCATAACAAGAATTCTCATAGTGGATGAAAGATATTCAAAGATTTTCCAGTGCGAGATACAGTTGTCATGATGATGCATCTCACTGTTCATTTTGATGTCCTTCATTTTCAGGCTCTTTTTGTGCTTCTTTTTCTGCCTTTTCTGTCAAATTTGAAAGGCATACCATTTGCCCAGCTTCCTCTGTATCTGAAAGAAGGAGCTGGTTGCTTTCTAAACATTGGAACCAACACCACTGGTAAGCTCTCCCATCTTTAGGTAGTCCTCTGAAAGATATCTTGTTGAAATTCTGAACAGGGCACAGCTGTGTTTCTTGATATTTATTTCTATGAACCATGCTATACCATTACATCTGCGCAACCACTGACAGAATTCCTCATCCATCAGATGAGGGTCACCACTTATCCAATGTGGACAATCCATACATCAAATGTTGGTCATGTCCATCCATCTCATCTTCACCAAAGTTTTGATCTCTTTCTTTTCAATGAGCAAGGTTTAGGGACAATCATCATTCTGTTAATTCAGTTAACTTTTGAAATTTTCAACTTCACTCTAGTAAAAAAAAATTATGTTCACATTTTTCACATTAACTTCAGCTACATCTACTCTCATCTTTGAGAACTAGAAATTATTTTGTTTTTTCTGAATTTGGAACCCGTTGGGCATCTTCTCATTTTTTGTGGAAAGTATGCACACTAGTAGGTAGCATTCAGTTATCAGGAAAAAGACTATGAACTCTTAACCTATGAAAAGCTTTGGATCAGCTTTCCTACACGAACCATTTTGCTAGGTATGTCCTGAGGCGAAATGGTAGAAATCTTTTGCTAGGATTAATATGCTTACTATTTTAGTATATTCCTCATGAATTTATGTATAATCGTGCTATACTATAAGATACTTTTGACTTTGTACAGCCTATGTACCTCATTTGATGTGTTCCCATTTCAATTAACTTCTTTCATCCAGCTTATATTGAACTCATTTTTTCAACTGTGCAATGGTAAAAATCTTTTGCTAGGATTAATATGTATACTATTTTAGTGTATTCCTCATGAATTTATGTATAATTGTGCTATACTAGAAGATACTTTTGACTTTGTACAGCCTATGTACCTCATTTGATGTGTTCCCGTTTCAATTAACTTCTTTCATCTAGCTTATATTGAACTCATTTTTTCAACTGTGCAATATGTTCAAGGTTGTGATGGGGCACCATGGCTTCCATTGATTTTTGTAACTACCAACATTATCTTCAATATATCGTTGCTCAATCTGGTGAAGATTTCTTCTGCTGTTGTTGCTTCTCTTGCCGTAATGTTGTCAGGTCATCTCTCTCTATCTCTCTCTCTCTCTCTCTCTCTCTCTCTCACACACACACACACACACACACACACACACACACACACACACTAATGTGTGCAGATGCTTTTGTCATTGTACGCATCCGTGCATGTAAATATCTGACTGACTCTCTCTGTCTGGCAGTTCCCATTTCAATTTATGTCCTTTCTTGTCCATTGCCATATCTCCCTGAAGGTGCGAGCTTAAGTCCCTTTTTTGTGATTGGCGGAATCATTCTTGTTCTAGGTCTTCTTCTTTACAATGTTCCCCAAAGGCAGGCTGCAAAAAGTGATTAGCAGAGACTTATTCCTCGTGAAAAAATGATAGCCTAGACCCTCAACTAGTCCACCGGCATTGTTTTGTTCGATCAATCTGGCTCTTTTTCAAGTGTAAATGTGGCAAAGATAGGACTACTCTTTAGGTAGATTTGCTCGAAAGAAAGCTACTGAACCTACACATTGCATATCAAGTTTGTTCTTGTATAACTTCCAATTATTATTCCATATTATCGTGCACAGTGTTCATGAAGTAATGATGGTTAGACTGAAATCAAATGGCTTCACTGTGATGACCTGATGTTGACGTCCTACTCCCAGCTCTTCAAGTTTATGATTGACAAGATTTTATTTGACAATCAATTCTAACTAACAATGGTAATTATTATCCTGAATTAAATTTTAAAATCCTATAATCAGTCCGCTCATATCATTTGTTCATTGATTCATTTTTCCATTTTGATTGGACATGTTTGAAACCGAGTTACCTGGAGCGTGGATCGCTCCAATATGTAAAACAAAAACGGGAATTTCGGAACATCCCTTGTCAAAAGTATGGTCCCACAGGTGTAGGCTTCTTTTGAGGACGAAGTTATAATAAGACGTGATTTATTAGCTGTGATTTGTTAGCTATGGTCAGATAATATAGGTAGTATGATGTACCTCAAACACATCTAAAGTCTCTAAATTTCACGTTAAAAAATTACTCTTTATATATGTTCTCTAATACAAAATATTGGCATAAAGCATATATCTTTGGTAAACAACATGATTATTTGTATTGGAATGTTCAGAATGCAAAGTGCATATTAAAACGAAGATTGCAAATGAAATAGTGCATGCTGGAGACCTTGGTTCAACTTAGAAATTTCTACGATCCGAGGATTTGCAATTAAGAAAATGTTAATTTTTAGATGCAATATAGGTCTTTGAAGGTCCACTTATTTGAAGTTCTAGTCAAATTTCACATAATTTACGACTCAAAAGTTTTGATCTGATTTCACGATCCAAACTTCTCAAATCCCATACCAAGGAAAGAAATCGTTGCGCACAATTTTTGGCAAGTCATATTGCGAGGGGCCCTAAATATTACAAACTCATTCTTTTCCTGAAAGTATTCAGGGCAAATCCGTCAGCAGTGGATTGTGCAGTGAAACATCGCTTCTGATGTCCGACAGATCAGAAGGTGCTGGAAACGTTAATCACAAAATTGCAGCAGATGGGCAGAAAATGTACAGCTCTAACTGGGAAAAACGTTCATCACAAAAAATTTGCAACCTAGTCTTGACGATGTTATGTTCCCGAGCTCCGACAATGGTTCGTTTACCAGATATAATATGACCATATTGCAGAAAAATTGAGGTACATCAACCAAAAGAGTCACAGCTCGAGTCTTCACACACAATATCCCTAATTACCGCAATCAGAGCATGCGGTAACATCAATATTTGCTGAAAATGCATTGATTGAGTACTTTGGCCGTGTTTTAGGAGTAGCCTTACAGGTGCTTGGGCTCAGAATCCAAAAGGTTAACAGTGGCTCAAAGTAGGATTAACATCTAAACGCCGAAAGGAGAATAACATTGGTCTAGTGAAGTTGCAATCTCACATGAAGCATATACGAGTTTTACGTAATATGTAAGATCATAATCAACTAGCCTTTTGTTACATTATAAAACCTGCAACTCTTCCGGTAAAACAAAACCGCGCCGTCAACGTAATGGTATTTACTCCCCTCTGCCTCAAAATTGCTCAAACAGCAGCCATGCATCATAAGATATTCACGGAACGATAAGCTCACTCCTTCAATGCTTTCTCTGTAAATAGGACCAAGGAAATTGTCATGAGAGAGAGAGAGGATATTAGCAAAAATAGTGTACACTCTCTCGTTCCAAATGTTCTTTCAGACGAAAAGGAGAAAACAAGAAACAAAGAGAGAGAATTGCATGCTGTATGAATAACATGCTATAATTTGACAAATAAGAAAACGGAAAAGGAAAGGTCCCGCACAGTAAACATGAAGAGTGACTAACAGAGGTAATATCAATTTCCTCTCAGTCCTAAAAAGTCTTATGCACAAATTGGATGAGTGGCAAAGGAAGTTGGTCAGAGTGTGGGCAAACTAAAAACGAAAGCAACTACTAAAACAAGAGTACATATTCAAGAGTACCTTGCGCTTCTTAAGTTTTCTCATCCCCCTGCTACCACCACCGAAGCCAGACATCTTTTCACCAGCATCCTCCTCTAAAGGCAAGGTTTTGACTTCATCGTAAAAGCTGTCAGCAAGGCCAAGCAACCTGGCAAGGACAGGAGAAGAAAGGTCAAAATCATTGAAAACACAAATATGATGACAATTTCAAATTGAATTCCACCACAGGATGTAGAAAAACATGGGTGTAAGTCACAAAAGAAATATATTAATTTAGCTCATTATAAGCACATACCCATTTCTTGACTTCAACAAGTGCTTCTCCTTCTTTTTCTCCAACTTCGTAACAGGAGCTCGCATGAAAAGCTCCTCTTCTCGCCTTGCACGCTCTTCCCATTTTGCCTTATATGTAGCAAGCTCCCTACTTTCGGTCCCAATAACTTCACGAATCTGCATATATCATCATCAGCCACATCAGAATCATAGAGTGACTAAATAAACAATCAAAGAATCCACTACTTTATGGGCTGACATTACACAAGTAAATTATGTAATGATGCTTTTACATGATATAAAAAGATACTCAACGCAAGTAGAATAGCTCAATATAGCTGCATAAAATATCAAAAAAGAATGAGGGGAAGATGTTGTGCAAAATAAAAAAGCAGGGTTAATTATAATCCCCCTAAACCCAACCTATGGAGTTTGTTGCAACACTTCATCATTAATATACCATTTCAAATACCCACCCCACCCAAAAGGCTTAAAAGAAAACTTCAACTGTTAATCTTACACAAAATAAAAAATGACCCAGATACGCTGAAAATAATAAGATATTGAAATGCCCTTTCAGATTCATTAAAAAAAATTTGCGCATTTTCTTACCGAAGATAAGATTGATTTTGAAGACTATTCATCAATTTTGCGACAGTTCCGAATCTCACTTCTTTCTTTAATTGTGGGGAGGGACAATATCAACCAAAATTTTATATGATTTTCAATGCAAAGTTCATATATTAGCTGATAACTACAAATAAAAAGATAGTAAATAAAGCTATTCAACAAAGTAAATGACATATTAAATGTGTTGAAGCTCACATCAATCTTTATGTAAAAATGTACGTTCCTTCTTCTCAGGGAATTCTTTTTCTAAGGGGATTAAAAGAACGTCCAAAATAATTGTGCGTCTATTTACAACAGTTTGAAAGATCGTGAATGTATTTGCAAGAGATTTGGAAAACATATATCCGGCAAAAGAGAATTTCATCCTCCCGTATCACGAGATGAGGATGTGCTGCTTCATCAACCCAGGAAAAGCACTACCGAGGATAGCAATCCATCACATCATTAAAGGACACAGTCTTACCTCTTCAGGTCTACCCTGCAAATCATCCATCAGTTCCCTCACATAGTCACTCTGCCTAGCTTGTCGTAGAGTCTCTTTCTCCTTTCTTAAAGCATTTCTTTCTTGCCTTGACATCTTATCCTCCCCCATTGAAGCTGGGGCAAACTTGGGAGGCTTATAAATGCTGCCAGTGCCCTAAATCATATGGCAGTTGATTTAGAAGTCGGACAGCATATTCTCTTCTTCAATTGGGTTGCCATAAAAATGAATAAAGCAGAGCTCAAGGAGAACATTTGGCTAGAAATATTCACCTCAGCAGTCGTATCTGATTTGCTGACAAGCATGTCCGGGTTTGGACGATACTTCAACAAATCTTCAGTTCTCCGAGGAGCACCTGTTTCCTTTTCATTTAAGGCAGTGCTCTCTGCAGCACCTCTCGCAACTGTTGTGAGTTTCTGAATTTGGTATTGGAGTTTCTTGTCAATGGGTCGGATCTGATTCGGCAAGAAGATATGGATTCCATAAGTACCACAGTTTAGGCGGTAGAAACCCAAACAAGAAGCAATAGGAAATGCGAACCTTTTCCAAAAATAATCTCATCTCAACAAGGCTCCGAACAACAGGATGACCGTCAATAGAAAGTCCTTTTGCCTTGCGTAGCAAATAATACACGAGTGACTGGCAATAGCTTAAAAGAAGTAGGTGTTTTGCTTCAAGGTAGCTTATCCCTTCTGCTGTTGGAAATTGACGCGCTTTTACCTGGCATATGGTACAACTCCAAATCAATTATAGCATAAAATCAAGGAATTGTATTACTCCGGCACTCAAACTAAGTTCCAAAGCAGAAGACACAATCATCGCTATGGCAACCTGATGATAGATCTCATGACCAAATCAAAAAACAGAGATAATAGAATCACACACACACACACACACAAAAGAAGCTGATGAAGTGCTCCTTTTTCAACTATTTGTGCACTGAAAGAGGTCATATGACAACCACCCAATTGGGCTCCTAAATCTCGCCTACCTTTGCAGTTAAAGCTTGCACCTTAGCTTTCACCGTATCCAGCCCTTCTTTTATTTCCTTCAACACCGCAGCCAACTGCGGGGCTTCTCTGAACAAAAACAAGAAATCCATCATCACAAATTGTTGCTAAACCTCGCAAAACCCAACAACTATCTCAAAGGGAAACACAAAACAAAAAAAAAATGACACAATCGTCCTAGCTAACTCTATAAACATGAATTCTCATCAAATTTCGTTTCAGACCCCTCCTGCAGAGAAACAAAAGGCTACCCGAAAACAAACTCACTTGTCTACGGTTTCTTTGTCGGGTAAACTGCCTGTCTCCTCCATGGTTCGGCCGGCAAAAAACCCAGACCTGTCATAAGTTCCCCGAACCAAAAAAAAAAACACAAACAAAAGCAAACAACATCAATCACCTAACCGACGAGGACACGGTTCCAGCACATACAGATAAAGACAACAGAGAACCCCACCTAAAAGCAGAAGGAGAGAAACTGAGACTCTCTGACATAAACCCACATGAACCCAGAACTTAAAAGGAAGGAGGGAACGAGGCAGCGACGGAGGCAGGGTCAGAGACGAACCGATGGGGAAGTTGCAGGAGGGACGGTGGGCGAGCGTGGGAGCAAAGAGAGGATGTTCTGGTCTTTGTGTCTTGCTCTGCGGAAGATGGGAGCGATTGGTTGGTTTGGGCCTTCCAAAACAATGGTAAGCCCGGCCCACTTTCTGCTATGAGCATTGTCAGCTGTCATCCCCAAAAACATATTTACATAAATTGTATATCAGCTACACATATTTTTCTTTTGGGTCCGACATACATATACATATTGATCCAAAAAAATACATAAATATATAATTATATAAATGTAAACGTATATTTATATATTTATCTACATATATATGTGTGTATATATTTTTAACGATATAGACGATGAAATAGTCGTGTAGTAACTTCAGCACGTAAAAAAAAAAAAGACGACTCATCAAAGAAATTAATGAAAGATTACTACTAGGGGATTTTGTTTATAGAAGATGTTTTAATACAATTTTCTTCAGTTATTTCCTACATTAAAGTTAATTATTAGATTTTCCTGACAAAATGAAAATATGTATCTCAACTTAAAGATTTAGGATCTATTTGACAAAAGTACAATTGATTTACAACTTTTTTTGGGAATTTCCCAGCTACTTTCTGCTATGTTGTAGTTGATCTTAAACTATCGATCCATTTAAAACACGAACCAAGCATGCATGTGCGGACTCTCAAGACTTGTATGTCACCCTCATGTTGAAAAATTACAAAGATGGGCAAATTGCCAAATTGTGTTTCGACAAGGACCGGACAGGAGCAAGTAAAATCCATCGATCTGAAGCCCCATCGAGAGGAGAGCATTACACCTAAAGACACCTCCATTTTTCCTTAGGATGCTTATCTTGGTTCGACGTTTTACTAATTCATCGCCGTAACAGCTTCACGTTAGGCTGCTCGATGGGGTCACTAATCTTTCTCCAAGAACGGACATAATCGCGAATTGGCCATGAAAGATGCTAAGCACATTAACCGTTGCTTTCATGAGCCACATTTGAACTCACAGTTAATCCCTGAACATTCTCGTAGTTTTGATGCCTCAAGCGTTGCAAACGGGAGCTTTTGCCCTCAGTTGTCATGGAGCACACACTGGCCTAGTACAGTACCAATTCCATATACCGAAACATGCGTCCGAAGAACCAACTCTAGAAAATCCCTCAAAGAATTCGTGACCAGTGACCACCAACTAATCAGCCATTTATGTCCAGATGAACTTGATCATCAGCCCTTCTCTACTGCCAAGGGAAGCGATAATAGTTCGAGCTCTTGACAGATATTAGTCAGCAAAATCGCTTCAATTCGTTTTCAAAACAAACTTCGCTTAAATAGACTAGAAAGCAAAAGACTCCGAAGAAACATGCTAATCCAAGAGCAAGACAAACTCTTAAATTATCTTTTCATTGTCCAGCCGATGGGGACCTAAAAATGTGTTTTGGATCTGGGACAACTAGAGGAGCTAATTTGTAAGGTACCCCTAATTAGTACATCCAAAGAGCAACTAGCAAAGGAATAACAGTAAATGATTTGTATTCTGCAAGCAGTTCGATAACTGTACATTTAATAGCACAAGCAGAAAAAATTACTGGACACGTCCCACTTGACCGAACCCTGAAGCAAGTAGTGTCCACTATAACTTGTACACCAAACTTGGTTCAGCCTTCAGCTATCAAAGCTCCAGGGTCAGCTTTCGAGAAACTAACGAGACTGTTGTTTGGATGAATGCCGGTTCCAGAATCTGAGTTGTTTACCTCGCCTTCACACTGATTCAGAACATCATACGTCACTTTAAAAACGATACAATCACCAGATAACAGTAACAAAACTTGTTCGAACAAAACATGCCTGTTCAGCTGAGTTAAGAGAATGATCCTGGGTTCTCTTGGAAAGATCCCTCAAGGTCCCCTGCAAAATCCATCAGGAAAATTTGGCCCAAAAAATAAGTCCATTATGAAAGATACTGCGAAAGCTAATTGATGGGTATGAATTGGGAAGAACAAGACCAGTCATTCAGAATCAAAAAGACCCTACTTCAGAGCGACTTCAGGAATCAGAAGAAAACCTATTGGAAGTTCAACCCACTTTATTTAATGCCTTTTTTCTAACGCCACAACACCTTACTTAAGTCGACCTTATCAACTTTGTCCAATTTTACCCATCATTTAGTATACAGTGAAAGCTAGAAGAGCCAACAAATCCCAGAGCAATGTCAGTATAACACTTAGGGTGCGCATGAGAACCATTCTCTGCCCCGGCACAATTTCTGAACAGAAATGGTTTTTTTTTATTCTGTGCCCGGAAACAATTTCTGAGTATTTTAAGGTGTTTGATAAACTGTCCAAAATTTCTATTCCTAGAGTAGAAAAGAATAGAAATGCGTTTGGAAACTACACAAAATTTCTGTTCCCAAATAATATTTTAATAATATTTTGAATTGTTTAATTTTTTTTTCTTTTTTGTGTTGTTCTTCTTTGGCCATGGCCGGTCGCCGGCGACCGGCGGCCGGCCACAGCCCAGGGCCGGTCGCCGGCGACCGGCGGCCGGCCACAGCCCAGGGCCGGCGAGGGCGTCACGGCCCTCGCCGGCCGCCGGCGGAGGCGAGGGTCGCCCTCGCCGCTTGGGCGAGGCTGACCCTCGCCGTCGCGACCCACAGCAAGCCTCGGCCTCGCCGTGGGTCGCGACGGCGACCCTCGGCCTCGCCGTGGGTCGCGACGGCGACCCTCGGCCTCGCCGTGGGTCGCGACGGCGACCCTCGGCCTCGCCCAGATCTGGCGAGGCCGAGGGTCGCCGTCGCGACCCACGGCGAGGTCGGCTTCGCCGTGGGTCGCGACGGCGAGCCTCGGCCTCGCCCAGATCTGGCGACCGTGGGTCGCGACGGCGAGCCTCGGCCTCGCCCAGGCGGCGAGGGTCCAGCCCTCGCCCTCGCCGGCCCTGGGCTGTGGCCGGTTGCCAGTGCCGGTCGCCGGCGACCGGCCATGGCCAATGAAGAAAACCAAATCAGAAATAAGAAAACAAAAAAAAGAAAGAAAAAAAACTGATTCTCAAAATTGTGCCGAGAAACAAGAAGCAACTTTTTTTTACTTCTTGTTTCTCTTCCAAAACTGTTTCTCGGCACAAACTTTTGCAAAAATGTGCCCGGGAACAAGTGCGTTTACCAAACGCATTTCTGTTCCCAAACTATTTCTGGGAACAAAAGAACAGAAATTTTTACTATTTGGCACGTTGCCAAACGCACCCTTAGTGTAGACTATAAAATAGCAGGGCAAAGAACAACTCAAAAGCATGGAATACAGAAATCCAAAAGTGCCATAGACTGCATGCAGTTAAATCGTGATGTGTAAGTGCTTCCCCTAAACACTGAACTTGCGATAATTTCAATAGCCAGCTCAAGTGAAGAAGATGATGACAGAAGATATGAACTTAGAAATGCTAATAATGAAAAGGCAGCAGTTAGGTGATCAACAAGAACCACACTCTCCATTTACTCTACAGTCTTCACTGTAATCAGCATCAAACTACCATAAGAACATCTATCAAAATGACAGCACCAGACTGGACTCTTCCTTAGAATTCACTGAGCGGCAAGAGTGTTCCGTTCGGCTAGTAGCTATTGGTATATATCTCAAAGAATTGAATCTGGACGCTATGAATATGCTAGGAATCTATACATGTACAAACTTGTAATGAAACCAAAATCCAAATTTCTTTGCATCTCCATGATATAATGACCCAGATTGAAAGCTATACTGATACACATCAGTTTTCTTCAAAAAGTCACTACCACAGTGATAAAAAAAGTTCACTTGGCAAAAATCTTTTGGAAGCACTTTGGAGGATTGAATGAAGGCAAAAAAATCTCTACTTCTAAAAGAAATATGTGCAACAAAACCTTGGGAGGCCATGAAAATGACATTTAACCGGCATTCTATGAGCTCCTCATAAAATAGCAGAACCTATGTACATTCTTTTCCTGAAGTTTGCATTTAAACTCAACGCAATTAACCATTTTTCTTCTTTTTTCCTACTACTGTGAATTTGAGAGACAGATTGAAGTTTACAGCAGTCCAAATGCTTGGAGATGCAATCATCTCTCAACTCTCTTATATATTTAATACATTAATCTATCAAAAAGCAATGGACATGCATTACACATTCCTTGAAATTAATGTTGTACAGAAATTATTGACAACAATTAAAAGGCCAAAAGAAAAGCTCCCCAAGGATTATATATTCTGTAAAAGGTCAAAACTCCATTCAATAAAGAGCCTGTCCAAATATCCAGCGCTTGGAGAAATGAAATTGTGATATTATTCCCATAAGATGTTCTTCGCTCAAGAGAAGGAAATGCATTAAATTTAACAGCCCTAACATTTGCATTACAGTCCTTCAGTAACAGATTTGCGAATAATATTTAAGAATTTTGGCAAATAATAAACTTTGAAACATAGCATCCCTGAGTTGAATCTCGTACATAGGCACCAATATCCAAAAGAGAGCTCCAACAAGTAGCATGCAGGGCACTCAACAAAGTATAGACAATTAAACATCCTAAATGCCATTAAAATATCAAAAACAGCACAACAGGCCAACCAGTTGGTAGCTCAACAAAGCCATCAGCTCAGCTCGAATTCATGGGTAAATAACATGAAATTTTAAAAGTCAATGAATGACATTTTCCCATAAACCTTTTGTCTAATTCTATAACTTCAACAAGAAAATCAGGGCAATTCAGACAGTATTCACCTATTCGGCAACTCAAAACAGTTCCTATAAGAAAAAATTGAGAACCGACGCAAGAGCATAGCTATGCACACTCTCATAAACACAACCATGTTGCACAGATACACATGCATGTACATGCAAATGTGGTGTGGACATAAGAAGAGGGTCGACACCACCGAGTAGGAAAGCTACTAGCAAGGCAATTACTACTCGCTTCTCCTAAGTCCTAAAGGCCAGATTAATGCAATTCTTGCAATATGCTAGCCCAAGGCAATTTGTGATGACAAGAAATAAGGTTCACCAAGGCTTGATGAAGTATCATGAATTCATGCGACATATAATGTCAAATTTTAACAACAAAATATTTGCAAAGAGACCACAAGCATGCAATGCCATTCTTAATAATGGATAAGATACAAACCCTGTTTGCCCAAAATAGACCACAAGCATTGCAAAGAGACCTTGGACCTGATGGTCCACGCCGCATCATCGGTGTACATTTCGAGCTTGTGCCACAATGCATACAACTGATAGAATCACCACAAGTATAAATTTTTAGGACAAACAGTATATGAGAACAACTTGAGGTAGAATCAATATAAGTCCAATATTAAAAGTGACCAACTCACGATGTTTCTTGTGGTGCCTCATCTTGTCCAGAATCCTGTGCTGAACCCCAACCAGACTCCCCTTCGGACTTCTTGGATGATGTAAATTGACCCTTGTTTCGCTGCATCCTGATGAATGAGATCATTATAACTAGGGCTTGCATGCAACAGCCGGCAGCAACAACAGTGAAAGTATTACAAAGAAAAGTACAGTTATTACTGAAAATTCTCATAGTTCAACATGAGATAACCTTACATTAACCATATATTGCACAATGAACTACTATTTCTGCCACAGAAAATATCTTGTTCCACTAAAAGACCACAATGTAAGGTAACCTAAATCAAGTTATCACATATTCTATTGATTCTGATGCTGATTTGATTTTATAGAACTCAAAAAATGCACGACTTAATGACTTGTGACAAAAACTGACATTTTTATCAATAGTACAGGGAGATTGCAAATGCAGGACCAGGAACCAAATAGATTATTAACCAAATCTAAGAAGTTCCCAGCTCAAACACATTGGATCAGCATTCATACTTCCCTAATAAAGATGCTTTTAAAAATCAATCAAACATCTACTTGAAAAATATATCATTAGTTTTCAATAAGCAAAAAAGAATCAGAAAGGTAAAAGTACATCTACGTTTTCAATTATTTCTAGCACCAAACATTTGCTGCTTTAAAAATAAAGAAGCAAAGCAGTAAGATTGTATCATTCATGACTAGAAACAAACCTCAACAATATTTTAGCTGCATTAGAGTGTTACTTTCAATACCTTCAATAAGGTTAAAAAAGGGTGGTTTGTGCTTCCTTCTAATTATGAGGATGCCATGACAATGAGGTATCTAAAGTCCAAGATTGCGCGATGCACACACAACCTTTCCCTAAAGATAAGGAGACACCATTTTACTATTTCACAGCTGCCCAATCAAGATATGACAGGGTACTTTATGCCTCGAAAAGGCCTGTTTCGAGAGAAAGAGAGAGAGAGAGAGAGAGAGAGAGAGAGAGAGAGAGAGAGAGGATAACCATGCTGCGTTACAACTTGCCACTTTCACTGAAAGTATTCTCTCAATATAGATACCCCATTTAACTACCATTTATCATGTAATCATCTTCGTGTGGAATGCCCAATTCCACTGCAATTTCAGTTCCTCCATACTTTGGCTCTTAATTAATTCAATTCATCCATACTAGCCTTCTTATCTGGAGTTGCATTTGAAAACAATTTTGTGTCTGCAGGATTCAAATCAAATGCAAATTCTGAAAGTGACATGTTGTTGCTTGATTTGGAATAAGAACTTATAAGAAATCCTAGAACAGTTATCTCAGAATGAATTGAATTCTGGACAAATCATGTCACTTTCAGCATAATCTCTTCTGGGCTTCAAATCCACTATAATAATTTCCGCTAGTAAATTAGTTAGAACCCAATACAAAGTACTGATTAGCAAGATCAGTTGTTGGCATTCAAACAGACTCAAGAGATGAATTCACTTGCAATTGCATAGAAATTCATATAATTAAATAAGGGATAGAACCGATTCCAGATGGAGCTTGTCTTTTTCTCCATTTGAAACCCCTTTAAAAGACAATACTCAGATGCTTTAATGTTTCTTTTCTTGAAGTTTTAGCTGAATATCAACACAAAGAAGTAAACACTCATTTACTAATAGACTATTGGGAAAGAGACCACAAGAGCACAGCATTATCACACTGATACTCATTCATCCTCAATGTTACACCCACCCAACAGGTATTCTACATCCATTGTCGGTCTTATAGAGTACGAAAGGGCATGTAAAACACACACCAGCTGTGACTGCAAAGATGAACTCTAGTAGAGTGAAAGAAGGATAAGCAACAATCGTGTGGATGTAGGTACTTGACAATATGCTGAAAGCAAAGGCATTTAAATGATAAAGGTAAAATTTCACTGTTAGTCCCTGAATATGCAAATGTTTTCCAATCAAGTTCTTGAACTTTTGATTTTTCTAATCAAAGTCTTGAACTTGCGTAGCTTTTCTAACCAAGTCCCGCCAACTCCAAACCCAGTTAATTGGAGCTAACTTGTATGTCGAAGCAGACAAGAGTCTCACATGGAAAGTTCAATTTGCAGTTTTTTTGTTAAAAAATCTCATTGCTATAGGCCTGGTTGTAGTCTTCATCTTCATGATGCTTGAAAAAATAAGGACCCAAACCCAAGATTCGCTGTAATGAACCTGACAATAGGTTGATACCTTTGCTAACGTTCTTGTAAAAGTGAGTATAAGTGCATGTGTAAACATAATGAACATTCCACTATATGTAACTTGTACCTCAAGATATCCATACCACAACTTTGCACAAAACCACTAAAGCCTTGAAAAGGGCAACACATGGGCCCAATCACCAGAAACATATAAATTAAGAGTAACAAGTAGGCTCACTAAAATATACTTCGACTAACACATAGTCCCAGTGATACTACTATTTACGGCACAGGTAACACATAGGCTTGGAAATCAAAACAAAGGCTTTAGTCCTATGAACTAGCTGATAGTCCACAATGTGAAAAAAGTTCTCCCCACGTCTGACTCACAGTGCTCTATTAAGATGCAGCTCTAATAAATTGGATGTGGAGCCGGAAGCACTTGATTATAAGCGTTTTGCAAGATCAAAGATTTCATTAGATGAATTAAATATTCAGGACATTGATAGGAAAAACGAGTAAGTCAAGGGCTAAAAGTGAACTTCTACCGCTAGCTAATATTGCATAGACATTGCAAGAAACTGCACAGCATTAGAAAATCTTAAGTCTATTTCATAATCTGTGAGAGGGTGACCACATACGATGGCGGTCAGGCAAGAATTCCCCCACCGTCTAATGGTTCAGGACGTCTCTCTTTCAAAACGGCAGTGACGAAACGCCTTCCCCTTGGGGTAGGGTACTAAGAAAGTAAGTTGATCATCAATTATCAATAAAGCCTTGCATGAAACGACCAAATTCAAAAACTCAAGAAATGTTGCATGAAACTAACATAAAACCTGGATATTATGTATACCGGTAACCATACGACAATGAGTTTGTCCAGATTATATCTTTTAGGCTGAAACTAATGACGGAAAGAGCTACAGGTATAATTGCATACATGTGTCCTTCCCAAGCAGCAGATCCCAGTTTGATTCTCACTATAAGATCCCTACCTCACTAGACAGACAAAAAACTTTCACTTTCTACTGAATTACAGCTCATTCTTCACGGAAACTTCTATCCCACCAAAGAGTTTTCTCATCATTACGAGATATACTCAACAAGAATGGAAACCTATCAGATACCAACCTGAGTGCAACTTCTTGCCGCACACTGTATCTAACTTTCTTGTCAAAGCACCTCTCTTTTCTCTTCTGACGAAACCTATTCAATGAAGCTGCCCTTTGCGGTAGACTACACCGAGGGGGAAAATCCACAACGCCCTACGAAACACACAAGCTTATTCAATCAAGCTACCGTGGAAAGCACAAAAATGACATGACTAAAGCAAACCACATGCTCAATGGAACTACCCGTTGATTCTGCAAAGCCATGTCCACACCCTGCGATCCAGATGATAATTCACATCCCCCCAACAGTAACAGTACAGCATGAACCTGAAAGTTAATGGAACAAGACAAGCAGATGTCATTAAAAGAACGAGCATTACAAACCCACCTCTCTTTAATTGCCATGAGAGAGGTGACAAAGAAAGCATTCTTTTTCTCCTCCCAGTAATACCCTCTACAGTATGCACAATAAAACTTGAATAAAAAAAAGCTAAGAAACTAAAAGGCAAGATTAGGAAAAAAAAAAAACAACCTTCACACTGTTCCCTCCAGAGCTCAAAACTGTAAAGAATTCGGCTTTCAATTACATATTTCCCGTCAAACTCCTCCCAGAACCCAAAACGCAAAGCAGAACCGGCTACTATAGGCAATCCTAATCGAATAAACAAGCAGCACACAACAAATTAGCACCTTCTTGGGCGTGACAGCATCGAACACGTAGACCTGGCCACGGAACGACAGCGTGAGCTGGCTGGCCTCCTCCCCGCCGGCCATCCCCAGGTCCCCCCCGGCGCCGGGGACGTACACGGCGTCCGGCGGGATGTCCTCGATCATGCCGCCCATCCCGGCCCCCGCGGAGGCGCCGTCGTCCAGGGCCTGGGGGTCGTACCGGATGTGGGAGTTGTCCATGGAGTCGCCGGCGGAGTTCCCGGAGCCGTCCTCGTCGCCGGCGATCGGCTTGGGCAGGTTCACGTGGTGGGCGTGGGCGTACATTGGCGGGAATCGAATCCGGCGGCGGCGGCGGCGGCGGAGGAGGAGGGCAGAGCCGGGAGCATCACAGGGCGGGGGCGGGCGGGCGGGCGGGCGGGCGGGGGGATTGCGCGAAACCCTAACCGCAGGGGACGGAGAGGCGAAAAAGGTTCGATCTTTGAGGAGGGGGCGAGGGAAGGAGGGAGGAAATGGCGGAATTTGGGGGAAGGAAGAAGGAAGGGAGGAAGGAAGGAGGGGATATGAGAAGACGATTTCGAGGGTTTGCAGAGTGATGATTTTTTTTCTTTTTGGGGGAAGGGGGGGGTTGTATTTGTGAAAAACTGTGAAAGGAGAGTGGGGGCGCCCTCTCTCTCTCTCTCTCTCTCTCTCTAAGAGAGAGAGAGAGAGAGAGAGAGAGAGAGATTATCACAAAAAAAAATGCTTCCTTTGGTGAGGGAGAGAGTGGGGGAGAGAGTGGGAGAGAGAGAGAGGGGGGGGGAGCTTGCGACAGCCCCGAAAGGGTGCCGATGTTCACGAGTCATTGCCCCCCATCCTTCCTCAAAAGTACACACATTTTTCTCGGCCTAATTCCCTTAAAAACCCCCAACTTCAGCCTTTATCCCAATTATATCCCAAACTTTTTTTGTCTCATAAAAAACCCTCAACTTTTGATTTTGTCCCAAATCTACCCAATCAACTATTTGGCCAATTTTTTAATATTATTTTTTCGAATTTTTTTATTTTTTTCTTTCTTTTATTTTTCCTTTCCTTTATTTTTTTTTTGTTTCCTCCGGCCAGTCGCCGATGCGGCGACCGGCCGGAGGCTGGGGCCGGCGAGGTCGGCCCCGCCGGCCGCTGGCGAGGGTCGGCCCCGCCAGTGCCTGGCGAGGTCGGCCTCGCCCAGCAACGGCGAGGCCGAGCCTCGCCAGCGGCCGGCGGGGCCGACCCTCGCCAGCGACTGGCGAGGTCGGCCTCGCCCAGCAACGGCGAGGTTCAACCTCGGCGAGGTCGATCGAGGCTGAACCTCGCCGTTGCTGGGCGAGGCCGCCCTCGCCAGTCGCCGGCGAGGCCGAGCCTCGCCAGATCTGGCGAGGGTCGGCCCCGCCGGCGCCTGGCGAGGTCGGCCTCGCCCAGCAACGGCGAGGCCGAGCCTCGCCGGATCTGGCGAGGCTCGGCCCTGCCGGCCGCTGGCGAGGCTCGGCCTCGCCGTTGCTGGGCGAGGCCGACCTCGCCAGGCGCCGGCGGGGCCGACCCTCGCCAGATCTGGCGAGGGCGGCCTCGCCCAGCAACGGCGAGGTTCAGCCTCGATCGACCTCGCCGAGGTTGAACCTCGCCGAGGTTGAACCTCGCCGTTGCTGGGCGAGGCCGCCCTCGCCAGTCGCCGGCGAGGCCGAGCCTCGCCAGATCTGGCGAGGGTCGGCCCCGCCGGCCGCTGGCGAGGCTCGGCCTCGCCGTTGCTGGGCGAGGCCGACCTCGCCAGGCGCCGGCGGGGCCGACCCTCGCCAGCGGCCGGCGGGGCCGACCTCGCCGGCCCCAGCCTCCGGCCGGTCGCCGCACCGGCGACTGGCCGGAGGAAACAAAAAAAAATAAAGGAAAGGAAAAATAAAAGAAAAGAAAAAAATAAAAAAATTCGAAAAAATAATATTAAAAAATTGGCCAAATAGTTGATTGGGTAGATTTGGGACAAAATCAAAAGTTGAGGGTTTTTTATGAGACAAAAAAAGTTTGGGATATAATTGGGATAAAGGCTGAAGTTGGGGGTTTTTAAGGGAATTAGGCCCATTTTTCCCCTCAAACTAACAAATTTGTATTGTGCTTACAAAAAAATATATATATTAGGATAAGCACATTGAGAGTCTTAAAATTTATTGCGAAATTTAAATTGAGTCCTAAAACTTATCGAGAAAGTGCAATAGAGTCTTAAAATTGATCAAATTGCTGCAATCTGGTCTTCCCGTTAACTCCGTTCGGTCTGGTTAACGGAAAATGCCGATTTGACCTTTTCCTAATATATGTTTCTCTCCTTCTTGGCGCCGACGTGATTAAAACATAAAGGATAAGAGAAGCAATGCGAAATGGCGAGGGCTCGTAGGGCCCTCGCCGCCGCCGCCGTTGCCCCGCCATCCTCGAGAAGTGCCAGCGATGGCCAACAACCGGCAAGCCTCGCTGACCGTAGGCGAGGGCCTGCAAGGTCTCGCCCAGTTGGGTGAGGGTTGTTGGCTACCACTGATGACCCTAGCGACCCTCGCCGGCTATCCTTCACCATCTCTGTGTTGGCTCTTCACGGCAATGGTGGGATGGCAGGAACAAGGTTTTAAGCTCTCGCCTAGTTTTCCCTTTTTTTCTCAAGTTTGCTTTTCTTAAAATTTCTATTAAAAAATTAAATTTGGACCAAAACAATGTCATTACATCAAAAAATACGTTCATAAGTTAATTCTAGTTTTCACATATAGATAGCCTAGAATCATTCTCCCCTTATTCAGTGCATAGTTCAATTCATTCTTATCTCATTCGTAATTTTAGATGCCTACTGAGAACTACTCCTTGTCCAGACCCTTTGGCCCTAGCGATCACTCCTAGCCCTCATCGGACGGGGTCATTATAGGCCCATCAGCTTTACCATGCACTCGCTGGAGGGGTCCCACTCTATGTCATGCTTTGCCATCTTTGGATTAACTTACTAAGATATTGTTCGCTTCGGTTGGTTCCATACTAAGCCTCATGATTTTATCTTTTGGTGTATAAGTGGACACCTTTCCGGGAGGTTACCCATTATAAAAGTGTTCCCACATGATCATACTTAACTTTGGAATTCCAAAACTAAGCTTTGTCATTATGTCAAAAGACGTATTTATGAGTTAATTTTAGTTTTCACATATATGTCTCATGATCGCTCTTTCCATGTTCGGTGTGCGATTCGGATCATTCCTGCCTCCTACTCTATCTTGGAAGCCTGTAAAGAATCGCTCCTTGCCTAAACCCTTTAGCGCCGGCAACCACTCCCCACCCTTATTAGACCGGGTCGTCACAATACACGTGTGATATTTACCATTTTTTACCTCCAATCAAAAAAGTTGTTGGAGGAAGTTTCCCATCCACCCCAAAAATATAGCCCAACTCAAATTCGTATGGGGATGCATCTCGTGTGATTGCATCATAGGATCCGGTTGATTATCGTGTCGATCCGGTTGATTATCGTGTCGATCGACCGGTTGAATATGATCAATATAGTGACTTGATATCAATTAGATAAAGGTTTATTGTGTTGAGCCCATATTAAGCGACACGTTGACAGAATCATCCATCAATCTAGCGCCTTAACGGGTCGCGTAGCATATGGTGATGAACGATATGCCCCGAAAAAAAATTTATTTGGTAAAATCGTGTTAGCATGTTACGTGGCCCACGATCCTTTCTCACTACATCTCATTATTGGTTTCTCTATAATTCCCCACCATCCATTTGCAGCGGCTTTGTTGCCGCCTTTAATGTCCTCTACTTCTTTGCTAGTCTAATCTCACCGTTTCTCTCTGTCTCCTCATTGTTACTTAATGTCGGTGGCGATGTTTTGCCGCCTCCGTGCCGCTCTACCACCGACATGCAATGATTCCACTATCCTAGCTAGTCCTTGGTCTTTGACATCTCAATCAGCAGTTCAGGCTCAATTGGGGAACTGGCCAAGATCAATCTGACCAGTCCAATTCAAGGACGGTTTCTAGGAGAAGCGGGAAGGTTCATGGTTTACGAGCTTGAGAACCGATCAGGTTCGGTTCGGTTCTTTATTAGAGCCCTGAACCCGTAGGCTATTCTGGAACAGCATTGACTAAGTTGAATTTTTAGTAGAATCGATTTCAAATCGGCTCTAAACCGATTAGTACATGTGTTTTTAAAAAAGAAATTTCCTTTTCCATTATAAGTTACGAGCTAAAGTCTAAACCTCGAGTGAAAAAGGCTCACACTTAAACTCATGCCACACCCACCCTTTAAACATGGAAATGCGAAAAATAAAGAAGAAACAAGACCAAAAACAATAGGGGGTCAATTCTAGGTTTTATCGGGACTAATCAATTCGGACAAAGGCCACCGGTTCGGTTTTCGACACGATTTCGGAACTTGCTCACCCTTGCGAGCCCTTGCTAATGCTCGACTCATTTCTAATCTAGTATGAGAAACACACCGCTGACAAATGTGCTAACGCATGTGCTCCTTCCAATTTGCAAAATCAAGGGACTGTTCCAAGTTCAAGCATTGAAGTTCGTATGATGCAGCGAGCTAGAGCCGCGCCTGAGGCCGGGGAATTGTATGATCTTCACAAATCTTAGATGCGGGGTCTACACATCTATTTGCTCTATTATCAAATTACGGGTCGCTATCGATCTTATTAGGATAAATCGTAAGTCAATTGGAAACCTATTAGCTAAACTGGACGGAAAGTTCACTACCTAGGCGAAGCTAGATTGGTCCACAAGCCTAAGCTAGCGATTTGACATCATTGGTATTAAAATTTTAGTCACATATCATCAATTGATCACGATTTATGAATAAAGTTTGTTCTTAACTGGATTCTACCGCTTGAAACTTGCGGCAAATTACGAATTGACTCCCAAAATTTCAATGATTGTTGCAAACTACCCCCAATATTTCAATATTTGCAATTTGGCCCCCTGCCCCATATTTTAGAATTCGACTACAATGTGTCCCATGCCGTTAACTCAATCAAATTTTACTTGGAGCTTCGACCCCACGAAGGTGTGCGATTGATTACGGAAGGCAAATTCATCATATAAAGAAATATATCACATGCGAGAGCATGTGACTAAACTTCCGTGGAGAATTTTACCGAAGTCAATGCTAGACGCTCAAGGATACATAGTTCTAAACTAGGGATAATGACACAGATAGTCCCTGAACTTTGGTCTAATGTTCAATATGGTCCATGAACTTTTAATTTGTTCAATATGGTCCTCACATTGAATAATTTAAAAGTTCAGGGACCACATTGAACATGTAACAAAAGTTTAGGGATCATATTGAATAAATTAAAAGTTCAAGGACCCTATTGAACATTACTCTAAAATTCAAAGACTATATTGAACAAATTAAAAGTTTAGAGATCAAATTACACATTAGGCCAAAGTTCGGGGACTGCCTATGTCATTTTCCCTCTAAAATATGCACAAGGATACATAGTTCCTTGACCAGTTTGCCTCTCATAGCTAGCCAGCCATATGTAGTCACATGACAATTATGCGAGAAAACATTGGGTGCAGTCAACTCTAAGGACACTTTCCTACCAATTTCAAAAATTCACGGGATGAATTGTAAAAAGTAAAACATTGAGGATTACTTTCCACACAATCTCAAAAATCCACGGGGCAAAATGTAATTCAAACCCAGCTCATTTATTTTTTGGGTCAGCGTAACGTTTCATTCATTTTCGCATAAATACAAGAGAGAAACAACACGGTCCAATTACAAACCAAGATAGAGACCAAAAAAAGAAAAACTGCAAACCAAAGACAAGTCTCAGATAACATCAAAACAAAACAAACTCCAAGTAGCACGATTAATTATCAAAGCAAGGTTAGAAGCCACGTGCTGCACGATCAAATTCGTGACTTCTTCAAATAAAAATCTACGGCCAATCACAGAATTCATATTCAATAGTAAGTACACATGTCGAGATGTCTATCCGTTTCTACAGCTTTGCCTTGCGGCGGTGCCCGTCAAGCACGTTCACCTCCCAAAGTCAACGAGCGATGTGAGCGTTGAATCCAAAGTAGTAATAATGGAACCAGACAGATTATTCTTCGCAAACCAGAGGCGGCCCTAAAAGGCTTAGAAAACCACAAAACCAGAAGCACTTGGCATGCTGTCGCTACATCGCGATGGAAGAGACGAAGACGACGGAGATGGAAACGAAGAAGAGCGATGAGACGACGCCGCTGCACGTGGCGATGTTCCCGTGGCTGGCCGTCGGCCACTTCATCCCCTTCCTCCGCCTCGCCGCCCTCCTCGCGCGGCGGGGCCACAAGGTTTCCTTCCTCTCCACCCCCGGCAACCTGTCCAGGCTCCCCAGAATACCCCCGCCCCTGTCCTCCCTAATTACCCTCGTGCCCCTCCCCTTCCCGGAGACCCCCGCCGCCGCCGCCCTGCCCCCGCTCGCCCAGTCCTCCTCCGACGTCCCCAACCGCCACCAGCAGCTCCTCAAGCCCGCCTTCGACGCCCTCCTCCCCGCCCTCCGCTCCTTCCTCCGCTCCGCCCGCCCCGACTGGATCCTCTACGACTACGCCTCCCACTGGCTCCCCGCCCTCGCCGCCGAGCTCCGCCTCCCCCGCGCCTTCCTCAGCCTCTTCGCCGCCGCCGTCCTCTCCTTCTTCGGCCCCCCGGCGGGCCTGGCCTCCGGCGGGAGGTTCCAGTCGGGCGGGGGCGGCGGCGGCGGGGGGGACCTCACCGCGGTCCCGCCGTGGGCCCCCGCCGGGTCCGGCCTGGCCTTCCGCCCGCACGAGGTCGCGAGGGTCGCGGAGCGGTCGGAGGCGAGGGTGGAGACCACGGACGACACGGTACGGTTCGGGGTCTCGATCGGGGAGAGCGACGCGGTGGCGGTCCGGACGTGCGAGGAGTTCGAGCCGGAGTGGCTCGGCCTGCTGCGCGAGCTGTACGGCGGCAAGCCGGTTTTGCCGGTCGGGCTCTTGCCTCCAATGGACGACGAGGATGAGAGCGATGATGACGTGGAAAGCAAAGAGAGATGGGAATTCATGAAAAGTTGGCTGGATGGGCGGGCGGCGGGCTCGGTGGTCTACGTGGCATTCGGCACGGAGGTCACGCTGACCCGGGCCGAACTCGCGGAGTTGGCTCTCGGGTTGGACCGGTCCGGGTTGCCCTTCTTTTGGGTGCTCCGGAGGCCGCCCGGGTCGGATCGGGACGGCGGGCTGGAGGGCCTGCCGTCCGGGTTCTTAGAGAGGGTGAAGGGCCGGGGGTTCGTCCACTCCGGGTGGGCCCCGCAGGTGAAGATCCTGCGGCACGAGTCGACCGGGGGGTTCTTGACTCATTGCGGGTACAACTCGGTCGTCGAGGGCCTCTCGTTCGGGCGAGTCCTGATCACGTTCCCCGTGATGAATGACCAGGGGATCAATGCGAGGCTGCTGCTTGCGAAGGGGGTCGCGGTCGAGGTGCCGAGGGACGAGATGGATGGGTCTTTCACGGGAGACTTGGTGGCCAGGTCGGTTCGGTTGGCCATGGTGGACGAGGCGGGGGAGCCAGCCAGGGCGGCGGCGAGGGAAATGAAGGGCGTGTTTGGAAGTAAGGAGATAAGCGATGGCTACGTGGATGAATTTGTTCGTTACCTGGAAGAGCATAGGAAGCCAAAGTTCATGATGAATTAGAGCTTCTTGACGAAATTGGAATTAGCCATTGCCCAAATGTCTAACTTACCAGCTTATGATTGTCGGACTGTACATTTCTTTTACTGTTTGCAAGGTCCATACCAACTGACAAGATTAACCTGTAAATTCTTGATGCTGTAATCTTTCCATGAATTTATTAACGAAAAGGAAAAAAAAAGGATTCTAACTTTATTATAACTTTCTACGCACTCCGCACTCCAAAAATCCTAGCCTGAACCTTTATTTCTACCATGTCACAAGTGAAAATTCGCGCGATGGAGCGACACTGAACAAGGCGGCACGGCTTGGTGTCGGGGTCACGGGACCTTAATTCAGAGTTGTGCACCTCAAATGATGGTGGTGAGATCTCGAACAGGGATCGTGCGGCCTTAATTCATGGTTGCGCGATTTCCACCTAAGCGAATTCTGTCATTGTTAGAGAGAGAGAGAGAGAGAGAGAGAGAGAGAGAGAGGGGCAACGGCAACGGTGGTGGTGATCAGAGAGAGAGTGTGGGGTGATGGTAGCGAGTCGAGAGAAAGCACAGCTCTGCCAGTCTTCGGCAGCAGCCACAATGCCGACTTGCACATTTAGCTGCGGTGGCGGAGGAAGATTAGAGGAAGGAGAAGCAAAGGAGAGAGAAGGATAAAGGAATAGAGAGAAAAGAACGGTAGAAATAAAACGTGAGCTTGGCCGGTCATCAATGCAATTTGCTTGCTCACCGCTGAGGCGGCACTTCACGTTTGTAGAATACAAATCACAAGAAGTTCCATTTCACGGGAAATATAATCTTGGAACCGATTGACGGGATAAGTTCCAAGCGGACCTAAAATCGCTCACTACTATCTATGACTCTCATAACGGTGTTGAAGAAGCGAGAGTGTGCGTGTTCGCTTATAATCTCCAATGTTTTGGCTGATTCAAGAACAGCTAAAACCAGCAAAAGGCAAGGACAAAGGAGATAAGGATCAGTCTCCTGAGATTTGATGATGGCTCAGAATTTCAACAAGAGGATTGAAAGAGTCACCACTCTGCATGCCCCCACAGGTCTTACTAGTGGGTGGTCTTATCAGCTTATGCTCAAATGGGTTTCAACAGAATATGGAGAAGAAAGAGGCTGAAGGCGACATGGTACTCGCAGAGCACTTTGGTACGACCACTAAACATAATAATCAGTCCAGAGAGATTACCGTGATGTTATCAATTTGGCCCCTTAGGACTGTTATGGATTCATTTTATTGGACCAGTCCCTGATGAAATTTGTCTGACAGCATTGAAAATCCCTCTTTGCAGGTAACTTGCTTGGAGTTGATGGGAAGAGCACGAATGATGGGCTCTTCACTTTGGTAATCAAGTCTCTCCATTTCTTCATTGCACTGTTGTTGCAGTTCAAATTTGCGTTGCCTCAGCAGCAAGAAACCTCTATGATGCCAATAGCGTTCTGGGTTGCGCTTAGCAGATCGATTTCTTCCAAGTCTATGGACTACTGAAGAGATCAGAACTTCTAAAACAGTTCCCAAGGCCTCAAAGCAGTCAATAGGGAAGAGAGCACGTTTCTCACAGGAGCTTTTTAAGGTACATTTCTACATCTAGATGTTATTGCCTTGTACTTCTAAATCTTTCCGGAGGATAACGAAATGAGTATCACCCAGACGAGATGCAAACCAAGAAACTTCAACATAATGAGATCATGCAATACATCTGAATTTGCTTCTCATTAAGAATCTTGTTAATTGTTCGAGAACAAGCGTTTGCACTCAAAACATATAGCACCTATGTGGCTCCAGACCAAGTCTGCTAATAATAACTTAATTACTCTGTCAAATATGACAATAGCTCTATCCTAAAAGGAATCAAAAAGTAAGCTTCCATTGAATAACTACCCAGGTCCTAATAATAATCTGCAATATTTCAGACACTTTCTTTAGATTAGTCAAACCCAACAATGCCACTTGAGTTTTCCATGTTAGCACAGCCAGAGCAATAGTTTGCAGCTGAGGCCACTTCATCGACTCCAGAAATGTTATTCGTCTCCCTCAACAAAGTACTAGCATCTTCATGAGGGACAAGGAGTGTACCTTGAGTGCCAAGGTTGCCTTGATTGAAATTGGAAGCTAGGCAATGCAAATTTTGAAAATTAAGAGCATTCACAGGAGCAATATCCACACATCTTTCAGTTTCATTTCCATTTGTATTGAGCCCCAAGTCCCTCGCCGATGGTCCAGATGCACCTTCTGAGACTCCAGATGGAACAGGGTCGTTGATCCTTAGATTAGGATTTCCCGTATTCTGAATTTGATTATTGCCTAACTTATCCGCTGAGAGCTTCCTTTTCGACGATTTCTTCTTGAAGCGCGCTTTCTTTGCCTTGGGAGGATTTCCAGTGTCCTCAGCATTAGTAGCCGTCTCTATCCCTCTCTTTTTGCATGGAACAACTGTCAGCTGAGAGTTGGTAATTGGTTTCTCAGATGAATTGGGTGTACTCGACTGTATGGCAAGAAGAGCTGTTCGAGCAGCTTTAATCTCCGCTTCTTTCTTGGTTCTTGCAGTGGCACCAATGTAACGAATTCCACCAATCTCAACAGTGCATGAAAAGAGAGGCACTCTCCCGGTTGCCTCATCCTTTCGGCATTCATACAGGGGAATTGCATAATTCATCTTCTGTGCATATTCCTGAAGAAGGTTTTTGCATAACCCAGTTTCATGCTGCAAAGAATAATCATTATAGCAAGTCCAACTAATATAGGCACAGAAATGGGTCACAACTAACATAAATGCAAAAAAGATCTGGCCCAGAGAAAGAAGAAGATGCAAAGAAAACAGCTACAAGGGAAACAGAGAAACAGAATCAATTTCGCAATCTCAGACGAAGGAAAGATAAAAGGATCAGAAACTTCCCTAAGAGACTTCACATATGTCCTGACATGGATTATATGTCATGTAAAAGGTTGAAGAAAAATGAGAAAATTCTGACCAAACTAGATGTACTGACATCAGTCTTGCTGATTACCAAGGCCCATGCCAACAACTAAAGAAGAGAACCATAAAACCGAGGAGGAACTTGTTATTAAGTCTCATTACTACTTATTAAGCATGTATACAGCAGTAAAGTAGAACATATATCATTCAACTATATCTTGGACTTGCAAAAATGAATTTTGAATCTAAAGGAATGCAATTGATTGCTTAATGAGGCCTAGCAGGATTAAGTCTTTCTCCCGCTAACCAAGATAAACAACCGCTAAACAATCAAACCATCTCCTCAATATCAACTATGCATATATTCAGCAGAATTCTTGTGCATGACACATAGAAAACTATCAATATGATTAAAGTAGGCTGAATAATACTCAATTGCTTAATGAGGTCTTGCAGGAGCTTTAGCACACTTATTATCCAACTATTCAGCAATCATAATATTGAATCAGCTCCTCAATTCTAAACAATACGCACTAAATCTGCAAAATCGTTGTTCCATTACAAAAATAAGGAAAACACCTATATTATCATAGGTATGCCATAAAATATATTTACAATTTAATCTTATCTAGGAGTGCCTATCGAACTTACAACTGGTTGAGAAATGCTGTCACTGATTTCACCAGACTTTGCTAACTCCAGCAATGCAACTTCAGCAGCTGACTGCTCGGCTGCTTTCCGATTGAAGAACCCAGGCAAAGAATCATATCTGACATCATTAACAATCACCGTTGATCTGAACGAAGGTTCATGCGAAGGACCTTCTTTTATGGTCTCATAGACTGGGGTTGGTCGTCCCACCTTTTGTGCATACTCTTGCAACCGACTCTTGAAGACGTAGCAATTTGAGACACCTGATTTTTATCCAAAAATATATCATGAACAATTAAATGAAGTCGGAAATTTGGAAATATCAAACAGGCAATTAAAAGTGGAATCCCCGCCCCCCCAGAAAAATGAAAAAAGAATAACACATGTGCCAATCCCAAAAAGTTCATTGTTATGGACTCATGTGGACTTCAATTACTTTTGCATTCTTTGGTATTTGCTTTGCAAGGGTGTTAGATTTTTCTGAATGGATAAAACTACTTCCTCTTTGCAATAGTGACTATTCACATATTTCATCAATATTTTGGTTCATTAGCAATATTTGGTGTTTTCTTTGAATATGATGTTATATTTCTAAACGGATACAACTTCAAGTACTTCTCTCTTTTAAATTGTAATTATTTCATATGTTGCATCAATATTATTGTTTCGAGTACACTGAATTTGTCAGGAATATTGGAAGACATGATTAACTGAAGGACTTCAAGGTTTTTATGCTAAAGATTGATAATATTCATGATGAGGATATGATCCAAGGTTTGATGCTTGAGGTAGGGTTGCATATCTTTAATAAATTTTTTCCATAATTAGACAAGTTCCACTAGAAAAATTGACGAAGAAATTACATAATCAGTTTTGAACTAGTGATTAGTGTTGACAGACCTTTTAATGCATAAATGGATTATAAAATTTAATCTACGTTTTCATATTAAAAAAATTGATAGATGAGGGTGAAAAATTTTAAAACTGCTTGAAATAAAGTCAAACACTTATCCCAACGTGAAGAAAAAAGGTGAAGTTTCAAAATACTATTAAATTTTATACAAAAGTTGCAATGTGCGCAAGAAATGCTTCATAGTTAGTTTAAATCATGACTTCGAATTTGTCTATATTTAGTTGCATTGTGTTGAGAACCTGTGCAACGCACAGACTTCTGTCTATGTTAACAGTAAGAAAATGGCAAAAGAAACATAGAAAAGTGGATCTGCTAGCAGCAATATACATGATGCAAATTTTTTTTTTTTTTTGATAATCGAGGTGTCTGCGCTGCCAGCGAGCGATAACTCAGCTACAAACCAGCATGATGCCCGACTAGTCCTTGAAGGGGGCTAGCGCAGCATCCCACCGCCACGACCCCCCACTTAAATTACTGATGGGTAAATTTAAACCCAGGACCTCTCGTGAAAGGAACATGAAAATTGGAAAAGAAAGCACTAAGACACAATGATCGTAGGAGTCCATCTGCTTGTGAAAATCGAGGAATGCTCAATAATGGTGAAGTGCCCACCATAGCATACATGGGCACCAAGAGAGAGAGAGAGAGAGAGAGTTCTTAGCACTGCACTAAATGGAGGGGGAGAAGATTGATCTCCATCTTTAGCGCTTTAAGTGAAACAAGAAAAGAAGGATTCCTTCTTCGAGGTTACCACTTCAAGAAACAAGCATGCACAGAAATTTCAACGAAAGATCAGAACCAAAAAATACTACACCAGGGATGAAATTAACGGGCATTATTCATCCCAAACTTCTTAGTAGGAGTCACTGATGTTCCACAAGAAAAATCTAGTATTTCCTGGTTCACGGAGAATCTGGGGAGAAGATCAGCAATTTCTCAAGCGGAGGGAAATCTCCTCTGTGAAGTTTTGCAATTTGCAGAAAACAGTATCGACCATAATTTCATCATGATTATATTCTTCAGGAGTACACAAAAAAGATGAATAATGTGATCATTCCGCTCTATGAATGCCAAATTGACGAAGAGCCAGAGAGATTAGGGCTAAGTTTGTTTCGCCAAAAGTGAATGATTTGGAAATCATTTTTCTAAAAATTATTGCTTGCATAGTATGTAAGAATGATATTTTTTTCAATTGTAAACGAAAATGTTTAGACAAAAATTGTTATTGGTAATTAAAACATTTTTCATCGATTAATTATTTCGAGCAATACAAGTGATCGTTTTTACAAAAATGCAAAACAAGCAGAGCCTTTTACGCACATTGGAAATCCAAAGAAATCGTGACAGCACAGCAGTGCTCCACGAGAACAAAGAAAGGCAGCGGCAATAGAGCCGCTGGAACATCTCAGCCGTGCCAGAAATCATCTAGGGTTACTCAGCTGATAGTCATTCCTCGCAAAAAGAGGGAGGCTCGAGAAGGAAATACTCCAACTTTGACATCACACACGATCAGATTTTCAGAAAAAAGAAGCAATGGTCCATCTGGGTTCTTGCATATGATGCCTACTACCAAGAAAAATGTAAGAAAAAGAACAGGGAACACTTTGGAATTATACCCAGCAAGACTCCAACGTCGGCAACATACTCAGAGAGAGAGAGAGAGAGAAAGAGAGAGAACGAGAGTAAAATCTGCGTATACCCTTTTGAGATCAACACATAAAGCAGAAGAAATCAGACTGAAAAACAAAACCTTTGATACCTGAGAAGCCGTCGTTCGCGGGCATCGTTTGTTCGGGACGATGATGATCACTACGCGACGAACAGGCGCGAAGAATTCCTGCTTTCTCGGGTTCTTCTCGCGGATTCTGGGTACAGAACGAAAGCCGAGAGGAGATGAATCTCGCGCTCGGAACAGGAATCCTTCTGCAACCAAAAGCCGTGAGATTTCGATTCGAAAACGAGAAAAACCCAAGAAAAAGGAAAGAAGAAGAGGCGAGATTATGCCTGCACTCTGCACTTGCAGACGGTGCTCGATTCTGCTCCGAAGGCTAAAACCCCAAGAAGGTTCTTTTGAAATTTCTATACGAGATAATAATATAAATAATCCATGAACTTTTACCTTTAATCTTTAAACTTTTTAATTTATCCAATATGATTTTTAGAATTTTGATACATGTTTAATATAATCCCTAAACTATATGAAAATATTTAATATTTTCCTTCCATTAATTCAAGTTAAAGAATAACATTAAACATTTTCGCAGTCTAGAAACTAGATTGAATATGTACCAAAAGTCTATAGATCAAATTAAACAAATTAAAAGTTTAGGGATTACATTGCACATCGAGTTAAAGTATAGGGACTGATTTGAACAAATTAAAAGTTTGTGAACTATTTACGTCGTTTTCTCTTTCTTTATTTGCCAATAAATTAATTCAGATTTTTTTCCTTTTTTTCCTATTCAACTCATAATTATTAGAGATTTTTTCTTTTTATGCTCCCTTTCTTAGGATTGTTGCAATTTGCCCCCAGTTTCAAAATTTTCAATTTGCCCCATGTTTTTTAAGAATCCATTGCAACGTGTTCTTCATCATTGCCTTTATCAAATTTTGTTTACAATTGTGATCGCGTGACAATATGTGACTGATTACTATGGATAAATTCGCCGCATATATTAGAAGAATAGTTCATAAACATATTGCATGCGATTAAAATAGCCGCGAGAATTCCGCCTCGGTCAACGACAAACGGACATCGATATACCATTTTGAAAGTAGTCCACATATTATTCCTTACATAAATATATGATCAACTCGCCCTTCGTAATTAATCACGTGCACTCAAATGGTCCAATACGTGACGAGGTTGACTACAACTTCATGGGGGGCATATCATCACATCGGAACGTACTGTGAAATTGGCAATATGCCTCCATAGAATTGGGGGAAGAGATGGCCTGCAAGGAAAGGTGGAGGAAAACTGCGAGCGTGCAGCAGGCAACTTACGTGGATCCTAATGGAACCCCGGGGGTTTTGGACATTTTGGTGGGGGGGAAAGAGTGGATGTGGAGGTCCTGCAGCATACGAAGAGCTTCAGTGATACTGAGGTCACCAGTGTGGATGAACAGCGCTCGGGAAGAGTTGGCTGGACTTACATTGATCCAGATTTTCAGAAGAAACGTATCCCGCGGCAAAAATTTAAGAAATTGACTGAAAGCGTCCATCCGCGAGTCCTGGACGTGTGCATTGGAGATTTCAATGGAATTGAGGAGATGGAAGAGAAGCAGGGGAGGAAGCCATGAGGCGAAAAAGGGCAGTGCGGAACTCGAAGGACAAGTTGTCTTCTGCTGTTATGATTGATATTTTGGTTTCCATGGGCGGTAAGTTCACGTGGTGCGGTGCGATAAAAAACGGAAAGGTTTGACAGACGGGCTGTAAATGCTGAGTGGATGTCACTTTCGAGAGCAGAGTGCGAAGAGAACATTGGACCGCTTTTGAAGAGCATGGGAAAGTGATCAAAGGAAGTTCGGCGCCCACCATAATCATTATTTCTGACATAAATTTTGATTTTAGAAAAAAGTTTCGAATAGAAATAGAAAGCGAAAATTTCATACTTTTCTATTTTTGGAGCAAAAATAAAAAAATAAAAACTCTTTCCATCGTTTGCCCTTATTATTAGCCGGCCAACGCCCGTCGTTTGCCTCTTGCTGTTGTCCATCATCCTCCACCTGACATTGGCCACCTCCTACCGTCGCCCGCCTCTTGTCGTCTGCTCCCGCTGCCGTCAGCCGCCCTTCGTCACTCGCCGTTTGCCGCCAGCTACCGTCCTTCGCCATCAACTACCTCTCGGGAGGGAGAAATTTTGCATCATTACTAAACGAATTTCTATTTCGGAAACAAAAATTTTGTATCGTTATTAAACGTGCATTTTTGCTCAACTATTTATCCAGGGGAATAGAAATAGAAAATTCAATTGGCGAGAAATTGATTTTTTGAACAGAATGGTTATCATTCGTACTCATAATACTTCAACTTCAAAAGGCAACTAAGAAAATGGGTTGATAGTAGAAATAGTAAAATTTTCTTGAGAAATATAGTAAGCAACCTAAAGTAGCCGTTGCCTTTTCTTTTTCCATGCTTTTAGAAATTTTAATACTACAAAAATTCCAAATTGATACACTTGTGATAATTTTGCTCAAACTAATTTTTTTGACCACCAAAAACTCCAAACTAGTATACCTGTAACAAATTTATTCTTCGTTTATTTTCATTAAATTTTAATGTCAAATTGATTTTTAAATGACACACTGCAATTGATTGATGTGCCGGTTTTATATTTTATCCTCAATTTGTTACAGATGTATTGGTTTATGATTTTTTGTAATATTAATTCAATTTAACAAAAACTAATGAAGGATAAATTTATCACAAATTTAGTTGTTAAAATATTAATTTGGGATAAAATTATCATAAATATATCATTTTATGGTAAAATTATCATAAGTGTATCGATTTGGAGTTTTTCGTAATATTAATTTTATCTTTCGAGTTTGTAACCCAATGGACCCACAGATAATAATCCTCGGTTGTCGTAATTTTCCCTTTAACTTATTGCACGGGCTTATGGTCCCCCACTTCAACAAATTTTCTTGACTATCAATAAGTGACCACTTTAGCAGGTTTTCATTATATTTTCTTAAAATTTATATATGAAGGACGGGATTTTTTCGTCTTTGACTCAAATGGCCTATAGAATTATAGATGTTTCTTTTTTTTTCAATTTTCATCAAAAGGTTATATGAATCAACCTTCGATTTAACCAAAAACTTCTCCAATTCGCCATTTCAACTTGAAAACGACCGGCCAAAAAAAAAAACACTCGAAAACATCGCAAGTAAGAATTTTTTTTTTCTCGCTACAATACAAACTAAGGCATGAAATTTTTATCATTGGAACCGATAGGAAACTCCTGAAATTAATTAACAAAATGCGATGACCATTGAGTTTGAGCTCGTCGTCCTATTAGAGTGCGATTAGAATAAATCCCGATCTAATTTTTAGACGGAAATATTTGACAAAACAGAGCCTATGGAAGCCAAATTTGAGTCACGGTGGACCTTTTTAAATTTCTTTCTAGACATTTGGGGCCAAATGCGTAGAAAGGATAAATGTTTGTGATGTTATATGGAATCAAGCCGCGATTGAGAAGGCGAACTTCTTTTTCATTTCAATTGCGTGTTTCTCGATCAGAATTATATTATAGAATCTTTTAGATTCCGAAGAATCATATGACATTCTACGAGTTAAAATTTGTAGGTTTCGAAAGGGCGCGAGCATTTAATGTTAGAAGAAATTATAGAATGTAGGTCGCAGAATTTGAAAAGAGTTCAAAAGGTACAAAGAAATTCTAAATAGGAAAGTAATTTTGACTTGTGAGTATTTGTTACGTGTGGAGAGAGGGATGGATTCTTCGCTTAGATAAAAGTTAGGGGCGAGCATTAAAATCGGACCGAATCGAAAATCAGATCGAATCGGCCGATTCTGGACGGTTCCCAGTTTCTAAAATTTGAAACCGGCGATTGTTGGTCCATTTCCCGGTTCCGGGTGTGAACTTGATAGTCCGGAACTTTACTGTTTTTCCATCGAGATTCTCATTGATTAAAGATCCAAAACACTAAAAAACGAGAGTTTAGACCAAGCAATAATATTTACAGTGTTGCAGGGAATAAAAATAAAAGATATCACCTCGGTTTCGGGACCAAATGGGCTAATTCCTAGTTCCATGATCCAATGTGAGAACCGACTCAACTTAGAACCGATTACTTTGACGGAATTCGAAAAGTTGGGGCGATATCGTGAAAAAGCGAAAGTTTGGGGTAAAATTGAGAAAACCCAAAATTGACAAAACAATCGAGATTCTCTGTCTCTAAATTTTCTTGTCTTCCCAGAAAGAACAAGCCCGCCCGAACGAGCCGTCTCTCACGCTCTGTCGTCGGTTGTCGAAAACGGAAACCCCCAAATTTCCAAGACTGTCTCTTTCTCTCTCTCTACGCGCTGCTTCTGCTGGATAAAAATTTGATCTTTGGGTTCCCTTGCCGGTTCAATTCTTGGCCCGCGCATACCATGCTTCGGGCGCCATGAACGAAGCCGTCGTTGAGTCGAAGCCCCAGAGGAGGAAGGGCTCCATCAGCGAAGAAGACATCTCCACTCTCCTGCAGAGGTTCGCCTTCCTCTCTCGCTCCCCGCTCGGCCCCGAATTGTGTCTCCTTCACGGCCCCTTTCGCTTCGTACTTTCTTTTGTGTTTTTGGGTCCGCGGGTGAATTTGGGTGCGTATCGGTTCTCGTGGAGGGGACTTGTTCGGGCGCGTCTGCTGATGTGAGGGTGGGTCTGCTCTTGGGCAGGTATACGGCAACCGCGGTGTTGTGCTTGCTTCAAGAGGTGGCTCAGTTTCAGGGTGTGAAGGTGGATTGGAATGAGTTGGTGAAGAAGACGTCGACCGGGATAACTAATGCGCGGGAGTACCGGACGCTGTGGAGGCACTTGGCCTATCGAGGCACGCTACCGGAGAAATTGGACGATGGAGATGAGCCTCCGGTGAGTTTTGGTCTTTTCTCCTTCTCGGCTTCGCGATTGGAGGAATGGGTGCATTTGCCTTTTGGCTTTTGGATGGATTAAAAGCTGCTGGGGTGATTGGTAACATTTGTGTCGCGATATTCTTGATCTACAATTGCTTTAATGAGTAGGTAATGTGGGTTTAGTCAGCAGCACTTGATCGTAAAGTAAAGATTGATGTGTATCGATGACTTTTAAATCGGTAGCGTCATAAAAACATGGATTCCTGCCAGAGAAATTGGAGGATGGGGATGTGCCTCTGCTGAGTTTTGGTCTTTTTTCTTTGTCGGCTTCATAATTGGAGGAATGAGTGCATTAATTGCCTTTTCACTTTTGGACGGATTAAAAGCTGTTGGACCGATTTGTTACATTTGTATGGCGATATTCTTGCGCTACAATTGCTTTAATGAGTAGGTAATGTGGGTTTAGTTAGGAATACTTGATTGTAAAGTAAAGATTGATGTGTATCGATAACTTTTAAATCGGTAGCGTCATAAAAACATGGATTCTTTGCACGTGTCTACTAACCGGTTGAGTGGAGGAATATGTACCTACTAATATGCCATGATTAGATTGACCTTCTTTGTTGAAAACTGAGGGGCATTAAATGATCATCCTATTACGCGACATGCAATTTGGAGAAAATTTTATGGGTAGCAAAAGTGGCTTGTTTGCCACCTAATTGTACCCTCAATGTTGACATCTCGGAATAAAAAATACCGCCTTTGAAACCAGGGTGATTGGACTCTTCTCAGAGAAGATTGTCCCTGTTTATGTTTTAGCCTTCGAGGATCCTTCCATGCATGGAAGTGGTAATTTCTTCATGAAGAATGTTTCCTAGATTCTGGAAGTCATTTGTCTTGGTATGCTATGACGAATTGACATTGCTGGTCTTGGGCAGTCGGGGCGGTTAGCTAAGAATTCCTTACCATGGCTTGGCTCATCAAAGCATCCCAAGCGTCCTACATATCTAAAAATTTTATGGATGGATTGACACATTGCACTGTTCAAGGTTCTCAGAGTGAAAAATATGCCTTCCAAGCCAGACAGTCCCTGTGCCTTTCTACAGAGTGTAGAGTTATATCTTTTCCTTACGAAAAGTGAAATTGTGCTGGCACTAGTGATTCCTTGAACCGGTGTAGCCTTCTAAAGCCCTAGGAAACTAGTAGATATAGATGATAGCATCTATTATACTATTATGTTCCTTACAATTGGGCAATCTTCTCTAATAGCCTTCACTTCCACCGTACATAGACATGAAATAAAGCAGTAGTTTCCTCATGAAGAAGGATGCTTGGATTTTGAAAACTGTTTCTTATATTATGTGATGCAAGGCCAACTTAACACTGTCAATTACCGGTGGTTGGCTTTGCCGAGAATTTGACTTTCTGTGTGATGTGGAGTTTCTTTATCCCAGCTTTAACACTGTTGGGATCTTTGTCTATGCATGCGGAATGTGAAGCATTCACACAAAGTTGTTAACATATGCCCTGTTTAATGCATGGTTTCCAATGACGTTGACATTTTTTTTGTCGATATTTTATGAATGGGAGCAGCATTAATGCAACTGTGGCTCTTGCCCATGCTTCTGAAATAAAAACAATAGAAGGGGACGGATGGCTTGACGAATTGATTGGATGCTGTATTTTCTAGCTGGATGTGGCAAATTGCCATACGGTTGCTTAAAGATTTGGTTGACATTGTACAATGTGCGTTAAATAAACCTGTATTACTCTTAGGATTCTGATGCTGATCAATGGAAAGATACTTTTAATTTTTTAAACATATGAAAGAGCAATGGTAAATGATTTTCTCTGGCCGTAGTCTCTTGAATGTCACTGGGATACACATTGGTTGTTCATTATTCTTTGGGTAAATACTATAAAAAAATCCGTAGCAAATACCCTTCCTTCTCTCTACTAGTTGTCAATTAGGTACTTTCTCATTCATCGTTTGTTTTTTTTTTTGGTAAGGTATTCATCGTTTGTTTTTATACGGTCAGAATTATAATTTTTTTTAATACTGCTGTTTATATCCCTTTGGGGTGAGATTGCAAGCTTTCATTATTAGTAGTGGAATTTATTATTCATTTTCTTCATCTCCTCCTCCTCCTCCTCCTTTTACTGGCGGCTGATTAAGCAAAGATCTGTCATTGTTTCAAGAACTTTGTGTTTCCTCCTTTTATGTCATATAGGTCTAAAGGTTTGCCTATCTAGTTTACATCTTGTATTCTATCTCATGTGTCACGTACCATTATTACCAACAAGCATCAAGTATGATCATGTTGTGCGCTAAATTTACTGAGACCTGGTTCTTTTCTGTATAGCAGTTATGACAATCTGTTTTTCAGGATGATGACAGTGACCTAGAATATGAGCTGGAAGCATTTCCTGCAGTGAGCGCTGAAGCTTCGACAGAGGCTGCAGCCTGTGTCAAGGTAATTTTTGTTGCAATTTATGCTCCGATTTATATACGGTACTGCTGCAAGAGGTACCTCGGTTCATAATTATTGTTGGGCAACTTTGAGATATCCATCACGACATACATATGTAATTGAAATTACTTTAGTTATGCATATGGTATGCTTCTTGATGGTAATACAGCTGAACTTTCGAAACTGCATAGGGTTGGAGCTACACAATTTCCAGTCTTTAGTAGGGAAGGGGAATAGGGGTTATTTGATCGATCTCAAAGTGACACTTGCTAGAAATTTTAACCGAAAAGCTTAAGCCAATAGGTGGAGGGGCATACCATGAATATAAGGCCCATATAAACCTCATTGGCAAGCTACGTAGGATATTTTAACACCTCCTCTAACTTGCAAATTGGACTTAGAATGGAATGTGGAGTTGATGAATGAGAGCCTCATATATGAAATAAATCTGGGTTAAAACCTAGGTTTGATACCATGTTACAATGTCCAATAAAAGCTTAAACTAATAGGTAAAGGGAGACAACATGAATATAAAGCCTGAAAACCCTATGGACAAGTGATGTTGGATGCTTTAAGACACGCTAAAAGTATTGAACAGAATGAATCATGCAACTCCTTATATAGAGATTGTAGATATGATGTATCCATATGATGGGCCTTTTTTCAAGTTTGAAGATATGCCATTTAGTATTCTAAATTTTTGTTAAAATAGGAGATCAGATTGAGTCTCGAGGATGTGGTATTCCATAGAGGTTTTTGCTTATGAATGATTATCTATAATTTGTGATGGTCCACACATCACTGTTGCCCTTGTTTACATGATGGGGATGTGAAGTCCATGGTAGGCGGATTTTCCTTGAAAACCTTTGCTCCAGCAAATAATATATCATGCATTGTAAGTTGTAATGTGTTAGAGAAGGAGGGACTTTTCGTTTGCAAGTTTTGTGGGCTGGATCATTATATTCCTGTTATTAATGACATCCAAATGAGCTCATATCACATTCTCAGAAATGTCTCTCCAGTTCTATTTGATTCTTTTGGTTCATTTTCCGAAGCCTGGGCAGTAGGCACGAGCACACTAGAGATTTTATTTATCTAAACTCCATTTTAGTCAGCAGGCCAAAGTTAGTTGTCCAACAGGTGGCTCAGTTATCATGCACATTCTGTACTCTTATGAAACTACTTTTAGAAGATCGATTGATTGGCCAAACGCATGTGTGTGATGCTCAACATCCTTTGTGGATGTGAGGTTTGAATCAGAGCTTTGTTCTGGTTCACTTTAAAAAGATTTCTGTTTTCATGCAGGTACTAATAGGTTCTGGTATAACGAGTGACTCCAGCCTCCAGAATAACTCAACTGTTGAGGCCCCGTTGACTATAAACATACCAAATGGTCAATCATCTAGAGTTTCTGAAAGTTCCCAACCTCCTTGTTATACACAGGGCATGAATATTACTGTACCAGTCTCTGTTCAGAGACAGCCTCTGCCTGCGGTAACATCTGCTGAAGGCTTGGATGCAAATGGATTGGCAAGTGGCAACAATGCTTCTCGAAAGAAAAGAAAACCATGGTCTGAGGCAGAGGACTTGGAACTCATTGCTGCTGTACAGAAATGTGGTGAAGGGAACTGGGCAAACATCTTAAAAGCAGACTTTAAGGGAGATAGGACTGCTTCACAACTTTCTCAGGTTTGAGTCCTCTCTCTCTCTCTCTCTCTCTCTCTCTCACACACACACACACACACACACACACACACATGTATATTTTCTCCTCAGTAGATGCGTCGAGGTTTTGTCGTAAAAATAATCATCAACTGCAGTTTTCTCGGTTCATTATCCTGGCTGATGAGTAGCATCCATAACCTGTTACAATGTTAGATTAGAAAAAAAATTTCCGAGGGAAATTCTTGGTTTAGGATTCTGTCTTTTTATTTATCAAATGTTACCCTTATGTGGTTAGGTTACACTGGTTTAATTAGCTGTCTTTGATTTGCGCTTGCTGTTTATCATGCAATTTCTTTTTCATGTGCAGAGGTGGGCCATCATACGGAAACGGCATGGAAACATGATTGTGGGAATTGCGAATTCAACGGGGCCCCAGCTTTCTGAGGCACAGCTGGCTGCTCGTCATGCAATGTCTCTAGCCCTTGATATGCCTGTGAAAAATTTAAGAGCAGGTTTTCTCTATCTGCCTGTAAAGAATTTCTTCCTAAATGATTTGCAGAATGATGGTTTAACGGTTATTAATTTATTGTTCGACTTTCATGCACCTTGCCGCATCCCCTTGATTTACTTGCTGCCTCTTGATTCATTCTGTCTCATTTTATCTAACTCTTCCTTAGCGTGACTAATCTTTAGTATCTGGTGAAGTGAATCTTGTGGTAGATTCACTTGTTGGGAAGAGGCGTGTTGGTTGTTGGATGAATCTTAGAACTGTTACGCTAGCCAAGAAAAATGTAATATGTAAGCAGTATGTCTAGACTTCTCTTCCTAGGCCAAACAATTTTGAGCTGCCTGGCTTTGACTTTTTACACCAACTTCTGTAGTCTGTTTTGTTTCTATACATACGCAGATTGAAAATGTTTTTTTCTTTAACAGGAACAACAACAAACGGAACCTTTGGTAACTCTACACAGCCTGCTGCTGCTGGTGAGTCTCCTTTCCTAGGGAACATTGCTGGGCTGGCCCACCATCAACCTCAGCAAATTTCACAGCAAAGATCTTCTCCAGTGCAATCTTTAAGTATTGCACCAAAGTCTAGGGTTCCCCCAAAAAAAGCATCACTGAAGGCTGATATTAGCCCTGATTCTATGGGAATAAAAGCTGCAGCAGTCGCTGCAGGGGCTCGCATTGCAACCCCTTCAGATGCCGCTTCGCTTCTGAAGGCTGCTCAGGCAAAAAATGCTGTACACATAATTCCTTCCGGTTCTTTAATAAAACCTTCTTCTATTCCAGGAGGCAGTGCCGCCCATTCCAGGCCCCATCCTGGTGTAAACTTTAGAAGTACCGGGGTTGCTGTTACATCCGGCCATGCAGGCTCTACTACTGAGAAAGAATTGACTTCTGCAACCGCCAACGTTCCATGTACTCCTGCTAAAGCACCAACTATCTCCTTACAGAAGAGTAATATTTCCTCGGTTGTGGCCACTGAGCTTCCGTTGAATCAAGAAGCCAAGGGTGAACAGAAGATGTTTGATTCTGCACCAAAGAATATGACTAAGGAGCCAACCAAAGAAGATGTAACTTGTGCTTTGGATGATGCTGCAAGGCAAGTTGCTGAAGATGACAAGGTTCTGGTAAAACCAGAAGCAGAGCAAGGAAATGAAACACCAGTTGAGAAGTCAAATATGGTGTCGAATGCACCAGCGACTGTAAGTGATCAAGTGTCGAATGCACAAGCGGCCATAAGTGATCGAAGTGGTGTGGTGAGCACCCGGGCTGAGGGTGGAAATGATAATTGCGACAAGGACTGTGAGAACAGAAGTCTGAATATCGCGCAGGTCGACGCGCCAGGCTTGGCATCCATCAAACATAGTGAAGAAGTAGACGGCACAAGCTAGTTTAAATGGACTTACATGATTGATTAGATTTAGAGATTGTTATGCAGGTTGAAAGAAAGAAATTTTACATAAGCTTTTGCTTCCAACTTATTTTGAACGTCCAGCATTTGGTGCTCCCCGAGCTTTGTAATATTTCTCAGAATATAGCAATGAAAAGCAAATGATAATTGTCCATCCGTGTTAGTCTTATCTATCTGTCTGTCTATTTAGTCAATATGATCTATCTGGAGAGAGAGATTGTTCTATAGTCTATAAGTGAAGTGCTTTCGACAAGAGCTTACCGTGTGAAGTTGACATATGGTTTCGGACCGATGTATCGGCGGGCTTCATTTCTTGAAAAAAAAAAACTAATCCACCAATTTTCCATACATAACAGAGTTTTAAGTAAGTTCTCTGTGGAGATACCTCAGGACTAAGTGTATGCCTCATTTTAATTTTTTTTATATTACCTGCGTATGTTTCTTAAATTTGTGTATGATTCATCCAAAAATAAGATCACAGAATTACTGGCCCTCTAATCTCGTCATCACTAGGCTTGGATATATTTTCTTTCGACAGGAAAGAGAAGCAGAAGCTGCCCTTCGGGTTCATGCAATGACGTGTCTGCAAGATATCAGCAACTTGCATCAGCGGAAATTTAACTGCGGCCCATTCATTCTGCACAGATATTCTATGTTATCACAATCCAACATTAAGAAGTCAGAAAACAGATCATGTACATGTACAATTCAAACAAGTATGAAGACTCGTGGAAGCAAAGCTAAGAGGGCAATGCGCCGCCTCCGAGGTCACTACCCTTCTTCTGCATCACAGGATTCACGCACGCAAAGATCGATGGCTGCTTCTGCTTCTTCAGCTTAACCCCGAACAAGAAGGACCTCAAGGGTATTCTCGACCTGTGGGATTGATGGCTTTTTGACGCCGAAATTCCGAGATACTCGTCTAGTCTTGCGATGGTCATCTCAATCTCGGCCTTCAGCTTCTTTACCCGGTCCAGACCGGCATTCAGTTCGTCAGCGACCTTGTTGTTCTCTTGCTTCATGTTCAGGACCTCGCCCTGGAACTTCGCGGCCTGATACTCGCTCAGAGAGGGATCTCTAGCGGCAGACCCCGGGTCAGAAACTCGCGTTATCTCATCCTGTAGCCGGCACATGGCGGAACGTCGACTCTCCAATTCGTCCTTCAATAGCACGTTGTGTTCCAACCACAGCTTGAGTTCGGTCTCTATCTCTCTCAAGTGTCTGTATATGGGCCGAGCTTCGGACTTCGAAGCTTGGTGATTAGTGCTTGAATCTTGTTTCTTGTCATCGAACAACTTTGATAACTCGACTTGTAGATCACGGAAACTTGTTTGGAAAGTCTGCACCTGATGGATCGACGTGCTGAATCTCAACCAGAATTCAATGTTTTCCTCTAGGAGCTCGTCAATTTCCACTCGGAACTTTTCTTCCATGGAAGAAACAGCTGGAGCTTTACTTAATCTGGTTTCTACCTCTCTAGTAGAAGGATTCTTCATGAAACCTTGGAAATTATGCTGAAGCAGCAACTTGTAGAGAGGCTGTTTTTTCTTCGGCACCAACGATGGGCTCGAATCTTGAGAGCTAGATCCAACCGGGATGCTTTGTTGGGGATTTTCTTGATTCGAAGCCTTATCTCCTGATGCAGCGACGTCTTCAGCACCATCCGGCTTTCCATTCTGCGTGCCTAATTTTTTACGAAGAGCCATGATCTCCTCGTCCTTTGAAGCGTTGTCGTTTCGTAATTCCCTGATCTGCATCGCCAATTCAAAGAGGCCATCCCTGTTATCCTTCTCCACTTCGCTTAGCTTCTTCCTCACGTCTTTGTAACTTCTGAGAACCGAAGTGTATTCCCCTAGTAAAAACTTCTCTCTGTCCTCTACGCCAGTCAAGAACATCTGCCTCCAGTCGGGATGATCTTCGCTGCCATCGTGCAAGTCCTGAGGCTCGATAAACAGGTCTTGGTTCTCTTCCTTCTCGTGCTGCACCGATTCTTGGGGTCTCTCAGACATAACATCGAACTCACTGGCTGGGCCAGAGCACACATACATCTCTTCCTCCACAGCTTTGATGGGATCATCGTGAGTAGGAACATTGTACTTAATCTCCTCTCGCTTAGCCTCCGCAAATCTTTTGTCATCAGAGACCTGCTGCAGCTCGTTCTCTTCAATCTCCTTTCCTTGTTTAGCGTTCATACCCACGGTTCTCACTTCGTGGAATAATGTTCCGCCATTCTCATCCTCATCATCCAGCTTCACATACTGCAACTTCTCGGAGAGATGGTCAAGGTTTGAGCTGGCTTCTGTAAAGTGAGAGAGGAGGTTCTGGTTTTGGTAGTTGACATTCTGCTTCAGGGCCTTGATCTGGCGCATTTCCTTCTCCAACTCTTCAAGCCTGCTGTTCATATTGTCCGAACCTTCCATCAGAGTTTCCTTTTCATCTTCGAGGGTCTGGATGTGCGTGTGCAGGACATCCGTCTCTGACTTCAATCTTCTCACCAGAGCGGTCTGGGAAGAAACCGCAGTTTCCAAATTGATAACCTTGTCGACCAGTTCATCAACTCTCTCTGCTAGTTCCGTCATAGTGAGCGAGGCTTTCGAATCAGAATTGAGAACTTCCTTCATTTTCTGACCATCCAAGCTCAACTCATCATCTTGTTGGACCGAGCTCCTCGATTTTGGACTGGCGCCGACCGAGTTTTCTTCCTCCACATTGTCCCTAGTGGTTCTCTCTTCAGGAATATATTCGCCTTTGAGAGATTTGAGCTTTTCGTATACTTTCCTGATTCTTTCCTGTTCCTCTCTCGCCTCTTCAGCGGATTGTTCCTGTTGCTCCTGCATTTTGGACAAGGCCTCCTTGCAAGACTTCAAAGCCATTGTGGCCATTAGAGTCCGAGCCTCATTGTCCTCGATGATGGTACCGATTCCAAATTCTTCCTGTAGGCTGCACACTTTGCCTTGCATTTCCATTACCTCGTTTTCTATTTCCCAGTATCTCTCGCGCCCACGCTCAAACGAGCTCTTCACAAACTCCTTCTCGGTCTGCAGCGCCAAGATTCCTTTCTGAAGCTTGTCGATCTCCTCTAGTGCCTCGGTTTTGGTCAAACCGGAAGTGGGAGCTATGGAAGTCTTGACGCCGCTCAATTTCTTCTTCAGCTGTGCTTTCCTGGAGCTTGACAACGGTTTCCTGAACTCTTTCGTAGGGAGCTTTGGCACCTTAGGAATGTGCCGTTTTGCGGCATCGGGAAGATCATTGCCGGATGGCTTCTCAGAGAAGCTTCCGGCAAAGCTTTGCTCATCATCGTCATCATCAACATCATACTGGACTTCATCAGGAAAAGCCGTGGCTATTTTGCGGTTGGCGCTCTGAAGCTCTCTGGATAAGAGGTCATATCTCTCGGCTAGAGCTCGGTATGCCCGGTAGGTATCTTCCACCAAACTCTTGAGCTCCGGCCTCTTCTTGTAATACATTTCGGCTCGCTTCGCAAAAGAGTCGCCATCACCGTCGATAATCTTCAGCGTGCTCTGGACCTTGTCTTCAATATCTGCAGTTGAACCTCCGCATATCAGTACTACCGGATTTTCTCTGACACACAAATACATCGACTCGAACATGTCGCAACCATAACACAACTACGAAGTCTGCTCTTTGATTCATTTGGCACTAAACTTCCATATACCTTGTCGTTCTAAATCCAAATCTTATTTAACAAAACCTGTTACATTAGCCCATAAAGATAATTAATTTTGTAGGCTTTGTTCATGATGTACTTCAGTTTTTTTTTTTTTTGCAAATCTAACTTATATTTATGCAGAGAATAGCACAACATTGGAAGAAACCAAGCAAGATACAATTTTTTTGTCTACAGAAATGTTAAATTAGTTTTTGAAATGGCATTTTTTTACAAACGCGCACATCGCTTGGGTACGAAGGCTAGGATTACACAAATGTCTGCAGGTTGAATGCCGATTTCAATTAGAGACTGGTTTAGGATTTATGAACATTAATCTCGGTCTCTATCATCAATCTTATGTCATTTGAAATAATAAAATATCTCCATGTACTGATCAAAAGATTCAAAACCTGCGATAGGAATGGATAAAACCTCTGTTCCATTAGCCAAATTGCCAAATACCTCTTTCATACAATCCATTCATCTATTTGAATCCTACATTACACTCATGATTCCCGCTCTATTTTCTTAAACCCGGAATCGCGACACAGGCCTCGGTTCTGTCCTAGAAACCAATCATTTAAATTATGCTTCCTCCTCTCTAAACCATCACATTCATTCACTATTGTTTCAGGTCCAACATTTTTCTTCCACATAAATCAAAAGATCTACAGAACTATGATCGCAATGAAACACAAATTTCAAAAAGATGAACAAGATGAAGGAGGAGCTGGATTGGATGCCATTACCTTGGAGGCTCTGTTCAAGCCATTTTGATTGCTTAGTCCTGATGTGGCTTGCCCACCACCAAGAATATGCATTACTTGCTGCTCTCTGCAACATCCTCTCCCTCTCCTCTCCTCTATCAAGGCATAAATTTGCAAAAAAGAAATTGAGCAAAGCCAAGCTAAAGTACAAACTTTAAGCCATTACAGAGAAGCCAGCAAGATGATGGGCAGAGACAGGTCTCATGCAAAGGGAGAAGTCAATGGAATGAACTCTTTGTCCCATTCAGAATTGCCTAAATAGGAGCGGAGGATCCGCATTACTTGTCAAAATCCTCTGACTCCTCCAATTATTGCTTATTTATTTATGTAGCCAAAAAGCTCAAAAGGCCAACAAAGAAGAGAACAAGAAAAGAAAACGCATGCCCACGATGCAATTCTGAGATCTGCCAGTTTTGGACAGTGGCAGAAAAACAGAAAACAGATAAAGAAAAATGTGTGAAGTTCTTAATTTAGACATCTGCTTGCCAAAACATGTCTGGATTTTTTTTTACCCGGATGTCTATCCTTGTCAACTTTAGGATTTTAATTGAAAAAAAGAACGAGCTTGTTATCGAGAATAATCTAGAAGAAAATATATAGCGAGCATTCGAACTGATTTATATGTTTAAACGAAAGTAGACCCGTGTATCATATCTAGACCGATTAACGAATATTGCCAATGTGTTACTTTCGAGTCATTCGATTGAATCAAAAGAATATCTCGACCTGCATCATGACCAGCATGGCAAATATGATATTGGCACTCTGCTATGAGATCCGGTTTTAGCCAAAATTGGTGATCACGTTGTCAAAAAGACCTGGATTTTCTATGGATTAATATTATTACATTTTTGTGGAAGTAGAGAAAACAGTTCTAATTGGTGAAATGGAAAAAGGAAAAAAAGAAAAAGAAAAAGAGGTCTTGTTCTGAGCTGGTTAGTGACAAACAAAATGCAGTAAGCGCCAACTTTCCATGCTATAATTAGACTTGCCCAAAATGGAAGTTAGAATTTTAGAATAACTTGCCAAAATATTCCATGGCTATAATTGGACTTGAGAGATCACAGCAATATATACTGAAAATGGGATATTCTGATTCACGTCTTAATCTAACGTAACATGCTAAAGATAGAATTTACAATTCTAGAACAAATTTCGATCCAAAAAAAATTTTCTAGAACAAATTAACAAAAGACTCTATATTCATGTGTAAGTAGACCGCCTCTATTTACTAAGGGTGTTTTTGATTCAACATCTTCCAGTTTGAGGTATATATTCAACTCATACCGTTTTTTGACTTAAAAAAAAAAACTCATATTGTTTATGTTGCTATCAGACCGGATGAATTACTCGGATTATTATTGGTCACATTAATGCAGGCCCATAATAAATAGTCACTACATATAGTAAAGAGGAAGATATGATATGTAGAATTTGGTTTCCCCAAATTTGGGAAACTCATCAAGGCGAAAGTATGAAGTTTGACCAAATGAAAATAGCCTACAAAATTGTCAACAGGACAAAACACAAAAAAGACCAAGTAGGAGATGAACTTTCACCAAATAACATGTTAATAAGACAAAAAGAGAAGAAGCAAAATACTCATAAAAACCCTCCAAAGGACATCAACATTAAATTACAGAAAGAGACACAATTGGTAACACATAGAAAAGTCATAAAATCTATGAAAAACAATCCCTAGAAGTTGTTAGACCTGTTAAAATAGATTATAAACTTATTTCTTAACCTTTATATCAATAAATAGGTTAAAATGGGTTAATTATATTAAGTAAATGAATTATAAATGGATACAAACATAATATAGGTATTAAATTTATCGTAAATGGGTCATAAATGAGTTTACATCTTATTTAAATCTAACTCATCTTTCTTGCCCTCGCTCAATGTCGTGCTCACTCACAATGCACTCTCATCTTAGTTTGGGTATGATTTTTCCTTTATTGAGTTAAATATTGAAGTGTTTTAACAATTTGGGTCGGGATGGTTATAGTTTGGTTACGGGTTATTAGATTTGCATTATATGGAAAAGGGTTAAAACGGGTTAAATGGATTTATTTGGGTCGGATCATTTTCAACCCAACCTGACCCATCGGTTTGATAGGTCTAGAAGTCATTAACCTTAATAACAAAATCTACATTAAAATATAAAAGATTAAAATTATACTTAAGACTATTTATTAGAAGCACAAAAGTTGTTCAACTGTCCTAAAATTCTAATGCGTGTCTACTCATAAATTAAAAGTAAATTCAACATCAATAGTACTTTCTAAAATTATCTTTCTAATCAAAAGAAGTAGAACACATTTGTGTTAACCTAATATAAAATCAAATAAACTTCTATATTTATTGAAATAAACTTTACTAATGATGAGCAAGCCTACTTTGTGCAGGTAAATATTGGGCCTATAAAAAAAATGGATCAAGTAAGATGTGAGCTTAAGCTCGGGTATGGGATCCAAGAAGGAGTTGTTTGCGCTTGGCAACGTGGGGATCTAGACTTGTATTGTGAGCTTAATTTAGATACAGAAATCAAATCTTTAACTACTAAGGATGCGTTTGGTAACTTGTCAAATAATGACCGATTCTATTCTTTTGTTTGGTAGAACAAAAAAAGAACAGAAATCCGTTTGATAAATTTTTTGTTTTCGGTCACAAATTTGCACAAATTTGTTTATAGAATCAGTTTCGGAGCAGAATCAAGAATAAAAAAAAGTTGCTTTTTGATTCTAGGAACAAGAATAAAAAATAGAAGAGAATTTTTGTTTCTTTTTCTTCTTTACTATTCTTCTTTCCTGTTGTTCTTCTTTCATGGCCTGTGGCGAGGAACTCAACCATGGCCAAGAAAGAAAAGAAGAAAAAAAGAGAAAGAAATATTAAAGTATTTAAAAATATTATTAATAAAAAGAAATTTTTTGTAGTTACCAAACGGATTTATGTTCTTTTTCTATTTCAGGAATGAAAATTTTGGACCGTTATAAAACATCTTCAAATGCTTAGTAATTATTTTCGGAAACATAATAAAAAAATAATTTGCGAGCAGAAATTATTTCTGAAAACATAATGATTACCAAACGCACCCTAAGCCAACCTACGGTGTTGTTAGAATAAATTTCAAAGTTAAATTGGGGCAACTTTTAATAATTCATATAATATAAAAACCGTTACATTAGCACATCAACATATATATAAATATATATAAATGAATTTACTACATACCATCAATTACCTGAATGAATAAAATTATTATTCAAGCGTTCACTATAAACATTAGTACATGTGTAAGGTTTGGACCCAAACCTTATACGTAAGGAGTAATGTTGTAACTTTTATGGCGGTAGACTTATACGCTATACAATACTTAAAAACAAAGATATTTCAAGAATTTATCATACACACTGCTTTATTGCACATAAATGACCTCAATTTGTCTTTCCTATTGAACCACTTCCTAAGAAAATGGACTTCTGTTTATACAACATCTTAATCTATAATTATTATATGATGATCTCTTTCTTATCAAGTTATAGATAAACTAACAATATTCACTGCACTTATTATGATCCATTTTCCTGTGCGTAGCAGAGTGTTGGGCACTAGTGGTTTGACATCACCAAACGTCTGATTGTCCCTCGAGACACTCAACTTCTTTTGCTTAGGTAAAAAATGAATGATTACAAAAAAGTATTTTTTTAAAAATGATCGCGTATATTACTTGAAATAATTATCCAATGCAAAATAATTTCATTATCAACGATAATTTATATCTAAATATTTTGATAAATGATGAAAATATTTGGAAAATTTACAAATTCTTTTTTCTTTGGGCGAAACAAACGGAGCCTAAAAGAAGCTGGTCATAAGGTTTGGGCATAAATTAGGTGAAGTTGGCTATTGCTCTCCGAGTGACGCTCATTCATTGTTTATTTCCATGCGCATCCGGATCCCTTGGCTTATCCCCACTATGTCCTTCCTTTAATTCTCCCCTGTTGCGGTTATTCACCACTTAATATTGATCGGAAATCGTTGATGTGATGGCATGCCACGTAGGATGGCCGTCGATGATCGGATTGCCGCCGCGTTAGCGATTTCCGGTATCAATTGGCCGAGTGAATTGCATTGGGATTCCGTGCAAAGGTTTAAGATTAAATGAGCATTATTGAAAAGTTGATGACTTAATTGATATCCGTACAATAAGTTTAGGACCGACCGGATAAATTTTCCCTTATCGAGCTGGTGCGGGCCTAATTGGTCTTCCGTTCATTTTGATCAACCCTTCCAATAGCTAAAGAACTCCGAGCGTGATTGGAGTGTGCAATTCACCTGAAGACTTGGGCCCATCCCTCTGCTAATTATGCTCAAGTCAAAAAGTTGGGCTTTTCTTTTCATGTACGAGGAAACAGAGGAGCGCCTGTTATAGCAGAGTCGTTGGAGCGACGGCGAATGTGTTTGGGGTGATGGGTTTGCACATTTATAGGCCTTACCAATAATAGCGATCTAGTCGGCAAATGTTTCGGCTTATGTTCCTGCTAATGTAATTTCCATTAAAGATGGGCAAACATTCTTATCAGCCTATCCATTCAATGCTGTAACCAGACCACCTATTAACGTGGGTAAAACGTTAGTACAGCTTACGGAAGGCGGCACTCCAAGCGAAGAGGACAAAGTGTTGAGCACTGCTAAGGTAGCTTCTTTTCCTTTTGTGTTGGTGGTGGTGTGGAGATCACAAATTGTGATGGTGGTGGATTCATTGAAGCTTTTACTGACGAAGCCGCTTTTCGGGGGGAGCAGTGGTCAGGAATGGAAACGGTGGAATCATGAATGGACTTTGGTATGGATGTCCATCACTATTGACTCATCAATGCATTGATTTTCATGGCAAACAAACTAAAATTATGAGTGGGTGTTCTTAGATACCCGTTAAAGCTACTTTTCGATGTCCTTCGAATATCAAGGAAAGAGGAATGAATTTTGCTCCTTTTAAAATACATCGTGCGAAGTTGTCGCGCCTTACTTACCGTCGATGTAAACGTTTCAAAGCCCTTTTAAAAATGACTAAAATTTAACTAAGCAATAAATCCATAAAGCAAAAAACACACGACTAGTTGCTATCAAACTGCATTTTCATGAATCTTCCTAACATATTCTGATCCGGCGCATGATGTTTTGCACACCAAGCTCCAACAAGTGGCGAATTCACCAATTTCCACGAAGCCCGTCCCAGATTTTCCGACTGGATGCGATTGAAACTGACCGATTCTTCCCCGAGGTTACGCAGAAGCAGGTAAAATCATGAGTCGAAAATGTGAGTGGGGAAATCGAATAAGTGCTCAGTTTCCAGGAAGCTACGACCGTAGACTCGGTAAAAGACGCCGGCGTTGTCTTGGACAATGCGTATCCTCCAAGCCCCGCAGACCTTTCTCTCATTTCTCTTTATTGACTTTTCCTGTGGCCAATGGCTGCCGAGTTTTTTAAGCTTTTTGACTTGGTAAATGAACGCACTCAACTCGTGGAAAAGCACGAGAATATGCAGAGACAAGGTCGATGATGAGTTCGAATCTCTGACGTTATCGATAGGACAAAAACGAGGTCGGTGTCATCAATCCGTGTGAGTATTTCGATCGATCCACATGAATCATTGTTCGTGCCGACATCGATAGGATTCGATCACTCTCATTTCCGATATTTACGTCAGGAGCCAGTGTTTGAATCTGTTTCGCCGCAGCCGTTTAGCCACATACGCGTATAAATCTGTATATTTCTTTTTATGTACAAGTACAAATGTGGAGATCTAACAATCCGAAAACCCATGAAACATTTTTCAAGCTCTATAATCCGAGTAAGCTCTGGCATTGTACCTATGTGAGTAGCCCTAACAATTGATGGGATCAAATGTATGAGTCCTCAATTCAAAATCCCCGATGCTCTAATCAAGTTTGCCAAATATTGTCAGACGATACGTGCACATTGGAATGTCTCGACACACATCAAATGATAACAGAGCACCCGCGCAGGACTGTTCGACAGACAAGAAGAATCCACATTTTACTTTCATCTTGTGATATGCCGCTCTCTCTTCAAACTACTGCATTACATACACTTGGAAGCTATAGCCATGCAAAGTAAACTTTCCTACCTCGTTGAAACCGAGTTTGAACCACCAGCAGTGTGTAATCACATGCACGCCCCAGAGAGAGAAGAGGGACAGAGAGCACTAATAACAAGATATTCACATTTATTTGCACACTATTCACAATAGGAGGAGGAACATAGACCACTTACGCATGTTTGACAATATTTACACAAAAGAATTTCAAGCGCACCCATACCCACACACTCACACACCACCTCCCTCTTTTCCTTTTCATTCACCTTCCCAGCCCACTACCATAGAAACACATTAGCGATTTCAAGTAATAGTACCCACTCACGCTGCAATCAGTTCGATCTGAATAAGCAGACTTCTTAGTAGTGTAGTCATAGAACAGAACGACATCTTTATATTGTCTTTAAAGACCTTCCATGTACTGATCATTGCAGTCCAACGAAGCGGGGTTCGCTGGATTTGTACCCGCACCACATGGAGATCATAGTCACTTGGAACTTCTCAGTGCATATCAGCTGCTTTGGAGGGTACACAGCCACTGTTCCATATACTTCTCGCTCTCTTCTGAAGAAGAAGAAGAAGATGCGGAGTAAGAAAAATTATCAACTCAGCTTCGCAAAAAAAGACGTTAGAAAGAGGACTCTCTGAATGAAAGATGCTAGAGGATAAAGTGTTGCTCGTAGTACTCTACCGTGTAGACATTTTCTATACCTTAAATTAGTGGTCAAATGCAGTATTTCACACGAACTAATTGGCAAATCACTGCATATGAAAGTATTCAACTCGAAGTATCTTAAAACAGAATGGTTGAAATCGTAAGAGGGGTGGCTTAAGAATTTGCATAAAAAATTGTTCAACGAGGTAAGGATTGGAAATCATGGCACAACTATTGGAAACATCATTGAAGAAACTATTTCTCACACCAATATTCTTGCAGTAGAACAGCAAACTCAATGACGTGGGCATGAATACCATTGAATCAGCAGAAACAAGGATGAAATGAAACAAAACGGCATTACTGCAGGACATTGTAAACCAACAGAAATCTGAAATGCGGATAATGATGCGGTCGCATCTCTCACCTTGCAGAGTTTCTAGACAATGTATGTAAAGTACAGTTGCCAAAAAAGAAATCCGACAATCTAGATTTTAATTCAGTTAATCATCGAAAATTAGCTTATAAGCAATACTCCGCAGTCAGCACTCCTCAGAGAAATACCCATCTCTAAGTACTTAAGGATCTACATCATAAGTTGTTCTACTAATGCTGAAAAAAGCTCTATCTGAAACTTTGTAAATACAAAGAATATGACAGTTTGCCAGTTCCATTTCTCCAAAAATGAGTACATTTTGTACCTTTGTCAGGCAACTGAACAATTCAAGCATTCGCATATAACAAGAAATCGCTGTAAATTGGTTGAAGGACCAGCATGCCAGACCAAACAGAAAAATTCAGAGAACTCTGAGACTACCATAGTAGTGGCCATATCATAGTAAGTATGGTGAGTCACTACAGATTTCAACACTTCAAGAACTTCTGAAGGTGAGATTATTACTGCTTTAGAGGAACTCCTAACATACATGTTCTTCTAAAAAATTATGCTAAAAAAAATCTTATGTTCTACAACACACCTGTCCCAACCGTCACCATGACAAACATACGAATGATAGCAAACAGCTTCTCTAGAGACAGCTCCTACATCTCCTGGAAATTAGAATCACATCTGACTTAATTACTTTAGGCAGGACTGAAAACTCATCAACCAGACCAGATACGCTTGACAAGTTTTTTGAAAACTAGAAGTTCTATCTCTTGCGCAAAATCTTGCGATTCAACAGAAATGAGACTCAAAAGAATATAATGACAGCAAGATTTCACGATTAGAGCAGAACAACCATCACAACAAGAAAGCGCATTTCATCTGCTTATCTACCGAGTTGACTGTTCTTTAAAAAAAAAAAAAGTGGTGTTGGAGAGAACATACCAGCAGGATAAATCTCTGTAATATGCGCAACAGCACCCACAATCTTGCTATCTGAATCCTGTATCAGATAGTCATGAACCTTTCCATAGCACGGAACCAACACCGCGAAACTGTCATCAGAGTCATTGTCACTCTGGAATCCAGGCCCATGAGGCTCGAGCCATCCAATTGACCATTCTAAGTCATCAGATTCAGAACCCGAAATGCACCCCCCATCCGGAGGCACCAGAACAATATCATACTCTTTGTCAATCTTCCGTTCCTCCCGACTGCGCCATTTTCGCTTGACATTTCTCGATGAGGAGACGGCCCTACTCTTTGCTAAAGGAAATTTAAGATTATCAGATTCCATGCCCGCATCGGACACGGAATTCAAGGAAGACCCATTGGAGATCCTTGGCTCCTTGTGCTTCCCACTCGGCAACCACCACGAGAGATTAGTGAACGCCAAAGCCATATATCCGAAAAGATATGCTCTACAAACAATTGTTATGGACTCCGAGCCCGGCAAATGGTCAGTATTTCTCACCTGCTGCAGGAGACAGATTGTCAGAACAGATGACAAAGAAATCAAATAAGCAACTTCGAAACCTCGAAATAAGGTTCTATTTCAATATTCATCCGTAAAAAAAAAGGAAGGGGGAGGGGGAGGGGGGGAATTTTCGTCAACACGATCGATGATTTGCTCGTTCTTTCTGTTCAATCCCAGAAAAACCATACAATCATATCCTTAGAATCTTACACGAATCTTCAGCGAACAATACACGCCATGTTCTCTTCATGATCGACAAATCGAAACAGAAACAGGAAAGAAGAAGAAGAAGAAGAAGAAGAGGACCCAAAATCTTATTATTCTTCCGTTAGAAGCAAAAGCAATCACAGGGAACAGAAATTCCAGCACACGATGTAATGCAGCGTTACTGTATAATACAACGAAGGCGGACGCCAAAAAACGAAGCACGCGACAACATCATCAACTACAGGACACTAATCCAGCCAGCAACCGCACACATATTCCCCGAATGTCTTCCCTTTTATCTTCTCAAGCCACACGGGTCAAGCTAAATATAGCAAAAGCCCAAAAAAAGCAACCCGAACAACTATAAGATCTCCAGCTACTCCCACAAGCTAGCGCAGACCATGACGCGCACGCGTCTCCTGCTGAAACCAACATCACGGAAAAAATCCCGCCATGGAAGCCATCCACGCAACATGCAGTTCAGTTCGAATCCATCGGGAAAAGATCCAACTTTTTTCGCTCTTCTTTTTCCCCCACTTTTCAGCTCGAAAAGAACGCACGGCTCGAGACGCGCTTTCTGGGTCCTCGACTCCACGCCTCGTCGCTCGAGCTTCGAATCCCCCCGAGCGAAGGTTCGGAATCGAGAATCGCCATGAAAGCAAGGCAGGGGAAGAAAAAAAGACAAAAGACCAGAAACCGGAACGTCGGGAGCAGCCTTCCACGACAGAGATATACCTCAAAGCAGACAAAAAAAGAGGGGGGTGGGGTGTCGATAGTTATTGCATCCTCTGCAAAATCGAAGCTTTGAACGAATTCAACCTCTCTCTCTCTCTCTCTCTCTCTCTCTCTCTCTCTCGTTCGATCAGCAGAGGAGAGGAGGAGGAGGAGGAGGAGGAGCGAATCGTATATGGGCTGGAGGTTGAAGAAGGGGAGGCCGGAATGGATTTTATTTTCTAACTTTTTTCCTTTTGTTCTTCAGCCGTGAATATATATATATTTATTTATTTATTTATCTGTGTGTGTGCGCGCGCGTGTGGTATTATGGTGCATACGTAGTATACAGCAATTATACCGACCAAAAAAAAAGTATACAGCAATTATTTCGACCCCCCCAAAAAAAAACAGGGGAAGAAAAATCTGACCACCTTTGAAGAAGGAGGAGTAGGAGGAGGAGAAAAAAAAAGGGGGCAGGAGAAGAAAAGAGGAATTTCAATTCGTGCTTCTGGAAGTTTCTATCGCCTGCGGTCGGGCACACCGAGGGGGAATTGCCATTAGGCCACGGAAAATGCCAAGAGGGACCCCCGCTCGGGACTCTTCCATAGATTATTAAGAATTAATACGACGAAAAATCCCGAATTGACATGTATACGATGAATTTACCTCAAGTTAATTTTTTTTATCACAGAAAATCTCAAATTAGCATATTTGTAATAAATTTATCCTCTCTTATTTTTCGTTGAATTTTCCAGTCAAATTGTTGAGTCGGATGACAGAATATACTAATTTGGGATTTTACCTTTTGTTTGTTACAGGTGTACCGATTTACTTTTTCGTAGTATTGATCTAATTTAAAAAAAACTAACGATCAGTTTGGGATTTTTGATAGAAAATTTATTACAAGCGTACCGATTTAAGATTTTTTATGATAAAAAAATTAGTTTTGAGTATATTTATTACATATGTATTAATTTTGGGTTTTTTGTGGCATTATTCTGATTATTAATTTTTTTTGGAAAATACAAGTAAATTTTTTTTTTAACACGTAAATTGGGAACAAAGCCCAATTTACTATTTTCTTGGGATCGACGGGCAGGGGTGTTGTGGGGATTCCGGTGTGAAAATTAGATTGATTCGTAGTCCGGTTGCCGACGTGCGGGGGTGCGGGGGAGTACGGTGGGGTTGAGCGCAGGGGAGCGTAGGCTCCCCGAGGGGGCTCCGGCGCCACGTCGGACTCGTGGGAGGCTTGGGGTGATGACGTGGGCGGCCCAAGACCGGCCATTTGCGTGTGCGGACGGTGCAAGTAAGCCTTAGCCACCACCGCCGGCTGACGCGAGACACGAGGAGCTTGTACGACACGAGATAAAGACACGAAACTGTATCATACGACATGTCGTCACGCGAAATCAAAAGTAAGGTGTTTTTTTTTTTTTTTTTTGCAGATTCACACGAATTCACACGAATTATAAGTACGATCATGATACGTCGACGCAAATTACCAGCTCATCCCACTCGTTTGGAAAATTTTGCTTGTTGATTTTACTTTTAGGCCCTCGAGGATTTTCCGAATTGCTTTTGTTCGCGCATTACATACATTAAATTAGATTTGGACTGCGGGATCTGGTAAGAACCATGTGCGACCCAGCATACTTAATGCCCGGATTTAGGGAGAATATTAGAAGTGGCATAACTTTCGTGAACGCCATAACTTTTTTATTCATTCATTTGAGTGCCACAAATTCAAAAGATCGATTATTTAAATTATTTGCCTTGCTGGAAAATACTACGTAGAAGTCAATCATCCTATGAAGCTTCGCAGGCACTAACGTGAATAATTTTTTTTAATTCTTCTTTTTCTTTTTTTCCTTTTTTTTAGGGCTAAGCGAGGGTCACCGGCGACCCTCGCTTGCTACAAAGGCCTCAACCTAGGCCGCCTTGCCCGCGGCCGCCCAGTCTAGCGAGGGCCTTCGCAGCCCAGCGGCCCTCGCAAGCCCCAAAAAAAAAAGGAAAATAAAAATAAAATTTCAACAAAAATAAATACAAAAATTAAAAAATTAAAACAACATTAAAAAATCCATGTCGGATGGAAAACTAATTAAAAAATCAACGTAGGAGGATTTGCTGGAAATGACACTCAAATGATCGATTTTACTCCGACGTGACATTTAAGTGAGAAAAAAAATACTCAAGTGAATGTCGTACGAAAATTATGGCACTCTCGCTGTACTTGTCTCTCCAGATTTAGTTTAGTGTATATACGGGACTCATATTTCTCTTTTTTTTTCTACGTATTCAACATAAAAAAGGGTAATTGCTCATTTTACAAGAGGTGATTTACTACTAAATGTTCGTTGGAGACTCTACATCGTTTTAAGACTAAGTCAAATTATAATACTCTCTTGCGGAATTCTTCAGCACAGAAGGATTCAATTATATATGTCGTCATACACATGCAGATTGGAATGAATGTGGTCATTAGCTACCATGATGTTGTAATCATGTGACATTAGCTCGCAAAATTACTCATGTGGTCTTTTCGCGAATTGCTAGTTTCATAAATATTAAGTTCTCAAGATGACTCTAGTGCGAAATAGCCTTATTCACATTGGGACATAGATATTGTACCCACTGGTTCAACGCTCCTAAAGTCTAGGTATCGAGAATTCAAGCATACACATGTAGATTGGAATGAATGTGCAATTACCATGATGTTGTCATCGTGTGACATTAGCTCACGAAATTACTCATGTGGTTTTTTTTTCGAGTCACTAATTTCACAAGTGTTAAGTTCTCAAGATGACTCTCATGCGAAATAGCCTTATTCACATTGGGACACAGATGTTGTACTCACCGGTTCAACGTTCCTATAGTCTAGGTATCGAGAATTCGAGCATACCCTATATTTTCAATCGATCGCCACACAATGATGATTTACCATGTCGGATAGCCGGCAATGATTGATGACTAGACCACCATCATATCCTCACGCGATCCTCAATACATTGGACAAGGTTATCATCTCGTATCATGATGTCAAGTTATCAACATCTAATTCGTCATCCCTCTCTCTCTCTTTCAATCTTTTCTTTTGTTTATCCCTCATTTTCTTTTCTTTTCTTTTAGAATATAAATATCGGCACCCTCTTTATACGGAAAATACAATAAAAATCATATGGCATCACCCTCGCATAATGTAATGCTAGGTATCAGCAAATGGAAGTCGCGCCCTTTGCTTCCTTTTCCTTCTTTGTCTCTACTCCTTTCGCTTTCCTTCGCTCTTTTTTGCAAAGTTTTCAACGTGGAACGCAGGCGAAGAAAAGGTCTTGGTTTCCCACATAGTCATTGTTTAATGGGGTCAAGTCTTCCCCATCGTGGCGAGACAGATCAATCTCATTTGCGAAAGCCCGCGACTACCCGAGCCCCATCCACCACAATATTTCATTTCCCGACACGTCCCGATCCCAAATCTCAACCCAAATCACCAGGCCGAGAGGCGCACAATCGGCTTTTTTGTGATAGAGCAATGCTCTTGTCCCCTTTCAAAGCGCTGAATCTCATCATGTCTATGTTGGGCAACGATGGTGATGGAGCAATGGTCCTGGGGCCAATCTGATAGTGGGTTTTAGCAGTGAAGTCACATCCCCAGTTCTTCTTCAGCCTCCCTTCTGTTCCTCGAGTTGTTCATTTGGAGCCTAACAGCTAAGCAGCAAAAGAACAACACTAGAAAGAGACGAGGAGGAGTGCATGAGGCCCGGCCACAATCATTGCAGGCGATCCAGTGGTCACCCGCTCTTGAAGTATTCGGTGGCTAGTTTTGCCCCATGGCTCATCCACGTCCATCTGATAAGGACAAAAGGGCGTGACTGACAAGGCATCTCTTTGCTTGAATCTCATCTGCTCACACTAGGATGGCCCGCGGATTTCCTACTTTGGTTCTCTCTCTGCTTTCTTTGTCCAATCGTCCATCGCAATAATGATGATGATTGCCGTAATGTCAAACAATGGGTATGGAGTTAACCTCATGATTTATTTAGGACGTGATGATTGAAAACTATTCCTCAATATGTGGACATCCATCTTTTTAGGAAAAAATTTGAGTACTTGATTGATTAGAATATCTGAAGTAAAGCCAAACATCACGTTCCATTTGGAAAATCCTAACGCGTAGCGGTCCATGGTTTTGGTTTCAGAAATGGGGGTGGGAGGTTCGATCCCCATCTTCGGGACTGAAGAGGTTCGTGGGTTTATTTCTGGTTTCTATACATAAAAACTCGTTACTGTACCCAAAAAAATGTGTATATACATACTAACGCGGTTTCAAAGGGGTTGCGTGTCCCTAAACGAGTACATACGGAGTAGGACAATTGGCATCCCTCCGAATGAGCTATTTGGCCAAAGAATGCTAAAAAGCGACCCTCAAGACTGGAAAACGAATGTTGAATGCTCAAGCACATGATTTTAAGTGTCAATAATTTCAAGCTCTATACTAAAATACTTATATTTTTACGTACACGTATATATTTGCACAATTTCCAATTAAAAACTTCTGAACCCGACACATTTGCTGAACTGAGGAACTATTTTGGAATAAAATGAATTATACATGTATAAAAACGCACGCCATACTATACTAGGATAAAATTGAATTTCCAGTTTATTTTATATCTTTTCATTGGTCAATGATGTAACATGCGAAATGTCATATACATATGAGAAAAAATTAATGAAATATCATTTTTAGATAAGGAATGGGTGATTTCTCGTCAGATGGGATGGAGAAGTCTTAAAGATTATTCGTTAGATTCGATGTTTTTTTTTAAAATTTTGTAATTTAAATAATCCCATTTCAATATGCAACCTTTCCTTGTCTATAATTTAATCAATGTGCAATCATGATAAGCATCATTCTCTAATCAAAGTCAGCCTAATTTTTTTTCACGTATTTTAAGGAAAACGGCGATTTTATTTATGCCTATGTCGCTAAACCGAGATTTTGAATGCTGAATCAGAAAACGAGTCTTGTTTGATAATGGATGAAAATCGAATAACGAGTACGATGGATTCCTTTCTATACATGGAACTCTTGATATACCTGATGGATTTTAACAGTAAATTTGCAATTAAAATCATGCAAATAGTTAGATATTGACTTAAATAAATCGATTAAGATGTAAATAGTTAGATATTATCGAACGCAATTAATTGCTTTTAGTGCTAAAAATATTGATTAAAACTAAATTATTTAGCACAACTTCGTTTGCAACCCTTCAAAAATGGATTAATCACAAGCCTTTCAAATTGTCATTAAAATAACTTTATATTGGTTTTTTTTATGTTATTTCCAATGCACTCATAATACGATAGCGCAAGAGAAACAGTGCATTAAAAATGACAATTTTTTATATTCACATGTTTAACAAAATCGTTAGAATTAGGGATGAGTATAGTCCAGGTGAGTGATTCTCCCTATGGAACGGTGAACCGCACACTAAAGATCGGTTCAGAAAAATTGAAACAAGACTCCATTCACGAACCGGTCCTACCAAGCTTCATGTAAATGGAGGTGATCGAGAGTGAGAGAGGAAAGCAATGAACGACTAAATGCGTGGGTGTGAATTGATGGGAGTTGAGAGTCGAGACTGTATGTCAATAGGCGTTGAGCTTGAGAGTTAAGACAATGAGTGAGAGATAAAGACACGATTCAGACAAGGTGAGAGTAAGATGAGACGACCACTCAATTAATGGAATTCATATTAGAGATTTTAGAGTTTTCATTTTTCTTAAAAAAATTTATTTTTGTTTTTTGGTTGGAAATTTTTCTTAAAAATTATATATATATACTGGTCTGGTCTGGTCCGGGGTAGAGTGGACGGTTCCACGCTTAGAACTGAAAATCAAACCGGCACTCACCGATCCTAGTAAATTGGAATCAAGAACTGAACCGGTCCCCACGTGAACCGCCGGTTCTGAGTGGTCCGGACGGTCCCCGGTTCCTTTGTACACCCCTAGTTAGAATTATTCCAACCAAAAGTCCAAAAGTCTAGAAAAATTCTCTAGCACTAAAAATTACATAGGAATTGTGAATATTACATAATGGTGTAGCAGAGAGTGAAGCAAGTTGGGAAGCTCTTTAGCAACTCAAAAAACAAATTGATGCCTTCCATGCCAAAGATGCGACCAAGGCATCGCCCGATCGTGGGTAATCGCAAGGATGAGGCGCAGTCCCATCCTGGAAGACAGCCAAGGATGAGCGTAGTTCTCAAACCAGTAACTTCAATCTCACACTCAGTAACCTGATGCAAGTAAAGCACACAGTGACGTCTTTCTCGCTTTTCGTTGGGTCTTCTGTTGAACATTTCGAGTTTCCATTTCCTTTGGCAGCTTGTGTTGGGATGGTTTCATCCAACTTGACCACGAGTGTGCACCCGTTGGTGCATTTGGTTGTTCAGCAGCCCCTCGCCAATCGGCACCGACATTTCATTGTCTTACTGCAAGAGCAGCATACGGCTGATGCGTTTTCCCCCTCGGCAGCAACATTCTCGCAAGTTTTCCCTTCATGTGTACTTGTGTTTAATCGTTCACTGCTACTCCCTATTGATAGGGAAGATCGACTCGAGTCCCCCTAATTATCTGTTAAATTATGACTCGAGTTTGAACCGTTTTCGGAACACGACTCACTTGGATAAATTTCTATATTTGACTGTGAAGATATTTTTCTATTGGAGATAATATTGAAGATTGCTCACGAAAGGAAATCTTCTCCATATGCGTATTGTGGACGTCTTCAGCAACAAAAGGGCATATTGGACACTAAAGGACAAAAATAGGGGCACCTTTAATAAATATATTAAAGGTTTATTTTATGGAGCAAAGAAACAACAAAAGGGAAGTTCTGCTCACGTCATGCGAAGTTTGAAGGACTTTCTTGTCTTTTTATGACTCTGACGAAAAGGGTTTATTCTGGAGAGGAATAAAAGGGCACGCGTCTTCTTCAGTGAAATTGGTGCCGCCGTATAGGGAAATCTTCTATAGAGCCGCGAGAACGTTTTCAAGACTCGGCCGCACAAAGAGATAGAGATTTGTTCTGAGTGAGTTTATTTTGTCCAATTAAGTTGTTTATTCGCAAACACTTTGGGTTTGGGCTTAAATCTAGGTGTGGGAAACACTCGAGCGTTTGAGCGATTTGTAACTCTGATTCTCCGATTATAGTGGATTATTTGTTGCTGGCTCTCCCCGTGGATGTAGATACCGATATTCGGATCGAACCACGTAAATCTCTGGTGTCCTTTATCGTTCCTCGGTTATTTTTCTGGTATTTTTGCGTTGACTTAATTTGCAAGATCCTGTCGTTTCCGCGTTATATTTTCAACAATTGGTATCAGAGCACGGGGGTTGGATTTTCTGGATTGTGATTTGGGGCTTTTGCTTGTCTGATTATTATCTGGAAATTCTGCTATTGCAATTATGTCTGGAGCGAAAGTAGAGATTGAGAAGTTTAACGGGAGGAACAACTTTGGGTCATGGAGCGTCAAGATGCGTGCACTATTGACAACCCAAGGTTTGGCTAAAGCATTAGATGGCGAAGATGAGTTGCCCATTATAATGAAAGCGACTGATAAAGCAGACCTAATGGAGAGAGCAAAGAGTATAATCCTGCTGAATTTATCGGATGAAGTGTTAATAGAGGTGGTTGAAGAGAAGGATGCCGCAGCATTGTGGGCAAAATTACAAGCACTCTATGTAACGAAGGGTTTGAACAATCGCTTGTACATGTTGAAGAGGATGTTTCAATTTCGATATACTGAAGGTACGTCGATTAGATCCCACCTAGATGAATTTAATAAACTCATGATGGATTTGAAGAATGTCGGTAAGATACTTGATGATGAGGAACAGGGCATGATGTTATTGGCTTCTTTACCGGAATCATGGGAGCACTTTACTGATTCACTACTCCAAGGGCGTACTACGATTACCTCGGAAGAGGTAAAGTCAGCATTGTTCTCTAAAGAGTGGCAGAGGAAGTTGCGAGATGACAGTCTAGCGCAGGATGTAGCGCGAGGACTAGTGATTCGAGGTAGAGAACATCATCGAGGGTCCAGTAGCAGCAGAGGTAAAAGCAGGTCAAAGTCACGCAATAAAAAGTCTAAAGGACGCGTGAAGTGCTTTGAGTGTCACGAGGAGGGGCACATCAGGAGAGATTGTCCGAAGAGAAGAAATAGAGGTGACAAGCAAAATGCCACAAGCAGTGTGGCAAATGTTGCTGAGGAGAGCACTAGTGATGCAGAGGCCGTCTTGTGTGTGACTACTGGTTCGTTAGGAGACGAATGGGTGCTAGATTCGGGGTGTTCTTATCATATGACGCCTCATAGGAACTGGTTTACTACTTACCAGACTGCAGATGGTGGTAGAGTTCTGATGGGGAATAATGCAACCTGCAATGTTGTGGGGATAGGAACAGTTCGAATTCAGATGCACGATGGGGTGGTGCGCACACTGACAGACGTGAGGCATGTACCAGAGCTCGAGAAGAACCTTATTTCTTTGGGGACACTCGATGATATCGGGTGTAAGTACACCGCTGAAGGTGGAGTGCTGAAAGTCTCTCGAGGTGCCATGACAGTAATGAAGGGGAAGAAAGTGAGTTCTCTCTATCATCTACTGGGAGAGACCGTGACCGGAGCTGCTGCAGTTTCATCAGGTGAGTCAGATTCTGACTTGACTCAGTTATGGCATATGCGTTTGGGGCACATGAGTGAGGCAGGTATGACAATGCTGAGTGATAGGGGGTTGTTGAAGGGTCAGAAGACAGGGAAGTTGGACTTATGTGAGCACTGCATCTTTGGGAAGCAACGTCGGATTAAGTTTACAACAGCTGTTCATTCGACCAAGCGACCGGTTGAGTATATTCATTCAGACGTCTGGGGCCCGTCTCCGATTCCTTCGAAAGGAGGTGCCCGATATATGTTGACATTTATCGACGACTACTCTAGAAAGGTATGGGTTTACTTTCTGAAGCACAAATCTGATGTATTTGATCGGTTCAAGAAATTTAAGGCATTGATTGAGAAGCAGTCAGATAAACAGATCAAGTGCCTGAGAACCGATAATGGCATGGAGTTTTGTGGTAAAGATTTTACTGAGTTCTGCGAGAAAGAAGGGATTGTGAGACACCGCACAGTGCCCGGGACACCACAGCAGAATGGCGTTGCAGAACGGAAGAACAGAACTTTACTGGAGCGAGCTCGGAGCATGCTTTCGCATGCAGGTTTAGGCAAGGAATTTTGGGCCGAGGCAATAAATATGGCATGTTACCTAATAAATCGATCTCCATCATCTGCTATAGAGTGGAAGACTCCTGAGGAAGTATGGTCGGGGAAACATGTTGATTACTCCGGATTACGAGTATTCGGATGTCCTGCGTATGCTCATGCAAGTGATGGTAAGCTTGAGCCGAGGGCGAAGAAGTGCATATTTCTGGGTTATGCACATGGGGTGAAAGGCTATCGATTGTGGTGCACTGATCCCAGATCACCCGGTTTTCTAATCAGCAGAGACGTGATCTTCGACGAGACTGCAATGCTTCAAAGGAGGGGTCTTGAGACACAACCAGCAGAGCAGACAGATCGTGGTGTCAGTAGTGAGGTGGAGATTCAGGTGGAGACTCCGGAGACCTCGAAGGTAACAGAAGTTGAGATTGCAGATGAGGCCGCAGTTCCTGAAGTCGGTGATAATGAACAATCAGCAGAGCCGCAGCACATTATAGCCGCGGGTAGACAGAAAAGGCAAATTAAACCACCGGTACGTTATGGTTATACAGATATTGCTTATGCATTGACTGTAGGTGACGAGGTGGAAACAGATGAGCCTTCGTCTTACTCTGAAGCGATGGCTAGTTCTGAGTCATCGCAGTGGCTAGGGGCTATGAGTGAAGAGATGGAATCACTTCATCAGAATCAGACATGGGAGTTGGTCAAAGTACCTAAGAGTCAGAAGATTGTCGGTAGCAAGTGGGTCTTTAAACGGAAGGAGGGCATTCCCGGTGTCGAGGCAGCGAGATATAAGGCGAGACTTGTAGCAAAGGGGTATACACAGCGAGAGGGCATTGACTACAATGAGGTGTTCTCTCCTGTGGTAAGACATACTTCTATTCGTGTTTTACTTGCCTTAGTTGCTACACAGGATCTCGAGCTGGAGCAGCTAGATGTGAAAACAGCGTTTCTTCACGGTGAGTTGGAGGAGCGGATTTACATGAGGCAACCAGAGGGATTTGCTATTCCGGGTAAGGAAGATCATGTTTGCTTATTGAAGAAATCTTTATATGGGCTGAAACAGTCTCCTAGGCAGTGGTATAAGCGTTTCGATTCTTTCATGGCTAATCAGAATTATTCTAAAAGTCATATGGATAGCTGTGTTTACTATAGGAGATTGGATGATGGGTCTTTGATATATCTATTACTATATGTTGATGATATGTTGATAGCAGCTAAGAGCATGTCTGATATTGTTATGCTGAAGAGGCAATTGAGTGCTGAATTTGAGATGAAAGATTTGGGTGCTGCAAAGAAAATTTTGGGTATGGAGATTTTGCGTGACAGAACTGTAGGAATTTTACGTCTTTCTCAGAAGAAATATATTGAGAAGATTGTTGCACGATTTAATATACAGTCAGCGAAATCTGTAAGTACACCTTTGGCGATGCACTTTAAACTTTCAGATAAGTTATCACCGCAGACTGAGGAGGAGAAGGAGCATATGTCCCGTGTTCCTTATTCTAGTGCAGTGGGTAGTATTATGTATGCTATGGTATGTACTAGGCCTGATATTTCACAAGCAGTGAGTGTAGTTAGCCGTTACATGAAGCAACCTGGTAAAGCTCATTGGGAAGCTGTGAAGTGGATCCTCAGATATTTAAAGGGGACAACAGACGTTGGAATTGTGTATCGAAGGGACAATAATGGCAGTGAGACCACTGGTTATGTGGATTCGGATCACGCAGGTGACTTGGATGAACGCAGGTCTTTAGCAGGGTACGTATTTACGCTAGCAGGTGGTGCAGTTAGTTGGAAGGCATCCTTACAGGATCACGTTGCCTTGTCTTCGACTGAGGCAGAGTACATGGCACTGACCTTTATAGCGAAAGAGGCGATATGGCTAAAAGGTTTACTCTCGGACTTTGGGTTAGATCAGAAAAGTGTTGATATACACTGTGATAACCAAGGTGCAATATATCTGGCATACAATCCGATTTATCACGAGCGAACGAAGCATATCGACATCAGGTACCACTTCATCCGAGATGTCTTAGCAAAGGGTATGATTGTTGTTAAAAAGATTGCGACATCAGAAAACCCAGCGGATATGATGACCAAGCCTGTTCCTTTGGCGAAGCTCAAGCTCTGCTTGAGCACAATTGGCGTCTGTGGAGAATGAGCGCCCGTCGGGGCGTTGGGAGAGTAGCATGGAAGATGAGCACTATAACTTGGCTACAAACTTCGAGCCAAGGTGGAGAATTGTTAAATTATGACTCGAGTTTGAACCGTTTTCGGAACACGACTCACTTGGATAAATTTCTATATTTGACTGTGAAGATATTTTTCTATTGGAGATAATATTGAAGATTGCTCACGAAAGGAAATCTTCTCCATATGCGTATTGTGGACGTCTTCAGCAACAAAAGGGCATATTGGACACTAAAGGACAAAAATAGGGGCACCTTTAATAAATATATTAAAGGTTTATTTTATGGAGCAAAGAAACAACAAAAGGGAAGTTCTGCTCACGTCATGCGAAGTTTGAAGGACTTTCTTGTCTTTTTATGACTCTGACGAAAAGGGTTTATTCTGGAGAGGAATAAAAGGGCACGCGTCTTCTTCAGTGAAATTGGTGCCGCCGTACAGGGAAATCTTCTATAGAGCCGCGAGAACGTTTTCAAGACTCGGCCGCACAAAGAGATAGAGATTTGTTCTGAGTGAGTTTATTTTGTCCAATTAAGTTGTTTACGTCTTCTTCAGTGAAATTGGTGCCGCCGTACAGGGAAATCTTCTATAGAGCCGCGAGAACGTTTTCAAGACTCGGCCGCACAAAGAGATAGAGATTTGTTCTGAGTGAGTTTATTTTGTCCAATTAAACAACTTAATTGGACAAAATAAACTCACTCAGAACAAATCTCTATCTCTTTGTGCGGCCGAGTCTTGAAAACGTTCTCGCGGCTCTATAGAAGATTTCCCTGTACGGCGGCACCAATTTCACTGAAGAAGACGCGTGCCCTTTTATTCCTCTCCAGAATAAACCCTTTTCGTCAGAGTCATAAAAAGACAAGAAAGTCCTTCAAACTTCGCATGACGTGAGCAGAACTTCCCTTTTGTTGTTTCTTTGCTCCATAAAATAAACCTTTAATATATTTATTAAAGGTGCCCCTATTTTTGTCCTTTAGTGTCCAATATGCCCTTTTGTTGCTGAAGACGTCCACAATACGCATATGGAGAAGATTTCCTTTCGTGAGCAATCTTCAATATTTTTCTCCTAATTATCCAACTGCAAAAATTTTGAATTAGTGTCACCTCGCACGATGTAATAAAATTCCGTCAATGAAAAAAAGTTGTTGCTTCAAATTTCCCAGCAGAGCTATCAATCTCCATGATGTCTATCCATGGTTTCTTGACGATCTAACGGACACTGAAGTAAAGCTGTTCAGCTATACTAGCCTGCAACTCTCCCAGGGGTGGGAATTTTGCCTTGGGCATTTATAGTTTGCGAAGCATACGGCTCAGTTTGGCTGCATCTTCTTTCAAGTCTATCAGCTCTGGATCTTCTCTACACTCGAGTTCTTTGTTCTCCAACAAGAGCCTTCAAAAAGTGTCCAGAAAAGAAAAATGAGAGACGTCGGCAGGGAGCATTGAGGTTTAATGGCAATACTAACAGCCAAATCAGTCCCAAGGCCAAATTGATGGAAGTAATTGCTCGAAGGAATCGTTCCCAATGCCAAAATAAAGCAAAAAATTTGCTCCTCCGAGGTTCTCTTGCTTTAGTGACACAGCTTCTTCCTTGGTCTTCGTGATCTCATCCGCCATCCTAGAAACAAAGGAGGCAAGAGCGAACAGTTTTAACGTTCATCGAAAGAGAAAGATGAGTACCAAAACAATTTCATCAAAATCCAACATAACGAGAGAACATCCACCTATCCCTGGTGCTGAGAATCCGGGGCATTGTGTTTAGAGAAAGTAAGCTTGAACGAAGATTCTCGAGGAACAACGAGACATAGGTGTTCCGTCGATGTTCTCAGGACCGGACTGGGTCCTTCAACCGGTTGAACCAAACCCCGACCCTTGTTCTCATCCGCTTTCTCCTCCAAACCAATTCACTAAAAACAATTGGCAGAATCGGGCTGGACCCAGTTCAACAAGATCAATTCGGTGATCCAGTCGAGTAGTCAGTTTGAACCTAACTTGCATAAAAATAAAAAAAAAATGGAAACGGAGGTGGACAGGAGCGTTTCAATCAATCAATGCCCACCAGGAAATGGAATAGGCTGTCGGCTGGCAAGCAAGGATCTGCTAGTACAACTATTGTCAAGGAATGCATTTAGTCGAGGCATCCATTTAAAGAAGAAATGCATAAGCGGTGTGGCCGGCAAGTTGAACTTCGAATCTCCACCGTCTGCACACACTCTCCAAACCAACTCTAGTTGATCGACCTTTATCTCTATGCTTGTATAATCTTATATTTTGTACTTAGCTTAATTACGTCGCTACGTATCGAATTGGCAGTCTAACCCGATTGAACGGCAAACCGTCAACTTGAGATATTAATGCACCAATCTAATTCCGAAAAAGCTGCCAGGAACCATTTCCAGTGTATCTCTTATCGTATTCACGCCCGTTTCTCGAATGTATGAAAGACAAGGTGCAGATATGATGGGACTAACAAACTAAATGACTAATACCCACTGCTTTTAAGAGCATTATTCCACCAATAATTGGATATACCTTGCATGATTGTGAATTACATAATTTCCACGGTTATCCTTGCATCCTGAATATATTTCGCAGGTGACTTCCATTTCACAAATCAAAAACTCTGCTGCATCTAACTTTTAACTATAATCGAATTAATCAGGAAAAAATCGAACTTTTTTCTTTTCCACTTTTCACCTCAAAAACACAGCGTGAGACGCGTTTATTGGGTCCTCAACTGGAGCTCACCCTCTCAACTTATGATTTGTCGCTCGAATTCGAATCTCGAGCGACGATAGAAAATCGAGAATCGCCATGAAAGAAAAAACCGAAACATCAAAGGCAACTTTTACAGCAGAGACGCCTTAGAGCAGACAAAAAAGGGGTTGATATTTATTGCATCCCCTGCCAAATCGAAGAGGACGGCTAATTGTGTTATTCTTATGCCGTGCGCAAAACAATTTGATTACAATGTTCTTTAGTTTTGGCGAATTTGCTAATGATGTACTTCGATTCTAGCAAATCTGGTTATGATATTCTTCAGTTCCAACCTCACAAATATCGGATCTCTGGTTTAGACACATTACCAATCATACGTCAGATATTGGAGAGAGTTCGAGAGAGCTCACCAGTTCAATTGTGCTAGCAATTGTTTTTATGTGTGAATTATTTGATTGACGTCAATCTTCCTCTTCTAATGAAACTCATATCCAATTTATTTAAATCAATTTGGCCATTAACTCTGAAATCGTTTTAAAGCATTAATTCGATTGTGGAATCTGAACCAGTTTCAGAGTCTAAACCTGTTGATTTTGAAACCACTTCAGAGTATTATTCTGGGCATTAATTCTGTAACTGTTACAGAGCATTAATTCAACTGCCGTTGATTGACTTTTACCATGCATGGAACTCTTGATATTCTTAGCGGGTTTTTAACAATATATTTGGTATTGTTCTAATTTACTTCCCCTTCCTTATTTAACACGTCAAGTGGTTTTTACTTAAATCAATCAATTAAGATGTAGATAGTTAGATATTATCAAATGCACTTAATCACTCTTGGTGCTAAAAATATTCATTATCAGATTGTTCGCTCGTTTCACGAGGAATATCCTTCACCGAAACTTTGATTTTCGGTTTTTATTAAGGTAGGTTATGTGGTTTGATTACTATGAGAGTTGTGGTGAAAAATAAAGTGTGATACAGGATTGTATGGAATGGATAAAAATCGAATGAATTGAAAATGGATCTGGGATCAACAGAGTTCCAAACTACGTTACAATACTCCTATGAAAGCTGTAAAGGACTTGAAAGTTAACTAAAGTTGCAGGAAACTGTAAATACAAAAAGTAAAGATGCATAGGAAACTAAAGTGTAGATAAGCTTGAGTGTTTTTGCGTTGTCGTCCCCCTTTCTCTTTGTTTACTCTGAGTATTTGTATCTCCCCTTATCCTACAACTACTCGTCGGTTATTTCCAAGTTTTCGAACTTTGAATATTTTGGCACTTCCAATAACTGCCTTTCTAACCACGTTTTTCCAGTTTTATTGTCCGTCAAAACTTGATCTCAACAACTAAGATGATTTCAAATATGGATAAGTAATCCATAATATGCTAGTGTTCACTATCCCCACTTCTGCTTGTAATTTCTTACTATCGTGATTTACGTGGCTGGGCTGTGATTCTTCAGTGTATTCCCGAAGTGTGAACCTCCCGAATTTCAAGAAAGGGTCGCTGTCCTAAGGCATAAATATTCTAACGTCCCGAACTATAACTCTCCATATTTCGGTAGGTATACATATTTTCATCAATTACCGAATTCGGGACACGATGCCATTCACACTTGCTTCTCAACATGTTTCCAAATTTGTTCCAAAAGTGTTTCGAAAGATAACTGATTTCTATTATACGCCATATTCGACATTAAAGCCGATTTGGCACTTATGCCGATTCTTATTTTGGTGTCAACATATGCCCCCTTTTAAAAGGATTAAAAGAACTTTTAATTCTTTTAAATGCTAAAAGACACTTACGTCTTATTATTGTTGTCGCTTCGTCACCTCGCTTCGCGCGCTTTGCCCTTTCGTCTTCAAAACCTTCTTCTAAAAATCGTTCCTTTCTTCGTGCCCTTGCATTCTCACCTTTTCGACTCTCTGCAATTTCTTGATTCTTTACACTCTCTCTTGATACTCATCTGAAACCAATGGTTTCCAAGACTTCTAAGGAGCAAACTTTTTCTTTTTCTGCATCAGATGCTCTTGATCGCTACCATATATTTCGAGATTCTGAAGATTTCAACGAAGAATTTCATCTGTTCTTCATAGAGAATGATTTCGAAGATTCTTTCATCCTTGGTCCAGCAGTGCACAATCATTTCTCTGTTCCAAAGTACCTATCAAGCCACTTCCCACGTCATCAATTTGAGATGCCATCTATCTTGGTATATCAGTGGCACTCTCGTCCTCCTCGTCTTAGAGCTTTTTCCATCTTTGAGCCAGACTTTTACCAGTGGTATCTTCTACTCCTCCCTTCTAAGGGTCTCCTTTGGGATACCCTTTCGATTCATAATGCTCTGCGTCTTAGCTGTTTTGATTACCATTTGAATTACCAATTAATCGAAGCATTATCCTGCTTTTGGTCGACTTCCGCTAACTGCTTCTTTTTTCCTTTCTCTCCTATGTCGGTAACTTTAGTTGATATATACTGCCTCACTGGGCTCTCTCCTTTGGGTAATGACTCATCTACTCCATCTCTCGATTCTCGTTCAATGTTTAGTAAATTATCTGATTCTGAAATGGCCAATGGGGCATTCATAAAAAAAGTACTTCAAAAAGGAGGGTACAGTAACCGACGAAGAGCATATTACTTTTCTTTTATATTAGCTCTATAAATTCCTTTTCTGCCACCCCATAGTTAGGATTTCGAATGATTTTATTGTTGTTGCCTCCACTCTAGCATCGGGGACCCCACTGGCTCTGGGCAAAACCATGTTAGCCTTTCTATATCGGGGTTTAGCCCTTGCTTCCTCCTCTATTGCTTCAGAAGAAGTTGGTGGAGTTTTTGGTGATCCTCTCTGGCTCCTTCAAGCATGGGCGGCTTTCTATTTCCCTGCTTGATTTTCTAAGGATCAAGTTATCCAATCCCTGTCGATTTCCATTCCTGACCGCCCAGTTTACCAGGCCTTGAGTAGGAAATTAATCTTTATTTCCGAAGAACCATCTTCCTATCTTCGGTATTTTATTTCTCAAATCTATTCTGTTGAAGAGAACCCATTTCCCTTCGTTCCTTTCTTTGTTTCCTGATTCAAGACCTACTTTCCTGCTTTTCAGAAAAATAGGAGTGCCTTCTGATAAACTATTCTGATTTCTGTTGATCTTCTTATAAGATTTTCAACAAAAGGCAGATTTGCTGCTGGTTTTGAAATTTACTCTCCCCAATACTTTGCCAAACAACTTGGGCTGATTCAAAGGGTTCTTGTTCCAGCTCACTATACTTTCTCTTGTGCTTCCTTTGACAAATATTCTGCAAGCTGAAAGATAACCAATCTTTTCTTGAACTGACCACACTGGTTCGGGGTATTTATCAACTGTCTCGCATCGTTGAATTCATTGGATATCCCAACCGTTCTTCAGCTGATTTTGATCTCTGGTGGGATGGTTATCGAAAGACCGTATTTTCAAATCCTCTGGATTAAATTCTTTTGAAGATAAGGAATGCTATTCCTCTTACATTATCCAAAACAATCGAAGCTACCAATGTACCTTCAACTAAACCAGCTGAGACTTCTAAAGGTAACTTGATTCTGCTTTTCCATAACCACGTATTTTGTTTGATACTCAACTTCCAATCTGACTTTTTATTCTTATAGTGAGTAAGAAAAGGAAAGTTTCAGATTCACCTGTTCTTACTCTCAAGAAAGCACCAGCAAAATGAAATGTGAGGAAAGCAATTATTCGATTCTCAAAGTCACCTCCAGAGAGCCCTTCAATAATGAATCAATTTCCAGAACCCACATTATGAACTATGATAAAGCCACGCACTCCAAAAAATAATTCTCATGCTTTACTTTTGGAAGTTATTACAGTACTAACTTGTTTATCTTTTGATTAATCTAGGAACTCTTAAGACTTATCAGCCCAGTCCTGCTTCTCCTGTTTCCCTTCCTAGCAAGGATCTTACCCCACCAGCTTCTAGTCCTTTACCAATGATCCTTGCTCCTTTGACAGAGGCTGAATTGATTCAAGAACAACCTTATGTTTCACATTCGAAAGAGAGTATACCACCAAAAAATACTCTTGCCCCTGCTATAGGATCTGGAGAAGATCTTTCTTCGTCTTTCATCGGTAAATATTACTATCTTTTGTCTGATTCAAAATTTTATGATGTTGTCTAATATATATAAGCCAACATTTATAGTTACTGATGAGACCGCTCCTGTGCTTCAAAAAACTTCAATTTCTAAAGGAGCATCAAATGTACCACTACTTGCAATTACCAATGAGCCCATTCTTGTAGAGACTCCAATTTTTTAAAGAGCATCAAGTGTACCACCAGTTGCAATTACCGATGAGCCCATTCCTGTGCTTTAAGAGATTTCAATTTCTGAAAGAGCATTAAGTGCACCACCTGCTACTTATACAATTGCTATTTTGTCTCCCTCCGCCTCTCGTGCTGTACCTAGTTCACTTGTTGGAACCTAGCTATGAAAAGTTGATCAATAATTCTAATAAGGAACGCCAGGCAAGGACTCTCTTCCAAGAAGTATGCTCTGGTAATCCATCCTTTGTGTTATCTGAGCCTTTCCAGGATAAGATTAATCTCTTTGCTATCGACTTTGTGGATGCTATTATGTCCATTGTCCATCCCCTAAATGGTCATGGCTTTATAATAGAATGGAGCTCCATAGCAGGTACATGTTGCAATGATTCATGTTTTTGACACGAGAGACATGCTTTGGCATAGTTGATACAATCCTGCATCATTGTTGGCCAAAAGTATCCATACCTTTTTAATAGCAATCTCATCTTGATTCCTGCTTGATGAGCTCCACATACACCTTCATGTGCTTCTGCCATTACCAATTTTGCATTATCTTCATCAAGACATCACAAGAGTAATCCATCTGAGGATTTTTGGTATAATTCTTCTCCTAATGTAACGTATTTTTGGGCTTGCACCCTCAGCTTTTGATCTCTCGAATATGAATTATTCAAATATTCAATGATTGTTTGTCTCCAATCCTCTTCTCGAACTACTTTGCTAACTGCTATCGGCATCTTTTTATGTTCAATAGAAGGTGCTGACAGCGTTATAGTAGTCACGATGTCTGTCACTTCTTTTGATATTCGATATCCAGAAGCTATTTAAGCCAATTTGTTAGCATCGAAATTCGTATATCTTTTTACATAAACTATGTCATACTCTCTGAATTGCTCTAACTGCCTCTTGGCCAGATAGTAATAATCAATCAAATTTTCATTTGAGCACTAGTATTCTCCCTTTAATTGTTTCACCACTAATTGTGAATCACCAAATACTTTGATAAACTGTACTTTCAGCTCAATCAATATCCCCAAGTCAACAATTAGTGCTTCATATTCAGCCTGATTATTTGAACATTCAAAATCTAACTTACGAACGCACCTTGTGAATTCCCCATCGGAAGAGATTATTATCAATCCAGCTCCAGCCATACTCTTAGCACGCGATCCATCAAAATACATAGTCCATGGTAGCACTTAACTGAGGCTTTGCTTATTTTCTTCTATTTGTAAACATAGGTATTCGGTAAGAAAATCAGTAATGACTTGACCTTTTACTGCCTTGATCGGCATATATGTTAAATCAAATTCAGATAAGATAAATGCCCATTTGGCTATATGCCCTTTTATAACAGGTCGGGATAGCATGTGTTTTATTATATCAGTCTTACCGATCACATGTACCATAGTTGACAACAAATAATGCCTTAACTTCATACATGTAAAGTATAAAGATAGACATAATTTTTCAATTGCAGTATATCTTTTTTCAACATCAGATAATACCCTGCTCAAATAATATACCGCTTGTTCTTTTCCATACTCATTCTCTTGTGCCAACATACTCTCGATAGTCATATCAGTTGCCGATAAGTATAATTTCAGTGGTTTGCCTGCCTTTGGCGGCATTAATACAGGAGGATTCATTAGATAGGCTTTGATCAAATCAAATGCCTTTTATTGCTTCTCTCCCCATATGAATTCATCCTGATCTTTAAGACGCAACAATTGTGTCATCGGCTCTATTTTATCAGACAAATTGGCAATGAATCTTCTAAGAAAGTTCATTTTTCCAATCACCATCTGCAATTGTTTCTTTGACGTAGGATGAGAAAGCTCCATGATAGCCCTTGCTTTGTTCTTGTCTATTTCAATTCCCCTCTGATTGACTAAAAATCCCAAGAAATTTTCTGCTCGCACTCCAAAGGCACACTTGGTTGGATTCATCTTCAATTTATACTTCCTCATCCTAATAAATGCTTGCTCAAGATATTCTAGATGATCCTCTTGGGCTGACTTCACCACCACATCATCAATATAGACTTCTAAGAATTTACCGATCATATCATGAAAAATAAAATTCATTGCCTGTTGGTATGTGGCTCTTGCATTCTTCAATCCAAAAGGCATAACTACCCACTAAAAATTTCTAATCGCACCAGGACATCTAAATGCTGTCTTCGGAATGTCTTCTTTAGCAATAAAAATCTGGTTATAATGACCATTCATCAAGGATAACATCTCATTTCCCGACGCCGAGTCTACTGACATATCTGCTATGGGCATTTGATATTCATCCTTTAGAGTAACATTATTTAGATCCCGAAAATCAATGCATACTCTCAGCTTTCCATTCTTCTTTTTCATATGGATAATATTTGAAATCCACTCTACATACCTAGCTGTTTCAATAAATTTTGCCTTTAGCAACCTTTTTATTTCCTCTTTGACTTTATCAACTACATCAGGAGCAAATCTTCTTGCTAGCTGCTTATATGGATGAAATCCTTTCTTGATTGGAAGGCGATATTCTACAATATCTCTTGACAAATCAGGCATTTCATGATAGTCCCATGCAAAGCAATCTTTGTACTCTTTGATTAGGTTAACCAACTTATCTTTCACGCCCCCTTGCAAAAACGTACTTACATACACTGGGCAGAAACAACCATGTTCTCCTATATCAACCTCTAGTAATGGATCTTGAGCCTCCATCGTTTTGTTTTCTTTGACTAACCAATCTTCCCATTCATCAATACAATATGAGGTTTCAACATTTTGTTTTGCCATTTTCGCCAAATGTGTAAAGTACCTTTCACAAATTTCTTGCAATACGAACTCGTTTTCCATAAAGAATATGTAATTCTTCTAATGCTAAGCTTGATTTGGGGATCCATTTAGCTTTCTTATCCCCGAAGCGGCAATAAGCAAGAGACTATTAATCTGTTTTTGGTAATTCAATAGCATAACGCTTATATAAACAATCCCGATGTTCTTGACAAATGTCAATACACCCAATTGAAGCATATCTCAAATTTGCCTCAACATATTCCACTTTCTCGCCATTCCAAAATGACAATATTTGATAAAAAGTTGATGGTACACATTGATTAGAGTGTATCCAATTTCTTCCAAGCAACAGATTATATGAACCATCAGATTCTACTAAAAATAAAATCGTTTCAGACAACTTGGACCCTATAGTTGAATCAAGAACTATTGTCCCCTTTGACTTCAATAACTTCCCCAAGAAAATCATATAACTGAACATTAGATGGGATGATGTCATTATCATCTTTCCCTAATTTCTTGAAGTATTTGTAAGATATAAGGTTCAAAGTAGCTCCAGCATCTATAAAGATTTTACCGACAGACCTACCACTGACCCTTCCTGAAACAATCAAGGATCTTAAATGCTTTGCTTTTTCAAAAGGTACTTTATCAAATTTGATGGCTTCTTTGTCGGAAAACTGGAATTCTGCCATGGCTGTCTCTTTTTCTAAAAAGTGTTCGATGTCTTTTTCGACTATCAAATTAGTTCCATACTTCGCCGGAAATCTAGTATGGACCATGTTTATCCGTACTGGAAAATCACATTTCTTTGATATTTTGGAATAGCCAGTTCGGTAACTTCTGCCATCTTTTTATGACAATTTAGGATTCAAGTCTTTTTGTTCCACCTTCCATTGTTGCTTTGGATTAAAAGCTATAGTAATCTGCCCAAAATTGATTGTCTGTGGAACCTGAGCAACTCCTTTCTCCTTTTTCATTTTGATGTGAGAGCTACTTCCCGAATTACTTAGTTCTGATTTACTCTGATCTTTTTCATCGAGATTTCTTCTCTAGACCCAATTACCTTTCCTGTTGACAGATGTGGAAGGTAAATCTTGCCTTGCCATACCTCTAGTTTGGCCATTTTCAAAATTCCTTTGCCTATTTCTTATTCGCTGGAAATGCCTTTTAACAATTCTATAAGATGCTTATCCCGGCAATTTAACTGTTGACTATTTTCCTTCGGGAGGGTCATACGGCACCTTAACCGTTTTTCTTCTGTGGATTTCCTGAGATTTTAATAGTGGTGGATCATCAAATTCATCTCCCCAACCGGTTGGCTCAACTGGCAATGATAGAGGTGGATAATCATCTGTATTTCCATAATAGACCACATAGTCAAACTTTCCACTAGGTTCTCCAAGCAATCCATCTTTGAGATCACCTTCCTTATATCGCTGCCATAAACTCTTTTTCTTTGCAGGCTTTGGTGATGTTTCGTTTTCTTCATGAACTTGCGCAATCGACTCCCGAATTGTGGGGGCTAGTTGAGATAAACCAGAGTGATATTCCTTCCTCTCATGCCTATGACCAGCATCTTTTCTTTTAAACACCTGTACTGTCTGTCTTGGGTAAATTTTCTCCTCTCTTGCTCGTATTGAAGAGTTTTCGGTAGTTACAATCTCATATTTTACCCGTGGTCCACTTATCCTTCGAATAAATGATCCCGATCTATATCTTCCTCTTGTTCTCCTCATGAATTGGAACCTGGGAAACTTCCGATTTAACTCTCGATCTTGCCAAGTTAGCTCTTGATGACAGCGAGTGCAAAGTTGTTTGTTGTCATCATCTGTCGTCTCTCATATATTAACCATGCTAATCATTTTCAGGAAGGGATCTGTATCTACTTCCATTAGGGCCTTACCTTTGTCTTCGGCAAATTTAATCTTGCCTTGACGAATTGCCTCTTGGATTGTCTTTCTAAACGCAATGCAATTTACCGTATTATGAGTTGTAGAGTGATGCCATTTGCAATATCTCTTATCTGCTATCTCCTCCTTTGACGGGATTACTTGTCCTTAAGATAATTTGATCATTCCATCTTTCAATAGCAGGTCAAATATTTCATCTAACTTGTAGATATCAAAGGAATTGTTATTTGTCTCCTTAGCCTTGAACTTGGATACATCTCTTACCCTGGCCAGTTTAAGTGCTGCAATACATATGGTTTTTCAAGTACTATAGTTGCTATGGCTATTTCATTCTCCTCTTCAACTATCCCACCATGTTCGGTACTTTCAGCAAATGCAACTACCTGCCGATTGTCTTTATTCGGCTTCTTATCTTTCTCCTTCAACAAGTGTTCATACTTAGAAATCCGGGTGTTTAACTGAAAGAGATTTTCAAAGGCTTGTCCTTCAAATCTTTCCTTAAGATAAAACTTCAAGCTGTTAAAAGCCAAATCTGTGAACTTCTTCTCAGTGAGTGACGTTAAACATCGATTTGTGGATTTCTTGAAATTGGTAATAAACTGATCTACTGTTTCGGTATTATATTGATACATCCTGGCCAAATCAGCTACTGTTACCTCTGGTACCGTTCGGTAAAACTGAAAATGAAATTGCCTTCCCATCTCGGTCCATGTTTAAATAGAATTCGTAGGCAAATTTGTATACCAAGTAAACGCTGTTCTTGACAAAGACAACAGGAACAACTTTAACCTTAGATACTCATTAGTTTCAGCTTCTCCACATTGTGCTAGGAATCGACCTACATGTTCCACAGTTGATTGATCTTCCTCTTCAGTAAATATAGCAAAATCTAGCATCTTGAAACTTCTTGGCTATGGTATGTTATCAACCCAATCGGGATGTGGCTTCCTATGTACTGGCCTTGGCAATCCTCTCTCTGCTCCCAATTATTACATTACCAATTCTGCAATTCTATCTGGGTTCTATGGTCTTAAATTCTGCTAGCCTAACCAAGGATCTTGACCCCTAGGATCAAACTATTGAGGTTGATTTATCCCTTGCTGCTCCATGTTAAAATTAACGGGTGGTGATGGCCTATAAAGGGGATTTTCTATCACATGAGGATACGGTTAAGGCGTAGGTGGTCTGATATAGTCAGCATTAGGCATATTTACTGGTGGAGGTACATTCACCACTGATGGTGCATTTGTGATCATGGGATTAACCAAATTAACATCATTCGACACATTTTGAGGGAAATTATAAGCACTCACACCATTCACAAGATTTATAGGGGTAGGATTCTCTAGCCTCGGTATAATTCTAATAGGAGGTTGAGAATTTAATCCTCCATTGCAGTTATACCCCATATGAGAAGGTCCTGAAGTTGGTGGAAATAATGTTGCCCCAAGAGGATTGGCATAAAAGGGCAGAACTTGAGAAGATGAACTAGGAGGCGATATTACCTCATTTATAGCATTGACCACCATGGGTTTTATTACATCCGTCGCATGTCGCACTATATGGTTGGTAAGTTCATTCTGCTGTTCTTCAAATAGCCTTTTCATCGTGGCTACTAAGGTATTATCTGGTGCTAATACGCGAGCTTGTTCTTTAGTTAATTGTCGAGGAATATTGGCACTTTCTTCTACTTGATTAGCCGCAGAATGCTCAGAACGTGCCCCCTCAACTGGATTATTGATATTACCTATCGGTATTCCTTTTGATTGCCTAATTCTCACCATTTCTCCAAATCTTACCATGTGAGTCCTACCGGACGTGCCAAAAAGATGTTCGCTCTTTTCAGGAGGAATATCCTTCACCGAAACTTCGGTTTTCAGTTTTTATTAAGGTAGGTTATGTGGTTTGATTATTAAGGAGTTGTGGTGAAAAATAAAGTGTGACACAGAATTGTATGGAATGGATAGAAATCGGATGGATTAAAAATGGATCTGGGATCAATAGAGTTCCAAGCTATGTTATAATACTCCTATGAAGCCATAAAGGACTTGAAAGTTAACTAAAACTACAGGAAATTGTAAATACAGGAAGTAAAGATGCATAGGAAACTAAAGTGCCGATAAGCTTGAGTGTTTTTGCATTGTCGTCCCCCTTTCTCTTTACTTCCTCTAAATATTTGTATCTCCCCTTATTCTGCAACTGCTCGTCGATTATTTCCAAGTTTTCGAACTTTGAATATTTTGGCGCTTCCAATAACTGCCTTTCTAACCACGTTTTTCCAGTTTTATTGTCCGCCAAAACTTGAACTCAACCGCTAAGATGATTTCAAATCTGGATAAGTAACTTCCCATAATATGCTCGTGTTCACTATCCCCACTTCTGCTTGTAACTTCTTGCTGTCGTGATTTACGTGGCTGGGTTGTGATTCTTCAGTGTATTCCCGAAGTGTGAACCTTCCGAATTTCGGAAAAGGGTCGCTGTCCTGAGGTATAAATATTCCAACGTCCCGAACTATAACTTTCCATATTTTGGTAAGTATACATATTTTCATCAATTACCGAATTCGGGATACGATACCATTCACACTTGCTTCTCAACGTATTTCCAAATTTGGTCCAAACGTGTTTCGGAATATAGCTGATTTTTATTATACGCCATATTCGGCATTAAAGCCGATTCAACACTTATGCTGATTCTTATTTTGGTGTCAACATAGATACAACCAAACTATTTAGCATAATATGGTAACGTTCAAAAAATGAGAAAATTATCCAAAAAGTTCTCAATGACTAGTGCTAATGTGGATAATTTCTACAATTTTTTTTTATTTTTTAATGATTTGTTTTTAGCTGGCGCTCACCGAGTGTTTGATGAAACATCGAAGAGGGTTTCTCCCCACATTCACTTTAGAATTTTGCTTAATGAAAAAAGTGGCCCTCCTGCAATTCCTTTGTAGCTCAGCATTTGAACTTTCGTGGGGATGGGCTGTTGAGAATATATCGACCATGGGACGCTTGAGAATACTTGTTGAAGATGATGGCATATTTACTTATATTGAAAATATTCAAAGATTTCGAATTCAATTTTCAATGAAATCTTATGTTAGATAGCACCAAAAATAGGATATTTTTAAGATCTTAAAAGATATTCGGAAGATTTGAAATCCTCTTTGTCCACCCAATCCAATCTGAATCAAGAGACGCAATCTAAAAGATTTAAAGCCTGTTTGGTTCATTATTTGAATGCTATTTTGAGGCTCTAAAATCTCTTGAGCAAATGCAAAGTTTTTTTTTGGGTAAAGTAAGAAATGAGCAAATGCAAAGTTGTTTGGCAAGCTTTGAAGAAATGCAATTGCATCTCCAAAGCTTGAAAATGGCCTTTGGCTGAATGAAGTCCATGGGAGGAGCCCTGGGAAGTTTCATTTTCGGAATGCAATCGGGCACTATTCATTATTTTCCCAAGCAGCTGGTTTGGCAGCCGGCGATCGTTGCCTGAGGGCTAGCATCCCGGTGATCGCCTCCTGGGGGTCGTGTGACCCTGACGACCGCTGCTTGAGATCGCGCAACCCCAGGTGGTGCTTGCCGAGGTCGCGTGACCCGGCGATGCCGCCTGAGGTCGCGCGACCCCGATGACGCCGTCGCCCGAGGTTGCCAAACTTCGGGCATCACTTGAGTTGCACGACCCAAGCGACGCGCGACCTTAAGTCGCCTCTCCTGAGGTCTGGCGAGACCGGTCGGTGACCAGATCTAGCCGTCGGCGGTTGGCCGGCGGCATCCAAATCTAGACGGCGATGGTGATCGGTTGACTAGCTTTTTTTTTTTTTTTAAATATCAATAAAAGCCTTTTATAAATAATTTTTATCAAACGATATTTAGGTCAAAATTACTTTCAAATGTGATTTTTAAATACATATTACTAAATACTATTTGCATTTCCAAAAATCTCTTTTAACTCAAGAGGCTTTTCATTGTGCCAAAAGTACTCCCTCAAGAAGCCGAACCAAACAGGTTATTAGCCCTCGATCGCGCCAGCTTTACCGCCGAAAACCCCAAAATAATAAATCTCTCCGGACGGTACAGAGAAGAGAAAGCCACACGCCCCTTCGAGCGCTCTTATGGAGTCGACCGTCGTCGCCCCTCGCACCGTTTCACTGTTCACCGAAACCGCGCATCCCTCTTCGCAGAGCCGACCCTTATCGCATCCGAAACTGAATAAGCTGCCGCCGCTCTCGGCTCCTCCTCCGAAGAACACCGGGCTCCGCGCGACGTGGTCCATCGCCATGAGCGCCGCCACCCGAAACCCTAATCCGAAGGAGGAGGCGAAGCTGTGGGGCGGCCGGTTCAAGGAGAGCGTCACGGAGACGGTCGAGAGGTTTACCGAGTCCATCTCGTTCGATAAGGAGCTGTATAGGCACGACATCATGGGAAGCAAGGCGCACGCCTCTATGTTGGCCAAGCAGGTGATCGTGGCGCGTTGTTGTTTTCCCCCAATTTTTTTTTTTGGTTCGTTCCCATTGGCTGGGCTGGGTTTCGATGCGGGAAGGTCGGGTCGATTTGTTTTGGTTTGAGAGTGATTTTGTGGATGGCGGAGATGATGAATGTATTTTGTGGGAGTTAGCCTACTGAGAGCAATCATATAATGACAGTGTGAAGTGTGAACACGGATAGAGTAGTTTCTAGATGTGCGTGCTTCAGGGTTGCAAGCAAAAGAGACGAAGGAAGCAGAGGCTCATTTTCATCAGAACATGGTTGGGCAACCCGTATTGACATTGTTTTGCTTCGCAAATGGCATATTGAACATTCACGAGATTCATGAACAATCACACTTCGGCCTTTTCTCTTTCTGCCTGATACTGGTAATGCTCCGTGTCTTAGGACAGTCCTAGCGCACTTTTCCCCGGCACTAAAGTGAAAACACATGATGCTTTGCACATGTGAGGGCACGAAAGAGGTAATTGCCCACAGGCAATCATCACGTTCTTATGATTGTCCCTACAAGATAAAGCCACGCTCGTTGATGAATCGCTTGGTTCTTACGTCAGCGTTCTTGCAGGGACTGATGGATCACAGTGACAGAGATAAAATCTTGGAAGGACTGAGTGAGATCGAGAGACTGATTGAAAACGGAGAGTTTAAGTGGAGGGCTGATAGAGAAGATGTGCACATGAACATCGAAGCAGCACTAACTGATATGATTGGTGAGCCGGCAAAGAAGCTCCATACAGCTCGAAGTCGGAACGATCAAGTTCAGACCGATTTTCGCCTGTGGTGTCGTGATGCTATTGATAGGATCATTCCATGTATTACAAATCTTCAGGTGGCTTTGGTGACCTTAGCTTTAAAAAACGAGGGTGTAATTGTTCCGGGATACACGCATATGCAGAGGGCCCAACCAGTTTTGTTGCAACATCACCTCTTAGCATATGTTGAGCAGGTACTCATAGTCTATGTAATTAACAAGTCTCTATCTTAAGATGACATGCTTTGCTTTAATTCTAAGGGGATGCCATTTAGTTATGTTTTTATTCCTCTCCTATAGAGAAGCCGGTCTTTTAGAGTGGCATTATTGGGCACAGTACTGAAGCCTCGTACTTCCTAAATATGCCATGATTTATGTGACGTTATGAGGTGTTTAATCATGTGCATGTATGGTAAATATTGCCTCTTCATTTGTCAGAACACCAATATCCATTTCGGCTCTTTGAAGCTAGTTTATTGGGTTGCTATAAAAATTAACCTTACACTGTCTTGTCTTGTAGCTGGAGCGTGATATTGGTCGTTTAGTAGACTGCAGAACCAGGCTCAACTTCTGCCCTCTTGGGGCATGTGCTTTGGCTGGAACTGGCCTTCCAATTGACAGATTTATGACTGCTGAAGAGTTAGGGTTCTCAGCTCCCATGCGTAATAGGTATGACTCAATCGTTTATGCAGAGTTGGATGCTCTAGCAATGTGCTTTCTGTTTGGAGATACTCCATTCTTTTGGTGCAAATACGGACTTGTTTATTTCTATTGCACTTTATTGTATTATTTACATATGTTCTCATTTGCCTTGAAATTGTTGTGCAATATGTATTCTTATCAAGTGAATCGGTCAATCATGTATCTAGCGTTGACTGGTACAAGTTTCAAGGTCTTCCTTTTACGTGAAAATTAATGAAAAAGTGATATATAATTGATACTCAACTTTACCCAGACAACTTTTTCAAGAAGGTTTATACGCTCTTTATCTACTGCGAACTGACATTTTGGTGTCTGTTTGGTTTGTCAAATCTTGTGGATGTCTGATCATCTTCTCATGAGATCCTTTGGCATTTTGACCATCAAGAGGAGAGGATCACTGTTTCTCTTGCGCTTCTATATTTACATTTTTAATCCTGTTGATTCTTAACATGTGGCTCTGGGAAGAGATTGTTGATGCTGGATGTTTTAACCAGTATTGATGCAGTGTCGGACAGAGATTTTGTTGTGGAGTTTTTGTCGGCCAATTCTATAATAGGTGTGCATCTTTCACGGCTTGGTGAAGAGTGGGTTTTGTGGGCATCAGAGGAGTTTGGCTTTATTACACCAAGTGACTCTGTTTCCACTGGAAGTAGCATAATGCCTCAAAAGAAAAATCCTGATCCAATGGAACTTGTCCGTGGAAAGTCAGCTAGAGTGATTGGACACCTTGTTACTCTCCTGGTCTTGTGTAAGGGCCTTCCTCCGTCTTACAATCGTGATCTACAGGTAGATTACATTTTCTAATTTCAATTTATTGATGATTTTCTATGCCTGTCACCGGCATTTGCACTTGAAGAAAACATTGCTGGCCCATTGTAAATTGCGCGTGGCATCCATGAAATTTCAAGATTTTTGATATATAGATGGATACTAAGTTTGAACTTAAAACTATTAAATGCTGCTGTCATTGTAATATGTTTGTTCATAGAACCGTGCTTGAGGGGTCTAAATATCAATTTATAGCTGGAAGATTGGAAAGACTAAATGCATATCCTCTTGGAGAATAATAATGAAGTAGAAAATAGACAATTTGTAGTAGGAGATTTTGATAAGCTCTGACTAGCTGCTATATGCTGAAGAACATTATCCTCTTCCATACAGGAGGACAAAGAACCTGTATTTGATAGCGTAAAGACAATTTTAGGGATGCTTGAAGTGTCTGCAGAATTCGCTCATAATATTACCTTCAATAAGGAGCGTATATGCAGGGCTTTGCCGGCTGGCCACCTTGATGCCACAACACTTGCTGATTACCTCGTTAAAAAGGTAAGTCTTGCGTGACATCTAACTACTTTTTCTTTCTTTTCCCTCTCTTTTAGTTCTAACAACTTAGTTATGGTCAGCACAAATAGTTATCTGGTGCCCCTGACTCAAAACTCGGGCAGTGTTCTTTCCCTTGTTAACTTTTATACCAAAGAAGTGTTTCACTTGCACTCTCTTTGTTCCTTCTGCTGTTGAGCTTTCTTACTTGCAAACTGATATCCAAGAGAACGGGATATGCAAACTTTATAGGAGGACTTTGGTCCTATTTCACTATAGTTTTCATGTGGTGGGGTTACCATATTATGTCATATCTTGGAATGTGTCTGAATTTTGATACTTTTTCCAGGGCATACCTTTCCGAACTTCTCACGACATTGTCGGGAGATCAGTTGCATTTTGTGTCTCAAGGAACTGCCAGCTTCAGGATCTCAGTCTGGATGAACTACATAGCATCAACCCGGTGTTTGATAAGGATGTGTATGAGTACCTCGGCATTGATAATGCAGTCAAGAATTTCTGTTCGTATGGGTCAGCTGGATCGGCATGCGTTGCAAGTCAGATGGACTACTGGGTTAGGAAGCTCAATATCGAAAGAATCTGATCCAGACTATTTCAATAATGGCCAATCAACTTGTATTGATAAAGTAGTTTTAGAGTAGGCAGATTGAGGGTCTCAGGTATGATGGATCATTTTGATATTTCATGAGACGCGTTCGGTTGTCTGGATTTTTTTATTGGATAGGATTGGTCGAATAGGGTAAAAGATATGTTGAGATTCTGAATTTCATTTCTAATGTTTGATCGAGGATTGGAAAGGAGAAATGGAAGAGAAAAGGCTGGGATGGTTTTAAGTGTCATTGTGTGAGATCGATGAGGTGCGTCGTTCGAGTGAGGGGGCATGAGTGAGGTACTACGAGGAGATTATTTAGTTAAATTAAGCCCACGTCGGGAATTGTTTTTCCTGGGATTAAGAGTATAATGGAGTTAGATTGTCAAATGATGTTGTAGTCACAAGTAGATGGCCCCGATGTCTCTATAATGCATTGCTAGACTTCACATTCATTGAATAAATTCGATATTGCCTTTGAGACATTTCCGGCATCAGCAATCTCCATACTTAATTGCAATTCTTAAAACTAGGTTTCATTAGTTTCGCAGAAAATATTGATTCGAAAATCATTTCGCAGAAAATTACGATTCTTAAAAATGATCCCTTGTATTACTTTAATGAAAGATGTTTCATTATCGGTCACAATTTATGTTTAAACATTTTGGTAGATGGTGAAAATATTTTTTGTTCATTCATTTTTGTAAGGTATACAAACGATTATTTTTAAGAGAAAATGATTTTCAAATAATTCATTTTTCGTGAAACAAACGCACACTAAAGAAAAATTTAATAAAAAAGCATTTGTGACTTTACCAAGTGTATGTTCTTAATTTGAAAGCATGTCTAATTGCTCCAATTGCATAGTTATACATGTAGGTCGCGAGAAAAAATTACACTACGAGTACTTCGATTTAGCTGGAATCGTCATGCTTTCAGCCGTTTTAATATGTTAATTCGAAAAACTTATTCTTATGCCAATACTAAGTGAAATTAACATTATTTCACTAACAAAGCATAATGAGATGAGCTGCCAGCATGAACTACCAATACATACTCGTTTATTTTGTGTCATCTTTTGAAAAGTCAATATTTTTTCTTACTTTCCCACCAAAATTTAAAATAGCATCTATATTTCAAAAAATTATATGCGAATTTACATAACAAACCGGTTTTAAAGATTCACCTTTTGCAAGCCCTTTGCACTACTTCCATCTACGAATGAGAAAGGCCCCCTGTTGCAAATCCGATCTCGGTTGTAATGCAACAGAATCTCACACGCAAGAGAAAAGGAAACTGAAGCATCCATCTACATGGTTTATACACTGGCTTCTACCATTGAAAAAAGAATAGTATAGGGTATATTGGACAGGCGACATGCAATTTGTCGAAAAAATAAATTCGTATTTTAGGAAATTCTTTTAGGCATGTAGATAGAACTCCTAGCATTCATTACTTGTGGATAATCACAAGGATGAGCCAGTCCTATTCTGTAAGACAGCCAAGGATGATGTAGTTCCAATGACAGTAACTTCAATCTCACATTCAGAAATCGGATATAATTAAAGCATAGAGTGACACCTTTTCACATTTCGTTCGATCTCCTATTTCAATCAATGAAAGAATGTAACATCAGAACCTTTAATGTCAATCAAACTTTCTCATCAACTTCAAAAAAGACAGCTTCTATGATATCTTCAACTCTGGTTATCCAAACAATGATCTATTGTAAGCTTGCTAAAGGTGTAGATTCTCCTCTAGCAAAAAACAAAATTTAACAAACTGCCAGGATGAAACTGAGTCGGAACTTAGATGAGATGGTTGGACTTCACACTCTCTTACTTGGAGAATGGGATCCCGCTGAGTTTCATCAGTCCTCACCAATAGTAGACAGCTATACCACTGGACGTTGCTGCCCGCTAATAGTCCTCAGAGTCCGGCTTTCCAGGGATTTCGGGCTGTTCCGCGATTCAATTTTGCTACTTTCGGACCTCAATTTCGCCTTTTCCTTCTCTGGTTATGCTTTGAAGCAAATGTTTTCATCTGCACAGATACGGGATCTGTTACAACCAGGAAAAATTACTAGTACATGACAAAAATAGCAGACTAGGAGGTGCTTCGCTGTAAATGCAGGTGACAACAAGGCAACTAGGAAACTGAAAGAACCAAGGGTTCAAGCTCATTTAGCTCTTAAAGTTGGTATGAGAAATAATGGAATACGATACCAGTGTGTTGGCAATATCATATAGAGGCATCTTCTTAAGTCCACAGTCATCATTTATCTCGGCAGGCTCCCTGACAGGTGCATTCAGAGGTGCAGTTGCATCTCTAGAATCAAGAATGTTGCTCTTCTCTGCTTCAGCACTGCCTGAACATTTCAAATTTCCTTCAGTTGCTTCTCTTGGGATAGTTTCATCCAGCTTGACAGCAACTGAGTCCTCGTGCACACTCTGACGTGTCGTCAAATCGTTAGCATCAAGGATCTTCTCTGCTTCGGCACTGCCTGAGCATTTCAAGTTTCCATTTCCTTTGGCCACTTGTGTTGGAATGGTTTCATCCAACTTCACCACAAGTGAGCTCCTGTTGGTGCATTTGGTATGCGAACAACCGCATGATGTCCCGCAGCTGCCCCTGGCCACTCGGCACTGACACTTCATTGTCTTGCACAAAGATTTCTTACTGCAAGAGCAGCATTTGGCTGATGCATTTTCCCCCTTGGCAGCAGCATTCTCACAAGTTTCCGCTTTATTTGTACTTGTATTTGATTGTTCACTGCTACTCCCTATTGATAGGGAAGATTGACTCAAGTCTCCCTAATAATCCAAATACACAAATTAAGAATTATTTTCGCCTTGCACGATGCAAAAAATTTCATCAGGGAAAAAAAGTGTTTCTGGACACTGTTTGATAGCTACACTAACCTGCAGCTCTTCCAGAGGTGGGAATTTTGCTTTTGGCATTTCTAGTTTGTGAAGCATATGACTCAGTTGGACTACATCTTCTTTCAGGTCTTTCAGCACTGGGTCTTCTCTACACTCAAGTTCTTTGTTCTCCAACAAGATCCTTCAAAAAGTGTCAAGAAAAGAACAATGAGAAATGTCAGCCGGGAGCATTGAGGTTTTAATGGCAATACTAATACCCAAATCAGTCCCAAGGCCAAATTGATGGAAGAAATTGCATGAATAAATCATTCCCAATGCCAAAATAAAGCAAAAAATTTTCTCACCTGAGGTTCTCTTGCTTTAGTGACTCAGCTTCTTCTTTGATCTTTGTGATCTCATCCGCCATCCTAGCAACAAAGGAGGCAAGAATAAACTATTTTAATGTTAATCAAAAGAGAAAAATGAGTACCAAAACAATTTCACCAAAAAAGAAACAAATGGGAGAACATCTGCTGATCCTGGTATAGAGAATCTCGGGCATTATGTTTAGAGAAAGTAAGCTTGAACGAAGATTCTAAAAAAACCACATGATATATGAGTTCCCTAAATGTTCTCGGGACCAGACTAGTTCATTCAACAAGTCGAACCAAAAAATGAGCCTTGTGCTTATCCTCTTTCTCCTCCAATCCATTTCACTGAAAACAATCGGTCAGAATCAGACTTCAATCTGTTCAACAAAATCAAGTCAAGTAGTCAGTTTGAACCTAACTTTCATCAAATTGTGGGAGCCGCGGTGGACAAGAGGGGTTTCCATTACTGCCCTCTAGAAAATTGAATAGGCTGTTGGCTAGCAAGCAGGATCTGCTTGTACAATTATTGTCAAGGAATACATTTAGTCTAGGCATCTATTGAAAGAAAATGAGTAAATGGTGTGGCTGGCAAGTTACACTGTGAATCTCCACTTCTGCACACTCTCTAAACCACTCTGAATGATTGACCTTTGTCTCTATGCTTGTATTATCTTATATTTTGTATTTAGCTTCATTATAGCACTATACATCAAATTGGCAGTCTAACCAACTGAATGGCAAACCGTCAACTCGAGATATTAATACACCGATCTAATTCTAAAAAAACTGCCTAGAGCCATGTCCTGTGTATCTCTTATCGCACTCAAACCCGTTTCTTAAATATATGAAAGATGAGGTTTAAAGATGACATGACTAACAAACTAAGTGACCAATACCCACCACTTTTAAGAGCATTATTCCACCAATACTTGGGGATACCATGCATAATTGTGAATTACATTGTTTCCACGGTTATCCTTGCATCTAGATTATACTTCATAGGTGATTTCCATTTCACAAAAGAAAATCTCTGCTACATCTAACTTTTAACTGGAAAATTTACACAAGTGAACATGTCCCAGAAAAATTGTAGAAGTTTCAATATTGAGCACTGGTTTAGCTATCAAGATTTTGAGCCAGCTGACAATAACTTCAAATGAAATAAATAGATGTGAGCAATGGCATTTATTTGCTATGTGCTGCAAGTGCTTAACCATAATTGCAGGCAAAGAAAATCAAACAATTTCACAAATTATCTGGACGAATCCACATATATAAGAGAAAACATAATTAAGTACATAAAATCCCATTGAAGTCTAATTAAAAAGCAATTCAAGGTATTCTTATTTCATTATTACAACCATTATGAAGCTATTTGCCCGCTAAAATAATAGTCGAATTTTCTCTAGAGCTACAGTAGATAATACATCATTGCATCATTGTCTGTCATAGCTTATCGAATTATGCTAGACGTGCTGGGAGATGGAGTGATGTGCACGTGGAGTTTCATGTCCAGACCACAAAAGGTTCAAATTTATTTACACCATGTAATGATCAAAACTTTCAGCTAATGTAAACTAACTAATCTAGGATCTCAGAAACATGGAATGGGAAAAAAGAAACAGAAAGAAAAGGCAAGAAGACGCGTAAGAGGCAACAATGCTAACAGTAGTCGGAAACAGATATACAAATGTTGGCAAATTCCTAGGTGCCGCATGCCATGCAATCGGAAGTAATAAACATGATAAGCAGTTTTTGACACTATTCTCTTTCGGAAATCCCTAAATACCTAGATTTGAATAACGAAAAAAATGACAAGCCAATTTCACCAAGAACAAGATGTAAAAAAGAGCTTAAGCTCTATTGCAGGAATTTCTATGACCAGGGAAAAGGAATAATGGACTTACATCTCTAATTGATGTTCATATTCAGAACATATCTCATTTATATGTGATGTGACTTCAAGCTCATGCTCAATAGCCTGCAGCAGTGCCAACAATTGGAAGTAGAAATAAGAGCTTCAAAGCTGAACCATCCTATATATAATTAACATTAAGATAATTAATAAGTCCAAAATGTTATTGTTCATCTAGCTTGTAATTCATGGTTAGGAATGGAAATTCTTGAGCAAGAATACTTTGTGATTGCATGTCAAGGGCTCCACTTTCTTAAGTAACAGCCATTATTCACTTGTGCATTGGAATTTCCTTCAAGTGAAACCATGGTTTACAGAACACTCCTGACCTTGGCCCAAAAGAAAAAGAAAACTCCATACCAGTATGCATAATATGGATGAAAGCTCCGCGAATAAATTGTGCAACAAGTTTTAATCCACCGTATTACAAAGCACAACATGGCGAGGAAACAGTATTGAAGAATCTTCACAAAAACATGTTTCAAGACTTAGAAAGTAGAAAGCAACACACTTAGGTAGAGGATGGTTGCCATGAAGATCAACTAGCATCTCATATATTGCACTGGAGGTATGCTTAAAGTGTGTATCAATCTGGTCAGAGCGGATATGCAAATTGTCAAAGTAGAAACCATCACATAGATGGAGGTATTGTCCATTTAATTCCCCGCCTTAGTCAGGTTTCCCTTTCTTTAGCATACCTGGATCCCAGAAGTATTTCCTTTCCTGGACCCTACATGAGATTTTTGGATAACACAAGGGTCAGGCACAATATTGTACACATTGAAAGAGTGCATGGAGCAATCAAACCACTTACCAGCTTTCCTGTGCAATAGAACCTTTCGAGATTCGACTAGTTGTCTTAGGCGACTCATAGCCACAGAAGATTCTTTTGTCTTTCGTTGCAAGACCTGACACAAAATCCTAGATGGTGAATAGAATTGTTCCAATAGTGCAACTTATGTGTCGGGAACATGATCTTACCATCTTTTGCCTCTGGTTTAATGCCAATACTTTATGCATCTCGTAGTCATTTCTCCTTCCCTCTTTCTTAAGCTAACAGAAAATAGATCAGCATGTAAGAATATTTTGCAATGTGAAAGGAATATTTAGTAACATATAGAGAACTGTTGTTATTAGCTCACGTTGCTGAACACCTCTCTTCAGACAAACAGTCCCTTATTTGAGCAAACAAATTCACGAGAAAAAAATCCAGAATATGCAAGCGGTCAAGTTGTAGTGATTAATGACAAGAAAATGAACATACAAAGCATATAACCATTTGTGTTGACATCAGAAGAAAAGTGAAGGCTACTTAAGTAGATTCCAAGCATCAAGTAACATTGAATCTAACTTTCTCCAAACCAAGAGCTAAGGACCTTCGTACTTTTACATCACCTAATATATAAGTTGATCAATATTTAACTAGGGATGAAATAGATTCCATGGAACCAACTACAACGTGTCAATCAGAATCCTAATCTGAAGGTCAAGTATGACCTGACAATCTACTTAGACATGTTATGTGTCCCTGGATCTGAAAAATTAAGCAGATACAAATCTGATGAGCAAGACATGAAATAAGTTAAGAACATTAGTTTATGTACCTGAAGGATTTCCTTTTCCAATGAAGCCTTGCACAACCTGAACTGCATGGACTCCAGTTTCATTTTGCATTGGAGTTGAACCTACAGAGTATATAGTGAAGTATGGAGTTATTTAAGGTTGAAACCAAAGAGCACAACCGGTGGACAACCCATAAAGTACCTTTTGGGCTTTCAACTTTTGAATCTCGTCCTGCAAATGCTTTGTGCTCTCTTCACTTTTTCTTCTATACATTGAAAGCTGGGATTGGACATCTTGCTTCTTCTTCAACCCCTTAACCTAAAGCCGCCACCACAAAACATAATTAAGACAGGTGCTTTTTTTTTTTATCGTTTGAAATTTTTATGTTCCGTCAAATAAGCAAATCTAACAGATGAAAATATTTTCGACAAAAAAAAAAAACAGATGAAAATATGACCTGCTCTTCAAGCACATTTAACTTTCGAAGGTAGCCTTCCTTGATCTTGCGCATGCTGTCATTAGGAGTGACAGATGCGTTACTGAGTTTGCCTCTCAGTTCCTCGATCTCTTTCTGCCACATCACAAGAAAAAGGAGCCTGTAATGTTTTATGAAGGGCCACATGCAAAAAATTTGGTCGGAAAGTCCAACTCAAAGGCTTAAGCTTATAAGGGGAGGCTACGTGAACATAAGGCCCATTGAAATCCCATAGAAAAAAGCAATGTGGGATTCTTTAACAAATTTTATGATTCTCCTGGAAACAAGTGTAGAATAAAATGGCATTCAATGATCCTGGAAACAAATTTTGTGCTCTTTTGGTCACAAATAAAAGTAAGTTGCTCCCATGGCAATCAAAGAGGATTTTCCAAACGGGAGCCAAAATTATGCAACCACAGTTAGGTGCGGACCACAATGCCTACAACACGAATACTGCATTGCAGACTGGTTTAGACAGGTAAGCATGAAGAAACATCTACTGGAGCCAATAAAGTCCAATCACACACGTGCAGGCACGAAAGAGGATTGAACTCCGATTTATTCAAAGGTCAGTCTCCAATTTCTCGGCGGTGGAAAGGCAACATGATCAATCCCATCACAAGGACATTCACAAACAATTTCTCGATTCTTAAGATAAAGGCAATCTTCTAGCAACGGATATCGCATCCACACAATCAACGCGGCGCTCGATAAAATGGAGGATCAGGGAAATCATTGGATCCTCGCAAAATTCGATGCGGAAGATAGCCTAAGTAAACATGCCATCAGCTGAAAACGATTCACTCGCTCAAAGCGCCCAACATCGATTTCACACGGCACATCCAGCGCCGGCATTTCCTTCCGAACGTATTCCTCAGCGCGACAGTGGAAACAGGAAACAGATCGATGGAAGGCCGAACCTGTTGAGCCCTGTTCTGCATCTCCAAATCGCGAGCTCTCTTCTCGTAGTCCGGCTGCGGCTGCTGCCGCTGCCGCTGCTGCTCGTCATCGCCTGCTGGAGGAGGCGTCGCTGTCGCCGTCGCCGTCGCCGCCGGCGGCGACGATGAGGAGGAGGAGGAGGAGCTGTGCTCGGCGGAGGTCGCCAGCTTCGGACGCCGATTCGCTCTCGCCATCTCTCTCTCTCTCTCTCTTTCCCAACGTTAACTGAACCAAGAGGTTTTTGAAATGGAGAGGCTGAAGCAGGCTTTTTGTAGGGAGAGGACGGCCTTTCGGTTTTTAGCTTTTTTCTCTCTCTCTCTCTCTCTCTCTCTCTCTCTCTCTCTCTCTCTTTCCCTCTCTCGAACTCCGTTTGAAATTTCGATGCCGTCGCGTTCCTTTATCGCGCGTGTGGCAGCAATCCCTACACGTGCGAACCCCCTCTGGGAACATATTTGAGCATTTTTTCCCCGGCAGTTGCGGGCCGGAACAACAAATGCGACGCATTTCCCAAAGAAAATCGAGTAGGTTTTTTTTCTTGTCAATTCGAGGAGGATACCGTCCTCCCATTAATTCAAATTCGTTGGCAATATTGAACATTTTCGGTATAATTCATGGATAAAATTGAACATACACTAAAATTTTAGGAATTACATTAAATAAATAAAAAGTTAGGAGATCACATTGCATATTGAACTAAAATTCATGGACTGTTTGTGTCGTTTTCTCTTTTTAAAAAGTAGTGTGTAGCCATTTCTTTTTTATGTTTTTTTACTATTCTAGCCTTTGGAAGATCACGAAGAGCTATTTAATACGAAAACATTTCAATCATGACATGGATCATTTAAATTGTTTTACGTACATATTTACAAATTAGTGATCCCTTTGCTTCTTGGGAAGCATCTTGACAAAGAAAGGGACTTCATGAAAAGCCAAATTTGACTACAGTATTTGCACGATAAATAATGAAACAAAAAAGAAATGTTTTGATAGGAGGATGCGTTTAGTTCAACTTGTTCAGTGGATTTGCGGCCTCTAAGACTACCTAGGAAATGCCAAGGTGTTTGGCAAATCTTCCCAAGGGGCATTCGGCCTAATGTTGGCTTTGTGAAAGCTAAAAGCCCAATGTTGGTAGGGATTTAGCAATGGGCTTTCAGCATTTTACCAAATGCTGTAGCTAGTGTTTTTCTTCCAAAATTACCTTCACCAATTCTATAATTTTTTGGTTTTGCCCATCATTGTTACTATTCATTTTCTTTGCATGAGGTTGGCTGGCGAGAGCCAACAAGGCTAGATTGGGCCGGCGAGGTCGCACGACCCAAGCGACGATTTGGGTCATTCAACCATCACCGAGAGTTGCATGACCTCGGGCGACAATCGTTGACGCCAAATCTAACTCGCCGGAGTTGGAGTTTTTAATAAAAAAACAAAAATTAAACTCAAAAATAGGGTTAATTCTAAAAAAAAACACCAACTTTAGGTCGAGGGACAATTCTGGCCTGAACTTTTTTTTGTTCCATAAAAAAACATCAACTTTAGGTTGAGAGACAATTATGGCTCAAACTTTACTTTGTCCCGTAAAAAAGCACAAACTTTAGGTCGAGGGACAATTTTGGCCCGAACTTTTTTTTTTGTCTCATAAAAAAGCACCAATTTTCACTTAAATCCCAAATCTGGCCCTTATTGACTTAAAACCATTGATTTTCCAACTTGACTATTCAACCTTAGTAATAAATCCACGTGACTTGCCGACTGGATTTAAAACATTATTTATTTTCTTATTCTTTAAACCACAGCTTGAAGAATAAAGGTGAAACTGATCGTCTCCTTCACTTCACCGGCAAGTTAAAAATATCTCCAGATTGAATTTTTCTGACCAAACTTTGTCGTTTTGTCGTAATCTGAAACTATAGTCCACTGCCTCTCGACAAACGCTATGGAAGAGATTCGTCAGGCTCACCACCATAACTTTTTTTCTCAAACAATGGTAACTTCATACAGAAAATCAATGGGGGCCAAATTTGGGATTTAAATGAAAGTTGATGCTTTTTTATAAGACAAGGAAAAGTTCAGGCTAGAATTGTCCCTCGACCTAAAGTTTGTGCTTTTTTATGGGACAAAAAAAAATTCAGGCCAGAATTGTCCCTCAACCTAAGGTTGATTTTTTTTATGGAACAAAAAAAATTTTGGCTAGAATTGTCCCTCGACCTTAAGTTGGTGCTTTTTTTTTGGAATTAACCCCTCAAAAACACTATGCAAAAAATTTTTTTGCCAAACATTACTTCGCCCAAAGTAACTTTACAAATGATTTTTTTACTAAACCTAATTTGTATTTTCCCAAGTAACTTTAGGCTAACATTTAAATTTTCCCAAAGCCCACTTGTAAAGCTAAAGCAAACCCAGCCTTTACACTTATGCCCTCAAGGCTAATTACATTATAATTAGTTCACCTCTAGCATCGTCAAAGTGGGCTGAGCCCGACCTATTTTATATACCTACTAAAACCCATATGTTTTGGGCTTTTAATTGTTAAAACCCATTATGACCCATAACTTATGTTTGAGGTGGCCCATTTAGATAAATGTGAGTTAAAATATGGATTTGTGATGAATTTTGACAGCCCAACAAAAACTATAAATTATTTGATTTATATCTTACCATGTCCCTTTGAATAAAAGGTATATTAGATCGTAAAAAAACTATAATTCTAATCAATGCTGGACTTATTTATTGTTTTATAACGTATCTAATTCTATCAACTATTGTCAAGATTCATCTATCTCGAATTGGCAATAAAATCTTCTATTACCCAAGTGCAAGAAAGTCACTTTTCGTATTAATATTTCCTTTCCTATCAATTTCTGTCTCTTTCTAAACAAAAAAATTCTTAATCTTCACCTTCATTTAACCTCAAATTTTCACTTTTCCAAACACATCAGGAAAAATCAATTTCCTTAATCGATCATCTCTTCATCTCAAATTTCTTCATCTAGGTTTTGTTCACCTCCCCCTTTTTAAACCATATAAAGTGTCGGTGCACATAAGACATAACCTGATGCCAATAGATAAAGGAGTGGCTAGAGTTTGATAACTTTGGCAACGAAAATGTGGGATGAGTTTTGAGACTTTTTTTAAGTCATTAATTTGTTTTTATTTACGATAATGCCATTTCAGCTCAATAGGATCACCAAATACCATAAATCCCACCTTAGTCGCAACTCCATTTGCAATTAGCAATTCTAATTCCTCTTATCCCTTTGATTGACTGATTTTTACTCAACCGAATAAGATTGGAGATTGATCTCAAGTCATGTTTGTGGAATGACTTGTGTGATGCAATTTCACCGTATTGTAATGTCGAGCATTTGAGCTTTTAAAGCACGATGTTTCTTGTCACGTAGCATACAAAAGTCAAATGATTATTAACATAAAAATAGATTCCAAAATTTACGGGCTCATTTGTTTCCAATTGAAGATAAGTAAATTTTTTTTTCCTGTCAATATTGAATGTCTATCCCGATAGCTGCCAGTGTTTTGGACTTAACTAATTCAATGGGTTTGTCAGGTCTCCACGCTTAGGGACGGATCTAAATTAAACTTGATCTTTGGGTAGGGGCTGGGGCAATATATTATACAGTGAAACAAATCACGCGCTCTAACCCTATAAAACATCTTATTCAACAAATGCATCAATACATCAACACATGCACATGATTTTTTTTAATTACGTAATTTCTTCATGTACACATGTCATTAGATCCACTTACGCGTAAAAAATTTATGTTCTACCTTGATAACTATGGTATACTAATTCGTAATTAGCACCTAAAAGTTTTTAATGATAAGCTTTATGCTTCTGTTCTCTAAAGAGAAGAAGGAGAGAAAATGAGAGGTATGCTTGAAAAATTAGAGAAAATTTTAAACGTTTCGGTGAAAGGGGATCGAAAGGAAACTTAAAAAGAATTTTCTCCGCCCACTTCTACATTTTCCTCTCCCTCTCTATCTTCCAAACAATGCATTATTGCTTTATGATATTCCAAATTATCCAAAAAAAGAAAGGATTAATACCATGAAAAATAAAAAACGAGTACATTTGTGATAATTTTATCCCAAACTAATTTTTTGATCACAAAAAATTCCAAACTGGTACATCCGTGACAATTTTACCTCAAACTAATTTTTGACTACTAAAAACCCTAAACTGGTGTATGTGTGATAAATTTACGCTACGTTAATTTCCGTTAAATTTGATTAATATTACAAAAAATCACAAGCTGGTATATTTATGACAAACGACGGGTAAAACATATATCGGTCAATTGCCGTGCGTCATTTAACAAAGCAATTGGACGGTAAAATTTAACGGAAACAAACTGAGATAATTTTGTTACAGACGTACCAGTTTGGAATTTTTGATGGTCAAAAAATTAACTCGTGGTAAAATCGTCACGGGTGTCAGTTTGAGGTTTTTCATCGTAGTAACCCAAAAAAGAAAAAGAGCGCTTTTTGATCGACACAAAAAGTCAAGTCAAACTTAAGTAATTTCCTAATTACTTATTTACGTATTCACGGGCACTTCTTCTCAACTTCGGACTAAAAAACAGTTCGGAAGGATAATAATTTATTATTTGACCGCCCAAAAGTCTTCCCTTGCGTGCCCGTCACTCTTGAGAAGCGGAAACTAGAAAAGCGAATATACCCAAAAAAAAAAAGGAAAAAAAAAACACGCGGCAATGGCAAAAACGTAAAATACTCCGTAGAAGATTCAAACGCGAACCCCGGCACGGAAGGAGTTGTCTGTCCGCCACATAAAAAACCCACGCTGGTGAATCGCGCGGGGCCCCGCCCTCCCTAGGCCACGTCATCCGAAAAGTCGCGATCCCATTGGGCCACGTCGGTTTGCCGCGGGCGATGCGCACCCCCGCGCAGGTTAGCGGGCCCGGGAGCCGCCCGCCCGCGCGCCGCCTCCCTCGCCTCGCTCCCACAAAATCTCGGCCGTTAGCTTCCTATTTGAAGAAATCGATCCGTCGACGAGCCCGAGAGATAAATTTATTTTTGTTTTCGTTCGATTTCGCGGCCGTTCGAAGCTCGCGGCTCGCCTTCCGCTGCACGATTCGCGAAGGTAAACGACGACGACGGCGACGACCTGCTCCCGTGGTGCCTCGGTCGGATTTCCCGGGAAAGTTCCGCTCGATTTTCCGGGAAAACGCTTGCCCCGGTTTCCCGCTTTACGTCGTCGCGATTTTCGTGCTCGGCGGCGGATCGGACGCGCTGTTGATCAATCAGTCTCCTTTGGTCTTGGAGAGATAACTCGTGGTCGTGACTCGTGCGGTTAGAGGTCGGATTGCCGAGCAGGTACGCCGAGGGAGGGAGCGCACGGCGATTGGTTGTTCTCGTCGGTGCTATTTTTTGGGGGGCCGGTTTCGCATTTTCCGAAACCCTAGGGTTCCGGCCGGGGGGAATGAGCTCGCGGGTTTTGATTGCAATACCGTTGCGAGGCAGTGCCCCTGGTTTTTCCGTTCGATTTGGAGACTGTTGAAATTAGGACTCCGGAACAGTTTCTGTTTTCAAAGTTGTTGACTGATTAGGCCGGGTTCGATACTTAATGGGTTTTAGGTCTGTACTGCGGATGGGTTTATTCCCATTACTTTTTAGGAGATTGTTATCAGAGACTGCGGGTATTTTCGTCACGATGCATAGGAGTTTTATCGTGCATCTTTTTTCGGAGATGTATGGATAAAATTGCGGATCACAGGATCAAGGGACAGTGTTCTGCTGACTATTCGCGTAAGATCATAGGCTGCCGAGGCATCGTGCGATGTACATGCAGGGGGCAGGTGCCGGATATCACTATAGATGTGCAAAAAGTCTTCTACCTGTAGGCGGTCTTTGCAGAACGGTCGAATACGAGTTCTTTGGATGCAGGGTAGCTTGTATTAGGATCGAACCTTAGGTTTTCTTAAGATGTTGCCGATGCTGTTTGAATTATAATACTCGATGGAAGGTGTCCGCGCTCCGATTTTATTGTCCAGTGTAGACATTTCATGCAACTAATTTGATTGGGGCTTTAGATTCTTTTGCTAATCCTGGAAGAGCATGCTTCCATTCGTTTTATCATAATAATGGTCTTTGGTTTCTTCTAGTCCCCCTCATAATTAATGGGTTAGGGCTTCATTGGGATTGTCATTTACAAGATGGAGAAATTCATTCTACACATCATAGTCAGGACGATGCTTTCTTATTGATTTAGATGCACGAATTTGAGATCTGTATTAATTGGTCAGTGCAAAACCCACCCTGAAAGCAAATTAAACACTGAACGCTGCCTATTTTGGTATAATTTGAATTCCCTCCCCTTAGTCTTCTTACTTTTTGCAGGCGATATATTTGCTCGGCAGTTTGAAATTTGGAGTGCTGATTCTTTCTGAGGGCATGTTTTTTGTGGTTTGAACTTATCTGAACTGAATCTGTGTCATCGATCATCTTCCCGGCGGGCTTCTTCACTTTTCCCGTGATGGCCCATTCTAGTTCCATGCAGTTGTCCCGCGAACTGGGGATTTTCTTTGATCCAAAATGCTGTTACCAAAACAATGTAAGAGATTAGTGTTGGGCTACAGCTATTCGAATTATTTTTACTTTCTTTGTCACTACTGGTTTCATTCTTCTTTCTGCCCATTGCACAGACTATTCTGCAGAAATGCCGGCTACCATCTGTGGGCAACAATCTCTCATCGCATTCTTTGGTATGGATATGCGGGGTTTGATACTTGTAATCTCAAAATCAATCTTTGGGTGTCATTTATGTTGCCATTAATATTCTTTCTGTTACCTACTCTGCACTCTGAAAATAAATGATCTTCTTTCTTTTGTGGCTGCGCATGTCCACGCATTCTTTTCCTTGCTTTTCATCTTCCTTTCTGGATATAAAGCCTTTTTGCAGTTTAGTTGACGATATGCTGGTGCTTGCATATCTATTTTGTATCTCCATATATGATGAATGTTTGAGGATTTGCTGAACGATGGTTCAATAGACTGAAATTCTGTGGCATTTACAGCGACAAGATGCATGGCGTCTCAGTCTTTTAGGCAAGGGACGTGGGCCAGTACGTCCCATATCTTCAAGACATAATATTTTCTTCTGCCGGTCTTTTCTTGTGCCCGGTGGCGGAAAAGAAGTCCCAGTTGTAAAATCTGTTGCTTTAGTCTTGAAAAGGTTTTCTTCTTTCTTCTCCAATTCACCACCTGCATTGTCTAGATTGATTTCTCACTCCAGGTGGTTTAAGGAACAAAGCAAGAGAACAATAGCCTTGTCAGTTCGATTTGGGTGTCCATTTTAGCTAAGCCCTAAATTGAATCTCCATCTACGTCAAACATTTCTTGTCCTTGCTCGTATTTGTCTAGATGTGACCCAAGCGGGCCCAAGTGCCTAAATTGCATATTTACCACCTCATATGGCTCCTCGAGGACCATCAATAAATCTAAAGACCTAATAAATGTCTTGATATTATTTGCAATGTTCTCTCCGTTCAAAGAAAACCCTAACTGGTGATTCAATTGTTTCTAATTGAGTGAAGAAAACTTATTTCTCCCTAAATGTTGCTAATTCTCGTTTTTTATTCTTATATCTTTTAGCTGGAACAAAGTGGTGCTAATTGAATATGTTACTTCTTCAGATTTCTCGATAATATGTAACAATTTGATTTTAATGTGCTTCGTGCAGGTCATTTGACTCTTTGAGTGGAAGCCCTTTTGTATTTAAGCTGGTCCCAGCAGTTGGTGTCATTGCATTTGCTGCATGGGGTCTTGGTCCACTCATGCGCTTTGTTAGGGTTGTCTTTCTTCATGTAAAAACAATCATTCTCCTATAAGTATTTCCTTTTTGACAGATCTATTCATTAAATAATTTGCTTGAACAGTTATCTCCAATTTATGCAGAAAAATGACAACAGTTGGCAGAAGAGCAGCACACACTATGTTATGACATCATATCTCCAACCTTTGATAGTATGGACTGGAGTGACACTCATTTGCAGGTGCATAAATGATTTTATGAGTCTAGGTGTATGTTGGCATTTATTCTATTCCCAGCAAGTCTGTTTGTACTAAACTGAACTGGTTATGTTACAGAGCATTGGATCCAGTAGTTTTACCAACTGAAGCTAGTCAAGCTGTTAAGCAACGGCTTCTTATTTTTGTTCGATCATTGTCGACTGTACTGGCTTTTGCATTTTGTTTATCAAGGTGAGTTTTTGTCTTTACGAATTGGTCTTGGAATCGAGTGAATATCGATCTGTCTTCAATTAGTCAGGTGGCTTCCGAGAAGAGAACTTAAAAAAGCGAGAAGATTATTTGGGTGTGTGCATGATATGTTGACCTTTGTTACCCCATCTTTGTGGTTGTACAAGATACTATACGCTCATCTATCGTGTTCCTATGTCTGATTAGACTGAAACTTTTCAAGGTTTCCTTGTTTAATTTTTTGTGTAACTATTGTGATTAAGTATTTGGTATGGGTGTCCCTTTTTCAGCATCATTCAGCAAGCACAGAAGTACTATATGGAAGCAACTGATACCAGCGATGCAAGAAATGTATGATTTTTTTTGCTTTCACGTCTCACTCATGAATGTCCACTGACATTGATAGTCATGGTTATGCATCTGAGCATATAAGTTCCCTCTGTATTGGTTTTAGGGTATAGGAAGGGTGTAAATGTTTTACTTGTTAGCTACAACATTGAATTCTTCTGGTGTAGGAACATCATCATAGGACGACACAGTTGTCTTGGAAGCTTCCTGATAAAAAGGAAATCCCTCTTTAATGAAATTCTTCTTGTTTGGCAGATGGGTTTCAATTTTGCTGGAAAAGCTATTTACACTGCAGTGTGGGTTGCTGCAATATCATTGTTCATGGAGTTACTTGGATTCTCCACACAGAGGTGGCTGACAGCTGGGGGTCTTGGTACAGTACTTCTCACCCTTGCTGGTCGTGAGGTGAGCACTGTTTTTCAGTACATATGATTTTGAGGAACAGGGATTTAATTATCTGTCTGTGACATCGGCTTTAGCCATTAACTTATTTGTGTAATGAATTCTATCGTTATTTATTGGTGCATTCAGATATTTACGAATTTTCTTTCAAGTATTATGATTCACGCTACACGACCATTCGTTGTGAATGAATGGATTCAAACAAAGATTGAAGGCTATGAAGTCTCTGGTACTGTTGAGGTACGAGCTTTAATTTTCTTATCTTAATCCAGTTAAAGAAATCATCTCTTGGGGACTAATTTACAAGTATTTTAGTTTTTCTTGGGGATAAGTGTACCGGATGTCCTAAAACTTGTCACGAAAGTGCAATTGAGTCCTTAAACTTCCAAAATTGAAATTAAGTCCTAAAACTTGCTATGAAAGTGCAACCGAGTCCTAAAACTTTCAAAAAGTGCAACCAACGAAAGGACTTGATTGGACTAATTTGACAAGTTTTAGGACTTAATTGCATGTTTTGAAAGTTTTAGAACTCAAATGCACTTTCATGACAAGTTTTGGGACTCAATTGTATTTTCGTAACAAGCTGTAGTACTTGCAAGGACTTGTCGCTTTTTCTTATAATTAACTTCTAATCATTTTGCTAAATTTGGTGAACACCAGCATGTTGGTTGGTGGTCTCCAACCATAATTAGAGGTGATGATCGTGAAGCAGTGCACATTCCAAACCACAAGTTCACTGTAAGTGTTGTGAGGAATCTTAGCCAGAAGACTCATTGGCGCATCAAGACACACCTTGCTGTTAGTCACCTGGATGTCCATAAGATAAATGTGAGAAAATCGTGATTCACCCACTGATGTCGAGTTTTTTTTAATGCTTTAAGTTTTTTGACTTGCGCAAATTTTTGTTCGTACAGAATATTGTTGCTGATATGCGCAAAGTGTTGGCCAAGAACCCTCAAGTGGAGCAGCAGAAGTTGCACCGAAGAGTATTTCTGGAAAGTATCAATCCAGAAAATCAGGCTCTAATGGTAATTTTTTGGCTTTAGTGCATCATCTGGGATCTAAAGGACAGTGATTTTTTGCGAGACAAATTCTCTTGTAAAATCATTAATCTGGCTTTTTTTTCATGAAACAGGCTGTTGTACTTTGCCAAAAAGAATTCAACGCTAAATGTTTGTTAAAAGTTTGATTGGCATTTTCTTTAGTTTAAAGTACCCTGTTATCATTCTTTGAGGTCAATTTTTTTCACTTAAACATGATGAAAATGTTGATTTAACTTTCAGATGTTGAAAAGACTCTATATGTAGTCCGAGTTCCTTATGTTTTGATATTGCTGCTAATAGTGCATGAGGACTTGGATGTGGCAATATTCAATGAAAATGATACAATCGTCTTTCTCTTCCTAAATGCACCTTTTCTTCCATATTTTCTTTTCTATAGTCTTGGAGGGATGGGTTACTGCCTTATCTTATTTTGATTTTACTCTCAATAGTGAATAAAGACTTGGATATGATATATCCAATGTGATAAATATAATTATTCTTCTCTTAGTTGATGCAACCTCTTGTACTATATTTCTTTTCCATAGTCAAAGGACTGGCAAAAAAAAAGTCTTGGCATGACGGATTGCGGTTGGCTTTATTTATTATATTATCTTGGCAATAATTATTAATTTTGTACCTATTGTTTGACCTTTTATCTGTTGTCTGGGCCTGCAGATATTGATATCTTGCTTTGTGATAACATCACATTTGGAAGAGTACCTATGTGTCAAGGTAAATATACACCTATATGCCTATGCTGTTATGACGTTTGAGAACATTTGTCATGATACTGCCGTTCTTTTTGTTGTTTTACAAAGATGTTCGATTGTCATCTTGTTTTTACTCTTTTGCAGTACTTGTTTTACCCAGGGAAATGTATATATTTTGCTTATTCATGTTTATGTATAGCACACACCAAAGTATCATGAAATAAGTTTATTGAGATGAGTCCTGTAGGGTTTTATCCATTGGCCTTTTCCATTTGGAATAAAGAAAATAGTAACAATCCTGTTGAATTTTCTGCGTGTGCCAATATTTTGTGGAAGTTTGAATAAAGAAAATAGTGACAATCCTGTTGAACTTTCTACGTGTGCCAATAATTGGAACCTATAAAAGTTGTGCAATCCATGCTATCTTAATGCTCCTTAATTCTAGCATGGCCGTTATTCCTACATGTCATGGGTTGCCATGGTTTTAATTGCAAACAAACTGTACCAGAGTGTGGCTTTTAACTTTTGCTTTGTTTTTATTCCAAATTATGCATGACAGAATTGTCCCACTGTACCTCCTTGTGGTGGTACTATTTCTAACCATAGCAGTTGCAGTTTTTTCTCTCCTGTTTGGTTTTTTAGCCTGTAGCGCGATATTTCTTTATTGGTTTTTGTAGGATTAGGATTCTCATGACCGAGTTTTTTTCATCTTTTTGAGTCTTTGGGGGAACATTTATGTAATATATATTGTTGGCCAAAGACAAGGGAACATTGTTTATTTAAGTAAATTCTTAAATATAGTATATTTGGTTACTTTTATGCAATAAAGAAAATTGGTTGCCTCTGAGGCTTATATCTAGCTGCTTTCATATCTCAGTGAGCTGAAGATGTTTGTTATTGAATTTTGATTGTATATCATTTGTGTAATAAATTCTTGTTATGGAAGCTCTACTGAACATGTTGCAAACCCTGCAATGGAACAGGAAGCTATACTCTTGGATCTTCTCAGGGTTATCAGTCATCATCGTGCACGACTCGCTACCCCCATCCGCACAGTTCAGAAAATATACAGTGAAGCTGACCTAGAAAATGTGCCTTTTGCCGATACAGTCTTCACTCGTTCCAGAGCAGCAGCAAATCGTCCCTTCCTTTTGATCGAACCTTCTTATAAAGTCAATGGTGACGACAAAAGTAAGGCCTCAACCAAGGCGACCCGTGCCAGTGAAGAAAAAGATACCAAGGCAGAGATGAACTCAACATCTGGCTTCAAGGAAGATTCAAAGGTTGGATCTACATCAACAGTTGACTCTAAGAAAGATGATAAAGTCAATGGACAAGAGACCTCAGACTCCGGCGCCAAGGTTTCGGCAACATCGGCTTCTGACCTTCAAAGCCGGATAAATACTGAAGCGCAGCAACTACTGAAGGAGAAAACATTAGAAACCTCCAAGGATTTGTTGAAAATGAATTCAAAGGATATGAATCCAACAGGGGAACCTTCAGAGGCTTCTGCAGTTGCTTCGACGGAAATTGGACGTGGAAAGGTAGATACTCCTCCCAATCCAACGAAGGAGGATGGAGAAAGGCCCATCGCATCAACATCAATGGTGAGGCCTCCCTTGGAAGAGAATATTGTTCTGGGTGTCGCCCTGGAGGGCTCAAAACGGACACTTCCCATTGAAGAAGAAACAATGCCGTCTGCTCCTTCTGAGACAAAGGAATTGGCTGCTCAGAGGAATGGTGGTGGGCCTCCTCCGGGTGGGAAGGAGAAGAAAGATGGTCAGATATCATCTAGTTCCTAGCACCAACCGAATTGTCTTAACACCACAAAGGAAATTGGTTAGGGCTGATCGTCTTACATGATGCTGTATGATTGATTGGAATGGTACACAGAAGTGTATGCAGCTGTGTTTTTTGAAGGCAGCATATGCTGATACACTTGCAATTTGAATTAACCAATTGTAGTAAATAATCGATTGAATGAAGAACTTGTGGTCTGATCTAGCACATCTGACACGTACATCCCCCGTCCAAGGATTCGCAGGTTTGCGCTTGACACGTGCCATATGCCAATGCGCGTTTTGAGCAGAAACATATGTTCATATACAAGGTAGAGCTTTTATTGGTCTGTTTCCAAAGAAGAATGTTTATGAGGCACAGGGTTTGCGTCCTCTCATTCACCGGCTGCTTTTGAACTCCTGCTGACAGAGATGAACCAAATCAACCTCCATTTCTTATTCCTGCCGTTTTCTTTCCTTGTTTAGAAGAGCGACCACGATGTTTAGCGTAGTAGAAAGATTCATCTGACGCCATTTTCTGTTCCAAGCAGCAAGTTAGTCGGGAGCTTATAAAATACATGTCTTCTGTGGCTGAGGAAGAAAAGCCTACTGGAAAAATTTCTCTTAATATCATCGCAAGCCCTTCATGCCATCATGTCCATTTAATCTTTTAACACGTCCTGATTGTATGCACGAGTCTCTCGAGCCTCAATGTAAACTGTTTTATCTCCGTGTTCGGGGGAGAGAGAGAGAGAGAGAGAAGTCCATTGCACTACTGAGAAAATCATCTCAAGAAAGCCTACGGCAACAAGTAATAAGCTCAAAAACTAAACCAATAAAGGGAAAGAGATCGAGATTACAATTCCATGTGGCATATACTAACGAGCTACTTAGAGATGCTTCCGAGCAGAAGTATTAATACATCACGATGCGGCAAGCTCTTAGAGATGGCACGAGCTATGTAAGAATCTACTCCAATCCTCTAAGCTTGGCACATACAATCAGGAGCAGGATACGTGTATATGGACTGCTTCTCCTTTCTCAATCGAATATGTCCCTGTCTATTTTTATGTCCCTCCATAACAGCACGCTGGAAGTCGGACCATTCCATGCTTTTATTGAGAAAGAGCTGCCCCAAAAGGGCCATGTTTGGCCTTATAGTCTTCAAGTTCAAGAACGCTCGATGTCCTAGCTGATGATGCCAATCAAAAGTAACCGCTTAAGTAACTGATTTCGCACCGAAAGAAAGTTAAAAGGCACTACAGCTTGTGGAAGAAAATTTGCCCGATTTCCTATTGCAGCAAAATACTAAACTTCTTATCAGGATTCTGTCACAATAATAAGTTAAATAAAGGGTTCGCTAAAATGCAGCGACGCAAGAAGACAAGACATGGGTTCAGGTTCTTACCACAGCATTGTGCATATTCCCTGGAGAGGCTGAAATGAAGACATTGCTCTGCATGCTTACATAGTAATCAACTGCAGCCAGTAAAGAAGCCTTGCCTTTGACCCTGGCTCGCTCTTCTATAGAGGAGAGACTTTTCTTGTCCTCCATTAGTGGAAACAATTTGCGCAAAGTTGAGATCCTTGATTCTCCACCATACACCTGAAAATTTACTGCTGCATCTCACTCCAAAGCGGACAAACTTTCCATCTTAATAATGCCCATAGAACACCCTATCAATTCTTGCCCTAAATTGGTTTAAGAAGCACTGACGTGCCTTGTAGATCACAACCAAAAGTTACCTTATGAGAAGCAAGATAAAGTCGTGTACTGTTGCTGAAACCTAAAGCCGCAAGCAGCAACCCAATCTGTTCAGGTGTCAAGGGACAACGACCCTGATTCCTTAGTTCTTCATTGGTAAATTGGGAGTTCACCACCCTTCCCTGCCATATTACCTGACGGTACTTTGCAAGGGCCATTCTTTCAGCTTTACCCCCACCAAAATCGCATGCTGAATGAGCTGCCATGTCCTGCAAGTGAAGTCATGAATTCAAACCAAGCCACCAGCACAGCTTTCAATCAGAATAGTTAAAACCCGACCAGAGGAAGTACCGATCTGGTGTCTGAGCAACAGCTCAATTGATTAGATCACTGTCACTTTCTACATGTTAAGATATACTACAATAGGGTTCCAGGTGTCAAGAAGATAAATCTTGTGAAAAGACATTGCTATTACATGTAATGTTTGCATTCTTCACCTATTCATTTAATTTTGTGATTTGATTTTTTTTTCTCTATGTATTTTCAATTTTCAAAATTCTCATTTATTTAAATTCTTACTCATTTAGCACAATGATTTGGAAATTGTGGTAAACTTTGTTAATAGGATGCCGTTACAGTAATGGGGAGTTGCATCTCCTCATTTGGTGCTGCATGTCATTATTTTTATTGATCATACTCTTCTCCCCCATTTTTCATACGAGGCCACTATGCCAGAGGTGACCTCGGATTGAGGCCCACCAGGTATGGCAGTGGCTCAATTGTTGAGACACAGAGACAATGCGGAACGATGACGGAGCAATGGAGACAAATCTGGGTTGGGTGGCTTTGAGGCGGCACTGGAGGGGGCTGGATGAGTGGCCAGAGACCGTGGCGGTGGGTGGCAGGGCTGTGTGGCTGAGGAGGCTAGGGTTTGTTCATTGTTGATTAGCGTTTGGATGTGGGTAGATGTGAGAACATGGGGAGGGTATTTTTGGAAAGAGAAACAACAGTATGGTAAATAAACGCATACATTTGGTGAGTTGAGCTTGTAATTTTGAAAGAAGATGTATTTTTTTGGTCACCGGGTGAAAACTCAAACATTTTTTGGTATTTTCCGAACGAAAAAAGAATATCATGCTTGTCATTTCTCCAAGGAAGTATCATACCTTATCAAAACGCAGATGTAATACAGCGAACTTTCCTGATCCCTGATTTCTCATCTCCTCTCTTCCGTCTTTCACATGTAAGTTCCCCATTGCTTGACTTTCCGTAACAGGGTAACGAAGGTGACTTACAAGGGTCTCACCGAATTTCCTGATATGAGGAACAAAAGCTAGTGCTTCAAAGTTGACTTTACATCGCAAGCGCTGGATGTTTGGTGGGAGATTGTTAAACGTTAAACGGTGAGAGAATGGCGAAATAGCAGCAATTCCAATTCTGCACCAATGGAAACTGTCTCATGTCGCTGTTTCTTTGTCTAATATTTTTGCTAGGAATATACTTATTGAGCACGGATGTAAAAGTTCCAGCTCTAATTAAATGGCAAGGAAATACTTAAAAAATTAACTTCAAATTATAGTCACGCACTGGCAGTATTATCAATTTGGGTTAGCAGCAAGGAGCATGAATGGTACACTTCAGTTACAAAAGAAAGAGGTTGAAAAGGGCAGCCCAGTCCATGAAGCTCCCGTTATGTACGGGATCTCCTGGGAAGGGTTAACCACTTTGGGTGTAAGGTACGCAGCCTTACCTTGCAATTTTTGCAAGAGGCTGTTTGCACAACTAGAACCCATGACCTCCAGGTCACACGGTGAAAACTTAACCACAGTGCCAAGGGTCCCTTTCTCACACAAGAAAGGTTACACCAAAAAAATTATCAGTTGCTGGTCAGTGCAGTCAAATGTAACCAGGTTGTGATCTGGTGTGGACTACTTCCAAAGAAAATTAACTCAAGAGATTCCACAAATGTAAGTGCTTGAAATTGCTACTCTTTAATGGCAAGATTTGAGATTTGGTAAATTAATTTCACTTTAAGCATTTCAATCTAGGTTTCCATCGTTTTCTTTTTTAAATCAGTACATCCATTTTCTGGTCTTTCATGGTACTCTCTCTGTATACCTCATCATGTTTCTCACTTCCCTTGCTTCATTTATTCTTGCACACATGTTTTCGCTTTCCCTCTGCAAATGGCTATTTTCCAAATGCAGTAGATCCTAAAGAAATCCAACTTCCCCATGAATTTCTTTGAAATACGACAGCTCATATTGCCTGAAATTCAATGGATGTTGTTTATGGAGCTTCCAACTTTTATGCAAGTCAAGCCAACGAGAAGCACTGAATTCACCCAAAAGATTTCTGAGCTATTTCTTAAAGCTGATGTTCCAACATATGAAGGTACTATGCATTGAACTGTACATTCAGCAGGCATTCACCTAATATCCTACTGTATAATGTCAAACCAAGTTCCAAATTTCCCTTTTACTTGATTTGACCTTATCATTCCATAAATCGCCAAATGGATCTAAAATATGCCTTCCAAGTTAAAAACTCGCATTCTTCTAAGGTGATCAAAGTATCTACATGTATTATACGTGAGGATGGCATTAGCAAATAAAATTATTGTAGGTGAGTGCCCTCAGCAAAGTAACAAACCACGTGCTCCAGTTAAATGAACATAAAACAAAAAGTAATCAGGAAGGAGGGATTTCAATGAAAAGGAGTAGAACTCCAGCATTCTTACGATTATAGAATCATCTAATTAAGTGTTTTATCAACGAATAAATGCATTAGTAAGAGCCAATTAAATGTTGAGACATCCATTCCAATCCCGGAAATCTGACACACTGACCTCTGTAGAATAGGCAAGACATTTTCCAGATACCAGTTAGCTGAAGCATGAACAGGTGCCATCTTAATTCTGGTATCTCGAATCCCTGTAGCATAATATTCCCTTGTGCTCCAAGAATATTTGCCAGGAAGCTCTTTCACTATTGAAATGTCACCTTCTAAGACACTGATGAAGTGATCCACATCAAATATGTCTGAAAATGAACTTAAAAAATGAAACACAAATCAATCATGCCTCTGTTCAAATATGCAAGACCAGAGGAAATAGTACATGGCCCGACAGATTAGATCGGCAAGTACCTCGTATCTTGCCACACAGGATTGACTTCAAGGTATGGAATCACCAGTGTGGCATTTAAGATTTTGGCAACGGCAACTGCATCACAGATCTTTAAGCGGAACAAAAAGAGTAAGGGGCAAACAATGTCATTGATGCTGTGAAATTGGCATCCATACAAGAATATAACAACACTGATCACACATGCACATCCTTGCCGCTAATTTTACAGAAAGCAAACACATCAAACAACAAAAAAGGAACCTACCCCCATCCTCTGCTGGTTCAAGCCTCCATCAAGAAAAACCTGGATGTAACCCAGAGATTTCCCGGACAGCGCTGTCCAGAGAAACCACAAATTCATATTATATCAGAAGGACATCCTTTATTCAAAACCAATCACCAACAACTTTTGTAGTAAAGGAAGCATACGAGGTAAGAAGAGAAAAGAACACAATGCTAGACAAAAGATTCCGAAGCTGTAGCTTGTAGCACTCACAGGGATCTTCCGTAGGCGACCCAATACAGGGCTTCCATCCTTGATCAGGCAATGGAGACCATAGATCCAACTGTTGCCTGAAGGGCTAAAATAGAAAGAAAAAAAAAAAGATCGAATGACAGACCAATATTATTTTCATTTCAATAATTATACCAAGAATGCCACTAACTCACAATTTGCCGCTGTATGGCGGCCTTTAGCAGAGGCAAATGTCTGGGTTTCGGAGCATTCCATTCCTGCACGCAACAGTTCCTTCAATTACTGCATATATACACACAGCACTTTGTAAAAGTTGGGTTAGCCGAAAAATTTTAAACAAAAAACACAAAATTCATTTGCGCAACACTAAAAAATGGATGAAGAAGACATTAACTATAAAAAGTAGCGTAGATGAATCCAAAACACTTTCTTTTCGTACTACCCATCCAGCATAATCTTCTAGACACGCATTTCAAAACCACACGCGGCATGCTCCCCGCAACGTTCAACAGGAATTAGTGACTTGATAATCATCGTTCGCTTCCAGAACTTACGCATGAAAAAACTCACTGAAGATCACCGAAGCGGTCAGGCATCGATTAAAAAAAAACCATCGCATTGATCCTCGGGAAACGCAAAAATCCTCATCAAAATCACGCCAAGCGACGGCCGAAAACCCCTAGCGACAGGGGAGTATCACGGAGAGCGACGGAACTTACGGAGAACATGGACGGCGAAGCCCGGCCAAGCGGCCTGAACAGGCCGGGGAAGAAGACCGGAAGCAGGACGGCGACGAGCCCGGCGAGCGCCGCCTTCCGGGACTGGTGCGGGCGAGGGTGGTGCTGACCGAGCCTCATGTCGACGAACCCGCCGTCCCACGAATGCGGGGGAAAGCCTCTCCGGCGGCGGCGGCGGCGGCGTAGCTTCTCGGACCGTTGCGGCGAGGTGGGGTGGGGTCGGGTTCTCCGGGGGATTGCAAAGATCGAGGAAGAGGATGTCGCTCCGGAAGCGTCGGCGATCTTCGGAGTTCCGCGAGAGAGAGTGCGGGGGGAAGTGAGATGTGCTAATGGAGGTTTTGTTGTCGCCTGTGAACGCGCGGGGGGCAAATGAAAGCATCAGGGGCGGAAGAAGATGACACGTGCTATGAGGAATAATGTATATATTATGCTTGGCCTAATTTCAAAAAAAAAAAAAAAAGCTACAACATTAGGTTGAGGGACAATTTAACTTGAACTTTTTTTTGTCCCGTAAAAAAGCATAAACTTTAGATCGAATGACAATTTTGGCCCCAATTTTTTTTTGTCTCATAAAAAATCAACTTTCGTCATAATCCAAAATCTAGCTTCCCGTTGACTTTCACCATTGTTTGAGAAGGAAGGTTATGATGGTGAGTTTGGCGAATCTCGTCCATAGCGTCTGTCGACATGCGATGGTCAGCTTCGGATTACATTTGGTTAGAGAGATTCAATATGGAGATATTTTTTACTTGTTGGTGAAGTGAAGAAAACAAACAGTTTCATTGTTATTCTTCAAATTGTGGCTCAGAGAATAAGATAACGAATATTGCTTTAATTCTAGTTAGCGAGTCACGTGAATTTATTGTTAAGGTGGAATAATCAAGTTAGATAATCAATGGTTCTAAGTCAATGGGGGCTAGATTTGGGGTTTAAGTGAAGGTTGATACTTTTTTAGGAGACAAAAAAAAGTTGGGCCCAGAATTATCATTGGACCTAAAGTTGGTGTTTTTTTACGGGACAAAAAAAAGTTCAGGTGAGAATTTTCTTTCGACCTAAAGTTGGTGTTTTTTTATGGGACAAAAAAAAAGTTCGGGTCAGAATTGTCCCTCGACCTAAAATTGGTGTTTTTTTTTGGGAATTAACCCTATTATGCTTTTTTTCCTTGTTACTGTAATTCTTATTTTTTGGTTTTTGGTATGCCACGAGTTTTGTTTGATAACACTCGTAGGGGACATGGAATAGTGATTGCTATTCGAAGATTAAGGAGGAAAGTGATATTAATGAATATAATGTGATTGTTTTGGGATTTAAGGATGCAAGTTGCAGATTATTTCGATGTTCTTTTGTGATTTTGGTCGGATCTATTAAATTAAGCTAACGACCTAAACGTGACAATTGATCTAGTGATCCTCGAGGGGAATTGAGTTTATGAACTCTTGAGCTTGACGAGTTACGAAGGGAAAGACAAGAAAAGTGATGCATAACAAAGGAGAGACCTTCGGTGCTATGGTAATAATGTTCAATATCACGCGACGATGATCATGGTGAAGCTTGACCTAATATTTGATTTATAAAAGGCTTTTTCCAATAGAGAGAAAGTGACTGAGTATAACGATATTGCCATGAGAACTTCCAAGTTATAGTTTGTCTTGCCAAAAAGACGTTTATTTTAGGAAAAATATCGCCATTCGTCATTTCATTGAAAATAGTCCATGTCACGTTATCGTCATTACACGTTACACGGGCAACGATGATTGGATTGCCACGACAAACAAATTCAACGAAATTTAGATGAAATGACTTGATTGTATTTTTCCTCAAAAGTTCAATATATTGGTTCAATTAAAACATTTAAGATTCCATCGCATAACTCCCCAAATGTTTGTAAAAAAGACCAAAAGGTGAGCATTTTCAAGTCATGACTTTGTTCGATTTCAAAGTTTGAAAGGTATGGAACCGAAACTCAGTGACGAGATGTTAATGTCATTTTTGGATCTTGAAAAGATTCATAAAATACCATATAGTGCAATTAATAACTAGTCATGGTAGGATTTGACCATATTGAACCCATACTCAATAACAAAGCAGGGCTCATATTAGAGGTGGGTATCGAATCTGTTCAATGCAGGAACCAACCAAATTAGGCTTGATCGATTCGGTTCCTAGCAGGTTCTAAGGGACAATTAACCTAGAAAGAATTTGAATTTGGTTCCCAGTTTCAAGACCGGATCGCCGTTTGTCCAACAAAGACAGTTCCCGGATTGGACGGATTTTGAACTGGCTTTGAAGGCACTTTTAGAAAGGGCAAAAAGAAGTACTTTTACATCCATCAAATTTGAACCACGACTTTCAATAGGATCAAATAGCCACGTCACAAGTTCACTGAGATACGTTTTTATAACGTAATGGTAGAACTATATATTTTATTAAATAAATTTAGATTTTTACCCAAAACATAAGAATGGACCAAATCTTGAATAGAACTGAAAACCAACTTGGAACCAACAGTTCCATAATTGATTGGTCCAGTTCCCGATTCCAATTTTTTGGAAATGGAATTCACAATTCACAAGACCGATTCCCCATTGAACCAGGAATGAATGCACCTAGAACCAATCAGCCCCGTCTCAAACAGACTATCAGCAAATCCGTCTTCCTTCTGCAGAAATCTCAAGGACTGACAAAGGATGGAGTCAAATAGAACCCCTCAAATTACTTCTTGATGTTCAAAATAAATTAGAAAATGAATAGTCAAAAGGAAAAATCATTGCATATCACATTAGCTTTTCCATACCAAATGGCACACTAATCGTTTTCTGTTCAGGACTCGAGCCCGTGTCTGAGCTTTTCCTAAGAAAAAGCACGAGGGAGCCAACCATAAACCGGTTTTGAACAGCAAGTACAAAAAAATGCAGCATCAGCATTCTCGGTTTTGTCAATTTTTGGACTAAAGCACAATTGACCTATTGAGCCATCGGACTATTCACAGCATGGCAAATCAGCACTTTCCTAGCGACATTCTAAATATAAAAATTCTTGATGAGTAATACGAGAGGGACACATTTATTTCCCAATTTCTTCATTCGCTTGTTTCACAAATGAAGAACCTCAGAGATGTTTCCGCTGAGTTCCTCGCTTTCAGATGGAGGCGTGAGCCGCAGCCTCTTAGCATCTGGCTGCCCGTCCAGATCTTCCACCTGCCTGGTTTGGGTCTTCGCCACATCATCAGGAGCTATCGCGCTCTCCATTATATTCGCAATTTTGGTATCTTGAGCATATGGATCGAGCTCAACATCGCCCTCCCCATGCAACATGGTAATGGTTGTCCCGGAATTGTGTTGCAATGACATGATTAAGTTGTCCTGCAATGCGAAATTCACATGCTCGTTGCCACCATCACTCATTGCATCAAGGTTCTGGGAATCCGCAATTACATTCTCTGGCATGTCCCCAGAAGAGGCAAGGCCATCTGCACAAAGCTCCAACTTATCCATGGGAAGAGATTGCAGACCTTCTGCTTTGAGTTCTTGACTCAGACTTGCATCTTTTCTGGCCAGATTGTTACCATTGCTTTCAATAATATCTATGTCCTGTGAATCATCTAGAGAGTACATGGATCTTTCTGAGTCATCGTGACACTCATGCTCTCCTTGTGCTGATATACCTGGTCTCCATAAGTTCTCAGGTCTGAGTCCTTCAGATGTACAAGAAACACCGGCGGCTTCATGCGATACTCTGTTAATCTCTCCAAAATCTGACTCCCCTGAAGGTGCATAAGGCGCATAAGCAAATTGGGTACTGATCTCTGCATCTGCTGGCTGGAAATAACGATAGTACCGAAGTTAGTAACAATCAGTGACAACGAGAATAATGTGAAGCATAGCTACAGGTGTCCATCCACCTTTCCACAACAAGATGATAGAGAAGAAAGTAGTTAGGTAGTGTTACCATAGAATATGGGAGTGGAGTACAGAGATAGACCGGTCACATATATAGCTAGGGGTAACTGACCACAACTGTAAACTACCTGAGTTTGGCAAGATGTTTGTCGATCTCGAGTAGCTTAAATATTGATTACTCGACCTCCGGCTCAAAACTACTTGGATCAAGCAAAGCCTATTCGAGCAGTTAAATTTTTGTATGCCGTACATACATGTCATGTTATTCTTCAACTTATCGTCCAACATTCATGTAATCGACCCATCTTAGTGGGGTAAGGAATACTTTGTCAGTGTTGTTGCATTATATTTCCAGAGTATAAACAGGAGCTCAAACTAGACTTTTATCATCAAAATTTAACTGAATCAAGCTTAACAAATTTTATCGAGTTAATCTTGAGCTTGAAGAGAAAAAGCTCAACCAAGCCGAAGTCAAGTGATGGAGTCAATGGAGACTCGAATAATAGAGTTACAACATCAATTGTCTCGACCCGATGGCTTGATTACATCTAAAGTTATAATAAGAGACTATCAGATCTTCTGCAATAGAATGAGGAGAATTGTCAATTTCCACAAAAGCAATCATAGTAATTTATGGGGAACTTCTATAGTCATGAATGCTGTCTTAGCTGACACCTAGAATGCTGCTGAAACCAGTAACATTACCAGTTTCCCCAGCAAGAAAGCTGGCTATCATTTCGATGACTTTTCCAAAGCATCGGTAAAGAATAAGATAGCCATCTACCCTTGAAAAGATTTTTGAAAGCAGTATATACTTTAACAAGTATCTCAAACCTGCAAAAAGATTCTAATTGTAAGGGGAATTTATTACCTCTACTGCTGATAGAGGACCATTAAGAAAATACGCTGGCTGGTCAAAAGAAAGACATCTTCCAAGAAATGAACCGGTAGCAGCTCCTGGTTCAAAAAGCTCCCTAAGGACCAGGCCCGACTCATTAAGGCCCTGAGAATTCCTCATGGAAGGATCGGATAACAAACTGATTTCAATACCCTTGTCAACTTGGGCGACCGAATCACAAGCTGCCACAGGACTATGTTTCTCTGTAGAGTCTACACATTTGTTTTCATTCCTAACTTCTAGAATTCTAGAGGACAGATTTTCTTCAGTACAGTCCACTGAAGAAGCATTATGGGGCCGAAAATCAAGGAGTTCATATATCAATTTCTGAATAACTGTGCGCTTGAGAGAAGCCTCAACTGGTAGAAACCAATCCGTGCTAAGCTGCAAAAATTGAAGAGCCAGGATCAGTAAATAAATCATCAACTAAAAAAACAAAGATAACAAGGATCATGCCAAAAGCAGAGAAAACCAACGAATGTTTTTCCTAGAGCAGAGACAAAGAGAACATTTCGCACTTAAGAATACTCAGCAAAAGAGATGAGCTAGTATTGATATTCTCTCTAAAATATATCACTTGAGTTCTGCCTATTTCAACACTATGTCTCGTATATCTCCAGGCTATTATCTATCACATCCAGAAACACATCATTCCATCTTGATAGATGCCAGTCTAACTTTGGCCAAAAAGAGCAGCAGATCCTTCTATTCAGGAACCAAAATAATTTTCAACATTCAGAGAAATTATAGGAAGTGTAAGTCCAAGGGATTGCAATATCAAGCATCAAACTGTAAACAAACAAGATGTAGAAAGCCATGCAATATCCAAAAGAATGAATAGCCACAGAAGATGCAAACAAGCTATTTATTTTTGTAGCAAAATCCAAAGCAACAGACTATGCTTCAGAGGACTGTTCTTTAAAAATAAGCAGAAACTTTGGATACAGAGATCAAATTAAGAAAAGAAACAAGAGCAGTTCAAGAACAGGACCAAACAGAATAAGGACCCAGCAAAACTAGTCCAAACAAGCATCACAATCCCAGAACACCACACCTGACTCATTTCTTGGAGGAGTTACAACAGTATTATCATCACAAAATCATCCCTTCACCAGATTTTTACCAATTCACTTCTGAAGCAAAACCAAAAGGCAGACAGTCTAAAACTGAATGATATCATTTCAGAAGGCAAAACTGGTTAGGTACTTACGAATCGGGAAAAATTGGATATTTTGAATGGATTAAAAGTACGAGGTGCTTCTTCCAAGAAACACTCCAGGTAATGGAGTAAAAACAGGCCGCAATCATATGAATTTTCCTGCTGTGGCAGCTGAGATCAACAAAAGAACAAATGTATGATAAATCTTTTCAGCAAAAATATCACAAATGTGCATGCCACGTACACCCCACACACACACACAGAGTATTGCCTCAGATATATTGAGGTTCTTCCAGTGGTAGCCAAGGGGGAAGGGGACACCAAGAATTTAACAGAAGACCTAGGGTCTTAGCTGGGTGGACGACACTAGGCCAATCCCTCGTCCCCAAGTTCTTGATTAAGACAAAAAGTTGATTCATAAAAAGAACGTCCACTCAAAAGTTATTGAACATCTTTAGCTATCAACTAAACTCTCTAGAGATGTAGAATATTTGCTCCCACCTACAATACAAGTTTTAGAATGGCAAAACCTTGTTACCTAATTCAGCTTGGTAAACCTCAGATAATCAAGGCTACCAGCACTATTATATACTTTTAAAACACTTACATCATGAGATTGGATTATGTTACAGGCTAGATACCAGAGATAGAGGCAACTACAGATTTTCCTCTGACTAATGTCATGATAAAAGATCTCCAAAAAGTAGGTGGAAGACATCTGCAGCTATAAGCAAAATCACTCCCTCCCTTGAGTATTAGAACGCAATTATAAGGATGATTACAGAAAATCTATGAGTGACCTATGGAATTGAAAAATCACAGTAATGAATCATATTTCCAAACTAATATCTTTCCCCTGGATATCACAACAGGAAGTCAAACAGCATGTCAGTAGTACTATTTGAATCCTTGCCAAATATATCAATCAACTAGAGAAGTGATACTCTCAATCCCTGATGAAAATGCAGGAGCTATTCCTGGGGTCAAGAATCATCAGATGATATGTAAAACAGCCGTACATCACCACAAAATTTGCTAGCTTATTCCAATGGCATAGTTAAATACTATCCCATTAGTGCCCATGGTGAAATCAGTTTCATCTGCAGCCACACAGATATATGTGAAATTTCCAAAAGCCTTCATTACATCCAGTGAAAATTTTTTGGCCGAGTCAAGTCAAGTTGGAATTTCAGCAGCAATACCAGCAGTTCTATTGACCTGAATTATGGTGCAATAATTTCCCAATATCTTAAAGTATCCTATATATAATTGCAGTAACTTTGTTCATAAGAAATTGATCGAAAAGCTAGGATCAACAATAGAGCTGACCGAACAAAATGTTTCTTCTCAAATATCAAAATGTATTACGAAAACCAAAGGGAAAGTTCTATAAGGAAGCTGCCTTATTTCTTATGTCTCTAGCTTCATTCAGCCATGCATCTCACATCCAGCGTCGACTTCATCTCTTTAACGGCCCCTTTCTCAGTGCACTCTCAGAATACTAGCCAAAATACATAAATTCCAGATTCCACCTCCCTATGTATCCAAGAATTGTAACAAAGTATCGAGCATCAACCATGCTTTTACTGGCTGCTATTAGTACCAGCACAAAACCACCTCTGTGAAGGAAAGCCTCTTCTTCCATTGTCACAAGAAAACTCCATAAAGGTCTGGGTGGAGTTCTACTTAATACTTCTTACTCTTTGGTGTTTATTGTGGCATTCACTTTCATTTTTTATTTAACCTGAAACACCTGAAATCTTTCTACAGATGCAAATATTGACACGTGGGGTAACATACTGTTCATGCTGAAAATTAAAACAAAACATTTATTTTCAAATTATGGAGGGAAAGTTGTAAAAGATTTTTTGGGGTTTCCAAACTAAAATGATGAAACCTTCTGGACATAAGGATATACGAATCTGATTAAGATCTACTAACCTATAAACTGCCGAAAAGCAATTTACCAATAGCACCCAAGCACACCCCTATCATTAAATCTGTCAACTTCTCTTTTATAGGATGAGTTAGCCCCTGAAGAGCACCAATGATCTTCACAAACCCCAAAAAAGTGACATCCCTATATTGACAAGAGATGAAATGTTCATAACCTCTCACAAAATCATCAATTTTCCAGAACCTCTTGGAGTAGAGCCGACGGCAACAACTTCCTTATGATGAACTCTTTCACAATTTAAAAGGCCAAGGTTCGAGGAAGGGGGGATGACCACATTTTGTGAATTTCTCATTATCAATGGAACTGAATTATCTTGCATTCATATCTCAAACATGAGGAAAACATAGAGCTAAGCTTAGAGATATTCTGGTTGCCTCAAAGTTCAAACCTGTCAGGTGAATATGGTGTCCACAAACAGGTTTTCCGTCAACCAAAAAATTTTCATGACTATCATGACATAATTCGGCATATCAGTGCATGCACAAGACATGTTATAGGAAGATTCGCTTTCTTTCATACCATCTGCACTGTGACAGCATCTATAGCAATTCTTCTTCAAAAAGTCAACGTTGAAGAGACATTTGCACCTAGAGCAATCAATTCATACCTCGAGTGGGACAAATCGCAAATTGGTGAATTTAGAGGATATGTCTTCTGGTGTCTCGTTTCCCCTTTCTTTCCATTCTTCCAACAAATAACTGTTGCATCACCAAATAAAGAAATGTCAACGCAATTGATTCCAAAGAGCAACCCAACAAAGGGTAAATGAACAAAAAGTTTGATAATGTCACAAAAGAAAGATAATTATTAAAAGAACAAACACATGAAACTTTTGCTTTTCCTTCCCTTTTACAATGTTAGTTAGATATGAGCAGAAATGGCCACAGATGTAATTTTTGACATTGGCATCCCCTTAGTGATAAACGCTAGACTTATGGCCAGTGCTATGCACAGGAAATAAACAAATGTTCCAATTTAAGAGTGAGTAACTTTTTATATCATGGATCTAGCTAAATCAAAATCAATATCATTGGTTTAAATCACCAAAATTCTCATTTTTTTCCCTCAGATAGCAGGATAATTTTTTAAGACATGCATATTTAAAAATACTCTAGCACAAAAAAAAAATATCAAAATTCCATCGTTTTCCATGCGTATGACTACTGGTATGTATGAGTCAGAGTTGATAACCTTACATATCTTACAATCATAAAAAGATTGACTTGGTATTGCATTGCAAAATTGTATGTTAGTATATATCATCAAAGATTAATGACTAAAACTAATATGACTTCATGCTTTTATTCCTTACTTACTGGTTTTTTAATTTGATTAACATTTAATTGTTAAGTAGTAGAAAATTTTAAAATAAGTATAAGAACCTTGAGGAGGAAAGTGGTGATGTCTCATTAGTCAGAAAAATTTTTCTTTTTCTGTCCATGCTATTATTTTTCAGAGATTGTGGGAAGTAAAAAATGGGAAAAAATTTAATGTTGGGAGATGTGTCATCAGTGGAGAGGTTCAGGTGTCACCAGTGGAGAGATTCACATGTCACCTCTTCATTAACTTCTTCAAGGAGCATGAAAATACATATGCATCTTTAGATATCATTAGAAATCTCTTAAACTATTGAATCAGAATGTGTCATTCGGCCTTAATAACAAAACCTCTTCATAAAAAAAATACACAGCAACTGAGATGCTCTGGGTCATCATCTGAAGAAAATAAGATAGAGAAGCTCAGTCAAAGCTAAAGCCTAAATAACCACACTAGGCCTTTTCTTACTGGCCGAGAAAGCTACATCTGACTGTCTTGTGCTATTGGCACTGCTTACTAACAATATTCCCACTTTTCCAAAAAGTAAAGATCCTTGCACAACCCCTCTTCGCTTTTTTCAACCTTGTCCTTGCCAAGCCTCATATCCTAACGGGAATATCACCAAAAGGTCATTCACATGACTATAAACCCTTGATCCATCCTTCTCCTCTATTAACATAAAACTATTCCTCCCAAATACATTCACTTAAGCACCATCTAAAGCTACAATTCAATACCGTCAACTTGAAAGCTAATGCTTCACAATGATTTTAGCTGTACCTCTTAACATCAAAGATGGAAAATCCTTTTGTTCTAAGAAAAGTAGAAGAAAGTTTCAAACTTTCAATCACTGGGTAGCCCACCAACCATAGTTCAAAAGCAATCACCTCTATGATTGTAAATGTAAAAGTGGTAAACAAAAATCTTATAATACCTTTGGACCAGATTCTTCAGACCAGTATGACTTCCTTTGATAGAATCCATGTGCAGTATACAAGGTACTTTGGGCGACTGTCTTGAGTCTCTGTCTGGAAGTTCACAAACAACCAAATGAAGAAATAACAAGCAGCGCATTATGCAGCTGAATCGATACCATCCATCTCAAATTTTCAACTCAAGGACCACAGAGATGGACAAATACCAGGAAGAAAGACAAGAACCAAAAGATACCTTGAAAACTGGCCACCTCGCCAGGGTGACATATGACAATCAAACTCCAGTGAAGACTGTTACAAGGACATATATAGTGTCAATATAAGCGAAGCTGCATCAACATACTTGAAGCACAAAATCTGATTGGTTTGCATCTTACTTGAAGTTTACAGGAATGAAAATGTAATCCTTTTCAAAAAGATTAAGTTTCCTTGTCCATTTACGGACACGTAGGAAAGCAGCCCTGCCATCAGAGGCACTGGATGGATCTTTATCTAGATCAGCAAGCTTCCGGAAGAAGAAACTATTAAAAAAATGGTATCTGTGTTTTTCATCTGGTTGAATCCGATTCTTTAAGTACCTAAAACATCGACAAAGATTGAAGATAAGGCAAATGACAAAGTAAAAGCAGTGACCTATGTCAGTCAATTCTCAAAGAAAAAGCTAAGATGAACCTCCTAGTGAAAATTCTCAAACAAAATAGCTAAGACAGCCATCCAGTTTAAAGAATGTTGTCAAGTCTAAAGGACTAAAAGTCTAAACCTCTATCAATAAACTCAACTTGATTGGTATATATGTAATTCACAAAGACCAATGTCTAAGCAGGTATTTGTTGGGAATCAAGGTGGCAGTATTTCTGAGAATTCAGACAGCAATGACAACAACTTACTTTATATAAAAGTCTATGATTGTATCATTGATAAATGTTTCCGGTTGTAGTAGATCCACATCTCTTTTACTGATGGAGACTGCATCTGCCTCCCCTTTTGGATAGATAAATTCTTCAAAAGGCTCGTCGAAACTGCAAAATTAACATGTCCGATTATGTGATGAAAGAAAGGGTAACCATTTCAATAACAAATAATTCCAATGAAGTATTCCACATATGACACAGAAATATGCATCCAAAATTAAGTTTCAGTGGTAAGAAAGGATGATGTCTGAGCCAATTGACTCCATTCCAGCATTTTTTTTTCATAAATAAAAAAATAAAATAAAATTGTATCAAAAAGATGAAAGGCGCAATCTTACTTTAAGGGAGCTTATACATGTGATCCCAATGGAATCCCATCTATTAATGCTCAACTTGCTCTGAGTGCTCATATCTTTGGTTAGAGAACGTAATAAATACTTCAATTCATCATGGGGAAAACTTTCTCCAGAGTCGGATTGAAATTTGCAACAACTAAAATACGAATTATTTCCACCAAAGACGAATAAAAGAGTAAAACACAGAAGCAACTGAAGATTTTGAACCCCCAAACAGTCTTTTGATCCACCTGGAAATGAAAACTTACACCGACACATCCGCGAGATAAATATTGCTCCATGCAATTTAAAAATGATCGAATCTTCTTTTTTTCTGATAACAAGGGAGCCCACATTTATATAGGTAAATCCTGGACTCATGCCCCATTAACCTTATGGCCCAAGTAAGATGGGAATCAAAGCCCAGATGAATTGCCCAAACATATAAATATTTGCACATAGTGAAGTGAATAATTAAACCTGTGTCATGAGCCTAATGCACAAGTATGTTTCATACCACATTGAATGTAAACTATAAAAATAGAAGTGGAAAGCACAAAAAAGCATTAAACACCTTACAAGTCGCAGCAATTTATCACGACATTAAAGACTTACATTTCCAAGAAAGGTAAAAGCATGGGTAAATTATGTTAATGTAACTCACTCGGGAAAGTAGTGCCTGTCTCCACTTAAATCCCCTTGACACAGCGCCCCATCCGCACTATAGAAGAGGAAAATGTAATTTGATTCAATAAATAAAACGAGACAAGGCCATTAATTCGACGCACAATATATTGGCATTTACCAATTACATATGATAGACTCAATGCACTATAAAAAGCAATTACACATGATTTATTTCCTCCTGCTAACGAGCAACTAGAGACAGACTAATTGCATTCAAAACTAAAAATGAAACAACAAACAATGCATCTATTTTCATTGCAATTCCGAATAAATATGATCCTTATCGGATTAGAGGCATGTCAATTATAAGAATCCCTACATGTAATCCCTGCAATAAAAAAGAAACTCACTCTTTCCATGCCTATATATGAAGAAAGAAGCCTCATCTGAAGAATAAAGATGGGTGTATACAAGTGATTAGACAGAGTGCCAATTTCAAATGATGAACTATTTCCTAGTGTCAGACCGTCTCATTGCCATAACTCATTGTACCTATTGGAATATTCCTCAAAGAACCAACAAAACTGACATTAATCAAACAAGGATGTGGATGAAACGTGGCATAAAAGAAAGGATATGGAAACTTGAATCATAAAGATGAAAGCACATGTAGAATAAACACCCTGTAAAACTCTTAAGCATTGTTCAATCGACAATAAATAGATGGAATAGGAATGAGATATTTATTAGCAACTTGATGGTGTTTGGCCACCAGGAATAAAGGTGAATGGGTACCCCAACTTAAAATGAAAAGTGGTCTCCAACCGTGCTTTCATTAACATGGGAGGAGATGAATAGAGAGAGGAAACGAATGGGATTAAAAGGACACAAACAGTAACTTCATAAATGGACCTATAATTACAGCCTGAATTTGGCAACTTCTGTAAGGACACTTGATGTGGTAGGTATACTTTTTTTTTGTTTATTAGTTTACTGAGAGTGTGCCTAAATTAACTTTTCATTTTCAAATTTTGTATAATCCAAATCTTGTGGTGCGCGCACACTTTAGACTTTTTTTAACCTGAAACACTTGAAACTTTCAAAACATATAACATTTCGCATGTAGATTCACCAATAAATTTTTCATAATTTTTGGACTTTGTGAATTTTAAACTTTGGCGGGAAAGAAAAATAACTGCCTTTTACTTATATTTGAGTGGAAACAAATAAACCTAATACTAATAATGATTATGACCTCAATATATGAACCATAAAAGAATCATGTTTCCATTCGAAGAAGTTACCAAACACAATAACTCAAACATAGAATATTATTTTGATTCCACTTATTTTATTCCCATTGTCTTGCTTCCTTTAGCCAAACAAGACCTCAAATCTAATCAAAGTGCCAACTTAGTTCCACATAACATATAAACCTACCTATTTGTGATTGTAAGTCATCTAAATAAATGATGTTGCAAGCCATCTAAAAAGATATTCTGCCTACTTTAGTCCATCGTTGATAATAATTTCTACTAGGCTGAACACAATAACTGTCACCTACGTGATCAATTTTATGCTAAATGCACCTTGAACTAGATTATGGCTAGTTTTTATATATGCATGCGTTCAAAGTTCAAATTTTCAAAACCTTAAGGAGAATTATATGCATGACAAAGCAGCCACATTCTGAGCCAATATAAGATAAAATTAGTCAGATTCCCTTTAGATACTCATGATAATTAAATTTCATCATCAAACAACCAAAACCAAAGTATGAAGGGCTAATGTCAGTAGATGAGCACTTAGTCCCGTAAAAGACCATGACCTCCAAAAAAACATTCCCCGCAAATTAAAGCTTTATATCTTCTAAAGGACCAGGACAAGGGTCCATCTCACGAACCCGCATGTACATTGCCCAGTACAACCTAAAGTGAAAGGGAATTCTGAGGACAGGATACTCACTACAACAGCATTTATATCATGCAACTTTGTTGACACCTAAATTTTGGTTGCAACAAACTTTAATATCAACAACATTAAAAATCAGTAACATACAGAGAGGTTACTAACCTTTTAAAGAAAAGTTTTGTCTACATAACCAAGCAACATCGGTCCATTCATAACAAAAAAATCGTAAAGAGCTAGATGGGACATGAAGAGCTGGCTATAGTTTTACTTACCCAGTGACACTGTCCCAGATAGCTGAGTATTTCACATTTGAAGTCAAGATTATTTCCTGCTTCACTGACCAGTTTGGCTCAACAACTGCAAACTTCAACTCCTCAATGCCTGGAAAGGAGTAAATTGTCAACAACACCAGAAGTGGAAAAAGAAAGCAACAGATCAATGGAAGACATAGCAATAACCTTGTAAAATTAGGAAAATGCTTGGGAAATTTGAATGAATCCTATTGTAAGATGATACAAACAAATAAACCTGTATTTAGTTCCACCAAGTAAGCTTAGGATAATGCCAGTTAAAAAACCAACAAGCCAATCATATATTTTCTTTCTCAATATTCCACCTTTGTTCTGTCAAAATGCGTAAGTCCTTAATGATACTATGCAATACAGTTTTATAAAGGCATTAGACAGCGCAGCAGATTTCCTATTCCACTCACCTGAAGAATCATGAGCTTTATGGAATGAATCCTTGGAGATCATACGGAGCATAACAAAAACTATTTGAACCTGTTTGAATCCCACCATGTTAGCCCAATAAATTGTAGATTCACAATTTAAACACATCTCTGATGGGGATCTAGATTTCACCTTCTGTAACCACTGGCACGAAATACTAATGAGATCATCAACTTCCAATACAAGTGACAAGCCTTTCTCGTTCTCACAATTAGTTGAACAATCTACTCGGATACAATTTGGGGAGAATGTTAGCAGGGGCCCCACATAATAGTTAGCCTGATATATGAGATATTCAGAGCGAATAACAACTGCCTGATTTGCACCATCCTACAAATTGCACAAACATTCAAATTACAAAAATTATATGAAAAAAGATACAAAAGATTAGGATAAGATCTTGTGCTTCAAAATTACACTATGTACTTCTCATTCAGCATATCCCTTAGTCCATCTCTAACCAACACATACCACGTTGTCCCTCTTGGGTGGATCTGATCTTTCTATCATTGCCCACCAGGCTACATGTGCCATCGGAATATTTAATAGGAACAACTAAGTAATGCAAAATCCGCTAGGATCCAATGGATCCAATACATTTTCAACCATCTGTTATAAAATTATTCACTCCAAACAATGGCGACATGATATCTCCTTTGAGTGTAGCTTTGTTGCGCAACTACATATGAAGTACATTTCGGCTATAATTAATCCAAGGAAGTTATAGGACCTGCTTCAAGCTATTTTCTATGATACCACTTTCTCCGTCTCATTTTGTAAATTCTTTCTTGTAACCAAGCTCCTTTTCGTTTCTTGAGCTCCTTTTTCCAATGTGTTTGCACCCCCCTGGTTGTTGGTAGTTTAATTGTTAAATTTTTTTTGCTCAAGAATGATGTTGCACCATAAAATTCATGATAGTATCTTCAAATGGTTGGGTTGGTCAAATCACCCATTTGAACAATATATGAGGGGCTATGGCAATCCCGATACCAGTGGCCTTTGCTCAAGATCACTTTCCAAACCATCTAGAAAACACTCCAAGAAATTTCATCTCCATTTTCCCTTCAGTTACAAAAAATGAACTTTAGATACATCTTCTGGCAAAGCCACAGGGGGATAAGCCCGGCAAATAAGGAAATTAGTTGCAGTAATTTAAGATATATTGAAGCTTGCCAATTTTTACATGTACATGTTCTTATTTACATAAGTTTTCCCACTGACATTGCAAAATAGAGTTAGCCAATGGATGCCACACAAAATGGGCTCTCAATCTTATTCCAATTGAAGACAAATCGACCTTCTATAACTCTCCTATTTTTTACAAAAAAGATTTCCCGGAGGAACTAAACAAAAGTTATCTACTGAATATTTCCCTCAAACAGCTATCCTCTTTCCACTTCAAATGAGAATGGAAAGCGGACAATTCTCAATAACCATAAAGACCAGAGGGGGATAAAAATTAAGTAAGAAACAGGAGCACATAAAACTATTGGTGCTTCGAAACTAATAAAGCAAATTAATGGGAGAATGAAAGGTTAAAAGTAAACAAAGAAAGAGAGTGGCCAACAAGAACTTTCTTCGCTCATGATCGAGATCTCATTCATTTAGCAAAGGCATAAATGCATGACAAATATTTCTACATATCTCATCAAAATGACTGCAGTAAATAATTAACAAGATGCAGAATATACCACTTCCATGTGATTAGCATAATAATCTGCACCGTGACCATCCAAAGAAACTGAAATTTCAAAGCAAGTCGTGATTAGAACACCGCATTCGAAGAAAACATTCAAAAGGTAAATCATGGGCTAAAGAAGGCCCATAGATATATAACTTGACCTACTAACCATCCTCCTCGCAATCTGAAGCAAAACTAGATGAAGCATGCTCATCCATGTTTTCACCAGCGTCAGAATTCAGCTCAACCGACCCATCCTGCAAAAAGTTCAACTATAGTTAAACTTCTATATCAGGATCTTAGCATAATATATAGATAATTTAACTTCAAGTACATTGGATGGAGCCTCTGATACGTCACAATTTGACTGACTTTTTCCAGGTGAAGATGCACCGGGGCTTGAGTTTTTCATTTCCCCTACAGAAAATGAACTCCTAGATTCCTGCTTCTCTACCTCGAAATAAGCATGCTGTCCATGACCCAAAGAATCAAACCCGAAAGCAGATTTTGGCCCCTCATCCGATGTTTTAGTGGTGCCGCCCTCTTCATCTGTGCCCGAAGCATTGTTTGAATTGGAATTTTCATCGCTCTGATCACCATTGAGGGAATCAACATCGACGCAGAGCACGCTATCACTTTCATTTCTCGGAGCATCTGATCCAGGGGCAACTACAGTCAAATAAGAAGAATTAGAAAAGTAATGTAAAAGGCTGAGTATTTGAGAAAAAACCAACTCCAAGAACTATTTATAGATGAATAGAACCACCTAAACCACGAGAAAACTAATTAATTGAGGGCATGGAGCAGCAAACTTTTCCAAGTATATATTGAAAGCCCGCAATATCTACTTAAGTCGAACTTGGTAAGCAATTGAAATCCTCCTTGCATCATTGCTAGAAATTGAGGCAATGTCTATAGGATTTGCTTACATCATAATTCTGAAACCATGCCAGCATGCATTAAGGAATAACGATGTGGGACTGACAAGCACGCACTTATAAGAGGCCTGTAAACAGGACTGCATACTGCTAAGGGAGATTTTTCATTGGAAAAAGGGCAAGCGATTCTTGTGGCACGCCTTGAATTTTTTGCCTATAGTCTGGCGTCCGCCCTTTATCAGTAGAGCAATTAACCAGATATGTTTGGGTTAGCTGTCTCAATCATTACTGTTCCTTTTCGATAACCGTTCAGGGTGATACATCACATTCTCCCCATTTACAAAGGAGTGGACTGCAAGTAGCACAAACCCCTTCCACCATCGCTAATTGATTCCAGGCACACCCACGAAACAAAAAAAATCATCTTTGGAAGACCAAATTCACCCCCCTCCGATTCGCAACATTAGAAACAACAAATTCCAGCAGATTCACCCTCGACGCGACAATTGCTTCTCGTACGATACTCAACCACTTCATACCCAGATTCGAAAACCAGATGCAAACAAAGTTCCAGCCGAAAAAGGAAAAGAAAAAACAAAAGTCCCGGCGCATATCTCGGCCACTAAAAGCAGTAGCGCTGCCATTCACGCAGTCGCAACACAGAGCCCGAAGCACCTAACCCTCGTGAACAATCACAGCACGGCCCAAAGAAGGAAAAGAGGCAAAGGAAAAAGCTCGCAAAATGTACCACATTCAAGGAACTTATACTTCAAAATCGAGCGATCGTCCATCCTAGGGCTTTTGAATTTCCCTAGATACTTGCCAGAGGCCAGCTCGGGGAGCTCGTCTTCCTCCTTGAAATCGAACACCTCGAGGCCCCGCGAGCTCTTCATCGGGGACGATCGCATCGGCCGACGGCGGCGGCGGAGCGAGGAGGTTCACCGTCCGCCGGGCGGGGGAGGTCCTGCGAGGGATCCTGGGAGCGATTTGGTGCTCGGAATTCGCGTGCCCTAATTTCGTGCTTTTCCTTTTCGCTAGAGAAATTGGGGAGGACGAGGAAGGTGCGCGTGTGCTCGGCGAAGTCAAAAAGACTTTGCTCCGAAAACGCGTCTTGGATCAGATGTACGAGGAGTGATATAGTACCATTTATTGTTTGGGCTTTAGTGCCCTGAAAAACCTTCGAACTATGCCGGGATGAGTTCGCTGTCGTATTGAATTTCGTAATTTTCTTTTTCCACTCACTTAAGTATCATAAATTTAAAAAATCGATTACATAAATACCATCGGCAATTTCCGACTTGGACGGTCGGCCTATGTGGCACTTCTGTCATTTTTTTTTCACTCACTTAAGTGTCATACATTTGACAAAATCGATCAATTAAATGTCACAAATTTGAAAAATCAAATATCAATGATAATTTGCCTCGCCGGAAAATTCGCTGCTGACTTTGCTTAGATCTGGTGAGGGCCTTCGCACCCTCGCCAGCTGCGTGCGAGGTGGCCTCACTATGAAGGTCCTCGCTCGTAGTCGGTGATACCTTTATGGCCTTGCTGACTGAGGCGAGGCCTTTGTGGCTGGCACACAGAACAAAACAAAGAAAAATAAAAAAAAAAAATATTTTTTTTAAAAAAATCCATATAGGATGATTTGCTTACATTGACACTTAAATGATTCGATATAACACTTAAGTTAGCCAAAAAAATAATAACGGCCCTCAAATGAGCATTATACGAAAAATTAGAGCATAAGGTGCATAGGGTCTTCCCGTCTAGCCGTTGGGACTCCACATCTTCACGGAAAATTCAAATTTACCAATGTGCACTTTGTTAGGAATCCGTGTTCAAGGGTGTTGTTTTTATCCCAAGTATGTTCATTATGACACATTTATTTGAAAAAAATTTCATGACATAAGAAACCCCACAAACTATGCTAATGCATTTACCACATACTTTTCTTATGACATAAATAATCCTAAATTTGTATTTATGTGATTAATTTTCCTTTATTCAGTGTTTTAGATAATTTTTTGGCCAAAATGACCTATCATTTTACGTGTACTAGGCGAAAACTTCACAGAAACTCGACAGGGGCCAGATTTAGGAACTAAGTGAATGGAGATACAAGCTAAAGTTGATATTTTTTGAAGAAATAAAAAAAGTTTGGGCTGGAATTAGGACCCACTATAAAGTAGTAATTTTTTATGAGAAAAAAATTTGAGCCAGAATTAAAACTTGAGTTAAAGTTGGTGCATTTTAAAGGAAGCGAGTCTTGCGAGGGTATGGCCAAGCGAAATGTTGAGTTGGCCATCGGAATGGTTATTTGGCTTCAATGACACATGAATCATACGTATACTTTCACTTTGGAGAAAGGGATTTTGGGTTTATCTTCGAAAACCCAATTAGGGATTTCAAACTAATTGGGTCCAAATTGCTCGCGATTGAACAAAGATCCATGGCTCTGATCCATATCGTCTTCTTCCTCGACCATCAGATCAATCTCTTGATCAAGATTGCGATCAATCAGCAATGGGAATAGCAGCATACGTTTCCACTGCGGACCGAATTCGCCATTGCCAATGACTACTTGGGACTATCCTCAATCAATAGCGGTGTTATAATCTAGTGCCAAAAAGATATCTGTTTTAGCATATGTTCAATGTAGCAAAATCCCATTTTCACTGCGATATGAAAACCCATTTGCAGGATGGTGATGGCCGTCGATTCTTTACATGGGCATGATGAAGTGTTTCCCTGACTGCTGTTGATGTGATCAACGAGTCAGCTGAGTGCAAGAGGAAGTCGATTGAAGAAGCCGAGAAGCTGAAGGACGAATTGAGAATCACTAGTATGCAGAGCAGCTGCAAATGAGAATGCTAGCTTAAAGTGGTAAGTTAACAGAGTAACAAGTGTCGATGTCGTGGCTGAAGATGGAAAACTCAAGTTGAGACACATTAATGTAGAAGCAAATGTCAATAGAATGTTAATTGGTGGGTTTAGAATGTCCAACACAAATCTCCTTTCATGTGCAGGTTGGATTAAAAGCGGTGCATGAAATTTGATTGATGGGGTACGCAAAAGAGATGGTACTGGCTCTAATATCAGGTTAGAATATCAAATCCAAAAACTTTAGTTGAAAGGTAAAGATAAACCACATGAAAACAAATAGCATATATAACTCATTATTAAGTGATATGGAACAATATTTCAACAGGTGGTATTGGTAATTTGCCTATGAATGTTCTTTAAGGTGGGAGACTTGTGGATATGGTGCAGTGTACTTTGTGGTTGGAGTTTTTGTATATTTTGAAGTTGGGGGGATCATGCTTTTTACACCTTTTGTTGGATGGGAACCTACTCAGTATCCTCTCTGAAGATGTCTCAATAAATGAAATGGTGATGCAATGGTTATTTTTTAGATGATGGTCTAAATTATATTATATATACATGCCTCAAACTGTCTTTTCTATCTACCTGAGTTTCCATTCTATATCAATTGCCGTAGCAAGTGAAACTTGCAATGATTGCTTTGACTCATCAAGATACATTTGCAAGGATGTACCATCCAGAGAGACCTGTAATTGCATATCCATAATGTCAATACATTCATACAACTGAGATCCTAAAAAGGTTTTGTAAAATCCAGCATTCCATATCAACCCCAAGCCACACTTTAAAACAGAAAATGCAAATCCAAAAATTAAACCTAGAATAACCCCAAAACACCAGACATCTATGTTCTACACATTAACACACTTTAAACAACAAGAAGAGGCACAGCAGCCAACATCCTTGGACATCTTTTCTCTAAGCCTTGGTGAAAATTTTATCTCCTTGGCTAATGTTGCAACACCCTCCTGAGTTGAGGACAAAGGTACCGCATTAGATGTTTGTCCCATCTTTTCCCTGAGTCATGTAGAGTTCTGGGCTCTTGTAAGAGGAACTGAACTTATCACATGCTCTACTATATTAGATGCCTGCCTACCCTTTGCCTCTACATTAATACAGTCCATCAGTAATGCTTGTACATTACATATGAGAATGAGATATAAAGCTGAACACCTGCGCGCAAACCATCTGTTGTGATGAACTCTTCTTGATTGAGTGATCAGAACGGACGGTCCTAGCACTTGACTTCTTTGGGATTGAAAGAGTTCTCTGGCTAGCAAAGCTAGGTTACATTGAACAAGAAATGGCAAGAATTATAATAAGCCAATATCTGTTGAACCTACATTTGGTGGTCAGGATAAAATTCATGATAAGTTAAAATTTATCATATCTTGTGTTTGGTTCCTGGTCAAGACAATATAATGTTAGATATAAGAGGGATATAGTCCGGATAAAAATATCTCATGAGGGAGGTGAGATAAAAGTAGATAGGGTTTTTAATATTTATAATATAAAAGTTATTTTTCTTGAATAACAAACTTCTTAAATTAATAAAATTAAAATAATATTTGAATATAAATAATATTTGAATTCTAATTTAAAAAGAAAATTCAAAATAACAAAAATAATAACAATATCATTTTTAGTTATTCATTTTTTTATTTATATATTCAAATTTGTTTCTATCTTCTAATATATATATATATATATATATATATATATCAATATATATGTATTTAGCATTTATATTTATTACGTATTTTGGGTATTTTAGTTTTTTTTATATGAAATTGGGCTAAAGCGAGATACAAAAATTTAACGTGGTAAATTTACTATCCCTATATTATCACATAATAAAACATGAAGTAACTTTGGAGGAGGTAATGAAAAGAAACTAATATCCAAACGCTTATCAATTACAAGATTAGCAAGCTAATCAGCAAAGCAATTTCCTTCCACAAAGTTATGTTGCAAATTAATCTTAAAATAAAAGCGCAGTTTTTTGATATCTTTAAGCAAAGTAAGGTCATCATTATCAATTATAAGCACTGGCCTGATAAGATCGATAATGGCTTTAGAGTCAATTTCAATGATGATCTTATGAAAGCCAAGTTGTTTTGTTAAGTCAATTCCCAACCACAAAGCGCAAAGTTCTATTTGTGTCGACGAACATATTCCTACGAATGAGGCAGAATCACCAAGCTTGTCATCCCTTCATTTCTAAATATGCCCTATGCACTAGCAAGTCCTGGGTTGCCTTTAGAGGCCCTATCAATATTTAGTTTAATCCACCTGGAAGCTAGATGATCCCATCTAACCCAAAATCGGAGGAGTGCATGATCCACTTAACGTCAAATTATTCACAGACGAAGCTTTAATGATTTCCTTTGTGTATGACCGAATTATTTGTACCAAATTCGAAAAGAAAATAAAGTTGTCTCGGAAATGATTGGCAATGATTCTCAATAAAGTGAAACACAAATGACCAATAGTTAGCTTGCAAACATAGAGAGAAGACGAGACAATTTTGAAAGTACAGCTTTCTCAATTTTCCGCCTCTCTTATCTTTCATCATGTATTGATTTTCTTATATAGTTTTGCAATCTCTAAACTCGCCATTAGAATTGATGGACACAATCATTGTGAGATCTGGTTGCCCCTACAATCATATCCTTAATAATTATGAGGTTTCCTCAATTATAGTTGGCCATACTTGGTAATAATCTATTCCTATGAATTTGGTAATAAAACAATTTATTTTTCTCCAATCTTCTTCCATAATTCGAATCCCTGAAGATAGCTGTCATATTCCTTCTGACACGTAAGATACATCAAAGGAATATATGGGCCATCTTATAATAAACATGTTATAAGCTTGTTTTTCACGAATGATATAATTGGCTGCCTATATTAGCAATTCGTGAGTATATCCAAGTTGCTCGTTGGTATTCGACTTAGGAACTGTTGTCCATTGATCATTCTCAGTATCTCATTGATCCAAGACTATATAAACTATTCACCTTGTCAGATACCTTCAAGTCCCCACAAACTTCCTATTTTTCATGACTTGTTCACCTTCGTAAAGAATGTCAATTTCACTCAAGCTTTTATCTTATGGTCCTTTCAGCATATTGGCAATCATTGCTCTACCTCATTGTTCACCTATCTATGGTACCTCCAAGCTTTACCAAACTCCTCGTTCTATGCTTGTTCACTTCAGGTACATCTAGTTTGTAGACATCTCGGCGCTAAATACCTTGTTCGTCATTGATAGAGAACTCCTAACTTTTAGACGATGCATTTTTTATCTGGTTTTACTCAACCAGTACATACATAGTAATTTTTGTATGTTTTGTATCTTCAAAACATCATAAAAGATTTTCCCAACAAGATTTATCGCAGACTAGTAACCAAGATTCTAGTTGACGGAGAATCTCGACTCTTAATCTCATTACCTATAAGTGTTTAAAAAAGTTAGCTAAAAGGGATCATGAGATTATTCCATCAAATGTGGCATTATCAATCTTTGCTAGAGAAGTTAGTGATACCAAGGGGGGAGTAGTACTCGACTTCATCATCAGTTCAAAGGTATCGAAAGACGACTTTCTTTATCATGGATGTCAATCTCTTGTTAGGAAGAGATTGGATTCACGGTAATCAATGTATGCCACTCCACCAGATACTTACATAGCATGGGAACAAGGTTGAGTACATATGTGCCAATCATAGCACATGCCTTTCCTGGGCAGATGGACTTCGATTGGGTTCTTAAGATATCGATAACCCCATTGTAACCAAAACTCCAGAAGCCGATTTAAAAGATCTAGTTTTTAGCCAGTCAACTAAGGAAGCAGATTTATTGTATAGAAGAAAGTACACTGTTCGAATATTTGGTTGAAAAATAGTCATTCTACTAGTCTCAAGTATAAAATTGTTAGTTTCATCCTCTTTGCGAGCCTGAGATCATATGGGTCAACAAAAAATTCTCATTTCTTAGTTACAGATAGCCCTTCTCAAGGAAGCGAGCCAGGAGTCACTTATCTGAGCCAGCAGATTCGAATTCTGCTATGCGTGGTCGAAATGTGTGCGCGGAGCGAAAGCCCTTACCCTAAAAGAGAGCATTTTTTTGCATGTCTAGTGCGAAGAGATAATGCCTTGTTTTTTACTGTAAATAGTTGTGCGAGACACATTTTCTCGATAGGCAAATATTTGTTCTCTCAGAAGAAAGTGGCCAGTCTCTTGATGTTGTCGATTGTGTAATGGACCTCGAGGGGTCACCACTAAAAGAAGATAACAAGGCAATGGAAGTCAAAGATCCACCGATTGAGATTAACATCGGCGCAATGTTATTGGTAGATTTCAAGAGCAGGTCGGTCGATTTATTGAAGATATATGAAAATTGATTTTGCATGGGATTATCATGAAATGCCACGATTAAAAAGAGACATAGTTGAACGTAAGTTATCAATCAAAAAAGGGTTTCGTCCACATAAACAACCTTTAAGACATCTTGCTCTAGAGGTAATTTCAAAAGTAGAAGAAGAGATCGAGCGACTACTCGAGGCAAGATTCATTAAGATGGCTAGGTATCTTGAGTGGCTATCCAACATTTTTCTCGTTAAGAAGAAAAATAGAAAATTAAGGGCCTGCATCGACTTTAGAGATCTAAATACAACAACTCCAAAAGAAAAGCATCAAATGATGATGGCTGATATGCTAGTCGATTCAACATTAGGTAATGAAATTCTATCGTTAATGGAAGGACATTTGGGGTACAACCAAATTTTCATAGCTTAAAAAGTTGTGTCTAAAACGGTCTTCATATGTCTAGGAGCCATCAGTACTTTGAATGGATAGTAATGCTGTTCAGATTGAAGAATGTTGTGGGTACTTACAAACAAGCAATGAACTTCATCTCTCACGATATGATCGACAAGTCCACAGAAGTCTACATCAATGGTGTTTTTGTCAAGTCTGACGAGGTCAGTTATCTAGACTGTCTTGAGCAAGCTTTTACTTGGATATAGGAGTGAAATATGGTAATTTTCTTGGATTTTTTGTAAATCAAAAAGGCATTGAAGTTGATAAAATTAAAACCAAGGCCATTCTAGATTTACCGGCACCGACCACTAAAAAACAATTACAATTAATTTAGAGAAATTAATTTTTTTACGTCGGTTTATTTCCAATTTGTCTATCAAAATCAAAGTGTTATCTCCTCTACTTAGATTAAAAACCGATGAAGAGTTTGTTTGGGGAGAAAAGCAACAACTTGCCATCGATTGAATCAAAGAGTATTTGACTAATCATCCCGTATTAATGCCACCTAAAGCATGTAGGTCATTGAAACCGTAGTTGTTGGTGATTGATATGACAATTAGAAGCATGTTAGCACAAGAGAAATGACGAAAATAAGGAGTAGGTGGTGTAGTACATGAGCATAATGTTGAACGACAGAGAGAAGAGATACCGCAATCGATAAGCTATGTTTACCTTTGTATTTTGCCTGTACTAAGTTACATCATTATTTATAGCCAATTTGTAGCTGATCACTGGAGGTTGTATTGCTAAATGAGCATTTGTTTTGTTCGAATTCGATTTGGTGTATGTACCTTTAAAAGCTATAAAAAAAACAAGCAATTGCTAATTTCATTATAGAGTATCCAAGTGTTCAAATTGAAGAATATGAAAATTAAAATTATATGCAAGTAGTTCTATGGACTCAATATTTCGATGGATGTTGTGTAAGTAACTCCTCCGGCATAAAAATATTGATGATTTCTCCTAAAGAGTATCAACGAAATTTATGTTCAAATTGGATTTCTCTTGTTCGAAAAACCAAGCAGAATGTTGAATTTATGTCTCGAGTTTAAGCCTGCGTAACAAATTCACATTCCTATTTGGCTGATTTCGGATGAAGGGCTCACGACGATGCGAATAGAGAATGCCACTAAAAGACAAAACATATGCACACTTTATTTTATTATATCTATTTCGGTGGGCTCAGATCAATTTGTTGAATGCTTATCAGTGAAGGACTTTCCTTATTGGACGTGCAAAAAAAAACGTGTGGAGCCACGAAAGTCAGATAAAAGAGGAAGCATGATAGGGTTTTTTGCCGCATATAAAAAGAAAAGAAATTGAGGGTTTCTTTATTTTAGCGAAGACCAAAGCCGCACAAAGCAAGACGTACAAAGACGCTCGTGTTCAAGCCGCGCGAAGGAGGCAGAATGTACAGAGACGTTCTTGAACGTGCTCGTGTTTTGTTTTGGGCTTGAACATGCAGTGATTTATGCAGTGAGTTTATTTTGTCCAATTAAGTTGTTTATTCATAAACACTTTGAGTTTGGGCTTAAATTTAGGTGTGGGAAACACTCGAGTGTTGAGCGAATTGTAACTCTGATTCTCCGATTATAGTGGATTATTTGTTGCTGGCTCTCCCCGTGGATGTAGGTACCGATAGTCGGATTGAATCACGTAAATCTCTGGTGTCCCTTATCGTTTCTCGTTTATTTCTCTAGTATTTTTGCATTGACTTAATTTGCAAGATCCTGTCGTTTCCGCGTTATATTTCCAACAATTGGTATCAGAGCTCAAAAAGAACCTTATTTCTCTGGGGACACTCGATGATATCGGGTGTAAGTACACCGCTGAAGGTGGAGTGCTGAAGGTCTCTCGAGATGCCATGACAGTGATGAAGGGGAAGAAAGTGAGTTCTCTATATCATCTACTGGGAGAGACCGTAACCGGAGCTGCTGCAGTTTCATCAGGTGAGTCAGATTCTAACTTGACTCAGTTATGGCATATGCGTTTGGGGCATATGAGTGAGGCAAGTATGATGATGCTGAGTGATAGGGGGTTATTGAAGGGTCAGAAGACAGGGAAGCTGGACTTATGTGAGCACTGCATCTTTAAGAAGCAGCGTCGGATTAAGCTTACAACAGCTGTTCATTCGACCAAGCGACCGTTTGAGTACATTCATTCAGACGTCTAGGGCCCATCTCCAGTTCCTTCGAAAGGAGGTGTCCGATATATGTTGACATTTATTGACGACTACTCTAGAAAGGTATGGGTTTACTTTCTAAAGCATAAATTTGATATGTTTGATCGGTTCAAAAAATTTAAGGCATTGATTGAGAAGCAGTCAGATAAATAGATCAAGTGCTTGAGAATCGATAATGGTATGGAGTTCTGTGGTAAAGATTTTACTGAGTTCTGCGAGAAAGAAGGAATTGTGAGACACCGTATAGTGTCTGGGACACCACAGCAAAATGGCGTAGTAGAACGGAAGAACAGAACTTTACTAAAGTGAGCTCGGAGCATGCTTTTGCATGCAGGTTTAAGCAAGAAATTTTGGGCCGAAGCAGTGAATATGGCATGTTATTTAATTAATCGATCTCCATCATCTGCTATAGAGTGGAAGACTCCCGAGGAAGAATGGTCGGGGAAACCTGTTGATTATTCTGGATTACGAGTATTTGGATGTCCTGCGTATGCTCATGCAAGTGATGGTAAGCTTGAGCCAAGGGCGAAGAAGTGCATATTTCTGGGTTATGCAAATAGGGTGAAAGGCTATCGACTGTGGTGCACTGATCCCAGATTATCCGGTTTTCTAATCAGCAGAGACGTGATCTTCGGCGAGACTGCAATGCTTCAAAGGAGGGGTCTTGAGACACAACTAGCAGAGCAGACAGATCGTGGTGTCAGTAGTGAGGTGGAGATTTAGGTGGAGACTCCGGAGACCTCGAAGGTAACAGAAGTTGAGATTGTAGATGAGGCCGCAGTTCCTGAAGTCGGTGATAATAAACAATCAGCAAAGCCGCAGCACACTATAGCCGTGGCTAGACAGAAAAGGCAAATTAAACCACCGGTACATTATGGTTATACAGATATTGCTTATGCATTGACTGTAGGTGACGAGGTGGAGACAGATGAGCCTTCATCTTACTCTAAGGTGATGGCTAGTTCTGAGTCGTCGCAGTGGCTAGGGGCTATGAGTGAAGAGATTGAATCACTTCATCGGAATCAGACATGGGAGTTGGTCAAAGTACCTAAGAGCCAGAAGATTGTCGGTAGCAAGTGGGTCTTTAAACGAAAGGAGGGCATTCTTAGCGTCGAGGCAACGAGATATAAGACGAGACTTGTGGCGAAGGGGTATACACAGCAGGAGGGCATTGACTACAACGAGGTGTTCTCTCCTGTGGTAAGACATACTTCTATTCGTGTTTTACTTGCCTTAGTTGCTGCACAGGATCTCGAGTTGGAGCAACTAGATGTGAAAATAGCGTTTCTTCACGGTGAGTTGGAGGAGCGGATTTACATGAGGCAGCCAGAGGGATTTGCTATTTCGAGTAAGGAAGATCATGTTTGTTTACTGAAGAAATCTTTATATGGGCTGAAATAATCTCCTAGACAGTGGTATAAGTGTTTTGATTCTTTCATGGCTAGTCAGAACTATTCCAAAAGCCAGATGAATAGCTGTGTTTACTATAGGAGATTGGAGGATGGGTCTTTGATATATCTATTACTATATGTTGATGATATGTTGATAGCAGCTAAGAGCATGTCTGATATTGTTGTGCTAAAGAGGCAATTGAGTGTTGAATTTGAGATGAAAGATTTGGGTGCTGCAAAGAAAATATTGGGTATGGAGATTTTGCGTGACAGGACTGTGGGAATTTTACGTCTTTCTCAGAAGAAATATATTGAGAAGATTATTGCACGATTTAATATACAGTTAGCGAAATCTGTAAGTACACCTTTGGCGATGCACTTTAAACTTTCAGATAAGTTATCACCGCAGACTGAGGAGGAAGAGGAGCATATGTCCCATGTTCCTTATTCTACTGCAGTGGGTAGTATTATGTATGCTATGGTATGCACTAAGCCTGATATTTCACAAGCAGTGAGCGTTGTTAGCCGTTACATGAAGCGACCTGGTAAAGCTCATTGGGAAGCTATGAAGTGGATCCTCAGATACTTGAAGGGGACAGCAGACGTTGGAATTGTATACCGAAGGAACAATAATTGCAGTGAGATCACTGGTTATGTGGATTCGGATCACGCAGGTGGCTTGGATGAAGGTAGGTCTTTAGCAGGGTACGTATTTACGCTAGCAGGTGGTGCAGTTAGTTGGAAGGCATCTTTACAAGATCATGTTGTCTTGTCTTCGACTGAGGCAGAGTACATGGCACTGACCTTTATAGCGAAAGAGGCGATATGGCTAAAAGGTTTACTTTCGGACTTTGGGTTAGATCAGAATAGTGTTGATATACACTGTGATAATTAAGGTGCGATATATCTGTTATATAATCCAGTTTATCACGAGCAAACGAAGCATATCGACATCAGGTATCACTTCATTCGAGATGTCTTAGCAAAGGGTGTAGTTGTTGTTAAAAAGATTACGACAGAGAAGAACCTAGCAGACATGATGACTAAGCCTGTTCCTTTGGCGAAGCTCAAGCTCTGCTTGAGCACAATTGGCATCTGTGGAGAGTGAGCGCCTGTCGGGGCGTTGGGAGAGCTAGCATGAATGATGAGCACTATGACTTAGCTATAAACATTGAGCCAAGGTGGAGAATTGTAATTTATGTCTCGAGTTTAAGCCTGCGTAACAAATTCACATTCCTATTTGGCTGATTTAGGATGAAGGGCTCATGGCGACGCGAATAGAGAAGGCCACTAAAAGACAAAACATATGCACACTTTATTTTATTATATCTATTTCGGTGGGCCCAAGTCAATTTGTTGAATGCTTATAAGTGAAGGACTTTCCTTATTGGACGTGCAAAAGAAACGTGTGGGGCCACGAAAGTCAGATAAAAGAGGAAGCATGATAGGGTTTTTGGCCGCATATAAAAAGAAAAGATATTGAGGGTTTCTTTGTTTTAGCGAAGACCAAAGCCACACAAAGCAAGACGTACAAAGACGCTCGTATTCAAGCCGCACGAAGGAGGCAGAATGTACAGAGACATTCTTGAACGTGCGCGTGTTTTGTTTTGGGCTTGAATATGCAGTGATTTATGCAGTGAGTTTATTTTGTCCAATTAAGTTGTTTATTCATAAACACTTTGAGTTTGGGCTTAAATTTATGTGCGGGAAACACTCGAGTGTTGAGCGAATTGTAATTCTGATTCTCCGATTATGGTGGATTATTTGTTGCTGGCTCTTCCCGTGGATGTAGGTACCGATATTCTGACCGAACCACGTAAATCTCTGGTGTCCCTTATCGTTTCTCATTTATTTCTCTGGTATTTTCGCATTGACTTAATTTGCAAGATCCTGTCATTTCCGCGTTATATTTCCAACACAGAACATGAAGCATTGATTATTGGTTTACAAATTTTAGTCAATTTGAATGCACAATTTACCAAGTTGGTTTTTAAACAATTGAAAGGAAAATACCAATGTTTCAATGAGAATATCATTATATATTATGTTTTGCCAAAAGAGTTACTTGACAACTTCCTCGATTATGACTTGATTCATATTGCAAAATATGAAAATTCAAAAATCAATGAGTTAGCTCAAATGGCATTTGCATATTGAATCTAAAAAAAATTGGCAGTAATAGTCATAGAAACAAGAACTCTACTATCAATTGAAAATCGAAGTATAACGACAGATGTTGATTTGGCTAGAAATCAAAAGGCTTGGAGAAAGCCGTTTATCGATTATTTAAAATATCCTAATTCAAAAGATAAGAAATTGAAAAGAAAAGCGTTGAAATATATTTTGATTGGAGATGAATTGCACAAACGGATTGTTGAGGGATTATTATTAAAATGTTTAAGTAAAGATGAATCGATATCGGCTATGGCGGAAGTGCACCAAGGCATTTATGATGCACAATAAGTTGAAATAAAGATAAATAGTTATTGTGTCAGCATGGTTATTTTTTACCTAGAATAACTCAAGATTGCGCAAAATGGTGTAAATCGTGTAAAATAGATGGACCAATTCGACACATTCCCTTATCAAAATTAAATCTCATCGTTAAGCCATGACCATGCAGAGATTGGGCTACGAATGTAATTGGTAAAATATATCCTCCATGGACCAAACAGCATAATTTCATTATAGTTGCAACCGATTATTTAATGAAGTGGGTTGAAGCGGTTTTTTATAAAAGCACTACGTAGATGATAGTGAAGGAATTCTCATAGTCCATCGGTACGGTATCTCTGAAACAATAACTAGTTTGAGTAAATGCGATGTTTTGAATTCATGACGGTTGCAATAGGTTAAATCTGAGAGAGAGAGAGAGAGAGAGAGAGAGAGAGAGAGATGTGATAGAAACCAGTACATTGACCTATGTTCATAAAGAGAGATGACTCGATTTTTCTAAGGCCCTATTTAGTAGCATCTATCGGAGAAAAGGGGAGATAAAGTTTTAAATTTCTCTTTCTTTCTCCTCACAGAAAATAATTCTATGCTTGGGAGGCCGAGGGTAAAGGAAAAGGAAAGGAAAATACTAGGAGTGAGCAAAATGGACCAATCGAATACGGAACCGCTCGGACTAAACAGAACCGACTAGTTTTGGGCGGTTCCAGAAGATGTTGCTCTGGTTCTCAGTTCCTAATTCCGGAAGGGAACCAGACTATCCAGATTGGACCGATTTATATATATTTTTAATTTCTTAACTTAAAGGAAAAATGTAAACCTAAACCCTAAAATCTTTTCTCAGCTCACACAACATGCCTCACTGAGCTCACTTGATGCTCGTCACTCTTCAGTTGTTCCCTCTCGACTCTCATAGACTATGAACTCTAGGTTGCGCCTTGTCACCTCCGCCTTTTTCCGTCTTGCTTGACTCTTAGACGGTGGCGCGGTGCAGGAGCTTTGAGGAGAGATTTAAAGGTCTAGGCTCAAGAACTTGGCCTTGGGAGTCTTGTTCTTGATCTGCGAGATGGGGTGGAGAGAGAGGCCAAGGTTTTGCTTCTTTGGTTTGCCAATCATGGAGGATTTGGACCTGGTCTTCATGTTTGCAGGAGGAGGGTAGTTCTTGGGACACATCTCTCTGTGATCATATATATCTCTCTCGGTTTGTTGAAAATGACTGAACTAGATGATTGAATCTTGAACTCCAATTATTCCTCCATATCTATATCATGACCGGTTCTACTGGATTGCCCGGGGATTGGTCCCCGATTCCAAAAACTAGGAACCAGTCTCACTGGTTTGATTCCTGATTTGTAGGTAGAACCAAATCGGACCAGAAACCGATTACCTCTAGAGAATATTAATAAATTTGAACATACATCCTCTCTCTCTCATAAAAACCTTAGAATTGTCCCCTCAAATTTCTCTCTCCACGCTTTCCTCACTTACCCAATAGCGTGTGGAATTCACCAAAACTTGTCATAATGACCCCTCATTTTCCTCCCGGTTCCCTCCTTCCCAAATAAAACATTACTACTGGGATGTGGCTAACAAGGTGAAGTAGAATCCCTTAACTTCGCAAACCTAGCATCTTCAACCATTAGGACCGTAGAATCTCTTCTAATTTAGGTTCGGATTGATTTTCAGACGGATTAATTAGTTAAAACCAATTCTAGAATTCCCTGCTAATTTTCCTCCTTCCTCTAATTGATTGGTAAGTTACGATTATAATCATCAAACATATTATATCCATAACTTGTAAACCACTAATTAGAAATATTGAATCACATCACCCTTTTCAAAGATTGATTAATTAAGGTGTTACTTCACGGGCATGGATATTGTTAATGCATTTAGACTTGTAAATTGTCGACATATGTTGTGCTATCAAGGATACATTCTTATATAAAGATCATTCTCCATTTTGAGCGGACCTTAACATAGATTGTATCGATGTTGTGGTCTAGGGCAACCAAGCAAGAAAATAGAAAGATAGAATATCGTTGCAAGAGTTCCACCTATATAAGAAGTTGCATAATCAACAAGCTATATGCACTAATTAACTTTTTTTCTTGAAGCGCTAATTCAATCATAACTATTTGAAATCACAGGCTTCGCTGTTATTGAGATCATGGGCTTCTAATCCTTTATTGTTTGCTATGACAAGATGTACCAGTAGGCTGTCTGAGAATTCAGCTTCGGAAAGGAAGCCTGCAAGATGACGATATGGACAGAGATATTAACTTTGCAAAAAAGGTTTCTCAAATTTAAACCAAAGTGTCTTGGTTAATGCATAAAAAGACAAGAGTCTTGGAATTCGTGATGATAATGAGATGATCACAGACAACAACAGGACGGGGATAAATCCTCCAAGGGCAGTCTATCCGCCCACAATACTGTCATTCACATGCTTTGGCTCTTCGTAAAGAAACAGGGGTCCCACCTGAAATACATTTCATAGTAGAGAAAAAAAAATACCATCATTTAAAAAAATTATCAATATCATTAACTATTTCAAACTGACATCCTTATAACATATTTATCCCAAACTAACTTTTCCATGACAAAAAATCTCAAATCGGTAACCCATGACTCCCACAGTAAATTTTCATCTCACAAAAATGACAAACCGATACCCATGACACATTTTATCCCAAATCAATTTTCGTCTCACAAAAAATATCAAATTGGTACCCCTCTTCAAAATCCACCCTCCATTAAAATGCAAATGCGTCAACATATGTGGATTTTTCACATCGGATCTATCATTTTCCACGACAGAATTGTCTTGAAGTCATATGTCACATTTGTTGACACGTATACAATTCAATGAGATATTTGAACATAATGTTAACGAAAATGTAGATTTGAATTAGGATACCAGTTTGAAATTTTTTATGAAACGAAAATTAATTTGGGTAAATGTGTCATGGACATATAGGCTTGAGAATTTTAATGGTATTAACTCTTTTAAAAAATGATTCACAGTCGATAATCAATCAGAATCTATAACATCACTTAATATATCAATTTTGTAAACACAATTTTAATACACCGGGCAATTATCCAATTCTTAAGAAAGTACAATCAATCATAATCTATAACATCAACCAGCTAATTATCCAGTTCTTTACCCCGACGCATAGACTAACCCACAATAGTATCAGCTAATTACAACAAAAAAAAAATAAACTAATAAAAGCTCCGAGAAGCCGGGCCTAAAAGATGTGAAGTTTTCCAAATATCAAATAATCTAAATGCAAATCAATTTGATTACCAGAAAACACAAAATTAAAGGGCATCAAGATATATTACGTATTCATTTTCAGTAAATCAGTTTTTATATGTATGCTCACCCAGCCTAACTTCAGGGATGAGATCTATCATCATCCACTGGAGGAACGCTATTGCTGCTCATGGAAACTTTGTTAACCGACTCCAACGGCAAGCCTTTGGCCTCTAGAACCGCATTATCACCCTCCGAGTCCACGGTCTGTGATTTCCCTCGACGTAAATTCATCATCTTCATCTGCGATTTACCGAAATAAAATGACCACCTTTTGACACTGATGATTCTTTTAACGAAAAAGAGAACGCACGGCAACATGTCAGTGACGAACAAGTAATATTGTTCGTCAGGAAGTAATCTTACTTCCTGTTTCAGTTGCTTGTTCAATTTGATCCACCGTGCTTCCTGCAATTTCAGCAAGAAATAGTCTTCAAATCAACAGATAGAGTCTTCTCGACCAGTAAAACTTGAAGATGTACTTTAACGTTATGCAATGTTCACGACATATGAAATTATTCTGCACACATGGGTCTAGTGAGTGTACACGAACCTTTCTCTGCAGTTTGTGGATCTCGTTTAATGCTCGCTCCTCCTGGAAAGACAGGAACGACCAACATGGCGAAAACACAAAAGAGTGAAACAAAAACAACACATGAGGGACCCTTCTTTTGGTTCTTAGAGAAACCAAATGAAAAAATCTAATGAAGAGACCTCAGTCTTGATCACGAGGCTCAGTGCCGCCTCGAGTTTCTTCTCTAATTGTCCCAATTCCTTCATGTTTAACCCCTCCAGATACTCGACCTTGATCTGCCTGTCACAGAAGTTGAGAATAAATTTAACTGATCTGTGAAAAGGAGGAACAAGGGAAAAAAAACATAATTTCAACTCAAACAAGCACAGAAAACATATGCACGCACCTCAGTTTGTGAAACTCTTCGCTCACATTCTTGCGCAACACTTCGCGATTGTCGTTCTCCATCCAAGACAACAAAAACAAGCACTAAGGTTAGATCGTCCGTGTGAAATTGGTTCTAATCCATTTTTATAAGTGTTTCATATGTCGGTATCATACCCTAGGGAAAAAGAATGCAAGGCTTGCCAATTTGAAGAGGAATATTTCATGTCATAGAGAGATTACATGTCTCATTTCACGAACATATGTCTTAAGTTTGAAGAGATCATAGAAGCCTAGAAGGCATATTTAAGCAAGTGATTTACCTGGAGTTTAAGACATGGTTGGACCGGTTTCTCAACGTTATTGGAGTGGAGAACATACCTTGTTAGTGTATCCTCCATACTTCACAGAAAAAGGACAAGATATAAAGAGAGTGACCCATCAAAAAATGCACCTAGATTGTATTGACCTATTGAAAAAACAAAAAAAGTTTCAAAGTGCAGTGACCAACATCAAGATGGTTGTGCATAGTTTTTTTTTTTTTTGGTAAGGGGGATGGTTGTGCATAGTTCATCGTATTATAATTAAAGAAACTTTGCTATTTTCAAATTTGTGTATATATACATGATGGGTGGTCAAAAAGACAAATGGATATGTTGTCCCGGTGTTAGGTTATCCATATGTGATGGATACCGCCTCCATAAAAATAAGAGGGTTAGGCCAAATCTAATTAGCTAGCCATGGCGGCTGTTGAAATAAAGCTCGGGAGGCAAGATATGAGAATTCTATGCAGAATAATTGTTTCATTAAAACCTATACCAAGTACCAAGGGGTATAGATAGCAAACGTTTGTAAAAGTACTAACGAGGACTGTAAAATTTTGATCTAGCCCATTTTGCTTTTACTATGGTACTCGTTTGCATACTTATGGTGCATGTCTGTAAAACTGCTGAACTAGGATATTAGAATCTTGAATGAGGATGAGATCATGTTTGTATAGTATGGGACATTTTGTCTTTTAGTATATAATACACGTGTGTACATGTCTGTTAAAGTGCTGACCAAGGATTGTAAAATCTTCATCAAGTCCCGTCAAGATTATTCCGGATTCAATTTTCTACTGTTGGCTAATTAAATGGATTAACTTTTACTTTCATTTTGAAATTTAACTAAAATTTTGTATATGTATACGAAACTCCTCGGACTTTCTTAATATGCAAATACTAACACGTAAATTCATATATAATTTACTCATAATGTTCTAAAACTTGAATGACATTCTAGATTTTGATGGAAAAAAAGAAATTTTTTACTTTTTACACAAATATAAACAAACATACCTAAACAAAGCTTGAAGGAGGGAAAAGAATACAAAGGGAGAACACATGTAATTTGCCACAAGTGTTCAGCACACCAGAAAGAGATCGCAACATCAAGCTGTTGTAAATATTTTTGGAGATTACTAAAGTTCCCCATCCTAGTTCTGAAATTCGTGGTTTCTACGTATCTCTCTCTCTCTCCTTGCTCCTTCTGGAAGTTCTGAACCTAGGTGCTTTTATATTCTCTCTTGCTGTTCTTTTCAAGTTTTGATCACCGTCCCCAACATAAGAATATAGATCTCAACTTTCGATCTAATTTTAAATTTCTATGTATTGCATACTTTGAGCAGAAATTGCAACAAAATGCGCGTGCTTATCATGACCAAGACATAGTGATCTCCCAAGAGACGATTGAAGTACCCAAATATGCACTCTCTATAGGGATGCATCATCTGACGATGAATTGTAGACTTATGAAATTAGTATTTGAGTACCTGGAGCTGGAGAAATCATAGAGCTTGCCAGTGGCTGAGAAGATGATGAGGGACACGTCAGCGTCACACAGCACGGAGAGCTCCTGAGCCTTCTTCATCAGCCCTCTTCTCCTCTTCGAGAATGTCACCTGCCTCGCCGTCAAGTTGTCTATCTTCTTTATCTTTATCTTCTCCCTCGCCATTTTCCTTGTATCTCTTCCCAAATTCTTTCTAAGTAAGAAAAAGCAAAAAAGAAATAAAAAACAAACAAAAAGAAATCAGACGAAACCAGGTCAAGAAACTAATGGTATTTCCCCTAGAGTGAAATATCATGAGCCAGGAAATAATATCGAAAGAGCAATACAAAGATCTTGCGTTAGATGGTAAACGTTCTGCGAAACGAAGTCACCAGAAAACCCTAGGAAAATAGGAAACCAGTTCAGATCCATGAGCACAAGCAGCAAAACACACCCACAAAAAAAGTGTAAAATGCCCAGAAAATGCAAAATAATTGAGGGAAGGAGTGAATATCTGTGGGTTTTGCGATTTCTCTTGATTTTTTTTTTCCTGGGGAGGGTTTACCTTGTTCAGATGCCGAACCAGATGTGGTTTGTTCGTCTAATCATAGCAACAAAAAGAAAGCCACCAGTGAGAGAGAGAGCGAGAGAGAGAGAGAGAGGGAGAGAGTGTGCGTGTGTGACCCGTGTGTTTGGGGGTTCGAGAATTGAAAACGGCGTCTGCCCTTTTAGTAGCCAAAGAGGGTATCTTTCTATCATCATCTTTTAGTATTTGTCATTTACATTTAGACTAAAAAAGATGGGCAATATCCTTGAGAACTTTAGTTTATTCATTTAAATATTGCTTTTCCACACATTAGCGTGTTTTGAGCTCTTTCAGCACCAACAAAGTATGAACTCGCTATTTATTTATTTAGTTATTAAACCTTTATTTTAAGGAATAATCGTCCAAAAGTCCAAACTTATTATACATCATCCAATTCAATTTTAAACTTTTTAATTTACTAATTTAATCCCAAACTTTTTGATGATTTTTAAATGTAATCCTTTTGATCAATTTTGGCCAGGAATTGCTTATGTGGACAAGGTTAGTGCTAATGCAGAAAATGTTTGCATTTTTTAAAATTTTCTTTTCCTTTCCTTTTATTTTATTTTCTTTTGTTTTCTTTTTTTCTTCATTGGATTCTGGGCGGCGAGGTTGCCAGGTCCTAGTGACAGCCGGCGACCCTTGCTGGCCTTCGTACCCTCCCTTGGATCTTGGAGAGGGTTGCCGAGGCCCCAACAATTAGTTGGTCGGAAATTTGATGAAGGACAAAAGAAGAAGAAAAGAAAAGAAAGAAAAAAGGAAAAAAAGAGAAAATTTCTAAAAAATTCAAAAAAGGTAGAAATTGTGCATGTCAGCACTGATTGTGCCATGTTGGATAGCCAACATCCATGTCAATAATTTCCGATCAAAATTGACCGTAAATACTACATTGGTAAATCGTTAAAATGTTTAAGACTAAATTGACCAAATTAGAAGGTTTAGGACTAAATTATCTACCGTATAATATGTTTAAGATTTTTTAGATAATTTTCACTTTATTATAATGAAGGATTATGCTCCTTCGAGGGATGTGATCTCCTGACCATTTATATGAGTGTTGCATCTTGGAGAAATCGAGCGAACTCTCTACTTCATTGTTTTATATTCAATGGCTATCAAACAAGTTCAAATTGGTTCTTCTTTTCTTAGTAAGTAGACGAAGAAAAGAATATTAGAGTATGATCATTATGTTTAGAAGAGAGAATCTCGAAAGTAGCTGATTGAATTTTGGATTAGATATTTATTTACGAAAATCACTGTCATTAATACAATGTCTTTGATAGCTTTTCCCTACTTTCTTTCCCTACATTTTTCTGATTTTTATCACTTCTCTTTGAATGCCCCGGAAGCTATGTGTTGGCTCACTCATTTTTTGGTCAATGTTTCTGTAAGTTCTCAAGAATATTTTTCCTAAGTTTTGTAGCCATTGACATGTAATATAATATATCTCAATTATTGATTGAAACCACTCTAACTGTCACGCCCCGCACCCTACGAGCCCGCGACATCCCTCGATGGTCGAACATTGAATGCGACGTCCCAGATACGTCGCCGACCCAACCCAAACATCAGAGATTAATACGCGCGGAAACTAATAACACAACCCAGACGAAGAAATACATGACCAAGGGATAACAACAATACAAAATAATAATTGTGATTCCTACACTTGACAAATACATACTACGCCCACGAAGGGCAGTCCCCAAGTTAAGCCACAACAGCAAAACTACAATTCTCAAAAAGGGACAATGGCAACAAACTTAACTCCTCTACTAAAAAGGGAAAACTCAAAATGCCGAGTATTTGACCCGTCCTCGATCTCCGAGATACCCTTGTAGCGTCTTCCATCTCTTAGGGCCACAGATCTGAAATGGTTATATAATAACCGTGAGACAGAGTCTCAATAAGCAACAACCTAAACCTAACCTAGGCTAATGCGTACCCAGACCAGTCTAACATGCGAACTACCAATCATACAATCAATTTCGAATGAGAGGCTTACCTCGCCTCGATCTACGTGTCAATTCTGCATATTAGTTCAAGCATGATAATGCAAGAATAAATCACTGCCACATCACGATCACCAGCATACACATTTTCACTCGAAATCAATCAATCCAACCCAGTACCCACACGCACATTGAACCAATCATCCACACGCACCATCAGTCAATTCGATCGACATCCACATGCTCAACCAATCAACCCAGTCACACGTTCAATCAGCCAATCCAGTCACACGTTCAATCAGCCAATCCAGCCACACGTTCAACCAGCCAATCAGTCACACGCTCACCCAGCCAATCAGTCACACACTCAACCAGCCAATCAGTCACACGCTCAACCAGCCAATCGGTCACACGCTCAACCAGCCAATCAGTCACACACTCGACCAGCCAATCAGTCACATGCTCAACTAGCCAATTCCCATCACACGCTCAACCAGCTAATCAGTCACACGTTCAAATCGCATGCGTGAACGCACATCTTTCTCACAACTCGCGCCACTGCGCCTCAAGTTCATTCTCACTGGCTCACAAGCCACACAATTCGATCAATTTCAATGGTCGCCGTCTGCACGTCCCAAGCCATATTATTCAATCAATTAATTCCAGTGGCCGCCGTCCGCACGTCCCAAGCCACGGTAATCATACAATTCCAACGACCGATGTAAATACGTCCCGGTCCAATCACACCTTTAATGGGCCACCGTCCGCACGTCTCAAGCCCGCATCCATTTGGCATACCAGCCAGTCAAGCCTTCACACGGACCGCCGTCAACACGTCCCAAGTCCGTATTCCAATTGGCCCATCGGCCGTTCATGCCTTCACACGGACCGCCGTCAACACGTCCCAAGTCCGTAGCCCTCCGATCGATCCGAGCTTAATCTCTCACAGGCAGGCACACGCCACTCAATTCAATTAAATTCACGCCAAGTCACATCAAATCACTCATACCCAACACTCAGTCCAAAATCACAGTCGCCACCTCATCCACCAACCCGACGTTCAAGTCGGTCATGCACAATTTCACTAATCAGGCATACTATTTAATCTAATCTAAATTGCATAAATAAATCACCATAATACTAAATTAATGCTCGCCCTAGTCGTTCTAGCCCGAGACTAGTCAATGAAATACCCAAAAGACTAAGTAGGGTTTAGGAAGCCGCTTACCAAATTTTGGCCCGGGAAAAGTCGACTCGGGCTCAAAATTGCCCGGGGGAGAAGTTCTGACGGGGCGCGTGCGCGGGCCACACGGGCGCGCTGACCTGCCAAAGTGGGCACAATGGCCGATCGGCGTGCCTAGTGCGCGGGCGCGGCGAACGCGCGGCGTGCCCGGGGCGCTCGGGCGCGCGGCGTGCCCGGGGCGCTCGGGCGCGCGGATGGGCTATGCGCCTGGGCAACGGGGCACGGGCACGGGCACGGCGACGGGCAACGGGCACGGGCTTGGCCGGGGACGGGCTTGGCCGGCCGGTTGGCTGGCCGGCGGGGCTGGCCGGCGGCGGCTGGCCGGCGGGGTTGGCCGGCGGCGGCGAGTGGCGGCGACGGCGACCGGCGAGCGGCGGCTGGACGGTGGACGAGGAGGGCTGGCCGAGGGGTGAGAGGGAGAGGGAGAGGGAGAGGCGAGGGCTGAGGGACGGCTGGCCGGACGGACGGGCCGGCGGGCTGGCCGGCGAGGCGGCACGGCGCGGCGGCGCGCGGCCGGACGAGCGGCGGCGATGGGCGAAGGGCTGGCTCGGGCTCGGCTTGGGCAGGGAGGACGCCGGGGAGGAGGGGCGAGCAGCTCACAGTCGCACTCGCGGGGGAGAGGAGAAAAGGGCGGTCGGGCCGAGCGACGGGGCGGCGGCGCGGCCGGCTGGCGACGCGGCGCGGCGGCCGGGCTGGCGACGGCGGTCGAGCGGCGTCCGGCGAGCTCGGCGGCGTGACCTGGTCGGGCGGAGCAGAACCGGCGAGCAAGGGGGGGACGCGCGGGGGAGACCAAAACCAGAAGAGGAAGAAGAAGGAGGAGAGAGGAGAGAGAGGAGAGAGGAGAGAGAGAGAGAGAGAGAGAGAGAGAGAGAGAGAGAGGGAGATGTCAGGGGGGGGAATGGGCATGCAGAGAGGGGCGGAAGGGACGTGGGACAGAGGGTGGCGTGCACGGGGAACCGGGGAGGGGAAAGAAAAGAGAGAGGGAGAGGGAGAGAGAGAGAGAAAAAGGAGGAGAGAGAGGGGGGTTTATCCGGCAGAGGAGAGAGAGTGAGGAGAGAGAAAGAGAGACAGAGAGTTTAAAATTTGAATTTAAGCGCGAACGAATGGACACGGTCCAAAAATAAAAAAACGACCTATCGGTCCCGATTTAATTCTAGAAAAAGGCCTAATAATCCCCGAAAAATCCCAACAATATTCTAGGGCACACTGTCAAAATAAAATAACCCAAACCACACTACGAGGGAGGTCTACCAGTCCAAATTTGTACCCGATCCAAAAATCCACTTTTTCACTCTTCCCGATAATCTCGACACTGGCTGCAATAATATCGACACCGTCCAATTTATTTCGTCCTGAAATTCCCGGAAATCGACTGCCAAGTTCAGGGTATAAATAACGGCCAAATTCGATCGAGTGCGATTCTAGCGGAATTTCTATTTTTAAAAACAAGAACCCGAGAGTGATCAGTTCTCGGGCGAAATTCCATTATAAGCGCACTGACGAATTACACGTTTTATAAACCCCAAAAATAGGACAAAATCCGGACTGTCACGCTAACAATTTAAATAATTACTGGGGACACTTTTGCTATAATAAATATTGTTTATCCCATTAACTTTCCTCCAACTTGGTGAGTTTTAAAAATACCAGATGAGCTTTTGGGAAAAAAAATTAATTGATAGGGGAGCTCCTATGGATAATTCATAGTGAAAAGACAAAAAAAACACATCCACTTATGAAGGATTTTCTTTCTACATAGACAAAAGTAGGGGTGATTGGTCCCGGTACGGTCCGGTTTCAAGGTGGAACCAGAAATTGGATCGAGAGAACCGGTTTTCAATTTTGGGAACTGCGAACTGGACTGGTTAGTTCTAGGACGTGGAACCGGACTGAACAGTCGGTCCGGTCCGGTTCTTGTTCGGTCCAATGGACCGGTCACTTAGAGTTTAGTTTTTTTTTTTGGTTAAATACTTCAGGTTTGGTTCATATTTTACTAATTTTTGTCAATGAAGTTCACTTAAAGTTTAATTCACATTTTACTAATTTTTATCAATGAATTTATGATAATGAAGTTCACTTAGAGTTTAGTTTACATTTTATTAATTTTTTTAAAGAAAACAATAACAAAAATATATATTAAATAGTCGGTTCGGTTTGGTCCGGTTCAGTTCCCCCTTGGAACTGGGAACCGAACCTCTTGGAAACCTGTTCCGCTTTTAGGAACTGAGAACCAAATCAATAGTCCCGAGAACCGGACCAAACCCGTCAGTCCGGTCCAGTCCCGGTTTGGGCTGTCCAAGTTACTCACCCCTAGACAAAAGTTACCCAAAGTGAAAGCTTCCAAAAATTTGGTTAATATTTGCCACATCGCAACTCAGTACATTACATGTGTTCACCAACCTAGGCATGCAAAATCTTATCTTATACAGTGTGGAAAAGTGGAAGCTTCAAGAAATTTGTTGGGAAAATTATCCAAAAAGCCTAAACCTGTTACACTTTTATCAATTCAGTCCTAAACCTTTACACTTCTTGCCAATTGAGTTTATCAGATCAATTTTGGCTAGAAATCACTGACATGGATGCCGGCCGGATACATGGCGTTAACGTAGAGATTTTTTAATAATGTTTTAATAATTTTATAAAATTTTTATGATTTTTTTCTTCTTTTTTTTTTTCCCTTTTCTCTATTTTTTTTTGGGTTTTGGAGTTGACTGGCGAGGGTTGGCCGGCTGACCCTCGCCGGGCAAAGTGAAGGCGCTCGAGCCCTCGCCCAAATCCGGCGAGAGCATCGCGACCCTCACTAGATCTAGCTAGGTGAGGATCAGTGGTCCTCATCTACCCCCCAGCCAAGGGCATGGGGCCACCAAGCCCTTGTCTAGCAAGATCTGGCAAGGGCGTCGTGGCCCTCACCGACCAAAGCGAGGGCTCGCAAACCCTTGCCCAGATCCGACGAGGGTTGTGACGCCCTCGCCTATGGCCGGCGAGGGTCGATTGGCCACCCTTGCCGGCCAACTCTAAAATCCAAAAGAAAAAAAAAAGCAGAGAAAGGAAAAAAAAGAAAAAAAACCATAAAAAATTAAAAAATTTATTAAAATATTATTTAAAAATGTCCACATCAAAATCATGTGGCCGCTTGACATCCATGTCAACGATTTCCGATCAAAATTGGTCGGATAGATTCAATTAGTAAGAAGTGTAAATGTTTATGATTCAATTAGTAAACTTGAAAGGTTTATGACTCAATTGATAAAAGTGTAATATGTTTAGGACTTTTTGGACAATTTTTAAGAAATTTGTCTAATGTCTGCCACGTGGCATTGCACATAGCCATGTGTTCACCACCAATCATAGATGGACAAAATTAATGTAGAAATGATATGAAGACAAAAGGGACAAGAAGTGTAGAGTATTAGTTTTCTGAACAAACACTATGCTTATTACTTATCAATCAAATTATCATAAGTAAAGTGATAAGCAAACAAACTTAAGCAAATCGATTTATTTTGATTTTTGAGGATCCATTTGTTTTATAGAAAATGAATGATTTGGAAAATATTTTCTTAAAAATGATCGTCTATTTCACTTGAAATGATTAATAGATGAAAAATGTTTGCATTACTGAAAACAATTTATATCTAAATATTTTAGAAAATGATGGAAATATTTTTTCCTCAATTCATTTTTGTCAGCAAGAAAAGCAAGATTTAAAAAAAAATATTTGAATCATTCATTTTTTGCAAAATAAACTTACCCTAAGAGGCAGTAACGATAGTATTAGGATTTAGGCAAGCAACCAAACTTAAGTAAACTAATTTGTCTTGATTTACAAAATGTGAAAGCATTGTGAGCAAGAAGTAGATAGAAATTACTTCATTGAAAATTCAAGCAAATGAAAGTTAACTACTGCAGCAATAAATGATGAATCCCAAACTAAAAATAAGTATCTCAACTTATGTAACGTATATAACAAATTAAAAGTAACTATTGTAAATTCAGTTACAATATATATATATATATATATATATATCTTGAACCGTTAATTATTATTTTATTGCTGAATTATAATGACAGGAATGATTATATAAATGCTTTTTTTAGTAAAGATTGTTTTTATTCCCTCTTGAATATATAGTTAATGGGATTATAATCATCTCAATTTAGGAGGTATACCCCCTTGGCATACCGCCCTATCAGCATTATAACACCTAACAAATTATATGCATCTACATTAACATGACAAGAAGTGGAACGGATTCAATAGAAAAAGACAATCGGGCTATTACTCAAGCAATTGCAACTCAATGATAACTCAGCTGTTGGAAGAGCCGCTTCTTTCTTGCTCCTGGCTTCGTCGTTTAGTGGTAACGAGTGGAATGCATAAGCCCTTTTAGAGAAAGGGGTTTTGTCGTAGAGTATATTGTATAGGATTTTAAACCAATCCCCTAATAAGTGGAAATGGGTAATGATGTAGAACGGTTAGCCTGTGATTATTTTGAAAAATGTGATAGCCGTAATCGCCGGAAATCTCAACAGTTTTTCTGATTTTGAGGAAAACTACCATTCAGGCAGTTTTCTATATTACTATTCAGGCAGTTTCCTATATTACCATTTATGCAATTTCTTATATTACCATTCGAGCAGTTTTCTATATTACTATTCAAGCAGTTTTCTATATTAAGAAATTAGATGTTATCTTTAATTATTTAGTTTCCATTAATATTAGGAGTCCTATCTCTATAAAAGATGTCCGTATTGTAATTGAGAATCATAGTATCATTGAATAAAAATTTCAAGTTCTTTGGAGTTGTTCCAAATTTACGCCTTCTCTTTGCGTCATTTGGTATCAAAGCAGGTTTCTCCTGTGACGATGGTGAATAACGTGAATGTCAATCTCCTCGCTGCTGAGGGCCGTGAGAACGAGCATATTACGCGGGGTGAGTTCAATCAGTTCGTGGATCAAACCGATCGGAGGTTTCAAGAGATCCTTGATGCCATCCAGCATTTGTCCACAAACCATGCACCTGGTCTTCTTCCAGCCGAGCAAAATCCTGTCGCTCGTGATCCCGAAGATGCTATGGGGCGTGGAGGAATCCCCCGACATAGGCGTCAAGACTATGTCGAGGATACGAAAGACGAAGACGAAGATTTCCAAGAGATGCAGATTCATGGTGGTCGCCAATATGGGGGATTCCAGGAAGAGCATGTTCGTGGGAATCGACGGCAGGGGGGCTATCAACTAGATCCTGAGCAGTATCAACCAAAAGTAGATCTCCTTACTTTTAATGGGAATTTGGATATTGAAGATTTCCTGGACTAGTTTGGGGAGGTCGAGAAATTCTTCGATGCTATGGATATTAACGAGGATCGCCAAGTGAAACTTGTGGCGTACAAGTTGAAGGGTGGCGCTTCAGCTTGGTGGGAATAGACTCAATTGACGTGATGTCGACAAGGCAAGGCTCCTATTCGATCATGGGGTCAGATGAAACAAAAGTTGAAAAAGAAGTTCCTCCCAACGAACTATGAGCATATGTTATTTTAGTAATTCCAGAATTGCCGACAATCGAATAGATCGGTCCAAGCTTATACAAAAGAGTTTCTTTGACTCTCCGCTCGCAATAACCTAGATGAGTTCGAGGCACAATAAACTGCTAGGTACATTAATGGTTTGCGACATAATATCCAAGATTGTGTTTCTTTGCATCGACTATTCTCTGTCGAAAACGCCCATGATATGGCGCGAAAAATTGAGATGTAATTGGAGAGGACTAGCCCTAGTACTCGTGGTAGAAATTATTTGGATCGTGGGTCATTCGCAAAAGGAAGACAGCTTGATGTTACAAGTTCTTCTAGTCAACAAACCCCTGATTTGAGCCGAGTTCCAGAGAGTATTACGGGGACGCCTAATGAAGCAGTCGTAGCAAGCAATCGCACTCCCAATAAGAATACCCATAATCCATATGCCAAACCCTAACCGATCAAGTGCTACAAGTGTAACGAGTTGGGCCATCGTTCCAGCGATTGTCCTCGTCGTAGAATAGCCAATATCGTTGAACATGACGAAGATGTGTATGAGGAAGATTGAGAAGAGGAAGAAGAAGTGGGAGTGGAAGATGAAGTGGGCGAGCAAGTTAATTGTGTTGTACGTCGTCTATTGCTTGCTCTGCGGATAGAAGATACCCAGCGGAATCAGCTTTTCCACGCTCGCTGTACTGTCAACAGCAAAGTATGCGATATCATTATTGACAGCGGAAGTTGTGAGAATATAGTGTTAAAGGCCTTGGTGGATCACTTACAACTAAAGACAGAGCCGCATCTCACACCCTACACGATCGGATGGATATGCAAGGGCGCAGAACTTAAGGTAAACCAATTATGCCGTTTACCTATTTCGATCGGAAAATCATATCAAGATACTATTGTCTGTGATGTGGTGGAGATGGATGCGTGTCATGTTTTACTGGGTCTGCCATGGCAATATAATGTTGATGCTACACACCGAGCTAGGGAGAATACGTATTCTTTTGTGTGGAAAAGGACTAAAATTACTTTGAGATCAAAAAGTAATTCCCCTCAGATTGTGAAGAAGCAGAATGTAGGGGTTATGATGAACATCCGAAAGCATAAAGGGATGTATATGATTATGGACAAGAGCGACCAATAAGTTGTGGTTTGTGTTCCTGACATTCTTAAGCCCTTATTAAAGATATTCAGTGATGTTATGCCCGAGGATTTACCTGACGGATTACCTCCTTTGGGGGATATCCAGCATGAGATTGATTTCCTTCCAGGTGCTAGTCTTCCTAATTTGCCGCATTATCGGATGAATCCGAAAGAGAATCAGATTCTACAAGAGCAGGTAGGAGAGCTCCTTCGAAAGGGCTTTTTGCGTGAAAGCAAAAGTTCATGTGCAGTTCCTGCGCTTCTCATGACAAAGAAAGACAGCACCATGCGTATGTGTGTAGACAGTTGTGCCATTAACCGGATTACTGTCAAGTATAGGTTTTTGATTCCATGACTTGATGATATGCTAGACAGACTTGCTGAATCACGGATTTTTACGAAGATCGACCTTCGAAGCGGATACCACCAAGTTTGCATCCGTCCTGGCGACGAATGGAAAACGGCCTTCAAGACAAGTGTGGGTTTGTATGAATGGCTTGTCATGCCGTTTGGACTCTCTAATGCGCCTAGTACTTTCATGCATTTGATGACCCAAGTTCTCAAACCTTTTATTGGCAAATTTGTGGTAGTTTTCTTTGATAATATACTCATATATAGTCCAGATGGGCGTCAACACATGAAGCACTTGAGGGATGTCCTACTAACCTTGCAGCAAAATAAATTATTCATTAATCTGAAAAAGTGCAGCTTCATGACAGAACGCCTCTTGTTTTTAGGTTTTATTGTTGGCGCGGATGGACTTCACGTTGATGCAGATAAAGTAGCCGTGATTCACAATTGGCCAGTTCCAAAGAATGTTGGTGAGGCTCGAAGTTTCCATGGCCTTGCAACATTCTATAGGCGTTTCATTCGAGATTTCAGTACTATTATGGCCCCGATCACTAACTGTTTAAAGAAGGGCAAATTCCATTGGGGAGATGAAGCTTCAGCCAGTTTTGCTCTTATAAAAGAAAAGCTCTCCACAGCGCCAGTATTGATGCTCCCTGACTTTGAGAAAGTGTTCGAGCTGCACTGTAATGCTTCCGGCGTTGGAATTGGCGCTGTCCTTTCCCAAGAAGGAAAGCCTATAGCCTTCTTTAGTGAAAAACTTAATGAAGTTTGCTAGTGTTGGTCGATGTATGAGCAGAAATATTATGCTGTCGTGCGAGCTATAAAGCATTGGCATCCTATCTTTATCAATGGGAGTTTGTTCTTAATACCGATCGTCAGGCTCTTAAATATATCAAGAGTCAGAAGCACTTAAATCGAATGCATGCACGATGGGTTTTTTTTTGGAGCAATTTAATTTTGTACTTTGTCATAAAGCAGGCCATTTAAATAAGGTGGCAGATGCGCTGAGTCGATGTGCTGCGACACTCGTGACCATGCGCATTGATGTTATCGGTTTTGATCACCTATGTTCTCTTTATCCTGAGGATGATGATTTTGGTGAGATATGGAAGAAGTGTTCTGAAATAAGTTGTCATGGCGATATGATAATTCAAGAAAATTTCTTATTCTTTAGCAATAGATTATGCATTTCACGTGGTTCTTTACGTGAACAACTTATTCAAGAGCTTCATGATGGTACTCTCGGCGGACATTTGAGGTGAGATAAAACTATAGCCTTGGTGGAAGAGCGGTACTATTGGCCTCAACTGAAGCGAGACGTGGGTCGATTTGTCAGTAAATGCTACATTTGCTAGACCGTTAAGGGCCACTCTCAGAACACTGGTCTTTATACCCCTTTGCCTATTCCTTCGGGTCCTTGGGTAGACATATCGATGGACTTCGTGTTGGGACTTCCTCGTACTTAACGGGGTTTAGATTATGTTTTCGTGGTGGTTGACCGATTTTCGAAGATAGCGCACCTCATCCCTTGTAAGAAAACTTCGGATGCTTCGCATGTGGCTCGTTTATTCTTTCGTGAAGTAGTTCGTCTTCATGGTGTACCGAAGACAATCACTTCCGATCGTGACACGACATTTCTAAGCCATTTTTGGCGTACTCTATGGCATTTGTTTGGGACTAATTTACAGTATAGTAGTTCTTTTCATCCCCAAACGGATGGTCAGACGGAAGTTGTGAATCGTACTATTGCGGATATCATTCACTGCCTCTGTAGTGATATGCCTAAGTAGTGGGACCGATATCTTGCTCCTGCTGAGTTTGCCTTCAACAATTCGGTTAACCGCTTTACCGATACATCTCCCTTTCAGGTTGTTTATGGGCGTACACCGCAACATACTCTGGATTTGGTTCCCTTGCCCAAGATTTCTGGCTATAGTGTTGCGGCGGAGAATTTGGTGACCAGAATTAATGAAGTCCAAGCTGCTGTTGCTAGTCAATTGGCTGCTTCTAATTCAAAGTATAAGGAGGATGCTGACAAATGGTGACGATCGAAAATTTTTGAGGTGGGCGATGAGGTAATGGTTTTCTTACGAAAGGAGCGTTTTTCTGTCGGTACCTATAATAAACTGAAGCACAAGAGATTGGTCCTTGCCGCATCCTGAAGAAGATCAATGACAATGTCTATGTAGTTGACCTTCCTGGTGATCTCAATATTTCCGCTACATTTAATGTGGTAGACTTGTTTGAGTATTATGCTTCTGATACACCCCTCTATCCTGATCATAACTCGAGGGCGAGTTTTTTCGAAGAGGGAGGGAATGATGTAGAATGGTTAGCTTGTGATTATCTTGAAAAATGTGATCGCCGTAATCGCCGGAAATCTCAACAGTTTTTCTGATTTTGAGGAAAACCATCATCCAGGCAGTTTCCTATATTACTATTCAGGCAGTTTCCTATATTATCATTTAGGCAGTTTTTTATATTACCATTCGGGTAATTTCCTATATTACTATTTATGCAGTTTTCTATATTAGGAAATTAGATGTTATCTTTAATTATTTGGTTTCCATTAATATTAGGAGTCCTATCTCTATATAAGATGTCCGTATTGTAATTGAGAATCATAATATCATTGAATAAAAATTTCGAGTTCTTTGGAGTTGTTCCAAATTTACGCTTTCTCTCTGCGTCAGGTAAGCATGAAAATGTTCAATTTAAAAACTTCTATGGACAATGAAATCAAATTCATCAATCCTTTCATTAAAGCTATAGGTAATAAGGCATACCAATTTAGAGAGAAACGAAATTCATTTTCAACATGTTAAGTAATTAGTAAGTCCACGTAATATCACATGGTGGGGCTACTATCTTCAAAAAGAATGAAAGATGTATATTCATATGAAAATCAAAGCTACGCATGTTGAAAGAAATCATTGTTGCTATATGCACCAATAACGATTCATTGATTTAAAGTTTAACTGCATAAGTAAATAAAATAAATAGACTTTTCTTTTTGTCATCGTTGAAATGAAATTCTGTGGGTGATTGACTGTAAAAGTTGTAGCTGTGAAAACAACGATTCAAAGTACATACACCTACACACGGACAAAGCATCTTATCAGAAAGTTTCCTCGTTTAATTTCAATTTCAAGATGCTGCAACATTACGATACATCTTTCCAAATGCTGCAGATACTGCAACTTTACACATGGCAACGCAAGCATGAACATCCACCATGCTGTCCCAGAGTTGATCTCATCGGTGTACGTGTCCATGACAGTACATCCTCACTTCGGGGTTTATTGGTGTGACGTCCCAGGTGCGTCGCCGACCTAGTTTTTTTCTTTTCTTTTTTATCTTTTCGTTACGATCATGTGGAAGCGTGAACGATAACAAACAACTAGACAACACAACAAATAAGCAGCCAGGAAAATACCATACAAAACACACTACTTCCATATTGACTCAGTACATTTACCAGCCCCTTTTTTTCTACAGGTACTTTTTGTTTACATTATCCTCCTATCATAAAATGTAAGCTGGGGGATTCCTATCTCCTCTAGCAAGGTTTTAACTCCAAATTGGTATACCATGACGAAGAGGAGGTGAGAGGTTCATACTTACAAGTCTGAAAAGACAACGGAGTAAGTCGAAGACTCAGTAAGTAAAATTATTAATCTTGAGTTAGGAGAACGTCTCATCATTGAACCTAGTATGCGAGCATCACTCGCACCACAGCATGGATGGCAGATCAACAGTAATACTAATGTTATACCTTGATTATATGTATGTGATCAATTCCAGCTTACCGTCAATGCACGATTTACTTTCGGCTTATCAATAAACTTAACAACACAACACATCAACATGCATCAAAGGTTCATTAACTGTCTCACACGATTCTTCCCATACTTTGAGGGGCTTCTGGCCACAAGCTAGGCATCCGAAATCTGCCGGGTATCCCATACTCTCAGGAGCTTCCAGTTTCAGGCTGGATATCCAAAATCCACCAGGCAACGCCACCAAAATCCATTGATGACGGCTATTTATTTTATGTGACCACATGACAAGCATTCACGCAAGCCGGATTCTTATCTTTGTTTCTTAGCCAATGCAAACAAAGCCCGAAAGCGTGCTCATATAATTGTGTATGTGTGTCATGGCCAATAATAGCACAGCTAAACTGATGAATCGAGCACAACATGTGACTCATGGTTTGCGTCAACACGCAATGACTTCTGTCTGAAGTCGAGTGAGGCTTGAATCAACATGCCTTAATGCCGATCCAATGCCAAGCGAGGCCCGAACCATCACACCTCAATGTCGATTCCTATAACCAAACGAAACTCATTCATGAACCGGGGCATGTTCATCCTTATGAATGCAAGACATGAGCAAATCATTCAAAAGCATTCTTCATCATACACACGACAAAGTATGGGTGAGCATATATCCAAATTCAATAACGAAGCATATCAACATAGTTAAGGGTTAGTAATTTCACTTACCTAGAAATGAACTAGAGAGGGCTTGCCAAAAAATGGCCGAAGAAGAGGAGGTGGGCGTGCTAGGGGGTGAAGGTGAGAAAGTGAGATAAATAGTAGAAATGAAAGAGAGGGTGCTTCTATTTATAGGCTCCATTCTCATCATTACTTGTCCAAATGGTCCAAGAGGCCTTCTTGGAGTGGCACGCATACTAGGGAGATTTGGCAAGTCTATTGGATGAGTGGCATGCCTACTAGGGAGAGGTGGCATGCCTACAAGGCGGAGGTGGCATGCCTAAGTTTTTAGGAGAATGATGGAAGGCCAATGTGTGCCATTCCAATTGGTACATCTAAGTCATGAATCGCTTGCTTCTTCTCAAAGGCAAATCTTCGGCTATCATTACCAAATCTTCATAAGGCCACATAAGATGATGATTCATCCCTTGCATTTAATGACCAATACTCTAGAGTCTTATATTATGTCTCTTTTCAAAGAATATATTGATTACCATCGGATAAGGCTGGTGATGGCTAAACTTGCCTAGAAATGCTAAGTCGGAAGCCCATCGCGTGGGCTCCATAACTGATACTGGCTGGGCGCAGGGCCAGGTTGACCGGGCTCATAGCCGGTGCTTGTCTTGGCTCGTGGCCTTGCGACAGGATCCAAGTCTTGGCACATGGTCGGCTCATGGCTCGACACAAGATCAGGCCCATGACCTGGCATATGGCTTATCGGCAGGGTCGCCGAACCAATCCATGACCAATCTATGACTGGTCCGTGACCCATCCCAAGTGGCTCATGGCCAGTTCATGACCGGTCCATGGCCAAGCATAATTGGTTTGTGATCAGCTCTCGGTTGTCATGTAATTGTGTGGAATCGATCATTCTGTGACTAACATATGGTCGCATGGTCGCATGGATTGATCCATAAACGTCCACAGTTGGTACATGACCGTGCGGAAGTACTCATGATCGGAACAGGACCGAGGGGGATCAATCCATGATCATTCATCGATCTGCGGTGGTACGTGACCGTCCCACGATCAACCCTTATGGTTGAGCAGCTGATCCATGACCGAATAGCTCGGTCACTTGCATAGTCAGTGGATTGGTTCACAGCCGGTCCCTCAATCATTCTAGGGCCGATCCTTCGATCATGCCATGGCTGATCTCTTGGTCACCCTTCCGATTAGGTTGATTGATTCATGACCCTTCTTTGGATTGGTCCATGGTCGATTTCCCCCACTATCAGTACACCAGTTCCATAACCATTTCTCGTGGCTATCATGGCTAGAATCGTGGATGTTACATGATCCGTGGTAACATCCAACGTCTTTTCGAGTCCTCGATACAATTGAAAAGGTCACAACACGAATGCCCTTCAGCTCATTTTCCATCCTTTTGAATCTGCAAAAGGTTTTTCAACTTGAGATCCTATCTATCTATCGACCCTTTATCCTTCCAAGCCCTTTATATTCCGTTTCGACGTATGACTAGGAGGATTATACTCCGAGAAGTCTTTTATTTGATAGTCCGAAAAGGAGCTTCGAACTTCTTAGTTTTCTATGTTTCATTGGAGCCGTGACTTTGCTTTGGCTCTTTTCTTTGGGTATGTCCTTTTCAAAATCAATTTGTGGATAGATTCTAATGCGACCGGTGAAAGTGTTGCATTGATTCGGGTCATTTTTTAATGCCCTTTTGGCTTAATTTACGGACTAGACTCAAAAAACCAATTAGTACAAGAAGCCATTAAGTCTATTCAAAAATCTATTTCTTGAAAGCCCTAACTTTTATTTTACTAGTGTGAAATGCAACACTTTGAAGTACCATCTTGTTGTGTGATAAACGAGATTATTTAACTAGATCTAATATATTTAAATTCCAAACACAAAGGAAATAAATAAATAATAATGTACAAATAGAGTACACGTCGAAGTTCTTATATTTGAACACATCCATCGGATAATGTGTTGCTTTTGAAGAAGAATTCTTAATTTAAGTTTTCTTGATTAATATGTGACTAGAATTCATGAGTTGGATGGGCATTGAATTTGAATTTACCGGTCACAATCAATGCCATCTTCACGTTTTATTGGTTCCGAATACTTCAACTTTCTTGACATTCCTTTTGCTTTGAAACCCTTGTTATTTCAAATTAAGGAAATGTTCGTTTGGTATTAAGTAAAAGCAAAAAAGTCATATCAAAATTTAAAATATTATCTAAGTTTCCAAAATTATGTTATACTATGTGTCAACATTTATATTTTAAAGTTTCGGATGTTATTTTATGTGAATTCCAATATTTGAATCGAGAAAAAAGCAAAATGTAAAAATCAATTTAGACATGATTATGTATTTGGATGTGGAGCTAGTAGGCACCCTAGACTTAGAATAGCTAAACAATGCCTTGAGAAGTTCATGATAAGCTCTCACACACAAATGTCACATGATGTTATTTTAAATCGTTACTCGTGCGGCACTTAGACCCCGATTTTGCTTGTATGGCCTAAGTCAGACTTATTAGCTCTCACTTTTGAATTGCCAAATGAGGGGGGAGGGGAACCCTATTTATACTTAAATCCCTCTAATTACAGCCGTTGGATCTTCCTTTGATTTAACGGTGGAGATCTAACATTAAGAAATATTTAGAATACATTTCTCATATTATTCCTACAAATATCTAAACGCGTATATTTACTATATTGCTCTTGGAGATAGATTTATGGGCCTCTAGAAGTTTCTATGGCTTTAGTTTGGGCTCTTGGCCCAATTCTTTGATTTATTGGGTTTAGAATTCTTTGGTCCATGACATCCTCCCCTACCTAATATGGTGACGCTCTCGTCACATGGAAAGCATCGATTTGCTTCTTGAATTGCCAAAGGACTTTTGCAACTTCCCAACTAGCTTCTCTTTCTGATTGACCCTTCCATCAGATCAAATATTCTCGCTTGGGTGCACAATACTTATTCCGTATGACGCAATTTACCATGATGACATCAATATCACGGTCATACGAGGCTTTTGCCCTGAGAGGCGCTCGTTGAGATTCTCCTCGATCGGGATCCTCCTCATATACATGGAACGGTTTAAGCATACTGATATAGAATATCGGATGTGCCTTTAACTTTGGCGGAAGTTCTAATTTGTATGCCGCCTTCCCAACTCATTGTAACACTCGAAACGGCTCCTCATAGCGATGGATAAGCCCTTTGTGCATGTTTTTATATTGAAGAATTAGGTGTAGTTTGGCCACTCGACTTGGTATTCCACTTGCCGTTACTTCTTGTCGACCCATTTTTTCATGAGCTTTGTGACCTTTTGTAGACAAGTTTGTGCCAAGTCCACTTATTGCCACTCCTTAGCAAACATGTAAGTAGACGGGCTGCTCCTTGATAGTCCGTTGCAACCATACGCTGAGTGAGGGGTCGCTACCTTGTCACAATCTCAAAAAGACTATGTCTCGTGGATTCGCTCCGCTGTAGGTTGTAGGAGAACTGGGCAACATTGATAAGCTTTGCCTAATTCGCTTGAGTCATGCTCACATAATGTCGAAGGTATAACTCCAAGAGCGCATTTACCCCCTTTGTCTGATCATCGGTCTGGGGATTGAGACTTGTGAAGAAGTTGAGATCTGATCCCAGCAATTTAAAAAGCTAGGTCCATAATCTACTAGTAAATTGATGATTGCGATCTCCCATGATTGTTTGCGGTACGCCCTAATACTTGAAGACATGCTTCAAGAATAGTCGAGCTGCCTCCTTAGTTGGATAGTCCTTTATAGCAAGCACAAACGTCGCATACTTAGAGAACCGATCTATCACGATCATGAAAGTCTAACACCCTCTTGACTTTAGCAAATTGACAATGAAGTCTATGAAGACACTCTCCCATGGACGCTTCAGAATAAGAAGTGGCTCCAGAAGTCCCGTCGACGACCGTTGCTTGAGTTTGCCTTGTTGACACACAAGACATGTCTTCACGTAGGTTTTAATGTCATTGTGCAAGTGTGGCCAATAGTATTGATCCTCCATAGGCGCCATAGTACGGTGGATCCCTGGATGACCCGCACATTTAGAATCGTGGCACTTGTGTAGGACTTCTTTCCTCATCTTTTAATGGAATGGCACGTACAATGGTCGCCCCTTGGTGTAAAGCAAGTCACCTTCACACCATAATTGTTGAGTCTTGCTCTCTCGAGCATGTTTGAGGAGGGCCTAGCAATTGGATCATGTTTCAATCCCTCCTTGATCCGTTCGTTCCATGGACACTCAAGTCGACTGATGGACACTAGTTCCATCTTCCAACTAAGTGTGTCAACCATGGAGTTTGCCTTCCCAAGCTTGTATTCGAGTACATAATCGAACTCTGTCAGGAAATTTTGTCAGCAAGCTTGCTTCGGGCTCAGCTTCTTTTGCGTTTGGAAGTAACTCATGGCCACATTGTCCGTCCTCACAATGAATCGGGATCCCAAGAGATAATGCCTCAATGTACAAAGGCAATGCACCACCGCGGTCATCTATTTCTCTTAGACTGTATACTGTCGTTTGGTATCGTTCAAACTTTCTAGACTCGAACCCCATCGGGTGTCCATCCTGCATAAGAGCATCACTAATAGCATAATTGGAGGCATTAGTCTCTACATTGTAAGGCTTGGCATGATCGGCATCGCGAGCATTGGCTTCTGGGTCATTACTTGCTTTAATGGATCGAACGCCTTTTGGCATTGGGGTGTCCACTCCTATGACTTCTCCTTTTTCAACATGTTCGTGAGTGGCACGGTGATGTTTGAATAGCTCCAGATGAACCGTCGATAATAGTTGGTGAGGCCAAGGAATGATCTTAACTCTGTCACCTTGGTCGGCGGCTCTCAATCCATAATAGCCTTGATCTTGATCCAATCCATTCCCACACGTCCAACCCCGATAATGTGCCCCAAAAATGAAACTTCCCTTTGTGTGAAGGCGCACTTCTCGCGCTTCATGTACAATTCATTCTCCCGTAGGACTTGGAAGACATGCTTGAGATGCTCGATATGTTCTTCGAGTGTCCGGCTATATACTACAGTATCATCTAAGTAAATCACTACGAATTGATTAAGGAAAGGGTGGAGTACCTAGTTCATTAGCGTGCAATAAGTAGCCGGGGCATTTGTTAGGCCAAATGGCATGATGAGGAATTCGCACAAACCATACCGAGTCACACAAGCGGTCTTAGGCACGTCCCCCTTTGGCAATCCGAACTTGATTATAGCCCAATCGGAGATCCAGCTTTGTGACCCACTGTGCTCCTTCAAGTTGATCGAATAGGTCATCAATGAGTGGGATTGGGTACTTATTCTTGATTGTTAGCTTGTTTAGCGCTCGGTAGTCAAATCACATTCGAAGTGATCCATTGTGCTTCTTTTCGTGCAGGACTAGGGCGCCAAATGGAGTTTTCGATAGTTGGATATATCCTGCATCGAGCAACTCTTTTAGTGTATTCTCAATTCCTCCAACTCGAGAGGCGCCATGCGGCAAGGTGCCATGGCGGGTGGTTGAGCCTTGGGCACAAGCTCAACCTGATGATCCACCTCCCTTCGAGGAGGTAGCTTCTTTAGCAACTTCAGAGGCATTACGTCATTGAATGAGTTGAGGACTTGGGTTATCTCAGTTGGGACGTCACTCCCCTCACCCTTAGGATCCTCGACTTTCAAGGTCGCTAAGAAAGTAGCCTCCTCTTTCTTTACTCCCTTGGAAACTTGCATTGCCGAAAGCATGTTATGGTCACATCCTAAATCACGTTTGATTGAGACCACACATTGGCAACGTGCGTTCAAGATGCAAATATAATCGGTGAATGGGACAATAAGAGCATCCATCCTATCAAGGAATTCCAAACCAATAACAAAGTCAAAATCATCTTGTGAAATTACCTCAATTGTCTCCCTGCTCTTCCATTGCCCGAGCTAGAACTCCACATCCCTAGCCATCCTGCTTGTTGGGACTACCTTGGAGTTCACTGTCTTGAGCCACCCGGCTCTTTTCTCAATCCGAAGATTGAGTTTCCTCGTGGCCTTCTCCACGATAAATAGATCGGATGCTCGAGTATCCACGAGAGCACTCATCGTACTTCCTCCGATCGTCACGTTCGCGAACATTAGTCCCTTGGGCTTGTTCGCCTTTTTGGACTTGATTGAGTTTAGGATTCGCAGCAAACCGAATCGCATCTCCTTTTGCTCTTTCTCATGTGCCTTGTCAAGGTTTCCTCGCGTCGGGCAATCACGAGCCATGTGTGCACCGACACACAAGAAACACTTGAAGGTAAGTCCCTTCTTGTGTTCCTCTTCGTTCGACTCCGCCTTTGCCTTTGTAGGGGCTACTAGTGATTTGCTACTACGATCTCCCCTAGTGCCCTTGTTCCTTGGTTAGGGGTTCAGCTTAGCCCCAGAGGTTGCCTTATATTCCACAAGGGACTCGGCTGTGGAGAGGGCCGTAGAGAGGTCCCTCGCATTGCACCTTTTGAGCTCCTGCTTTACCCATGGTCTAAGGCCACCCATAAACCCATAAACTGGAAGTAGGCTTTCGTATCGTTCATGGACGGAATTTGTAGTAGCAACTCCGAGAACTTCTTCACATATTCATGGACCCCTCCTTTTTGCTTTAGGCGATGGAGTTTGTCTCGAGCTTTCTCCTCCGCATAAGCGGGATAGTATTATCGTCGATATTTCTCAACAAATATTTCCCAGGTTGTGATAGGTTCATCACTCCTATCATCGGACCTATGATGCCACCATAGTAGGGCATTGTCAGTCAAATACATGGCCGCGGTACTTACCCAAAGCGCACCATTGGTAATCCCCATTGCTCGGAAGTACTGCTCCATGTACCATAGAAAGTTGTTCACATCTTTGGCCACATGCGAGCCTTTGAACTCTTCTGGCTTCGAGGCATCTACTAGTGGACCAGATTGTACGGTGATGACCCTGTTCATGCGTGCGACTTCCACCTCAGCAAGCTTCGCTTTGAGCTCAATCATCTCAACGCGCATGGCCTCCAACAAGGCTTCCCAGGCATCATTCCATTGCCGGAGTTCATTGACTGTGGTAGTAAGGTGCCCAACATCTCTTACTAGAGTTCTTCCATACCAGACTTGAGCTCTTGCACTTCAGCATGGAGCTCATCCTTTCCAGTCTCAACTATTTCGATGCTTTCAGACACCTCCTCGACTACTCCTTGGATGTCCCCGAGGGCAATCTCCATTTTCGCCATCTGAGCCTTTAAGTCACGTAGCACATCCCTTGAACTCCCGCGGCCCCTCTTTCCCCTTGGGACCTGAGGGTCGAAAGCCTCTCCTCCTTGTTGATCAATGGCCCTCCTACTTTGTTCCTCAATGTCCTTACCACTTTGGGCGGACGCTACGTCGGAACGTGGATCCATTGCGCCTTCAAGTTGAGACAATGAATGATATTGGCGCAGATGTCAGATGCATCTTGTGTTAAGAATTTGTGTAAATCTTTTATAAGATTGAGAGATTATTTTGTGAAAAATTGTAGGGCTAAACACTAAGTGAGTCATTAAGTGTAATTGAGGGTTAAGAAACTTTGAGAATATTTGAAAAACTTGAGTGTGGTTATAAGATATATTATATCACTTGATTTATAGTAAAATTATTTGCTACTTTCCTCATAGACGTAGGTCACAATGATCAAATCATGTAAATTTGGTATCCGATTTATATTCTTGTTTTGCATGTTTTATTGATCAATCACTTACTTTCCGCAACATAATACATCGGAATGAAATGTGAAGTAATGTGTTGTAACTCATCATTATTAATGCTAATAAATCCATTTAGTAAATTCGTCTCTTCACTTTTTCTTTAGCCAGCAAATTCGCCTCCTCATTTGCCAGAATCTATTTAATCGCAATCACGTGGAATTACGTAAAAAAAGGTTGCAGAGATGAAATCCTAATATTCTTCATTATTAGGATCTAATAAAATCATATGTGACTACTTGGAAAGACATCCTTATTTTTTCTTTAAAATATGGCTAAGAGATGGCCCAATCCATTTGTATTAGATATCTATAGACCACTCCTAATCCGTCCACATATGAAGGGATTATGAGGGAATTGTGCAACTTATGAAATAAATTTTCTTCTTCTTCTTCATAGATACCCTCATTTAATCTCAAATTTTAAGATCATAAGAAAATATATGTGTCATTTTGCTATATTACAACCCTTTTATCATGTTTGGATCCAAATAACATTTTAACTCAATTTTTTCATTTGTTTTCTTTTCTTTTCTCTTGCCATTAGCAATCCTTTCCATTTCTCCTAATCACCGCATCCAAACTGAGTGTTTATCAAAGTGGTAAGTATGTTAGAAGTTTTAAAACTTATCGCGAAAGTGCATTGAAATCTTAAACCTTGTTGACTTTGTGAATCAATTCCTTATATTAACTCCATCTAATTTGACAAATAAAAAAATGCCGATATGATATTTTTTTAGTACTTTCTTAAGACATGTGGTAGTGATGTGGCACACCAAGCGCAACATCAAAGAAAAAAACATGAAATTTAAAAAAAGAAGAAGAAGAAAAGATGAAAACTAAAAAGGAAAATGACACATATATTCTCTTCTTCTTTCTTTCATTTACACACAAGTTATGAAACTTATCTTCTTCTTTCCTTCTCTACTTAGTTCATTAGCTACAAACCTAAGTTGCAGAGAGCATTGACTATACTAGGAAGCCTGGTCATTGGAGAGCCCATGGCAAGGGACTCGAAGAAGCTCAAGCGACCATGACCATGAGCTCAAGGAAGCTGTAGCGGCCATGGCCAAGCTCGACAAAGCTCGAGTGGCCATGGTAGCATAGCCATGGTTGTGAGCTTGAAGAAGCATGGAAGCTAGAGCAACCATGGCCGAGCTTGATGAAACTCGAGCTACTATGGCTAGGAGCTCGATGTAGCTCAAGTTGTCGTAGTCGCAAGCTTGACAAAGCTCAGGTGGCTAAGGCGGCGAGTTTGAAGAAGCTCGGAAGTTGGAGCAGCAATGATCGAGCTTGACTCTCGAGCGGCCATCATTAAATTATGAAAAGAAATTGTTGATAAAAGTACACAATAAACAAAAAATTGTGTAAGTATATATGGAAAGGAAAAAATATTTCAAGTTCTATACTTTGTGTAAGAAGATTGTGGTTAGATAAGAAAAGATGGAAATCTAACATCGAAACTTACAAGAGAATTATTAATTTACTCTATATTCACGGAAACAATATTTAAATGATAAGTAATTAAAGATGTTCAAGGAGGAAAAAAATAATGAGATCTCTTAAAAATCGGCAATTCTCTTATATAATAGAATGTATAGAATCTATAGACGTGCTCCATATATATGACGGATTTTTCTGTACAATATTCTAGACTGGATATCTAACATGTGAAAATTTTTATGTCAGCTTAAGTAAACATTGAATCACATAATACTACTGCTACCCACTTGCAATCTACCATAGTATAAAAAAAATGACTGAATTCACAAATTTATTGCACAACATAAGATGAGACCACCTTAGAGTGTGTTTGAGAGACTTTTATTTTTATAACAACTTTTGCTTTATTGAGTTTAAGTAAGTTTAAAGTTTTGAGTTCATAACGGTAATGCAATAAGTGATATCTCAAAAAGAAGAAGGAGAAAAAAGCAAGAGAGAGATGTGACAGCAATCACGATATACTTTTATAGATCTACCTATGTTCATAAGGAGAGCCAATTCAAATTTTCTTAGGCTCTAATTAGAAGCATCTACTGGAAGAAAGATGAGAAAAAGTATTAAATTCCTTTTCTTTTGTTCTCACGGAAAATAATTCTATGCTTGGGAGACCTAGGGAGAAGGAAAAGAGAAGGAAAATGCTAATAAACTTTAAATTTTCATTTCTTTCTCTTTTTCACAAAAAATTTAAATCTTAGAATTTGCACCCCAAATTTCTTTCTGCAAACTTTCCCACTTGCCCGATGAAGGAGTGTGCAAAATGGACTGCCCAAATAGAGAACCGTCTGGACCGGTTCGGTTAGGTTCCTAGGAGTGTAGGTTCGGATCTTGATTCCTAAAAATGAAACCAGTGTCTGGGCGGTTCGGTTTCCGGTTCCAAGGGGGAACCAGACTGACTATATAAATATATTTTTTATTCCTTAAAAAAATTAGTAAAATGTAAACTAAATCCTAAGTGAATTTCATTGATAAAATTAGTAAAATATAAACTAAACCCTAAGTGAACTTCATTGACATAAATTTATTGACAAAAATTAGTAAAATGTGAACTAAATTTAAAGTGACTGGTTCTTGATTCTAGAATCAATCGGTCCGGTCCATGATTTCCAATTTTGGGAACTAGTCCTTTTGGTCCGATTCTCGGTTTCACCTTGGAACTGGACTGGACCGGACCGGAAACCGATCACCCCCTATCCAATAGATCGTAAAGTTCACCTAGCTGTTCGATTCACCCCTAATTTTCCTTCCCCTTCCCTCCTTTCCAAACAACACATTACTACTAAGATATAGCAAATGAAGTGGCGCCCTCGGAAAAAAAGTGTAGAATCTCCTAACTTCACAAACCTAGCATCTTCAACCATGTAGAACACCGGCTCTTAAAATCCTTTTTAATTTAGATTCTGGTTGAATTTGGAAAGGATCAATTAAAATCAATTGTAGAACTCCCTTATTTCCTCCAACCATGCTTCTTATCAATTGATAGGTTAAAAGTTAGAGCCATCGCTTATATTGTGTTCATAACTTGTAACCCATCAAGTAATAATTTGATTGGCCTTTCCAAAATCTGATCAATCAAGGGGTGGTATTTTGTATGCATGGGTATAATTGGCATCAGCATAATTAGTTGGTGTAACTTATCAATAGATGTCCTATATCGATATTGGTTTATAGAGCAACTAAGCAAGAAAATGCGGTACAAGTACTTTAGATGAAAATCGTTACAAGAGTTTCATCTATATAAGAAGTTGAATCATCAACTAGCTATATCCACTAACTATATTCAATAATGGTTATTTGCAATCATAGGCTTCCATCCTTTGTTGTTATTATTGATGTCATTGGCTTCAATACTTTTTTGTTTGCTTGTAGGAAAATGTACTAGTTGGCTGTCTCCTGTCTGAGACTTCAGATTCAGGAAGGAAGCCTGCAAGATGATATGATGATATAGGCAGAGAAATTAATGTTGCAAAAACGTTTCTCAAAATAGAAAAAAAGTACAGAGATTTTTTGAGTTGAATCGCAGACAATAGGCCGGTGATAGATCCTTCTTGGGCAGTCTACAAACCTACTTGGGCAGTCTAGAAACCTACTCTACCGTCATTCACAATGCTCTGATGCTTTGCGAAAAACTAGGGTCCGCCTTGTAATGATTTTCACAGTTAGGCCAAAAACCAAAAAAAACAAAGAACATCAATGAGAGCCAATTTTTCTACACTAGATAACTACTCTAATAAAAAATCATGCATTAAGTACTCTGACAATATTAGATGTGTGCAAAATAGATTGTTCAAATTGAAAATCTCCCAATTCCTAAAAGTGAAATCGATATCCGAGCTGTCCGATTCTCGGTTTCAAGGAAGAACCGGACCAATTGGATCAGACCGACTATATATATTTTAATCCTCAAAAAAATTAGCAAAATGTGAATTAAATCCTAAGTAAGCTTCATTGATAAAAATTAGTAAAATGTGAATTAAATCCTAAATGACTTTCATTGACAAAAATTAGTAAAATGTATACTAAACCTAGTGACCGGTTCCATTGGACCGGACCATTCTGGTCCTCAATTCCCAATTTTGGGAACCCGTCTTGCTGGTCTGGTTCCAATGCGAAATTGGGAACCGAACTGGATTGGGAACTGATCATCCCTAGACAATACTATGTTCCCACACGAAAACCTAAATGAAAATCAAATCCAACTTATTAGCCGGACGCCCAACCCACAACAATATCAGCTAATTATAACTTCTAAAATAAGAGAATTGGCTCCAAGAAGCCGGGGCTAAAAATTCTTAAATTTTCCAAATATTAAAGCATCTAAAGGCAAACATAAATTTAATCACCAGAAGAACAAAATAAGGGCGTCAAGATGTATTGCGTATTTATTTTCAGTATATCAGTTCTACTTGTTTGCTCGCCCTAACTTGAGGGATTAGCGCTATGGTCGTCCAGAGGAGGAATGCTATTGCTGCTGATGGAAACGTTGTTAACCAACTCCGAGTTCACGGCTTGATGTAGGATTATTTTCATCTGCAATTTATCAAGATAAGATCAGCACCTTTGGACAATTCCTCTCTAAGGAAAAGGAGAATGCATGGCAATATATTAGCGACAAACAAGTAACACAGTTTACCGGGAAGTAATCTTACTTCCTGTTTCAGTTGCTTGTTCTCTTTAATCAACCGTGCTTCCTGCAATATCAGGAAGTAATAATCTTCAAATCATCAGATAGAGTCCTCTCAACTATCCGCAACTTGAAGATATGTTTTAACGTTATGCAATGTTCACAGCATATGAAATTATTCTGCACACATGAGTCTAGTGTGTGTACACCAACCTTTCTCTGCAGTTTGTTCATCTCGTTCAGTGCTTGCTCCTCCTGGAAATACAGGAATGACCAACATGGAAAAAAAAAAAAACAAAAGAGGGAAACAAGAACAACACATGAGGGACCCTTCTTTTGGTTCTTAGAGAAACCGAATGGAAAAATCTAATGAAGAGTCTTGATCACGAGGCTCAGTGCCGCCTTGAGTTTCTTCTCTAATTGTCCCAGTTCCTCCATGTTCAACCCCTCCAGATACTCTCCCTCCATCTGCCTGTGACATAAGTCAGGAATAAATATAACTGATCCGCGAAAAGGAGAAACGAGGGAAAAAACATAATTTCGACTCAAACAAGCACAAAAAACATATGCACGCACCTCAGTTTGTGAAACTCATCACTCACTTCCTTGCGCATCATTTCATGATTGTAGTCCTCTATCTAAGACAACAAAAACAAGCACGAAAAAAGGTTAGGTCCTTCAATCGAATTTCATTCTATTTCATTTATACCAGTGTTTCATATGTCGGTATTATACTCTAGGGGAAAAGAATGAAAGGCTTACCAATTTGAAGAGAAATATTTCGTGTAATATTGAGATTACAGATCTCATTTCACGAACATACAGCTTAAGTTTGAAGAGAAGATAAAAGGCATATTTAAGCAAATGATTTACCTGGAGTTCAAGACATGGTTGGGCTGGTGTCTCAACGTTATTGGAGTGGAGAACATATCTCGTTAGTTTATCCTCCATAGTTCACAGAAAAAGGACAAGATATGAACAGAGTGACCCAACAAAATATGCACCTAGAGTTTATTGACCTATTGAATTAACAAAACAAAAAACAAAAAAGTTCAAAGTGCAGTGAACAACATAAAGATGTGTGTGCATAGTTCACCTAGATATATGATTAAAGAAACTTTATTATATTCAAATTTATGTATGTACATACATGATGGGTGGCCAAAAAGACAAACTGACATATATTGATAGTATCCTAGTGTTAGGTTATCCATATGTGATGGATACCGCCTCCATAAAAATAAGAGGGTTAGGCCAAGCCCAATTAGCTAGCAATGGCGGCCGCTGAAATAAAGCATGGGAGGCGAGATATGAAAATTCTATATGGAATTTAGTATAGTACATGTTTCATAAAACCTATACCAAGTACCAAGGCGTATAATATAGGAAACGTTTGTAAAAGTGCTAACGAGGATTGTAAAATCTTGATCTTAGCCCATTTTGCTTTTAGTATGGTACATGTTTGTGTACTTGTGGTGCATGCCTGTAAAAGTGCTGAACTGGGATATTAGAATCTTGAATGAGGATGAGATCATGTCTGCATTGTATAGGACATTTTGTCTTTTCGTATATAATACATTTGTGTACATGTTTGTAAAAGTGCTGACCAAGGATTGTAAAATCTTCATCAAGTCCAGTCAAGATAATTTCGGATTGAATTTTTTTACGGTTTGCTAATAAGTGGATTAACTTTTACTTTCTTTTTGTACTTAACTAAAATCTTATAATTCACGTATTCGAAACTACTCAAAGACTTTCATAATATGCAAACATTGACACGTAAATTCAAATATAATTTACTCATAATTTTCTATAACTTGAATAACACTTTAGATTTTGATGGAAAAATAAAAGAAATTTTTACTTTTTACACAAATATAAACAAACATACCTAAACAAAGCTCGGAGGAGGAAGGAAAAGAATACAAAGAGAGGACACATGTAATCAGCCTCAAGTGTTCAGCACACCAGAAAGAGACCGCAACATCAAACTGTCGTAAATATTTTTTTTGGAGATTACTAATGTTCCCCATCCTAGTTCTGAAGTTCATGGTTTCTTCATCTCTCTCTCTCACTCCCCCTCCTTGCTCCTTTTGGAAGTTTTCAATCTGATACACACTGGTGCTTTTATATTCTCTCTCGCTGTTAGTTTTGATCACCGTCCCCATCATGAGAAAATAGATCTCAACTTTCAATCAGATTTTGAGCAGGAATTGCAACAAAATACGTATGCTTACAACGGATCATGACCAAGACAAAGTGATCTCTCAAGAGACATTCGAAGTATCCACATATGCTCTCTCTCTCTCTCTCTCTCTCTCTCTCTCTCTCTCTCTCTCTCTCTCTCTCTCTCTCTCTCTCTCTGCGTACGCATTACACCCCGCAGACACACATCAAATGTAGGCTCTCAAATTGCACATCGAAATAAAAAGTGCCAAGTTATTTGAGTATATCTATGGGATGCATCATCTGACGATGAATTCTAGACTTAAGAAATTAATATTTGAGTACCTGGAGCTGGAAAACTCATATAGCTTGCCAGTGGATGAGAAGATGATGAGGGACACGTCAGCGTCACACAGAACGGAGAGCTCCTGAGCCTTCTTGATCAGCCCTCTTCTCCTCTTCGATAATGTCACCTGCCTCGCCGTTTCTTTATCTTTGTCTTCTCCCTCGCCATTTTCCTTGTATCTCTTCTCAAATTCTTTCTATGTAAGAAAAAGCAAAAGAAAAAAAGAAAAAAGGAAAAAAAGAAATCAGACGAACCAGGTCAACAAACTGGTGGTATTTCACCTAGAGTGAGACATGATGAGCCTGGAAATAATATCAAAAGAGCAAGACAAAGATCTTGAGTGATATGGAAATATCTATGAAACAAAGTCACCAGAAAACCCTAGGAAAATAGGAAACCAGTTCAGATCCATGAACACAACAAGCAAAACACACACAAAAAAAAAATGCCCAGAAAACGCAAAATAATTGAGGGAAGGAGTGAAGATCTGTGGGTTTTGTGATTTCTCTTGATTTTTTTTTTCCTGGGGAGGGTTTACCTTGTTCAGATGATGAACCGGCGAGAGAAGAAGAGAGAGAGTGTGCGCGCGCGTGCGACCCGTGTGTTTGGGGGCTCAAGAATTGAAAACGGGGTCTACCCTGTTATTAGCCAAAGAGGATATCTGTCTATTATCATCTTTTAGTTTTTGTCATTTACAATTAGACTAAAACAGATGGGAAATATCCTTGAGAACGAGGAGCCCAGAATCAACGAAACCTGGGGCTTTAGTTTATTCATTTAAATACTGCTTTTCCACGCATTACAGTGTTTTGTGCTCTTTCAGCACCTATAAAGCATGAACTTGCTACTTATTATTTATTTATTGTTCTTTTTATTTTAGAAAGATAATTGTCTAAAAATTCCTAAACTTATTATATTGTGATCAATTCAGTCATAAACTTTTTAATTTTGTCAATTTAGTTAAAAATCTTTTGACGATTTGCCAATGTAATCCTCTAGGCCAACTTTGGCCGAGAGATGCTTGTGCGAATGTGGCTAGCGCTAATGTAGATAGTTTTTGCATATTTTTAACTTTCTGAAATTTTCTTTTTTTCCTTTCATTTTAATTTCTTTTTTCTTCGTTGGATTTTTGCATGGCGGGGTTGCTGAGGCCCTAGTGACGGCTGGCAATCCTTGCTGGGCTTCATGCCCTCGCCTGGATCGTGGCAAGGGTCGCTGGGTCCCCGACAACCGGTCAGTTTGCAATATGATAAAGGACAAAAAGTAGAATAAAAGAAAAGGAAAAAAAAGAAAAAAGAGAAAATTTAAAAATATTTAAAAAAGGCAAAAATTTTCTATGTCAATGTTGGCAATGCTATGATGAATGGCTGGTATCCATGTCAATGATTTCTGGCTAAAATTGCTCGTAAGGACTACATTAATAAATCGTTAAAAAGTTTATAATTAAATTGGCTAAATTGAAAAGTTTAGGTTTGCATTGATCACTGTATAATAGGTTTATGACCTTGAAGACAATTTCCCTTTGTTCTAGTGAAGGATTGTGATGTGATCTCCTCACCTTTTATATACAAGTAATGCATTTTGGAGAGCTCGACCCAACTCTCCTCTTTGTTGTTTTATATTCTATGGCTATCAAATAAGTTCAAATTGGTTTTTCTTATCTTAGTAAGTGTGACATTCCGAATTTTGGCCCATTTTTTTTGGGATTTATAAAATGTGTAATTCGTCAGTGTGCTTATAGTAAAATCTAGCTCGGGAACTGATCTGTGACATCCCGAATTTCGGTCCATTTTTTAGATTTAAAAAACGTATAATTCATTAGTGTGCTTGTGGTAAAATCTCGCTAGGAACTGATCACTCCCGATTATCGTTTTAAATTTTGAGATTTCGCTAGAATCGCACTCGATCGAATTTGGCCGTTATTTAGAGCCTAAACTTTGGTGTCGAATTTCTCAAAGGTCTAGGATGAAATAAATCGGACAGTGTCGATATTATTGTGACCAGTCTTGATATTACCCGGGATATGTGAAAAATGAATTTTTAATCGAATGAGAATTTGGACTACTAGACCTCTCTCGGGGTAGTTTGATTTAATTAATTTAGCCTTTGTCTCTTATTATATTCTAGGATTAATTTGGACCATTAGATCGTTTTCGATTTTAAATGTGGGCCATCGGATCGCAATTATTATTTGAATGTTTATTTTTTTCCCTCTCTCTCTCTCTCTCTCTCTCTCTCTCTTTCTCTCTCCTTCTGTTGCGCCGAAAACCCCCTGCCCGCACGTTTTCTCTTCTTTCTTCCCCGTGCGTCTGCCCCCTCCCTCCTTCCTTCTCTCTCTCTCTCTCTCTCTCTCTCTCTCTCTCTCTCACTCACTCTCTCTCTCTCCCATGCATGCAAACGTCCATCACGCACGCACCCCCCCTCTGACACACCCCACTCTCTCTCTCTCTCTCTCTCTTCTCTTCCTTCTTCTTTTCCTTTTCTTCTCTCTCTTCCCTTCGTCTCATCTTCTTCCTTGGTCTCCTTCTTCCCTGACGAGCCGCGTTTGGCCTCTGCTCTGTCCGACGCCGTCCCGCTATTCGTCACTGCCACCGTGCTGCCACCCCGCCAGCCACTACGCCGTCCTCCTCACACCGCCGCGTCGACCAAACGCCGCCTGACCAGATCGCCACTTCTCAGCGAACCAGAGGACGTTGCTGCTTACGGCCAAGCTCGACGAGCCTCGGCCGCAGTCCAGCCATTCGGTCTACTCCCTAGTGATGCCCCAGCATCTGAGCTCCGCCGCGAGTCGCTGCTTCACCTGGCTGCTGCGGTTCGCCAGCTCGCCGCCCGCCGGCTCGGCCGTGCTGCCCTGTTGCTACAGCGTTGCCCCGTCGCGCACGCCCGCCGCTGCCGCGTTGCTGCCACCGTCGATCGCCGCCCTAGCCAGCTAGCTAGCCCCAGCCGACTAGCTAGCCCAGCCGTGCCCAGGCCTGCCCAAGCCGTGGCCGGCTCGTCGCCCACATGACCAAGCAGTGCGCCCGTGCCCGTTGCCCGCGCCCACGCCTGTTGCCCATGCCCGTGCCCGTGCCCGCGCCCGTCGCCGACCGCCGTGCCCGCGTGTGCGCCTAGTCCGCACTGTTCATCCGGGCCATTTTAGGCCCAAGCCAACTTTTCCTGGGCCAAACTTAGGTAAGTGACTTTCTAAACCCTACCTAGTACATTGGGTATTATTATACTTGTTTAGTAGGGGTGCAAACGGTTCAGTTCGGTTCAATTCGGTTTTCTTGAAAAATCGAACCGAATCGAACCGTTAAGGGTTCCTCCTTGAACCGAACCAAATAGGAACCGAACCGATAAGCCGATTTGGTTCGGTTTGATTTTCGGTTTCTTCTTCTTTTTTGTTTTTTTTTTTGCTTTTTTATTCATGGCTCGGTTTTCCATTTTTATGAAAAAAACTTCATGATAATTTTTTTATGATAATTTTTTGATAATAATATGTATTTATGATAATTTTTTGATAATAACATTTGATTGGCTTGCTTGTTGGGTTACATTTCCAAGCTGGTCTAATTCTACGTTTGTCTGTCGAATCCAAGCAGAGCCCCCTTCCCCTTCCCTTCCCTGCCCCTTCCTCGTCTGTCTGCTATCGAGCTGGAAAAATGAGCGAGGCGGAAGCAGAGTACTTCTCCAAGGACTTCGACTGGGACGACCTCAAGAACAACGTGGAAGCCGACCCTTCTCTCCGGCACCACTTGCTTCCCTTCCCACCGCCCCCTACGCCGTAAGACGTCTCCGGCTCCTGGGGCAGCTTCCACGCCCGTCACCACACCGGCAAGTTCTTCAAGGTCTCGCGTTTTTTCTTGTTTCCCCACGTCCCAAGAATTTGACCCTTTTGATCTTTTTTTGTGTGATTTAATTGTGGCGGTTCTTTTCAACGTTGATGGGTTGTGCCCGACGTCAGTGGGCAAATGGATTAGCACCCATTTGAGTGTGTGGGTCATCTCTGGTCTCGGCCACGCCGGGTCATCTCTGGTCTCGACCCTACATGACTATTTGATTAATGCCTCTGCATCAGTTTCACAAGTTCAAGATAATTTACACAAGCGAACTTTATCTATATTACAACCTCTACACCAAGAACACACCTTTTGCATTCTATTCGATATCTCACCCACAAAACAACCACAAAAAAAATAACTTTGCACGGAAACGTTTTTCACAACTTCTCATTGAAACAACCGAAAGAGCCAAAAACTGGACAGAGACTAAATACAAAAACAGCGTAGCAAAAAAACCACATGAATGGAAATCCATCTTCAGCAGCAAGGTTGGCCACCACCTTCACAGCATCAATCCGTACATTGGCATCATCTAACTCCAGGAGAGACAATATTTTCTGCAACCCCATTGTAGATTTGGTTTTTCAGTTGATGGATTAGAAATGTTTAGTTTTTGAGCCTTCCTTTTTTAAAAATAATCGAATAATGGACTAGCTGCAAAAAAGAATACAGAATCTCCAGTACTCACTTGCTTTCTTTACACATCAAGGAGATGACTACTTCTCTTTTGTTCGCCAATCATCAAGGGAAACCAATATCGAGTTCAGCTCCACGGTCACAGTTGACAACTCTACATTAAATTCACAATAAAAATGAGAATTGAAGTATCTATTGCAATATTAAAGGATATAAAATATTCTACGATAATTTTTTCTCACCTGACTCAAAATTTTCGAGTTTTTCTAAGTCCTCCTCAATCGAAAGTGAAAGTGGTGTGGATCGTAGCCAATCTTGCGTACATAAAAGAGCCTCCACCATGCTTGGGGTCAAGGAGCTACGAAACACGTCAAGTACACGACCTCCTGTGCTGAATGCAGCCTTTGATGCTACAGTTGAGATGGGCACGGCCAAAATATCTCGAGCAATGAAAGAGAGGATAGGATATCTCGAAGAATTGACTTTCCACCAATTTAAGATATCAAAGTCGGCGCTATAGCGTTCACTTCTTCCAAATATTTATCTAATTCAAATCTTTCTTTCAAATATTCTTGTCCCATTTGGCTAAGATACATTACAGTCATAATGTCCGCACCAACCACAGAAGACATTGACATGTTCATTGTCCTTGTACCCTTTGACCTCAAATTGCTTTGGGGGCATATACCGGTGCGGTATTGCTCGAACAATGACGTTAGAGATGATGTGACTTTATCTTGTAAAGTTTCTGCTCGCTTGCTTTCATAAACTTAATTTATCATCCATTTCACATACTCCCACTTATGTCGAGGGTCAAGTATGCATGCAATGAACCATGTTAGATTGATGTTGTTCACATTGCCAAAATACTTATTGAATTTGGTCTTCATTCTCTTGACCATTTCCTGTAAACTTCTATCCTCATTCACACAATATCTCTCAATCATCATAAAAATCCCATAGACATCTTTCGCCATATCATTACTAGTGACATAAGAATAACCCGATACTTTTAAAGTCGTGTCATAGAACAACTTCAAGCAAGGAAGAAATTGACAGGCATATTCCCAATCATCACTAATAGGCAACCCCCTAACCTTGGAAAGCTCTTCAACAAACTTGCTATCCCGAATATCTAGTAAAATAAAAAAATTCTGAAACTTTAAAGCTGCTTCCAACATCAGGTATGTTGAGTTCCAACGAATCTCCGCATCCAAACATACAAGACTCTTGGACTCGATGTTTTCTAGCTCAATGCACTCCTTAAATCGTTGCAACCTCGCAGGAGAAGATCTCACATAATGCACAACTGAGCGTATTCTAACAATGGAATCATCTATATCTTTCAAACCCTCTCTCACAATCAAACTCAATATGTGAGCACAACATCTCACATGGAGTAACTCACCTGACAAAATTAGAGTGTTCCAAGAGTGGAGTCTTTTTTTCAAGTATTGAACACCCAAGTCATTTGAGCTCGCATTATCCACGGTTATAGAAAAAACGTATTTAATCCCCCAACTAGTCAAGTATTTCTCCACTGCTTTTCCTATAATTTCAGCTGAATGTCTTGGGATTTGACAAAAATTCAAGATTTTCTTTTGCAACTTCCGTCACCATCGACAAAATGAGCAGTGAGACACATGTAACTCATATTTTGACAAGAAGTTCACGTGTCCGTTGTGAGACAAACCCTTGGAGATGTATCGAAAAAATATTTTTTCAATTTGCATATTTCCTCCAAGTAAAACTTATAACAGTCCTCCCTCAATGTGTTCCTTGAGGGGATTGAAAACTTCGGTCGGATCCTACTCACGAATTGCCGAAATGCCTCATTTTCCACAAACTTAAAGGGTAATTCACCAATGATGAACATCGCTGCTAGGTTTTTTCGACTAGTTTCTTAGTCAAATTTCCATGGATCAAATGACCTAGAACTACCAACCTCATCAAGTTGACTCGAGACACTTTTTTGCCTTTTCTCAACGTTTGCATATGGAAATTTCTTACATCTACCTAAATGATTACGTATCACACTAGTCCCTTGAGAGGTAGAACAACCAATAATAGTCCCGCAATATAAACATTCAGCTTTGTCTGGGTTTTCTGTCCTTTTATAGTGTTCCCATGCAAAAGATCTCGTCCTCCTCCTATTTGTGCCACTAGATTCACTCATTGAAGTAGACATCTACCAATCTATGACAATTAAAACCTGAAATTATTATAATTCAAGTGGTTATGTCAAGTTAACAAACTTTGTATGACAAGCAAATATTTCAGTTAGAGTTGTGGGGGATCCCGGATGGGATGAAATTTTGAGGGCACTTGAGGAAGTTAGAATTTTAATGGGAAGCCAAACTGAGGAGCGAAATGCTATTGTTGCTACTGATGTTGAGGCCACTATTGTTGTCGTCAAGGGGAATAACGGGAATCATGGGCATAATGAAAATGTTGGGAATCAAGGTCAATAGCAAGTTAACGCAATCAAATAGATGCGTCGGCTAGTTGGAAAATATTGAAAATTGAAACCTCTGAAGTCGATATTAAAGGTGACCTTAAGGCTACATTACTTTAGATAGAGGAAGGGCTTTTGAGGTATTCGGGTGCATTGATGAGGAAAAAGTGACCCTGGCTATATATCAACTCTAGGGAAATGCAAGTGATTGGTAAGAGGACCCCTGAAATAGGATATTTCAGAGGGTATATTTCTAAGCTGGGGTATCATTATCGAGGTCTTTAATAAGAAATACTTTCAGAAAGTGCGCAAGGACAGAAGATGATATAGTTCCTTCGGCTTCACTAAAATCGGATGTCAGTCGATTAGTACGAGTTCAAGTTGTAAGGTTGACTAAGTACGCACTAAAGATGGTCAAGGACCATGTGGATGGGACAAGGAGGTTTCGGGATGGATTGGAACCGGAATTTCGCAATCAGTTGGTACTTTTGGGTTTTAAGGAATTACAATGAGTTGTATGAGAGAGTTCGATGGTTGACATGGATATGAGTGAAAGGACTACCGCTTCTGGATCACGGTTCTCATCGGCTCGGGACAATGGGAACATTGGAAAGAATCATATGACAGAGAAACGAGATTTGTCCCCCTAGTAAGAAAGAACTTTGGAAAACCGAACCACTACTCCAACGCCGCATGTCGGTCTTGCGGAAAGAAACATAGGAATGGCCATTGCCAAGGTAGAAGTGGAGCATATTGTGGATGTGGATAGTAAGGACACCAAGTGAAAAATTGATGAACCAACAGGTTAGGTCACTAATGCAATCACAACGACTGCAAGTAGGACATTAAGTGAGAGCTGCCCTGCAGATTAATCAAAATCGGCTATGGACATAAGGAAAGATATACGCTATAGTGGGGAAGGAATCAGAGGATGTGCCGTGAAAGTCTAGAGTCGTTATGTGTTGATCTTAGGTACAATAGGTGATGATTTTGAAGTTGTAACTCTAATGGTCATGTATGACGTATAATTGCTTATAGTGGGTAGGCGCGATCGACTTAAGAATTTCTAAATTACTGACGATATTCTTGGGCGAGTTGGGATGGATGAGTGTTGCTTAGGGATTACAAATTTTGTAAAGAACCGATGTAGTTTTTGAGAGACTGTTGGATTGAAATTTGGATGGATTGAGTTTTGTCTTTGAGGTGTAAAGAGATAATTAATTTGTGGCTGATTAGTTGGTTGAGAAATCAAGGTTAAAGGACATAACCGAGGTGTGTAATCTTCCCGATGTCTTTCCTCAAGAAGTGCCGAGATTGCCACCTGATAGGAGAGTTGAGGTTGTGGTTGAGTTGGCTCCAGGGACAAAACCGACCTTGAGAGCGCTCTACAAGATGTCATTGTTGGAATTGAAGGAATCGAAAGTCAAAATGTGGGAGTTATTGGATGAAGGTTTTATTCGTCTGAGTGGGTCTCCATGGGGAACGCCAGTTTTATTCGTGAAGAAGAAGGACGGATTATTAAGGTTATGTATTGACTACAAACAGTTAAATCAGGTGACTATTAAGGATAAACGCCCGTTACCAAGGGTAAATGACCTGTTTGATCAGTTACAAGGGGCATCAATATTTTGTAAGATCGACTTGAGGACTGATTATCATCAATTGAGGATCAAGAAGGAGGACGTATCGAAGTCGGCATTTAGGATGAGGTATAGACATTATGAATTTACGGTGATGCCATTTGGACTGATGAACGCCCCCGCAGTCTTTATGGATTTAATGAATCGGATATTTAAGAAATTTCTGGATCAGTTTGTAATCGTGATTCATAGGCGATATCTTGGTATACTCAAAGAGTTTCGCCGAGTGTGGGTTACATTTGGAAAAAGGTTCTACAAACCTCAAGAGAACACGCACTCTATGCTAAGTTTTATAAGTGCGAATTCTAGCTTCATTGAGTGGCATTCTTAGGATATATGATACTCGGGGAAGGAATTGCAGTGGATCTGGCAAAGATTGAAGCCGTCATGAATTGGCTAAGACCGACAACAGTAATCGAGGTTTGGAGGTTCTTGGATCTGGTAGGTCATTACATACGTTTCATGGAAAGGTTTTTAGCGTTAACGACACCGTGGACGCGTTTTCAAAGAAAGAAACGAAATTTGAATGGACGGATAATTACAAAAGGAGTTTTCAGGATTAAAGCAGAGTTTGACGATCATGCCAGTGTTGACGGTCCCGTTAGGTTTGGGAGGATATAAAATCTACAATGACGCATCGCTAAGAGGACTCGGATGTGTGTTAACACAACGTGGAAGAGTAGTGGCATACGCATCGCGACAAATGAGACCGCATAAGCTGAATTAGCCAAATGCATGATTTGAAATCAGCTGCGATTATCTTCGCTTTTAAGATTTGGCGACACTACCTGTGTGGGGAGAAATTTCAGATTTATACAGATTATTAGAGTTTAAGGTATCTGTTTTCCCAAAAAGAACTTAACATGAGATAGCGTCATTGGATGGAACTCCTTAAGGACTACGACTGCAATATTTATATCACCCCGAAAAGGCTAATAAGGTAGCGGATGCACTGAGTTGAAAATCGAGCATTGTGTGTATGATGGTCAAAGAATGGACCCTATTTGAGGGAGTCCAGGAGTCGGAATTTAAGTTTGAAGTGAGTCAGGTCTCGAGTCTGCTCGCAACATTGAGTATTGAACCGGAAATTCATACTAAGATTAAGCCTTTACAATTTATGGACCAGGAGATTCAAAAGATTTTGAGTATGGATGCCACAAAAAGGAAATCGGATTTTCAGGTATCTGAGGATGGAATTCTAAAGTTCTGTGGACGGTTATGTGTACCCAGTGATGCCGAACTGAAGGAAGAGATATTATCTGAAGCACACCGTAGCACTTACAGTATTCACCCAGGAGTACGAAAATATATCAGAATTTACGGCAGCATTATTGGTGGAACGGCATGAAAGTGGACGTAACCAAGCATGTGGCTAAGTGTTTAACGTGCCAATAAGTGAAGGCACAACATTGCAAGCCGAATGGAATGTTGCAGCCATTGGAAATCCCTGAGTGGAAATGAGAATACATCACGATGGACTTTGTAATGGGATTACCAATAAACCAAAGGGGTCATGATTCGATCTGGGTGATAGTTGATCGGTTGATAAAGTCAGCACATTTTCTACCGGTGCGAAAGGATTTCGCCTTGAAAAGGTATGTCGATTTGTATGTGCGACATATAGTCCGTCTCCATGGAGTACTAGTGACGATCACTTCGGACCGTGATCCAAAATGTACTGTCGCCTTTTGGAAAAGTCTTCATACGGCACTAAGAACGAAGTTGCAGTTTAGCATGGCCTACCATCCCCAGACGGATGGCCAGTCTGAAAGGACGATTCAAATTTTGAAAGACATGCTGCGAGCATGTGTTTTGAATTTCAAGGGTGGCTGGGAAAAACAGTTGCATTTGGTGTAATTCTCCTATAACAATAGCTACCAGCAGAGTATTAGAATGGTACCATTCGAAGCGCTTTATGGCAGGGTTTGCAGAACACCGGTTTGTTGGGATAAAGTGGGTGAGAGGAGCATCATGGGTCCCGAGTTAGTTCAGCAATCAGTCGAAACAGTCCAAGTAATTTAGGATAGACTTAAAACTGCTCAGAGTCGCCAAAAGAATTATGCAGACCGAAGACGTAAGTCCTTGGAGTTTCAAGTAGGGGACCACGTATTCCTTAAGGTGTCGCGCGATGAGAGGATTGTCACGGTTTAGTAAGAAAGGGAAGTTGAACCCGAGATACGTAGATCCATTCAAGGTCTTAGAGAGAATAGGCACCTTGGCTTATCGTCTCGCGCTACCGCCAAATTTATCCCAAGTGCACAATTTGTTCCATGTGTCTATGCTAAGAAAGTATAAGCTGGACTCGACCCACCTGCTGAATTACGAAGGGATAGACGTGAACGACAGAGTGTCGTACGTGGAAAAACCAGTACAGATCGAGGACAAAATGGAGAGAGTGTTGTAGAATAAGGCAATTCTAATGGTTAAGGTGATTTGGGGGCATCATGGGATCGAAGGTTCGACATGGAAAAGCGAAGAGTTGATGCGACACCAATATCCCCATTTGTTCAAGTAATTAGGTTGGATTGTAAATTTCGGGGATGAAATTTTTGTAAGGGGGAAGAGTTGTGACATCCCGAATTTCGGCCCATTTTTGGGATTTATAAAACGTATAATTCGTTAGTGTGCTTGTGGTAAAATCTCGCCGGGAACTGATCACTCCCGATTATTGTTTTTAAATTTTGAGATTTCATTAGAATCGCACTCGATCGAATTTAGCCGTTATTTAGAGCCCAAACTTTGATGTCGAATTTCTCAAAATTTCGAGATGAAATAAATTGGATAGTGTCGATATTATTGTGACCAGCCTCAATATTACCCGGGATATGTGAAAAGTGAATTTTTAACCGGATGTGGATTTGGACTAGTAGACCTCCATCGGGGTAGTTTGATTTAATTAATTTGGCCTTTATCCCTTATTATATTCTAGGCTAAAGTACACCACAAGTGCCATAACTTATCTACGGCGATCACTTTGGTGCCATAACTCTTTTTCGGATCACTTTGGTGCCAAAATCGGAGAAAAAAGATCACTTTAGTGCCAATTTGGCCGGAAATCCGACGTGGCATTTTTTATTAATTTTTGACGCCGACGTGGCTCGCCGGAGGGCTGAGTCAGCGTGTACAGTCAGTATTTTTTATTTTAAATAATTTTTTTCAACATGTACAGTCATCATTTTTAATTTTAAATATTTTTTCTTTTTTTTTTCCTTTTTCTTTTCTTTTCTTTTCTTTTTTTTTCTCCCCTCGCCGGCCGGCCACCGGCGAAGCCCTACAAGGGCTGGGCGAGGGCGGCCTTGCCCATGGCCAGCGAGGGGCAGCCGACCCTCGCCGGCGACGGGCGAGGCCGGCCCTCGCCGGCACAGGTGAGGGTCGCCCTCGCCGGATCTGACGAGGGCGACCCTCGCCGGCGTGGGGCGAGGCCGGCCCTCGCCGGCGTCGGGCGAGGGTCGCCCGCGCCCGACCAGGCGAGGGCGACCCTCGCCGGCCCAGGCGAGGGCGACCCTCACCGGCACAGGCGCGGGCGAGGACGGCCCTCGCCGGATCCCCTCGCCCGACGCCAGGCGAGGGTCGCCCTCGCCGGATCCCCTCGCCCGACGCCAGGCGAGGGCGACCCTCGCCGGCGTCGGGCAAGGGCGGCCCTCGCCTGGGCCGGCGAGGGTCGCCCTCGCCTGGGCCTGCCTCACCCCACGCCGGCGAGGGTCGCCCTCGCCGGATCTGGCGAGGGCGACCCTCGCCTGGGCAGGCGAGGGCCGGCCTCGCCCAACGCCGGTGAGGGGCGGCCTCGCCCGTCGCCGGCGAGGGTCGGCCGCCCCTCGCCGGCCATGGGCAAGGCCTCCCTCGGCCAGCCCTTGTCGGGCTTTGCCGGTGGCCGGCCGGCCACCGGCAATCGGCCGGCGAGGGAGAAAAAAAAAAGAAAAAAAAAGAAAAGAAAAAGGAAAAAAAAGAAAAAAATATTTAAAATTAAAAATGCTGACTGTACACGTTGAAAAAAATTATTTAAAATAAAAATGCTGACTGTACACGCTGACTCAGCCCTCCGGCGAGCCACGTCAGCGTAAAAAATTAATAAAAAATGTCACGTCGGATTTCCGGCCAAATTGGCACTAAAGTGATCTTTTTTCTCCGATTTTAGCACCAAAGTGATCCAAAAAAAAGTTATGGCACCAAAGTGATCGCTGTACACAAGTTATGGCACTTGCGGTGTACTTTAGCCTTATATTCTAGGATTAATTTGGACCATTATATCGTTTTCGATTTTAAATGTGGGCCATCGAATCGCAATTATTATTTGAATGTTTATTATTTTTTTCCCTCTCTCTCTCTCTCTCTCTTTTTGTTGCGCCGAAAACCCCCTGCCCGCACGTTTTCTCTTCTTTCTTCCCCGTGCGTCTGCCCCCTCCCTCCTTCCTTCTCTCTCTCTCTCTCTCTCTCTCTCTCTCTTTCCCCCTGCATACAAACGTCCATCACGCACGCACCCCCCTCTGACACACCCCACACTCTCTCTCTCTTCTCTTCCTTCTTCTTTTCCTTCTTTTCTCTCTCTTCCCTTCGTCTCTTCTTCTTCCTCGGTCTCTTTCTTCCTCGACGAGCTACGTTTGGCCTCTGCTCTGTCCGACGCTGCCCCGCTGCTCGTCATCGCCGCCAGGCTGCTGCCCCACCAGCCACCACACCGTCCTCCTCGCGTAGTCGCGCTGACTAAATGCCGCCCGACCCGATCGCCACTTCTTGGCGAGCCAGAGGACATCGCTACTTGCAACCATGCCTGACGAGCCCTAGCCGTAGTCCAGCCGTCCAATCTGTTCCCCAACGACGCCTCGGCATCTGAGCTCCGTCGCGAGTCACCACTTCGCCCGGCCGCTACGGTTCGCCAGCTCGCCGCCCGCCAGCTCAGCCACACCACCTCGTCGCCCATGCCCGCCACTGCAGCGTCGCTGTCGTCGCCGGTCGCTGCCCTGGCCAGCTAGCTAGCCCCAGCCGGCCAGCCGGCCCAGCCGTGCCCGGGCTTGCCCAAGCCATGGTCGGCTCGTCGCCCACGCGACTAAGCTACGTGCCCGCGCCCGTGCCCACGCTTGCGCCCGCGCTCGTGCCCATGCCTATGCCCGTTCCCGTGCCCGTTGCCTGCGCCTGCGCCTGTGCCCATTGCCTGCACCTGCGCCCGTGCCCATTGCCCGTGCCTGCGCCCGTCGCCCCGCCGGTGCCCGCGCCTGTGGCCGACCGCTTTGCCCACGTGTGTGCCTAGTTCACACTGTTCACCCGGGCCAAACTTAAGTAAGTGACTTCCTAAACCCTACCTAATACATTGAGTATTATTATACTTGTTTAAGACGTGATTAGTACCGATTTAGGGGCTAAATGTGAATTAGGGTCGATATTCGTATGTGCATATTCGTTAGATTAAATTGTGATAATTGTGAGGCTTAATTAGTGGTTAATTTAGTGACAGATTGAGATGAATAACATGACTGAATTGTCATGGCGTGTGTGATTGACTTGGATTAAATGAGTGTACTGACTTGAATGTCGGGTCAGTGAACCGATGTGGAGAGTATGAGTTGAATTGAGTGTGATGTCGTGTCAGATTGAGATCTATGAAAGTGTGGTGATTGAATTTGAATTGTACGACGTGTTGATTGGTGAGTTGTGAATATGGGTTGTTTGATGCAATTGGTGTGAAATTGATCGAATTGAATGGCGTGTACTTGCCTGTCAATTATAAGCCCGGATTGATCGGAGGGCCACGGACTTAAGACGTATTGACAATAGTCCGTGTGAAGGCATGAATGGCCGATGTGCCAAATGGATGCGGGCTTGAGACGTGTTGACGGTGACCCGTTAAAGGTGTGATTGGATCGGGACGTGTTTACGTCGGTCATTGGAATTGATTGAATAGTGTGGCTTGGGACATGTTGACGGCGGCCACTGGAATTAATTGAATGGCAAGGCTTGGGACGTGTTGACGGCGGCCATTGAAATTGATCGAATTGTGTGGCTTGTATGCCTGTGAGAATAGACCTAAGGCGCAGTGGTGCAGGTCGTGAGAAAGATGTTCGGACACGCATGTGATTTGAGTGTGATTAAAATAGCTGGTTGAGTGTAACTGAAATGGCTGGTTGAGCATGTGATTGAATTGGCTGGTTAAGCGTGTAATTGAATTAGCTGGTTGAATTGGTTGGGTTGATTGAGTGTAGGTGTGGTTGGGATTTGAGCGATTGTGATGTGTTATTTGATTACCATTATTGCATTATTACCTGACTATTAACGTGTAGAGTTTACATGGGCTTGATGGCAAGGTAAGTACAATGATGCGAATTCTATATGTTATGGGGTAGATTGCATGGATGACTTGTCTGGGTACGCATTAGCCTACGTGGAGTATAAGGGGTTGCTTATTGAAACTCGTTCTTACGGTTATTATATAACCATTTCAGATCCACGACCATGAGTGATTGGAGACGCTACAAGAGTATTTCGGAGATCGAGGATGGGTCTAGTACTCGGTATTTTGAGTCCCCCTTCGTAGAGGAGTTAAGTTTGCGGCCTATTGCCCCTATTGAGGAATATGGTTCTGTTGTTGTGGCCTAGCTTGGGGATTGTCCTTTTGTGGACGTCGTAGGTATCTGCCAAGTGTAGGAATTACAATTATTGCTTTGTATTATTGTTATCCTGTGTCATTTTTAATTATCTGGGTTGTTTTCATTTGTTTTCGCGTGTGCCTAATCTCTGATGTTTGGGTTGGGTCGACGGCGTGCCTGGGATGTCGCATTCAATAATCGACCATCGAGGGATGATCGCGTGCTCGTAAGGTGTGGGGCGTGACATGATCACTCTCGGTTATTTTATTTTTAAATTAGAGATTTCGCTAGAAACGCACTTGATCGAATTTGACAGTTAATTAGAGCCTAAACTTTAGTGTTGAATTTCTCGGAGTTTCGGGATGAATTTAATTGGACGGTGTCGATATTATTGTGGCCAGTCTCGAGATTGCCCGGAACATGTGAAAAGTGAATTTTTGACCGGGTGCGAATTTGGACTAGTAGACCTCTCTCGTAGTAGTTTGAATTAATTAATTTGGCCTTTGACCCTTATTCTATTTTAGGATTAATTTGGACTGGTAGATCGTTTTCGATTTTAAATGTGAGACGTTGGATCGCCATAATTATTTGAATGTTTGTTTTCTTTTCTCTCTCTCTCTGCCTCCCTCTTTCTTTCTCTCTCTCCTCCCCCTCTGCCGCACAGGACGGCCCCCCATGCACGTGTCCCTTCACGCGCATTTTCCTGATACCTTCTCTCTCTCCTCCCTCTTCTTCTCTCTTCTTTCGTTCTCTCACCTTTCTTCTTCTTCTTTCTTCTTCCCCCCGCAATTGCTTCTGCTTCTGCTTTCCCCTGCTCACCCGACCTATCACCGTTGACCGCCTGAGCTTGCTTGGCCGCCGCGCGCTGCTGCTGTCGCCAGCCAGCTCGACCATCGTGCCGCAACATCCGCTTGCTATCGCCCCCAACCGGCTAGTCGCTTCCTTCGCGCGCACAGCAGCGAGCTCGCCGTTGCTGCCCGTAGCCCCAAGCGCTGTCCAGCAGCGCCTGGCCATCGCCGCCATCGTCCCAGCCACCGCTTTGTTGCCGTCGCCTGGCAAGCTCGTTGCCATCGCCTTCCTTAACCCCAGTCCTTCTCTTCCTCATCTTCGCCGCCCCGGCCGACTTTCACCTCTCCGTTGGCTCGTCGTCGCCGCATTGCCGTCGTAGCTACCCACTACTATCGCTGTGCTGTGCCACCCCGTGACCGCCGATTCGCCCCCTCCCCCTTAGCCCCAATCTCTCTCTCTCTCTCTCTCTCTCTCTCGCCACCTCCACCCTCGACTGATCATTCCCCCGTCTTAGCCCATCGCCGCTGCATCGCCGTCACCATCGACGCTGCGTTGCTGCCACCGCCAGTCACCGCCCCGGCCAGCCAGCCCAGCCGTGCCAGGACTTGCCCAAGCCGTGGCCGACCCATTGCCCATGCATCCTCGCTGCGCGCTCGCTCGCCCGCTCACCTGTCCAGCCGGCCCGGCGCGTTGCCCATCCAACCAGGGGCGTCATTCGTGCGCCCCCGGGCACTCCGCTCAGCCACCGTGCCCGCGTTGGCTGACCAACGCGCCTATTGGCCTGCACCCGCGCCTAGTTTGGCACCGTTCACCCGAGTCATTTTAGGCCTGAGCCAATTTTCTCCGAGCCAAACTTAGGCAAGCGATGTTCTAACCCCTATTTAGTACAATGGGTATTATTAGACTTGTTTAGAAATTAATTAGAATTAATTTAGTGTCTAAATTAGAAAATGGATTAGTTGGTTAGAATATGATTAGTACTTGAATTATGTGATAAGTGGTGGATTAAATTGTGATGATTGCATGGCAAATTATGGCGTGCTAAATATCCGTATTGTCGTGGCGTGTGTGAGAAAGTTGACGTGTGATTGTAGCCGGCTTGAATGTCAAAATACTAAGTTGGTGAATTGGAATTAGGATAATTGTGGGTGCATATTTGTGGCTATTGTTGGTAGGTCAATGATTAGTTTATTGTGACGTTTGTGAGTGGAATTGATAGTTGAATGTGACCGACTTAAACGTTGGGTTAGTGGAATATTGTGATGAGCATGGCTTGAGTTTGATTAGTACGACTTGTGAGAATGACGAATTGTGTTGTGGTGCATGTGCATTAGAAAAGCCCGGATTGATCGGAGGGCTGTCAACCTGAGGCGTAGTTACGCGGGTGTGGCGAGAAAGGCATGACTAGACCTGAGGCATAGATTACGTGGGTCATTGAAAGGGGAAAAATGTCCTGAGGCGTGGTTACGCGAGACAGAGCCCGGCTTGATCTAAGGGCTAAGCTTGAGGCGCAGTAGCGCAGGCTGTGAAATTAGGCCTCAGGCGCAGTGGCGCGGCAGTGTGAATGGACCTGGGAGGTCGTGGAAAGTTGTTCGACCACGCATACGAGTTGAGTGTGATTGAACTGATTGAACTTATTGGACTGGTTGATTGAATGTGTGATTGAATTTGTTGGATTGATTGAGTGTCAGTCTGATTGGCGTTTGATTGATTGTGATATGTTATTAAGTTAGTATTATTGTCTTGTCGCGTTTAACTAACGTGCAGAGCATGTATTGATGGCAAGGTAAGTACAATGAAGTGAATTCTCTATGTTGAGGGTTAGATTGCTTGTATGACTTGTCTGGATACACATTGGCCTGCGTAGAGTTTAGGGTGTTGCTTATTGAGACTCATTCTCACGGTTATTATATAATTACTTTCAGATCTGCTACCGTGATTGAGTTGGAGATGCCGCCAGAGTACTATAGGGATTGAATGGTAGATCAAATTTACCCTGTCTTTTGAGTACCCTTTTGTAAAGGAGATAAGCTTGTCAACCACCGCCCCTTTTTGAAATTGTAATTTTAAATTGGTAACCTGGATTACCATTTTGTAATAGTGACTACTTTATAAAATTATGCAATTATTGTTTTGTGCTATCCCTCTATCATATTTTATTGTCTAGGTTGTTTTAAATTCGCTTCCGCTTGTCGTTATCGTTGAGTGTTTCATTTGGGTCGGCAACGCGTCCTGGGACGTCGCGTTCAATTTGACCCTAGACGGGATGTCGCAGGCTCGGTGGGGTCCGGGGCGTGACATCCCGGTTGATTTGGCATCAGAGTAAGGTCAGCTCGAACCAAGTTGGTTGAACCTAGAGTGATAATGAGCGATGACTTTGGGGTAGCTAGTTAGGGAGACTCATGTGCCATGCGTACCCCAGATTGTGTGATTGTGATTGCTAAGTGATTTTTATGCAATAATATGTGAGGTGCAGGTACGTTAGGACTTGAGGTAAGTGCACGAACTCTATTGGTTGTGATTGGGTGTTGTTTGTAATTGGCTGCCTATGTAATGAATTGTTATTGTGATTTGTTTCCTAGGGCTTTAAACTGGGATAGTTGACCTAGGTTTCTAATTCCTGCATGGGATTATAGCAAGTGAGCTTTTGTGAGATTTAGTAAGATGAGTGGTCGAGGTCGAGGTAGAGGTCGAGGTCGAGATCGCGTAGGCTCGTTAGCTGGAATCATGGGGGACCTTAGGGTGGATGAAATCTGGAGGGCGCTCGAGGAAGTGGGAATATTATCGGATAGTCAGACGGGGGAACGAAGTGCTAATGTTGCTGCTGCAACTTCTAGTGCGATTGTTGGGGATAATGGAGACTAGGGGAATAATGTGATTAGTGAAAATCTCGGTCTAGTATGAGTAAATGTAAACATGCCAATGTCCAAGCTAGTAGAATACTTTTTGAGGTTGAAACCCCTGAAGTTTAATGGGAGAGGCAATACTGAGGCTGCCCCAAGATGGGTGGAAGAACTAGAGAGGGCCTTCGAAGTGCTCGGATGCATTGAGGAAGAGAAGGTAACATTAGCAGTCTACCAGCTTCAGAACAATGCAAGTGATTGGTGGAGGGCCACCAGAGGTCAAGTATTCCCCACTGGTACTGCTCTGAACTGGGCCATCTTCACTTAGACCTTCAATGGTAAGTACTTCTCGGAAAGCGCCCGAGAGGAGAAACTAGCAGAATTTATGAGACTTCGCTAGGGTCAGATATCGGTGGATCAGTATGAAGCCGAGTTCGCAAGGTTGTCCAAATTTGCCCCCAGAATGGTGGAGAACCTAATGGACAAAGCTAGGAGGTTCCGGGATGGGCTGAAGCCAGACCTTCGCAGCCAGATGATCTCATTAAACTTAAAAGGCTATCATAAGATCTATGAAAGGGCCCAAGTAATTGAGTGAGATCAAACGGAACGGGCTATCGCTTCTGGCTCGCGGTATGCCCCGGCTAGGGACAACCGTCAACTTGGAAAAAGACCCATGGCGGGAAATAGTCGTTTCGTCTCTCCCGCTAGGAGAAATATCAGGAAGCGAAACCGTTATCAGAACGTCCCGTATAGACTATGTGGAGAAAGGCACGGGAATGGACCTTGCCTAAATAGGGGCAGAGCATGTTTTACATGTGGCGAAAGGGGCCACCAGATGAGGGACTATCCTAACAACAGACAGGCCAGGTCACCTGCCTTACTACCTTTGCCGCCCCGGAATGAAAATCAAATTGGAGCCACCCAGCCGGCCAATCAGAATAGGCTGCCGGCCTAAGGACGGGTGTATGAAATAGCAAGGAGGGAAACTGAAGACGCGCCTAACATGGTCACAGGTACGGTCTCTCTCTGTGATCATGCTGCATATGCCTTATTTGATCCGAGGGCGTTACATTAGTTTATATCTGATCAGTTCGTTAAATTAACTGGGATTGAGCCAAAGCCGCTTGACATTATGCTGTGTGTGATTACCCCGTTGAATGATAAAGTGCCGATTGTGTTTGGATGTCCTAATTATAAGATAGTGATTAGCGATAGGGAAGGAAGAATAGATTTGGCAGTCTTATCTATGCATGACTTTGACGTGATTGTTGGGATGGACTAGCTAGTCCAATAGAGAGCTGTTGTGGACTGTAGTAGCTGGGTGATCCAATTTAATCCGGTTGGACATCCTAGATTTAAGTTTATAGGAAATTAAGGAGGAACCTCGATCCCTTGGATTTCGTTGCTCGAGGTAACAAAGTTGTTGGACGAAGGGTGTCAAGGGTTCTAGCAAATGTAGTTGATTCGATGGCTAGAGAGCCGAGGCTAGAAGACATATCGTGGTGTGCAACTTTCCCGATATCTTTCCTCAGGAATTGCCGGGACTGCCACCTGATAGAGAAGTGGAGTTCGTGATTGAGTTGGCCCTAGGAACAGAACCGATTTCAAAAGCGCCCTATAGGATGTCACTGTTTGAATTAAAGAAATTAAAGGTCTAAATGCAAGAGTTGCTAGATAAAGGCTTTATCTGCCCAAGTACGTCTCATGGGGAGCACCGGTGTTATTCGTGAGAAAGAAAGATAGGTCCTTGAGATTATGCATAGATTACAGACCGCTAAATCAAGTGACCATTCAGAATAAGTATCCACTGCCAAGAATTGATGACCTGTTTGATCAGTTGGAAGGAGCATCAATATTTTTAAAGATCGACTTGAGGATAGGGTACCGTCAATTAAGGATTAAGAAGGAGGATATACCAAAAATAACATTCAGGATAAGATATGGGCACTACGAGTTTACGGTAATGCCGTTCAGATTGACGAATACCCCAGCAGCCTTTATGAATTTGATGAATAGGGTATTCAAGGAATTTCTGGATCGGTTTGTAATTGTGTTCATAGACAATATTCCAGTACATTCGAAGAGTTCCACCGAGCACGAGTTACATTTGGAAAAAGTTCTACAGACCTTAAGGGAACATGCGCTCTACGCTAAGTTCAACAAGTGTGAATTCTGGCTTCATTGAGTGGCATTCTTAGGACATGTGGTATCCGAAGAAGGAATTGCGGTTGACTCGGTAAAGATTGAAGCCATTGTGAATTGGCCAAGGCCGACAACGGTTACCAAGGTTCAAAACTTCTTGGGTTTAGCAGGTTATTACAGACGCTTCATGAAAAATTTTTCAGCATTAGCAATGCCATTGACGCGGTTACTAAAGAAAGAGACGAGGTTTGAAAAGACGGATAAGTGTGAAAGGAGTTTCCAAAAGCTAAAACAGAAGTTGACAATCGTGTAAGTATTGACAATCCTGTTAGGTTTTGGAGGATATGAGATTTGTAGTGATGCGTCGCTAAGAGGATTGGGATACGTGTTGATGCAACACGGAAGAGTAGTGGCATACGTATCGCGATAATTGAGACCGCACGAGCTAAATTATCTGACTCACGATTTGGAATTGGCTGAGATTATTTTCGCCCTTAAGATTTGGAGACACTATCTGTGTGGGGAGAAATTTTAGATTTATAAGGATCATCAAAGTTTAAGGTACTTATTCTCCCAATAGGAGTTGAACATGAGATAGCGTTGTTAGATGGAACTCCTTAAAGACTATGACTGCGAGATTATGTACCATTCCGAAAAAACTAACAAAGTAGCGGATGTACTGAGTCGGAAATCGAGCATTGCGCATATGACGGTCAAGGAATTGACTCTATTGGAGGGAGTTCGAGATAAATTTGAGGTCTCAAGTCTACTTACCGCATTAAGGATTGAGCCGAAAATTCAGACTAAGATTAAGACCTTACAATCGACGGATCCAGAGATTCAAAAGATTCCGAGTATGGATGTCACAAAGAGGAAGTCGGACTTTCAGGTATCCAATGATGAGATTCTGAAGTTCCGCAGACGGTTGTGTGCACCCGGTGATGCAGAACTCAAGGAGGAGATTTTGTCTGAAGCACACCGTAGTAATTATAGTATTCACCCAGGTAGTATGAAAATGTATCAGAATTTGCGACAACATTATTGGTGGAACGGTATGAAAGTGGAGATAGCCAAGTACGTGGCCAAGTGTTTGACATGTCAGTAAGTGAAGGCATAACATTGCAACCCGGGTGGAATGTTGCAGCCATTGGAGATCCCCGAGTGGAAGTGGGAACACATCATGATGGATTTTATGATGGGATTACCGAGGAGCCAGAAGGGTCACGATTTGATTTGAGTGGTAGTCGATCGATTGACAAAATCCGCACATTTTCTGCCAGTGCGAAAGGACTTCGCCTAAGAAAGGTATGCTGAAATTTACGTGCAACAAATAGTCCATTTGCACGGAGTGCCAGTGACAATTACCTTGAATCGTGATCCCAAATTCACTACCGCTTTTTAGAAAAGTCTTCATATGGCGTTAGAGACAGTTACAATTTAGCACAGCCTATCACCCCCAAACGGATAGCCAGTCTGAAAGGACAATTCAGACCTTGGAAGATATGCTGCGGGCATGTGTATTAGATTTTAAAGATAGTTGGGAGAAACAGTTGCATTTTGTTGAATTTGCCTATAATAATAGTTATTAATAGAGTATCGAAATGGCCCCGTTCGAAGCATTGTATGGCAGAGTTTGTAGAACATCGGTGTATTGGGACGAAGTTGGTGAGAGGAAAATCACGGGTCCAGAGTTGGTTCAGCAGTCAGTTGAGATGGTCAAAGTTATTCGGGACAAACTTAAAACTGCTCAGAATCGCCAAAAGAATTATGCAGATCGGAGACGTAAGCCTTTGGAATTTCAAGTAGGGGACCACATTTTCCTCAAAGTATCACCGATGAGACGATTGTCACGGTTTGGCAAGATAGGAAAATTGAGCCCGATGTATGTAGGTCCATTTGAGGTTTTAAAGAGGATTGGTACTCTGGCCTACCGTCTCACACTACCGCCAAATTTGTCCCATGTTCACAATGTGTTCCAAGTGTCTATACTAAGGAAGTATGAACCAGACTCGATCCACGTGCTGAACTACGAGGAAATAGAAGTGGACGATAGAGTGTCATACGTGGAAAGACCAGTCAAGATTGATGACAAAACAGAACGTGTTACGGAACAAGATAATTCCGATGGTCAATGTGATTTGAGAGTATCATGAAGCTGAAGGTGCGACGTGGGAAAGCGAAGAGTTGATGCGACACCAATACCCCCATTTGTTTAAATAGTTAGGTTGAATTGTAAATTTCGAGGATAAAATTTTTGTAAGGGGGAAGAGTTGTGATATTCCGAATTTTGGCCCATTTTTTTGGGATTTACAAAACGTGCAATTCATCAGTGTACTTATAGTAAAATCTCGCCCGGAAACTGATCACTCTCGGTTATTTTATTTTTAAATTAGAGATTTCGCTAGAAACACACTTGATCGAATTTAGCCGTTACTTAGAACCCAAACTTTAGTATCGAATTTCTTGGAGTTTCGAGACGAATTTAATTGGATGGTGTCAATATCATTGTAACCAGCCTCGAGATTGCCCAGAATATGTGAAAAGTGAATTTTTGACCGGGTGCGAATTTAGACTAGTAGACCTCCCTCGTGGTAGTTTGATTTAATTAATTTGACATTTGTTCCTTATTCTATTTTAGGATTAATTTGGACCGGTAGATCGTCTTCGATTTTAAATGTGGGCCGTTGGATCGCAATAATTATTTGAATGTTTGTTTTTTTTCCTCTCTCTCCCTCCGTCTTTCTTTCTCTCTCTCCTCCCCCTCTGCCGCGCACGATGGCCCCCCATGCACATGTCCCTTTACGCGCATTTTCCTCAAACCTTCTGTCTCTCCTCTCTCCTTTCTGCTTCTTCTTCCTTCTTCCTCTCGCAACTGCTTCTACTTATGCTTTCCCCTACTCGCCCATCCCATCACCGTCGACTGCTTGAGCTCGCCTGGCCACCGTGCGTCGCTACCATTGCCAGCTAGCTCGATCCCAGCACCGCAACGTCCGCCAGCCGCCGTCCCCGACCGGCTGGTCTCTTCCTTCGAGCACGTAGTAGCGAGCTCGCCGCTGCTACTCGTCGTGCCCGGCACTGTCCAGCCACGCCTGGCCGTCGCCGCCACCATCCTAGCCGCCGCTGTATCGTCGTCGCCCAGTAAGCTCATCGCCGTTGCCTTCCTCAACCCCAGCCCCTCTCTTCCAAACCCTCGCCGCCCCGGCCGACTTTCATCTCTCCGTCGGCTTGTCGCCATCGCATCGTCGTCACAGCTGCGCGCTGCCGTTGCTGTCACCACGCCGTGCCGCCCCGTTGCAGCCGGTTTGCCCCTCCCCCTCAGTCCTAGTCTCTCTCTCTCTCTCTCTCTCTCTCTCTCTCTCTCTCTCTCTCGCCACCTCCACCCCTGGCTGATCATTCCCCCCTTAGCCCGTCGCTGCCCCATCGTCGTCGCCGTCGCCACTGCATCGCCGCCGGTCACCGCCTTGACCAGCTAGCTCAGCCGTGCCTAGGCTTGCCCAAGCCGTGGCCGGCTTGTTCCCCGCGCATCCTAGCTGCACGCCCGCTCGCCCGTCCAGCCAGCCCATCGCCCAGCACATTGCCCGTCCAACCAGGCGCATCGCCCGTTCGGTAGCCCGTGCGCCCCCGGGCACGTCGCTCGGCCATCGCGCCCATACACCAGGCACACCGATCGACCACCGCACCACCGTGCCCGCGTTGGCCGACCAGCGCGCCCGTTGGCCCACGTCCGCGCCTAGTTTAGCACTGTTCATCTGTGCCATTTTAGGCCCGAGCCGATTTTCTCCCGGCCAAACTTAGGTAAGCGACATTCTAACCCCTATTTAGTACAATGAGTATTATTAAACTTGTTTAGAGATTAATTAGAATTAATTTAGTGTCTAAGTTAGAAAATGGATTAGTTGGTTGGAATATAATTAGTACTTGAATTATGTGATAAGCGTTGGACTAAATTGTGATGATTGCCTGGCAAATTGTGACGTGCTAAATATCCGTATTGTTGTAGCGTGTGTGGAAAAGTTGACATGTAATTGTAGCTGGCTTGAATGTTGGAATCCTAAGTTGGTGAATTGGAATTGGAATAATTGTGGGTGCATATTTGTGGCTATTGTTGGTAGGTCAGTGATTGGCTTATTGTGGCATTTGTGAGTGGAATTGATAGTTAAATGTGATCGATTTGAAGGTCGGGTTGGTGGAATATTGTAGTGAGCATGCCTTGAGTTTGATTAGTACGACTTGTGAGAATGGCGAATTGTGTTATGGTACACGTGCATGAGAAAAGCCCAGATTGATCGGAGGGCTGCCAATTTGAGGCGTGGTTACGCGGGTGTGGCAAGAAAGGCATGACCAGACCTGAGGCGTAGATTACGTGGGTCATTAAAAGGGGAAAAATTTCTTGAGGCGTGGTTACACGAGACGGAGCTCGACTTGATCTAAGGGTTGAGCCTAAGGCGCAGTAGCGTGGGTTGTGAGATTGGGCTTAAGGTGTAGTGGCGCGGGCAGTGTGAAAGGACCTGAGAGGTCATGGAAAGTTGTTCAACTACGCATGCGAGTTGAGTGTGATTGAACTGATTGAACTAATTAGACTGGCTGATTGAATGTGTAATTGAATTGGTTGGATTGATTTAGTGTCAGTGTTATTGGCGTTTGATTGATTATGATATATTATTGAATTAGTTATTGTCTTGTCGCATTTAACTAACATGCAATGCATGCATTTGATGGCAAGGTAAGTACAATAAAGTGAATTTTCTGTGTTGAGGGTTAGATTGCTTGTACGATTTGTCTAGGTACGCATTGGCCTACGTAGGGTTTAGGGTGTTGCTTATTGAGATTCGTTTTCACAGTTATTATATAACCACTTTCAGATCCGCGACCGTGATCGATTCAGAGATGCCGCCAGAATACTATAGGGATTGAAGGGTAGATCAAATTTACCCTAACTTTTGAGTACCCTTTTGTAGAAGAGATAAGCTTGTCAGCCACCGCCCCTTTTTGAAATTGTGATTTTAAATTGGTAGCCTAGATTACCATTTTGTAATAGTGATTACTTTATAAAATTATGCAATAATTATTTTGTACTATCCCTCTGTCATATTTTATTGTCTGGGTTGTTTTAAATTAGTTTTCACTTGCCGTTATCGTTGAGTGTTTTGTTTCGGTCGGCAACGCATCCTGGAACGTTGTAACAACCCGAATTTTGATGTAATTTCCGAGATCAATAAAACTGATATTAATTCGCATTTCATTTTAGCAAGTCTTGCCTAGCGCTGATCACTTTCGGGATACTAACTAATGGGGCATGGCTAACTAGAAAACGGTATGTGGACCGGGGACCTTATCGTGAAACGGACACTGATCACGAGAGACGCTGAGGGAATATTCTGGGCCAACGTGGGCTGATCATAGGAAAGGGTAATGGATTGAGTTTGGCCAAGGCCAGCGATGTATAATAGGGATGCAGGTGATTCTGCAAGACTGAAAGTACACGTAGCCAACCAATCCTGAACCTGAATCTAACGATTGTGACCCCTGGAACTAATAATAATTTCTTATTCTCTCAATGATCGAGACCATTACGATACGGATAGCCCTAGGTCGATACGCGTAACTTCTAAATAGCAGCCCGTTAGTGAAAAACCCTGAAACTGAAAGTTTAGCGAGTTTTATTCGCGAAATTGGGCTCGGATTTCGATGTCGATTTTCGAAGGCTTAAGAGACTATTTTTGGAAATCTGACGTCATATTATACTGGCCACGCACATTTGGGGCTAAACTAGCCAAAGATTGAAATTTTGGCAGAAATTGTGAAAAATTACGATTTTGCCCTTGTGGGTGTCGGTATTTAATTCTGAGGCCGATGCCATTTTTGGGTGACCACGTATACCGGGAGTTGTTACGGACAAAAAGTGGAATTTCGACAAAAATTAAAAAATAATATTATTTTATTCTCGGAACTTTGCAGTCGATTTTCGAGGGCTTAAAAAGTGAATTTCGCGATTCCAACACCAGATTATGTCTACCATGAATATATAGGATCGGTATGGACGAAAATTGGAATTTCGGTTCGGGATCGGAAAATTCGAAAATGCCCCTAGGTCATTTTTCATTAATTCCCAATTTTGGGCTTAATTTTGGGATTAACCAAGGTTAATTAAGGCTAAACCAGGTCTGGTCAACCATGGTTAAGGGCAAATGACCATTCTACCCTTACTTATTTGGATTAGATCAAATTTGGGCCATTAGATTAGGGGTAAAATTATCCAATAACCCAAGATTTTGACACTTGGCACTCTAGGCTCTAGTCTTTGACTAAGATAAGCATTTTTCCTCTTCCATTTCTGTTTTTGTTTTGTGCGTTTTTGCATTTTCGATACTGTTTACGCTGGAACAGTACCAGCCGGAGCTGTCCCCGTCAAGCCAGCACCACTAGCAACCATTTTCACCTCTGTGCAACCACCACAGCCCCGGCTTTTGTCCCAAAAACAGCCCCGTTTCTCTCTTTTTCTCTTTCCCGGTCTGCAAACAGTAACGTTGGAGCTTCGCCGGAGCTCCGATCGCCGTTCCGTCGACACCTGGCCGACCAGCACCTCCATACGTCGCCTTCCAGCCAGTCTGTATAGTGTCCGTATGGATTTACTGTTCACGTCGTATGGATTTACCGTTCACGCCGGACCGTATGGACATCTTGGCCGTCACCGGCGCGTCTTCGGCCACCGTTCTCGGCCTGTCCGTATAGTCCCCGTACGGAAAGTACTGTTCACCGGTACTGTTCACCCATCCATACGCCGTCGCCACCCGGGAATTCCGCCACCGGTTACACTGTTCATCAGTGATCGACCGCCATTCCCCGTCATCGTGACCTTCAGATTAGGTGAGTAAAATTTCTAAATCCAGATTAGGACTAATCGTGCATTTTTCTGGACTGGTTTAGGTATTATCAGTACATTTTGGACTGGATTAGATAGTATCAATGTGAATTTTAGACTGAGTTGAGAATTGACTGATAGAAATTATTATCAGGGAAATTGTGGTAAATCATTGAGGATTTATTGGGGAGAGAAATTGGATTAATTGATCAATTTAGGAGCCGATTAAAAAATTACCGGATGTGTTCGGGTTGATTGATTGTACGTACATTGTGCTTGGTTGTGATTGAATTTCATTGGTACTCATGGTGCATTGCATTGCATAACATGGACACGCATTATGTATGCCTAGAGTGTGGCATGTGGTGAAATTGTGCGAGAATGCGTGCCTGCCATGAGTATGTGATCACCTAAATTACCCGGAAGCGTTATACGCTGGGTCCAGATAATAATGAATTGTGTGATCACCTAAGGACCTACGAGTTGGGACCTTCGGGTCGATACCGTCCTCATGCACGTTATCTGGACCTCTTCTGGGTCCAGATAATAATGATTTGGTTATTGTTGATTTGCGATTTAAATATTTATTTTCCGGTCAGGAGATTGCATGTTAGCCTAGCCTAGGTTTTGGGGTTGAACTCATTGAGATTCGTCTCACGGTTGTGTAAACCGAAATATTTTCAGACCCCCAGCAGTAGGATGTCGAGGTCACCACCTCTTTTTGGAATACCGCATTTGATCCCGCGGTCGTCGAGCATGCACCCCGGTGGGGACGGAGTATAACGGAGAAGTGGCTGTTTGGTTATTCCCAACTATTGGTGTTTCCTTTTTGGTTGGAGTGAACACTGTAAAAAGAATTTTAAAATAGTAATATAAGTATGTATATATTTTATGCATTGATTGTTGTTTGACTACCCTTGGCTCTATTTGAAGTTGTCTGGGTTTGTTTATTTTATACTTCCGCTTGTGCTTGATCTCTGTATGGGTGTGGGTCGGCGACGCTTCCTGGGAGCGTTGCACCATAATCGACCGTGACGGGATGTTTCGTTCTAGTCGGGTACGGGGCGTGACATCCCCTCTTGAATTGGTATCAGAGCAAGGTCTGCTTGATCCAATTAGGTGGAAACCTGGAGTAATAAAGAGCGATGAGACCCTGGGTAGCCAGTAGGGTGACCTCGTATGCTACATGCATCTCCTGACGGTTTATGATTGTATTAAATTGTGATTGTGTGACCCGTAAGTGCAGGTGCTGCAGGACCCGAGTTGAGTATACGAATTCCTTGGGTGATGTAGTGGATAATTGTTAAGCCGCATGTGGATTGCTTGATTGTTGTTTAATACCTGCCTAAGACTTAGACTGGGATAGATTGATTTAAGTCTTTAAGTCCTTCATGGAATTATAGCAGGTAGTCGTAGAACCGAGTGGCGAAGATGAGTAGCGAGGGGAGAGGTATAGGAAGAGTTCCCAGAAGAGGTGCAGGAAAAGGATCTAGAGGTGGAGGTCGTGCTCGAGTGAGAGCAGTGGACAACCTGGGAGTTAATGTGGGAGCTGCCGTAGACCCTCGAGTTGATGTGAGACCTGTAGAAGATCCACGTATGGAAGGAGTTTTACGGGTATTAGAAAGGATCGGGAATGTTCTGGATAGGCAGACACAAGGGCGAGATAATGCAGTGGCTGCTGCAGTAGAAGAGAATCAAGCTGACTTGGGACAGGCTCAGCCAGCCAGGGTTAGACAGATGCCCCAGTTAGTAGAGCAGTTTATGAAATTGAAGCTGCCCAAATTTCATGGTCGTGGTGACCCCGAGGCTGCGTCAAGATGGATAGAGGAACTGGAGAAAACCTTCAAAGTGTTGGGGTGCACTGATGAAGAAAAGATGACATTGGCGGTTTATCAGCTACAAGAAGGTGCGAATGATTGGTGGAATGCCGTGAAGAATAGAGTGTTTCCAGTAGGAACGGCCCCGACTTGGGCTGTATTTGTAGAAAATTTCTATTAAAAATATTTCTCGGAAAAAGCGTAAGAGAAGAAGTTGATGGAATTTATGCGCCTGCGCCAGGGACAAATGACTGTTGATCAATATGAGGCGGAGTTTGCAAGATTGGCTAAATTTGCACCGACTATGGTGGAGAATCCGAGGGATAGAGCACGAAGATTCCGGGATGGACTGAAGCCGGATCTTCGGAGTCTAATTTTATCCCATGATATCAAAGAGTACGGAGAAATGCATAGACGGGCGTAGATCATAGAACGGGATCAGCAGGAAAGGGCAGCCGCTTCAGGATTGCAGTTTGCTCAGAATAGAGATAATCGCTGTTTGGGAAAGAGGCCTATGACTGGAAATAGGTGATTTGTCCTGCCAGCTAGACGGAACATCGGGAAACCGAATTCCCCGTTGAGTAGATATGGGGCATGTTTTAAGTGTGGAAGTATGGGACATCAGATTCACGATTGCCCGCAGATGTAGCCATCCGGACCGTCCAGAGTGCCGCCACCACGAGTTGGAAATCAAGCCGGACCCTTCCCCACCGACTAATCAGGGACGACCACCAGCCCAAGGAAGGATTTATGCAATGGCGCACAAGGAAGCTAAGAATGCGCCGCGCGTGGTCGCAGGTATGATTTTTGTGTGATCATGCCGCGTATGCACTGTTTGATCCGGGGGCAACCCATTCATTCGTTTCAGAGCAATTTGTTGAGTTGGTTGGTATGAAACCAGTGCTGCTTGAGTATGTGCTTTGTGTGTCGACACCTGGGAATGATAGGTTGCTAGTTTCTTTTGGGTGTCCTAACTGTAAGATAATTATTGGAAGTAGGGAAGAGAGTATCAACTTGGCAGTAATAGCCATGTTCGATTTTGATGTGATTATTGGAATGGACTGGTTAGTCCGACAGAAAGCTGTAGTGGATTGCAGCGATAGGACGATCCAATTTAATCCGGATGGACGCCCTAGTTTTGTATTTCAGGGAAATCGAGGAGGAACCTCGATCTCTTGGATTTCCTCACTTGAGGTGAGTAAGCTGTTGGATGAAGGGTGTAAAGGATATTTGGTGAATGTTGTGGATCCAACAGTTGTGGAACCTAAGTTGGAAGATATACCTATAGTAAGTAATTTTCCCGATGTGTTTCCTGAGGAATTGTCGGGTTTACCGCCTGAGCGAGAGGTGGAGTTTGTGATTGAATTGGCGCCAAGAACAGAGCCGATTTCGAAGGCGCCGTATAGGATGTCCTTATCAGAATTGAAAGAGTTAAAGGTTCAGATACAGGAATTACTGGACAAAGGTTTTATTCACCCTAGTGAGTCCCCATGGAGAGCGCCAGTTCTGTTTGTCAAGAAGAAAGATGGAACTCTGAGGTTATGTATAGATTATCGACAGTTGAACCAAGTGACAGTGAAGAATAAGTATCCGCTACCGAGGATTCATGATCTGTTTGATCAGTTGCAAGGGGCCTCAGTGTTTTCCAAGATAGATTTGAGGACCGGGTACCATGAGCTAAGAATCAGAAATGAGGATATACCCAAGACTGCTTTTAGGACTCGATACGGGCATTATGAATTTACGGTCATGCCCTTCGGACTGACGAATGCCCCGACCTCTTTAATGGATTTGATGAATCGTGTGTTCAAAGAATTCCTGGACCAGTTTGTGATAGTTTTCATTGACGATATACTAGTGTACTCCAGGAGTCCCGAGGAGCACGAGGTACACTTAACTAAGGTGCTACGGACCTTGAGAGAGTATGCATTGTATGCTAAGTTCAGCAAGTGTGAGTTATGGCTCAATAAAGTAGGATTTCTTGGACATATTGTTTCTGGAGATGGGATTTCTGTAGATCCAGTTAAGATTGAAGCAGTTACCAAGTAGCCTAGATCAACATCAGTAACTGAAATTCGAAGTTTTCTAGGATTGGCTGGCTATTACAGGCGATTCATAGAAGGATTTTCATCAATAGCCATGCCAATGACAAGGCTACTTAAGAAGGATGTGAAGTTTGGCTGGGATGACAAGTGTGAAAGGAGCTTTCAGGAATTGAAACACCGGTTAACGACTGCTCCTGTATTGACTATTCCGTCGGGCCCAGGAGGATTCGCGATTTATAGCGATGCTTCGCTAAGAGGATTGGGCTGTGTGCTGATGCAGCATGGAAAAGTGGTAGCATATGCGTCGCGTCAGTTGAGACCGCATGAGATGAATTACCCGACACATGATTTGGAATTAGCTGCTATAGTGTTTGCACTTAAGATCTGGAGGCACTACTTATGTGGGGAGAAGTTTCAGATTTATACTGATCATTAAAGCCTCAAGTACCTATTTTCGCAGAAAGAGTTGAACATGAGGCAGCGCCGATGGATGGAGCTTCTGAAGGATTATGATTGTGACATCTTGTATCATCCTGGGAAAGCCAATCGAGTGGCAGATGCCTTGAGTTAGAAGTCTAGTCTGGCGCACCTAATGGTCAAGGAGTGGACCCTGTTGGAAAGACTCAGAGATTCCGAATTTAAGTTTGAGATGAGTCGAGTGTCGAATCTACTAGCCGCCTTGAGGATTGAGCCAGAAATTCAGAAGATTAAGGAACTACAGATTACGGATCGAGAAATCCAAAAGATTATCGAGATGGATGCAGCTAAGAGGAAACCAGACTTTCAACTATCGGAGGATAGGGTTTTGAAGTTTAGAGGACGACTCTGTGTACCAGATGATGTAAAACTAAAGGAAGAAATCTTGTCGGAGGCTCATAGGAGCAACTACAATATCCACCCGGGAAGTACGAAAATGTATCAGAATTTAAGATAACATTACTGGTGGAATGGAATGAAGGTGGATGTGGCCAGGCATGTAGCTAAGTGTTTGACGTGCCAACAAATGAAGGCACGGCATTGTAAGCCTGGAGGATTATTAAGACCATTAGAAATCCTAGAGTGGGAATGGGAACATATTACGATGGATTTCGTGACGAGACTGCCAAGAAGCCAGAGAGGACATGATTCAATCTGGGTAATAGTGGATAGACTGACTAAATCAGCGCACTTTCTGGCAGTGCGGAAAGACTTTGAGTTAGAAAGATATGCAGACTTGTATATGAGGCAGATTGTGAGGTTGCATGGAGTACCAGTAACGATCACTTCGGATCGTGATCCCAGATTTACCGTCAATTTCTGATAAAGTTTGCAAACGGCCTTAGGAACGAAGTTACAGTTCAGTACGGCATACCATCCACAAACAGACGGTCAGTCTGAAAGGACCATTCAAATACTTAAGGACATGTTGAGAGCTTGTGTGATAGATTTCCAAGGTAAATGGGAGGAACAATTACACCTGGTGGAGTTTGCTTATAACAATAGCTATCAGCAGAGCATTCAGATGGCACCGTTTGAAGCTTTATATGGTAGGGCGTGCAGGACGCCGGTGTGTTGGGATGAAATAGATGAACGGAGTATTACAGGTCCAGAGTTGATACAGCAAACCGTTGAGGCAGTTGAGGTCATTCGAGATAGACTCAGAACGGCGCAGAGTCGTCAGAAAAGTTATGCCGATCGGAGACGACGACCTTTAGAGTTTCAGGTTGGAGATCACGTGTTTCTTAAGGTGTCACCTATGAAGGGATTATCTAGATTCGGTAAGAAAGGAAAATTGAGTCCTAGATATGTCGGGCCATTTGAGATTTTGGAAAAGATTGGAGATATGGCTTATCGACTTGCTTTGCCGCCTAATCTGTTCCAAGTACATAATGTTTTCCACGTGTCGATGTTAAGAAAGTATGAGCCAGACCCGACTCACATTCTGAGGTACGAAGAAACGATAAAGTGTCGTATGTGGAAAGACCAGTTAGGATCGAAGATAGAAAGAACGGGTGCTGAGGAACAAGACAATCCCGATGGTCAAAGTTGTCTGGGAACACCATGGAACAGAAGGTGCTACGTAGGAAAGTGAAGAAGTTATGATACGTCAACACCCCCAGTTATTTGAGTAGATAAGGGTAGATTACAAATTTCGAGGACGAAATTTTTGTAAGGAGGGAAGAATTGTAACAGCCCGAATTTTGATGTAATTTCCGGGATCAATAAAACTGATATTAATTCGCATTTCATTTTAGCCAATCTAGCCCAGAGCTGATCACTCTCGGGATAGTAACTAATGGGGCATGGCTAACTAGAAAATGGTACGTAGACTGGGGACCCTATCGTGCAACGGACACTGATCACAAGAGACGCTGAGGGAATATTCTGGGCCAACGTGGGCCGATCATAGGAAAGGGTAATGGATTGAGTTTGGCCAAGGCCAGTGATGTATAATAAGGACGCAGGTGATTCTGCAAGACAGAAAGTACACGTGGCCAACCAGTCCTGAACCTGAACCTAACGATTGTGACCCTTGGAACTAATAATAATTTCTCATTCTCTCAATGATCGATACCATTACGATACGGATAGCCCTAGGTCGATACGCGTAACTTCTAAATAGCAGTCCGTTAATGAGAGACCCTGAAACTGAAAGTTTAGCGAGTTTTATTCGCGAAATTGGGCCCGGATTTCGATGTCGATTTTTGAAAGCTTAAGAGACTATTTTGGGAAATCTGACGTCATATTATACTGGCCACGCACATTTGGGGCTAAACTAGCCAAAGATTGAAATTTTGACGGAAATTGTGAAAAATTACGATTTTGCCCTTGTGAGTGCCGGTATTTAATTCTGAGGCCGTTTGAGGTTATTTTTCGAGGCCGACGCCATTTTTGGGTGACCACGCATACCGGGAGTTGTTATGGACAAAAAGTGGAATTTCAACAAAAATTGAAAAATAATATTATTTTATTCTCGAAACTTTGCAGTCTATTTTCAAGGGCTTAAAAAGTGAATTTCGAGATTCCGACACCGGATTATGTCTACCATGAATAAATAGGATCGGTATGGACGAAAATTGGAATTTCGATTCGGGATCGGAAAATTACGAAAATGCCCCTAGGTCATTTTTCATTAATTCCCAATTTTGGGCTTAATTTGGGATTAACCAAGGTTAATTAAGGCTAAATCAGGTCTGGTCAACCATGGTTAAGGGAAAATGACCATTCTACCCTTACTTATTTGGATTAGATCAAATTTGGGCTATTAAATTAGGGGTAAAATTGTCCAATAGCCCAAAATTTTGACACTTGGCACCCTAGGCTCTAGTCTTTGACTAAGATAAGCATTTTTCTCTCTTCTCTCTTACCATCCACGACCAGACCAGCTTCAGCAAAATTTTCTTCTCATTTTTCCCCTTCTTCCTCTTCCGTTTCTGTTTTTGTTCCGTGCGTTTTTTGCATTTTCGGTACTGTTCACGCCGAAACAGTACCGGCCGAAGCTGTCCCCGCCAAGCCAGCACCACCAGCAACCATTTCCACCTATGTGTAGCCACCACAGCCCCGGTTTTTGTCTAAAAAACAACCCCGTTTCTCTCTTTTTCTCTTTTCCGGTTTGCAAACAGTAACGCTGGAGCTTCGTCGGAGCTCCGATCTCCGTTCCGTTGACACCCGGCCGACCAGCACCTCCATACGTCGCCGTCCAGCCAGTCCGTATAGTGTCCGTACGGATTTACTGTTCACGTCGGACCGTACGGATATCTCGGCCATCATCGGCGCGTCTCCGGCCACCGTTCTTGGCCTGTCCGTATAGTCCCGTATGGAAAGTACTGTTCACCGGTACTGTTCACTAGTCCATACGCCGTCATCGCCCGGGAATTCTGCCGCCGGTTGCACTGTTCATCAGTGAACGGCCGCCATTCCCCGTCATTGTGACCTTCGGATTAGGTGAGTAAAATTTCTAAACCCGGATTAAGACTAATCGTGTATTTTTCTGGACTGATTTAGGTATTATCAGTACATTTTGGACTGACTTAGATAGTATTAGTGTGAATTTTAGACTGAGTTGAGAATTGACTGATAGAAATTATTATCGGGGAAATTGTGGTAAATCATTGAGGATTTATTGGGGAGAGAAATTGGATTAATTGATCAATTTAGGAGCCGATTAGAAAATTACCAGGTGTGTCTGGGTTGATTGGTTGTACGTACATTGTGCTTGATTGTGATTGAATTTCATTGGTATTCATGGTGCATTGCATTGCATAACATGGACACGCATTATGTATGCCTAGAGTGTGGCATGTGGTGAAATTGTGCGAGAATGAGTGCCTGCCATGAGTGTGTGATCACCTAAATTATCCGGAAGCGTTATACGCTGGGTCCAGATAATAATGAATTGTGTGATCACCTAAGGACCTATGAGTCGGGACCTTTGGGTCGATACCGTCCTCATGCACTTTGAAGCAGGACGATGCCCGGTACGTCCGGAAGGCGACCATCCTCATGCACTTTAGAGCAGGCTCTGGTTCGCAAGGAGAACAGTATTGCGCCTCATGCACTTTGAAGCAGGCTAGAGACACTGGGCCAGATCGGTTGTTGCACCTCATGCACTTTGAAGCAGGCTAGACGCACCGGGCCGTGAAAAATTGATGACTCGAGTCGTAATAATAATAATAAATTGGGCAGTGTGCCAGTGTGGGCCAGTGGGCCGGGAATTGCACGTGTCAAGTCCATGACATTTGCATACATGAACATACATAGACTGGCATGTGAGAATGTGAGAATCAATGCATAAGCATGTGATTGGCATATATGTGATTATGAGTGCCACGTATGTACTGTGATTATTATATATTGATCTGTCTAACCTGCAGGGTCTAAAAATGATTTGGTTATTGTTGATTTGCGATTTAAATATTTATTTTCCGGTCAAGAGATTGCATGTTAGCCTAGCCTAGGTTTAGGGGTTGAACTCATTGAGGTTCATCTCACGGTTGTGTAAACCGAAATATTTTCAGACCCCCAGCAGTAGGATGTCGAGGTCACCACCTCTTTTTGGAATACCGCATTTTACCCCGCGGTCGTCGAGCATGCACCTCGGTGGAGACGGAGCATAACGGAGAAGTGGCTGTTTGGTTATTCCCAGCTGTTGGTGTTTCCTTTTTGATTGGAGTGAACACTGTAAAAAGAATTTTAAAATAGTAATATAAGTATGTACATATTTTCTGCATTGATTGTTGTTTGGCTACTCTTGGCTCTATTTGAAGTTGTCTGGGTTTGTTTATTTTATACTTCCGCTTGTGCTTGATCTCTGTATGGGTATGGGTCGGCGACGCTTCCTGGGAGCGTTGCACCATAATCAACCGTGACGGGATGTTTCGTTCTAGTGGGGTACGGGGCGTGACAGACGTCGCGTTCAATTCGACTCTGGACGGGATATCGCAGGCTCGGTGGGGTCCAGGGCGTGTCAGTAAGCAGACTAAGAAAAAGAATATTAAAGTATGGTTATTATGTTTCGGAGACAGAATCTCTAAAGTAGCTAATTGAATTTTAGATTACGTATTTATTTGCGAAAATGAAGACAGTGTCTTTGACACGCTTTGCCCTACTTTCTTTCTCTACATTTTTCTGATTTTCATCACTTCTCATTGAATGCCCGGAGAGATATGCATTGGCTCACTCATTTTTAGGTCAATGTTCCTTTAACTCAAGAAACTGTTTCTTGTAAGGTTTGTAGCCATTGATACGTAATGTAATATAACTCAATTTTGACTGACAACATTCTAACAATTTGAATAATTACTAGGGACACTTTTGCCTTTATAAATATTGTATTATCCCATTAACTATCCTTCAAGTTGGTGAGTTTTAATAAATCTAGATGAGCTTTTGGGAAAAAAATGAATTGATGGATCAGAGGAGAGTGGATAATGCAATAGTGAAAAGAAAAGGAAAGAAAAACTAACGGATCGACTTACAAAAGATTTTCTTTCTATAAACACAAAAGTTACCTAAAGAGAAAGCTTCCAGAAATTTGATCAATATTTGCCACGTGGCAACTCATTACACTACACATGTGTTCACCAAGCTGCGCACGCAAAATCTTATCTTTGCCATATACAGTACGGTAAAGTGGAAGCTTCAAGAAATTGGACTGGCATTGCAATATAGTACATGTGCTCACCACCAATCATAGATGGACAAAATAAATGTAGAAATGATGCCAAGACAAAACGGACAAAAAGTTTAGAGTATTAGTTTTCTGAAAAAACACTATGCTTACTAATTATCAAACAAATTATCAGAAGTAACATGATAAGCAACCAAACTTAAGCAAATCAATTATATTGATTTTTATGGCTCCATTTGTTTAGCAAAAATTAATAATTCAGAAATTTTTTTCCAAAAAAAATCGTTTGTTCCGCTCGAAATGATTAGCTGATGAAAAATGTTTTTATTATCAACAACAAGTTTATATTTAAATACTTTCATGGACGATCAAAATATCTGTCGTCCGTTCATTTTTATAGGAAATACAAGCGATTACTTTTAGTAAATTATTTTCCGTATAATTCATTTTCTGTGAAACAAATGCGCATTGAGAGGCAACAACGCTAGTATTAGGATTTAAACAAGCAACCAAACTGAAGTAAACTAACTTATCTTGATTGATAAAATGTGAAAGTATTGTGAGCAAGATTTAGACAAAAATTACTTCATTGAAAATTCAAGCAAATGAAAGTTAACTATTGCATCAATAAATGATAAATCCCAAACTAAAAATGAGTATCTCAACTTACGTAACGTATGTAACAAATTAAAAGTAGCTATTGTAAATTCAATTACAATTTACATATATATATTTCTTGAACCGTTACTTATTATTTTATTGTTGAATTATAACGACCGGAGTAATTATATAAAAACTTTTTTTAGTAAATTTTGATTTATTCCCCTTGAATATTATAGTGAATGGGATTATAATCATCTCAATTTAGGAGGTACACCCCTTTGATATACTGCCATACTAACATTAGAACACCTAACAAATGTATGCATCTACATTAACATGTCAAAAGGAGGAATAGTCCCAATAGAAAAAAAGACGGCCGGGCTACTACTAGTCAAGCAGTTGCAACTCAACGTTGACTCCACCATGGGAAGAGCCGCTTCTTTCTTGCTCCTGGCTTCCTCGTTCAGTGGTGACGAGTGGAGTGCACAAGCCTGGTTTTGCGCTAGAGTAGCTCGTATGGGATTCCAAACCTACCCCTTAGTAAGTGGAAAGGGACAAGCCTGAAAATGTTCAATTTAAAAACTTCTATTGACAAAAAAATTAATTCCTTCAATCCTTTCATCGAAGCTCTATGAGGTGATAAGGCAGCTTATTAGAAGTACTGATTTAGAGAGAAATCAAATTCATTTTCAACATGCTGTAGTAATTCGTAAGTCCATTTCATAGTAGGTGATGGGGCCACTATCTTCAATACAAATAAATTTAGAGATTAACTAGAACAACCACTCATTACATAAAAAAATTTCCATCAATGAAAGTGTTAATTCATTTGAAAATCAAAACTACAAATATCGAATGAAGTGGTCATCACTGTATGCTCCACTAACGATTAATTGATTTAAAAAATTAACTGAATAAGTAAACAAAACAATTAGAATTTTCTCTGTCTCAAAAACGATATTCTTTGAGCGTTTGAAGAACAAATTCCCTGCAAAAGTTACTACTGTGAAAATCAAACGATTCAAAGTCTATATACGTAAATATGGACAAAGAATCTTATGAGAAAGTTGCCTCGCTACATTTCAATTTCAAGCTGATGGAACATCATGATGGGTCTATTCGGATGCACATACTGCAAATCCACACATGGCAGCAAGAGCATGAACATCCACCATCCTGTCCCGGAGCCGATCCCATTGGAGTACGTGTCTACGAGAGGTGGAAGATCCCTGTCTACTCTTTTGGCGTCCTTTCGAGTCCACGAAATGACTGAAAGGGTCGCAACACGCAAGCCTTCAAGCCCATCCTCCGTCCTTTCGTGTCCGCGAGAGGTTTTTTTATTGGAGATTCTATGTGTCTATTGACCCTTCGTCCTTGAAGCACTTCATATTCCGTTTCAATGTAGGATCAGGACGATTATATTCTGAGAAATCTTATTTTTGATGGTCCAAAAAGGAGCTTCGACCTTCTTGGTTGTCTATGTTTCATTGGAGCCGTGCCTTCGCTTCTCGGTCCTTTCCTAGGGTATATCCTCTTCAAAATCAATTCCTGGATATATTCTCATGTGACTTTTTCATTTCATTTTAGAATGCCTTTTGCTTAACTTCCTTGGATATGTCCTCTCCACAATCAAAGCCATCTTCACGTTCTATTGGTTCCGAATACTTCAACTTCATTGATATGTCTTTAAAACTCTTGTTAATTCAAATTAAGGAACTCTTCGTTTGGCATTAAGTGGAAGCAAAAAATTCCAGTCAAAATTTAAAATATCATCTAAATTTTCACAAATTATGTTATTCTACATGTCAATATTTATATTCTAATTTTGCGAATGTTATTTTACGTGAATTGCAATATTTTAATTGAAGAAAAAGCATCAATTTAGACATTCCTATGTATTTGCATGTAGCTAGTGGGCACCCTTGAAATAGCTAGACAATGCCTTGAGAAGTTCATCAAGATTCAAGAAGCCCCCACACACAAAGCTATTAGAAATGCCTCAAAGATGGCTAATTTATGCCTTGTCTGGTCCGCCAATTCCATCCTTAGCCAAAGGGGTCTATCAATTCCGGGCGTTTATAAAGAAAACGCGATGATGACTCATCTTCTGAGTATATATTGAGAAAATCAGGCCCTAGTTTCATTTTAGGAAAAGGACACAAATAGTCTTGGAACTTTGATCAATGTGTAATTTGATCTATGAACTTTTAATTTGTTCGATGTAGTCCCTGAATTTTAGCCTAATATTCAATATGGTCCTTGAACATTTTGAACTTTAACCACATTGAACATTATGCTAAAGTTCATGAATTACATCGTACAAATCAAAAGTTTAAGGATCAAATTGCACATTGAGCTAAAGTCCATGAACTATTTGTATCATTATCCCTTCATTTTCTATCCAAACTTACCAATGGAGGCCTAGGAAATACCTACGTTTTGCACCGGAACTTCTACATAGGTCCAAACCTCATCTCAATTCCGAAACTCTACTATTAAATTAGACATGATCTAGTGAAATACGTAAAATATGCAGAATCTCTCTGTTAAGCTAGGGGTTGGTTACCATTTGATGACAGATAATATGGGATGTTATCATATTGGGAATATATTATTCTTGTTTCGCTCTCGATCCAACATTTTAATGAAAATAAGAATTCTACAAGAGTTTTTTATCACAACTTGCCAATGATAATAGGGTCATGCTAATGAGTATTTTACGGGCATTTGTTAAGCACAACAATGAGAAAATACTCTACTCTTGAAGTGTTTATTATTCATATCAAGAGAAAAAAGTTAGCCTATAGCCAACCACTTGTTTGCGAAAAAAGTAGAAACTAGGTGTGTCTAAGAGAGAATGGGGCTACGGAGAGTTTGAAAGGTAGACCATAGAGAGAGAAAGAGAGAGAGAGACAGCGGGTGCCTAAGAGATCAATTATTATCATAAAAGTCTTCAATCTGGTTATGGTTTCATCTAGGGGTGAGCATGATTTCATGTTCTACCCTAAAATCCGAGAACTTGACCGGTGAAAATTTGTAGGTTCTAGGTTCCAAGGTATATATGGTAGATTTCAGGTTCTAAAAATTAGGAAACATGTTTCGATGGGTAGGTTCCAGATACTAGGTAAGTGGAACTTGTAACTTGGAACCTGAAACCTAAATAAGTCTTTTGTATTTTTTCTTGGTCTATGTTTTCACGTGATCCTGTGATGTTTTATGGCGTTTGATGATGAGTGTACAATCTGAAACCACCAATCTGAGTTTTTATTTTATGATTTATTAATGCTTTTATATTTTTCGTGTGTCTAAATAGCAAGTGGTGGTCATTAAAAGTGATGATTCATTATAATTGTTCAATTAATATTATAGGTAGAACTTGGGTAGACCTTGGAACCAACCTAGAACCTGTGATAGGGTAGGTTCCAAATTTGAAAAAATGAGAAACCTATTCTCATGGGTAGGTTCTAGGTGGAACCCGTATGGAACATGGAACCATTCTCCCGTAGTATTGATTCATGCAATGACTTATCATTTTTATTGTATTTATTTGAATCGTATTGTAGGAAAATTAGTATTTTATATTCTCGTTGATGACTAATAAGCTTGTTCAGTATTGTTATGTTCATTTTCGTTTTGTTTAACTAAAAATGAAATAAAAAAAAAAGAACCTATTAGACCCCGGAACCTATACACAAGGAAAAAGAATGTAAGGCTTGCCAATTTGAAGAGGAATATTTCATGTAATAGAGAGAATTCATGTCTCATTTCACGAACATATGACTTAAGTTTTAAGAGAACATAGAAGGCATATTTAAGCAAGTGATTTACCTGGAGTTCAAGACATAGTTGGATCGGTTTCTCAACGTTACTGGAGTGGAGAACATATCTCGTTAGTGTGTCCTCCATACTTCACAGAAAAAGGATAAGATGTGAACAGAGTGACCCAACAAAAAATGCACCTAGATTTCATTGACCTATTGAAAAAAAATAAAAATTCAAAGTCCAGTGACCAACATCAAGATGGGTGTGCATAGTTCATCGTATTACAATTAAAGAAATTTTGTTAAATTCAAATTTATGTATGTATATATATACACACACATGATGGGTGGCCAAAAATACAAACGGATATATGTTGATGGTATCCTAGTGTTAAGTTATCCATATGTGATGGACGCCACCTCCATATAAATAAAAATAAGAGGGTTAGGCCAAGCGTATAGATAGTAATGGCGGACGTCGAAATAAAGCTCGGTAGGTGAGATATGAAAATTTTACATAAAGTTCACTATAGTACACGTTTCATTAAAACCTATACCAAATACCAAGGGGTATAGTATATAGTAAACGTTTGTAAAAGTGCCAACGAGGATTGTAAAATCTTGATCTAGCCCATTTTGCTTTTAGTATGGTATATGCTTGTATACTTATGGTACATGTATAGGACAATTTGTCTTTTAGTATATAGCACACGTGAGAACATGTTTGTAGAAGTGCTGAATGAGGATTGTAAAATGTTCATCAAGTCTCATCAATATTATTTTGGATGGAATTTTTTCGGTTTGCTAATTACATGGATTAACTTTTATTTTTATATTTTAGTTAACTAATTAAAATCTTGAAACTCACGTATTCCGATTTTTTAAAATTTGAAAATCCTAACATTTTCGTATATGCAAATATCGGCGTGTAAATTCATATATAATTTATTTCTGATTTTCTAAAGGGTTGTGTTTTTTCCATTCCTCTCTGGGCTCTCAGACTCCCTTTTATATTATATTGACCATATTACCCTCGCTAAGAGTCAAAAGTGGGACCCATTTGGGACTTTTTATTTGTTTCTTCTTTTTCTTCCCCTTTCCTTTTTCTTCTCGGTGGTTTTGTTGATTAGTGATCCACGAATCTGAAGATGACTTTGTCTCCCGCAACAATTCCTTGATGAGAGTGTCGAGCTCTCTATCCTCCCAAATGGCAAATGGCCAAATGCAAATGCATCAGGATTATCCTCTTCATGTTTAGGTCTTGCTCGCGTTGGCCGTGGGCTCAAGCACCTTGATCATTCTGTTTCAATGTTCGGAAATCATCATGAGAATCAAAGGCTTGCTAGAGAGAATCACAAGCCCTCTCTACACTAGTAAAGCTTGGAGTGATCATCATTAGTATTATTAATCCTTGTCTTGCTATGGAGGTTCAACGCCAAGGCCAAGCTCTACAAGGGAGTCTCGCTCCCTTACCTATTTCTCACTAATAATCTGAACTTCATGGTGGAAAAGGCGAGATTGACGAACCTCAAGTATGCGAGGCACACGAAAAAGGTGTGGCAGTACGCTGCGAGCTATGCGGCTGTGGTGTAGAGCAAGGTCCTCTCGTCCCTGCAGGAGGCGGCGGCTGAGGGACGATCCCTAAAAGTGGCAAGGGCGTGTCTCTAAAGTTCAACGTATCGTTTGAGGACAAGTAACGGAAATAGATGTCATGGACCATGCCAGATGAGAAGCTAAGGGAGGAGATCAAACTGTCCCTCGTGTTGGCATAGGAGTGGTTCTGTTGGATTTGCCAAGGGTTTGTGAGGAGCGTTGGCAAGGTAGAGAGGAAGCTCCTGACGTTCTGTAAGATTGCGCAATTATTGGTGTGCACGGAGGTCTTGGAGGAGGAAGATGAAGACGCACGGGCAGTCCAAATCAACACAAGCGATAACAAGACGAAGGAAAGGATAGAAAAAAAAATAAAAAAAAAAAAGACCTCAAATGGGGCCCACATTTGACGTTGTGAGATACAGCATCTAAGAAAGAAAAAGTGAAGGGTAATATAGTCAGTATACTATGAAAGGGAGTCTTTGAGCTAAACAAGGAGCGAAAAAAACGTCACCCTTTCTAAAACTCAAGTAACATTTTAGATTTTGATGGTACTTTCCACTCAAATGTAAACGTACTTGAACAAAGCTCGAAGGAGGAGGGAAAAGAACACTGAGATAACACATGTAATCTGCCTGAAGTGTTCAGCACACTAAAAAGCGGCCGCAACATCAAGCTGTTGTAAATATTTTTGGAGGTTACTAAAGTTCTCCATCCTAATTCTGAAATTCATGATTTCTTCATCTCTCTCTCTCTCTTCCTTGCTCCTTTTGGAAGTTCTGAATTCGATATACGCTGATGCTTTTATATTCTCTCTTGCTGTTTTTTTTTTCAAGTTTTGGTCACCTTCCCCATCAAGAAAATAGATCTCAACTTTCAATCTACTTTCTACAAAAAAAAAATTGATCTACAAAATTTTAAATTTCTATAGATTGCATACTTTGAGCAGGGAATTGCAACAAAATACACGTGCTCATGCCCAAGACGTATCCATCTCTCAAGAGACGATCAAAGTACCCAAATATGGAAACCCCCCCTCCCCCTCTCTCTTTCAGTGTGCACATTACACCCCCCCCCCCCATACACGCACCAAATGTAGTATCAAATTACTCATCGAAATAAAAAGTCCCGAGTTATTTGAGTATATCTATGGAATGCATCATCTGATGATGAATTATAGACTCAAGAAATTAATATTTGAGTACCTGGAACTGGAGAAAACATAGAGCTTGTCGGTGGCTGAAAGATGATGAGGGACACATTAGCGTCACACAGAACGGCGAGCTCGTCAGCCTTCTTGATCAGCCGTCTTCTCCTCTTCGAGAATGTCACCTGCCTCGCGGTCAAGTTGTCTGTCTTCTCTATCTTTATTTTCTCTCTCGCCATTTTCCTTGTATCTCTTCTCAAATTCTTCTTATGTAAGGAAAAGAAAAAGAAATCAGACGAAACCAGGTCAACAAATTAGTGGTATTTCACCTAGAGTGAGACATGATGAGCCTGGAAATAATATCAAAAGAGCAATACAAAGATCTTGAGTCATATGTTAAAAGTTCTGGGAAATAAAGTCACCAGAAAATCCCAGGAAAATAGGAAACCAGTTCAGATCCATGAGCACAACAAACAAAACACTCCCGCAAAACAATAAAAGCCCAGAAAATGCAAAATAATTGAGGGAAGGAGCGAAGATCTGTGGATTTTGTGGTTTCTCTTGATTTTTTTTTTGTTTTTGTTTTTGCTTTTTTTTTTTTTAGGTGGTGGGTGTGAGAAGGGGGAGGGTTGAACTTGTTCAGATGCTGAACCAAATGGGGTTTGTTTGTCTGATCATAGTAACAAAAGAAAGCAAACAGTGAGAGAGAGACCCGTTAATTTGCCGGAGAATTAAAACGGGGTCTTCCCTTTTATTAGCCAAACAGTATATCTTTCTATTATCATCTTTTAGCATTTGACATTTACATTTTGCCTAAAAAATAATGATGGGAAATATTCTTGAGAACGAGGAGACCAGAATCAACAAAACCTAGGACTTTAGTTTATTCATTTAAATATTGCTTTTCCAGACATTAGAGTGTTTTGACCTCTTTCAGCACCTACAGAGTATAAACTCGCCATTTGTTTATTTATTGATTCTTTTATTCTAGTGAAGGGTTTTGCTCCTTCAAGGGATGGGATCTCCTGACCATATTTATATATGAGTGTTGCATTTTGGAAAGATCCAGCAAATTCTCTTCTTCATTGTTTTATATTCTATGGCTATCAAATAAATTTTAGAAATTACTGGATCAATCCTAAACCTATTATGAATGTCTATTCAGTTTTAAATTTTTCAATTTTGTCAATTTAATGCTAAACCCTTGCGCGGGATTCCAATATAGTCATTGTCACGCCCCGCACTTCTCGGTGCGCCACATCCCTCGCAGAGGTCGATTCGTGTGCGACGTCCCAGGACGCGTCGCCGACCCAAACCCAACACAGAGAATTAAAGCACATGCGGAAGCAATTAAAATCACCCATACCTAGATAAACGTATAACCCAGGGTAACCACTGAAATCAATACTTGTACTAATACTGGAAATCCTTTACAATATCCAGATACAGCCCAAATACCAAAAATCCAAAAATGATTCAAGGCCACTACGACTAGCTGGGGCTCTTGCCAAAATGCATCAGTACGCCTGTCGTCCTCAAGGTCGGGGATCTGAAAAGTCGGTTTTACAACAACCGTGAGAATAAATCTCAGCGAGAAATTCCCTAAACTTAAACTAGGCTAACATGCACCTCCTGACAAGTACTAAACAACACATAATAACTAACTCAGGCCCTCGGGCCTAAATCTAATCTCGCCAGACCCTGCAGGTTAGGCGTCAAATCAACAAAACAGCCACACGGCAGAATTTAATCACATCACATGCACGCGCATTTCCATGACACAACTCATGTTATGCATATGCTAGTGTTCACACTCATGCTCATGCCTCATCAATGCATTATCGCACACTTGCATACTAGCACTCAGTCATTTCTCAATTTCTCCTCCGACCCGCGTTAAACGCATCAGGTCTGACCCGCGTAAAACGCATCAGGTCCATCACTTCGAGATCGATCTCTAGCCCGCAGGCTCATGACACACAGCCTGCGTAAAACGCATCAGGCCGGACATCTTCCGGTAAACCAGGCATCGTCCCGCGTAACACGCCTCAGGACGGGTTCACTACCCCGCGTAACACGCATCAGGGTTTATTGTGATCACACATTCTCAAATCTCAATTTTATCTGAACCCCGCGTTAGACGCATCAGGGCAATTTAGGTGATCACAATGCACATGTCACTCGGGCACACTTATAAATGCAAATGCCGTGCCAATGCTTGAGATGTGTACCCATGGCCATAAAGTTCACTCTTAGGCATCCACATGCGCGAATTACGAGGTAACACACTCAATTTGTGCCGCGCATATTCAAATTCATAAATCCACATGCCCAAGTTAGACAATCAATTTAAGTTAGCCATAGCATCAAATCAGCACACCATCCATGCACAAATTCACATAACCAGGTCAACAAGCATTCGCACATTCGAGGCCCACCAAACTAATCCATTTCTAGTCCCGCTAGGCACGCGACATGGCATCATCAAATTACCCACAACCAAGGCTCAAATAGCCAGTCAATTACACAGTGCAATTCTTCCCAGAAATTTCACGGCTAAACCTCAATTTTATCGCGCCTTACCCAAATCAAATCCAATCCAGTCCAATCGCGGCCAGTCACTAAACCACAAATTCTAGGCCAATAATTGTCATCAAGAGGCTCAACTATACTCCTCAAATATTATTCCAATCGACCACCACAAAATTAAAATATGGCGCGCACTATAATCCACATATTAAATCCAAACAATCCCGAACTCGGCTCGATTTAGTCCAAACTGACCAGTCCATTCATTGTGCCTCTCGGGCCACTAATCCTCCATTAATTCAGCATACTAATCCGCCAAATTGACCACAATCATAGTCCCCAATCAATTTCACAATTTAACTCCTAAATTAACCCCTAAATAACCCTAATTAACCCCTAAACCCGTCTAGAAATGTAAATTAGCCTAATTAGGGTTTAGGGTCAACTCCCCGAGTGTCCTACGCTTAAAATGGGCCGGATGAACAGTGCTCGCTGGAAGTGAACAGTACTCGCCGGAACAGTGCTTGCCGGCGGTGAACAGTGATCGGCCGGAAAAGCACAGTGACGGGAACGGCGGCAGGTGGGCTCGGGGCGGCTCAGCAAGGCCGGGCGACTGGCTGTGGCGGCGGCGGAACAACTCCGGCGACGGCGGTGGGGCAGCTCCGGCGGCGGCACCGGCGACGGTGGAGCTCCTCCGGCGAAGAGCCCTTCACGGCCAAAACAGAGAGGGGAAAGAGACGGGGAGAGATGGCCGGGGTGGAAGGGAGAGAGGAGGGGCTGCCGGGGACCAACCGGTGGTGGACGGAGAGGCGGCGACGGCCGAGGCGGAGGCGCGCGGCGGCGGGACGAGGCGGCGCGCGGCTGAAGGGGTCCAGAACAGGGGAGGCTTCGGGGGAGAGAAAAACAGGGGAGATGGGGTCGCCGGCAGTCGGGGTGGCGCGGCTGCGTCTCAGGTGGCCGGGCGGAGCTGGGCGGAGCAGCCGGCCGAGCGGCGGAGCGCAGGCGAGGGGCAACCGCGGCGGCGAGCTTACTGCTCGCGTGAACAGGGAGAGGGAGGGAGCAAACGGGGCGGAGGCTGGCGACCGGTGCAGCCGGGTTTGCTGGCCGCGGCGAGTGGCGGAGCAGCGCCGGGCGGAGGCGGCGACGGCTGGGCGAGCTCGGCGGCGGTCGGCGAGCACAGGACGAAGGCGAAGCAGACGCGGCCAGAAGAAGAAAACAAACGAAGAAGAAGAAGGGAGGGAAGGAGGAGAGAGAGAAGAGAGGAGAGAGAGGGGACAGAGAGAGAGAGAGAGGTCTGACAGAGGGAAGGGGGGACGTGACCGGCGTAGGTGGGGGGGGGAAACGTGCGCGGGAATCCGAGGGAGAGAAAGAGAGAGAGAGAGAATTTAAGAAAAATTTATACTAATTCAAGTATTAAATGCAAACCGAGGGTCCGAATTCGAATCCGAAAATTGCCTATCGTTCCTAAATGGGCCTCGCATGTAAAAAGGGACAAAGGCTAAATTAACTGAACTAAATTTTTCCGAGAGAGGTCTACTAGTCCAAATTCGCACCTGGTCAAAAACCCCAATTTTTCCATTATTCCTGACAATCTCGATACTGGCCACATTAATGTCGACACCGTCCAATTTATTTCGTCCCGAAACTCCCGAAAATTGACTGCCAAGTTCAGGGTATAAATAACGACAAAAATTTGATCGAGTGCGATTCTAGCGAAATCTCTAGTTTAAAATAATAACCGAGAGTGATCAGTTCTCGGGCGAGATTCTACTATAAGCACACTGACAAATCACGCGTTTTTAAATCTCGAAAATGAGTCGAAATCCGGAATGTTACGGTCATTCCGGTCAATTTTCGCTGGAGATCACCGACGTGGCGGTCCAGTCATTGCCGGCCATCCTACATGACACTAGCCACATCAGCAATTTTTCCAACAAAAATTGATTGAAAAGACTACATAGGAATTTTCCACAAAGGTTTAGGACATAATTGGAAAAATTGAAAACTTTAAAACTGAATTGATATCCGTACAATATGTTTATAACAAATTGAACAATTTCCCCATAAGTTCAAATGCGTTCTTTTTCTTAGTAAGCAGTCTGAGAAAAGAATATCAGAGTATGAATAGTATGTTTTGGAGACAAAATCTCTAAAGTAGCTTACTAGATATCAGAATAATGACTAAAAATATTATAAACAATAATATAATCAGAATAATGACTAAAAATATCATTTATTATCCTTTGAAATTCAGAAGGAGCATTTTTTAAATCAAAAGGCATGATATTCCATTCATATTGGCCAAAAGGAACAGTAAAGGCTGTCTTGTATATGTCCTTTTCACTAATTTGAATATGCCAGAAGCCTGATTTCATGTCAAACTTTGAAAAGATTTTGTATCATAAAGTCTATTTAACAAATTTTGTTTGCTAGGAATTGGATATCTTATCCATTTTAAAGCAGTATTTAAAGGTTTATAATTTATTACCAATCTTGGAACACCTCTTTCTAGTTCAGCATTTTTGTTGACATAGAAAGCAGAGCAACTCCAAGGTAAATGGCTTTTCCTAATAAATTTCTTTTCAAGAAATTCTTGTATTTCTTTTTGATAGAAATTTAAAACTTCGTGATTCATTTGGGAAGGTCTGGCTTTAGTAAGAATGTCTTTTTCTGAAAATCCTGGTTGATAAGGTAAATCAACTATGTGACACTTATGAGACCAGAAGGTACTGGGAATATTATAATAAATGGAATCCTTGATTTGATTTTCAAGGTTGGAAATCTTTTTCTGAAGGTTTATTTCGGAAAGATTTTTGTCAATTTTTTTATAATCAAGATCTTCTTTAAGAAACTGAAGATGAGTTTCTTTGTCTTGGATCATGCAATTAATTTCAAAAATACAGTGTTCTTGAAGAGTATTCAAATTCCTGGTTTGGGGTTTTGAAATAAAGTCAAAACATATTCTTTTGCCTAAAGTTTATGTTTCAATTCCTTTTCCAGAAACTTTAAAAGGCTGAAGTAAATTGATAAAAGGTGATCCTAAAATAACATTTTGTTTGATATTTCTAACAAGAAGAAAAGGAGTTTTAAAAGAGATTTGGTCTTTCACAATTTCGACTTGAGGAATTTTGTAGTTTATAATCAGTTTATCACTGGATGCTGATTTGAGAGATTGGGAAGTTTTTTTAAAATATTTGGTTGGTATAAAACCTTCCTTTATACAGCTAAGGTCTGCACCAGTATCAAAAAGAGCTGTTGTTTCTAAAACAATTTTATTTTGGATTCTAATAGAAATGTTGATAATCTATTTTCTAGTGGTAATTTCAGAAAGCATCAAAAGGAAGTTCGTATCAGGAGAAGAAGAGAGTTGAGAAACACCATTTTCTTCAAAATCTTCTTCCTTTTGTTTCCCTTTTAAGCTTTTCATTTTGATATCCAAAATGTCCTTTTGCATAATTATCTGAGCTTCTTTGAAATCTTGTATTTCTTGTTTTTGTTTATTGTTCTCATGAGTAAGGTCACTTATAGAAACATGTTTGAAACTGGCCTTTTTAGTCTTACTAAGAATGTTAGAAATATTATAAGGATTAACAAATTGAAAGACTAGTTTTGGTTTTTGGAAATTATTCAAATATTTTATTTTTGTTTCAGGGTTAATAATTTGATCAATCGTTTGCAAAAGAATTTCTTCTTCTTTTGTTAAGACATTTATTTCAAAATTGGTGCCATTATCTTCTTCACTTTCTGAAGTTGAGGAAGAAGAGGTTTCTAAATCACAAATTTGTAGACCCTTTTCAAATTCAGATTCATCAGAAGAACTACTGTCAACTTCAGCCATTAGTTGGTTGAGCTGGCTGATAGTTTCTTCATCTAAATCTAATTCATTAACTTTTTTGCTAATTTTGCGAAATCGTGAAGTGTCGCCTTTCTTGCTACAGTTATAGTAAGTTATTTTTTTTAAATTTCTTTTAGGTTTTTTGGTTTTATCAAAACTATCATTTTCTTTTCTTTTAGAAAACTTCTTATCAAATTTCTTCTTATAAGGTTTCTTATAAAATTTCCTTCTATCCTTTTGTTTAGAAGAATATTTTCCTGAACATTTGGATTTTTCAAAAGATTCAAAAGATGGATCATGTTGGGCACAGAAATCTCCTAATCCTTTTTTAGAAAGTTTTTGTTCTTTCTTGATTTGTTTTTGGAGACGAATATTAATACACAATTGTGTTCCTATTTTATAAACATAAGAGGTTAGTTCTCCATAAGAAAGATGATCATATGGAATTTAATTTCTATATTCTTATCTTATCTTACCACGAACTTGTTTTCCTATGAGTTTTGATAAACTAACAAGAAATTTTTCTTTCTAAAAAGATTAATTGCAGTCCAATCTTTGAAAAACTCTTTGCAAGAATATCTCTTTATATTCTCTGAATTCTCTTAAAGATCTACATTTCATATTTGACAAGAGATCTTAGTTCTTATCAAGAATATGAGAAGAGTCTCCTAGAAAATCTTGCGATATGGAAAATATAAGGGTATTTACAACATCTTGGATGTGTTGGTCGTTTTCATCAAGAATATTTTGACCAAATGGATCAAGTTTATAGGCATTTAAAATTTGAGACCTTTGCTCTTCATCTAGGTAGTTATCCCACTATCTTTTGAGCTGGTCAGTAAATCCGGCTATTAAAAGATATGCAACTGAATGATCGGAGGTATCTGTAATGGTTTTATAAGTGTTTGCAAGCATGACCATTTGGGTCAGAATATTTATGAGGTTTTGCTCGGAAACACCATCTATATTCCATTCATAGATAGCATCAGAAGAATATTTGTTTTGAACTTTAGAAAAAGTTTCTTCTGTGAGAATATCAGGGGGAGTAGCATGAGAATAATATAACTTTTGAGGATCCTTCCAAGTGATACGATTTATTTTTGGAAGGGATTCAGTATTGGATTTATCTAAAAGATTAATATGATTGGAGAGTTCAACTCGATCTAGAGTGTCTTTGACACTCAGATTTTGTATTAAAGGAGTATCCAAAGTTATAGGATTTTTAGGAATCAAAATTGTTTTACCCTTGAGGAGTCTTCTCCTATCCTCTAAGGCTTTAGCAAAATCAAGACTAGGATTTTTCGGAAGAGTGGTGGTTTTAAGTCTTTTTTCGGAATTGTTATAGAAGAGAATGAAGAACTATTTTGAGTAAGATTCTCAATACGATCTAGCTGCTTTCCTATGGTATAAAGATGTTGGTTTGAAAAATTATTTTGTTCAACAATCTTCTTGATTCCTATGCCATCTGTTTCAGAGGTAGTTTTGAAAGGGGAAGCTATTATTTCAGTTTCCCGATGTTCAATTTTGATTTTTCTAAGGGGAGGATGATTAGATTCGATGACATGGCCATTGTCTAATTTCCATTTGTAGAGTTGATCTAAAACAAAAATCTGTTTTCATGTAGAAATGTATTTTCAAACCAATCAAAGAAGAATACTTCGATTTCATGTTGATACATGTAATCATAAAATTCCCTTTTGATTTCAAATGCTTGGTTTCGAAAGTTAGCAAAGAACCATTCTCTGATATATTTATTTCAAAAGAATTGAATTCTTTATTCAAAATGATTATGTTAGGTTCAAAGGCTAATTCCAAAACATTGATTTCGGGATCTTCCATTTCGAAGGGAGTTGGATCTGGAAAATCAAGAGCATGTTGGTAAACTGGTCTGGAAATTCCTGACCTGTTATCTATACCACTGATGTTTGGAAAAGGAGGAGCACTTACAGATGCTTCTTCATGATTATTTAAAGGGATATTTAGAGGGATATTAGGAGTAATATCTACTGATCTTCAAGAATAAGTAGAATACCGTGAAGGAATAGATCTAATATCACAAGAGTTTCTAGGAATATTTATTGATCTTCTGGCAAATTGAATAGTTACTCTTCCTTCGGGGTGTTGGATAATGTTAGGAGGATCAGAATTTTGAATTATTGACTGAGGAATTCGGTTTGTTAATCCCATTGTTCCGAGAGAGTTATCTGATTCTAGGGAATGATCCTGAGAATGGTGACATTTGCTTTAGAAATGTCTGTTTATAAAAGAAGGGTTTCTCTATTCGAATTTAATTTAAAAGCTTTGCTACCAAAGGCAGAATTTATTACTTTGTAGTAAACTCTATAGATGAGGGCTATGGGAATAGATCCTTCAGTTATAGAATAATTATGGGTTTTTATTTGAAGAGTGAGGGATTTTAAAATATTTTTATTTTTAAGAGAAACAGTAAGACTAGGATGACTATTAAAATGAATGGGTCCACTGCAAAGGCTGGTTTCTATGGCTCCAAGAATAGATTCGTTATATTTTAAAAGCCTAGCATCTCTCAATACAAGAAGCAAAGAAGTATCTAATCCTTCTTTGGTAAATGGTTTTGCACCTACCTGTACTAAATCTATATACATATAATTCCATTTCTTGGAATGTTTCTTTATAAAATCCTTATTCAAAAGTTGAATTGAAGCAAAGGAATTAGAAAGTGGCACATATCTTTCTTCAGTAACAATGACATAATCATTATTCCCAAAGAGCCTAAACTTAGAATGTTCATAAATTTTATCAAGTCTAACTTTTGGAATAAATCAATTTTCAATAGATTTGTTGAAATCTTCTATATTAATTTCTTCTCTTTTATTGGTCCTTGATTAGAGGACATTTGTAATAAGGAACTAGAAGAAGATTTAGATCTCTCTTTAATAAGTTCATTGCAAAAGACTACTTTTTTCTTTTCAATAGATTTCGACGATACTTATCAACGGACTTACTACCCTATTGGGCTTTATTGCCTGGAACACATCCAAAAATCACACGATAAGACTAACACGAAGGAAATTGTCTTTACTGCGTATGAATTTATAAAGAATATCTTTATCTGCCCCTTGGCTTTGATACCATCAACTGGCCTAGGATCTAGGGATTATAAATAGAAAAGATAAAGGATATAGAAGGTCAACTAATCTATGCGTTTTCATTTATTAGAAATGAATCCAGGAAATTATAATGAAAAGATAAGAGCTACAATGACGTATGAAATTTTTAATTGATGTTCTAGATATTCTAAATATCCAATATATTGAGAAAATAAATAAAGGATTTCGGATATGTCTCTAGATCTAGCAACAGAGTAAATATATTAAAATATAAAAATGCGGATTTCTACACAAAAAACTATTAAATAAATAAAATTAAATAAAAGCCCGAGCATTAAAAATAATAAAGAGTCCGTAAGCAATATATAGGACGAAAAGGATGATTACTAGAAATTTTAAACCAACCATGTAGGTGGTATCGCCAAGCAAGGATAAGAAGGGCAAAACGGTAAGAAGAAGTAAAGATATATAACAAATGTAAAAAAAGTGCTGTAAATTAAAGTACAAACCTTCCACAGGCGATTCAACCTGCCGTTTGTGGGGTATGTAAATGTAAATGCAGGGGAGAAATTAGAAACGACTGATATATAAACAATACCGTGACATTCCGAAATTTCCGCCAATTGAAAATTATGAAATAACTGAGTTTTATGAAATGTGCTCGCAGTAAATTCTCGCCTAAAACTGATCATTCTTGGAAATGCTAACCATTAGGGAAAGGCTAATAGGGAAATTAAATTCGCGTGACTAAAGAAAATTCGATCGTGAATGGATTTCGACCATTAAATCGCGGAAGTAATATTTTGAGCCACTGTTGATTGATCCAAGGATAGTTAAGGGTCAGTTTGTCACTGTCCTAGTAGTAGATCGCGGGTGATTCCGTTGGACCACAAAATGACTTGACGAATGATTCTGAAATTATACCGAACGATCGTACCCCTCGGATCAAGTGATTGATCTTCGCGATTTTAATGACAACCGAGATCGTCATGCACCGAATGGACTTGCACGTGACTCGATTCAGTATCAGTCATGAGTCGATTCTGTGAATTTCCCCAGCAAGCCGTCCGTTAGCTCGAGAAACGCTCGAGTTGCGTTTAATAGAATTTAATTATGGAATTTTTGTCCAAATTGGATTCCGGAAAATTAGGAAGTCACGCCGGAACGTTAGGACGACGTTGCACGTGACACGTGTCAATTTTTGGTGCACTCAAATTTTTCGGAAAAATTCGATTTGGACGAGAAATGGAGAAAGTGACGATTTTGCCCTTAAGGATTTATAAATGATTAGTTTTAAGGGTAAGGGGCATTTTGGTCATTTATGCCTTAGATATTTTTGGTCAAAGGCACTATTCATGTCTAGACCTCGTCTCTCTTTCCTCTCTCTCTCATTTCCCCCATTCGATTCTCTCTCTCTTTTTCCTTCGTGAATTTCCCCCATTTCTTTTTTGCCGTGAACCCTTCCCCCTCCTTGCCGTGAGCTTTCCTTGGCCGTTTCTTCCCCACGCCAGTGCCACCGCCTCGCCGCCACACGCCGGACCGCCACCAAGCCGCCGTCTAGCCATCGTACCAGCCCCAAGCCACCACCACCAGCCACCGTTTCTCTCTCTTTCCCTCTCTCTCCCAAGTGGCCGCGAGCCCCACCGGCCACTGCCCAAGTCGCGCCGTCACCACCCAAGCTAATCGCCACCACCCAAGAGCCGTACACCGTCGCCGCCGTCCCCGATTAAGTGCTGCCGCTTTCCGTTTTAACCACGATAGTCTAGAACGCGGGTAAGTCGCGCTCTAATCTCAATTTAGGATTTCGGGTATCGACAAGCGATTTTGGGTGAAACCTAGAATAGATTAGGTGCAGAATCGCATGATTTAGAAGTGGGATTAGGTGGTGAGCCTTAGAATTGAAACCAGAAAATTTTTATTGGAAAATTTAGAATAATAGTGGGCTGCGAATTACTGTTCACGAACAGTGATTTACTGTTCACAGGACTGTGATGATTTGTTCGGGACGCAAGTTGGATTTTTAGAACCGGTATTTTATGGCGAGAAAGTTCCGTGAAGGATCAGAATTAATCCGACGCCATTTGGTGGGAGAAAAATGAGAATTTACGTGTTGGATGTATATTTAAATTATAAATAAATTGTGGTGATTAAATTGAGTATGTTGTTGTGCAATTGGGTGACTGTATATGCTTGTTGGGTGCACACGTGAGTTAGATTAAATTAATTATTGGTATTGCCATGTCCTATGCTGAATGTGCATGAGCTACGTATAAAATAATGCGTGTGTGGGCCACGTGTGAAGGGCCAGTTGCGTGTGATAAATGCATGTGGAATATGGGCATGAGTGAAAAGGAAATTGTGGTGTGCCAAGTGATGGTGGGAAAGTGTGTGAAAGTACGAAAATGCGAGTTTGGGATCGGGTTGAGTATCATAAACTCGGGCGGCGATCACGTGAGTCTGTTGCATTTGGCACAGGCTGAGGATTAAAAAAGCAAGAATGAGAATCGGTTTGAGGCATGATCAGCTCGGGTGAGACCGGGATTGGACCGAGGCATTATAAGCTTGGGCTCTAATCATGTAGGCCTATCGTATTTGGCGCAGGTTGAGTTGGGATCGGGCCTGGGGCGTGTGATGCTCAGATCGCGATTGGGACCTGAGGCGTGAACGGGTACGCGGGCCAGATGTGGTGAATGATCGCAGTGTGCCTGAGGCGTGTACTTCAACGCCGGTCACTGGCGAGGAATGAGAAAGAGGAAATGAGAATGGAAGGAATAGTGGGATGAGAATTGGTACATGCGTGTGTTGCATACGACGTAATTGTGATTGAGTATGGGTGTACGCATGTTTGAGTCTGACTATATTATTTGCGGTGCCTGCGATGTGAAAACTTGATGTGTATGAATACACGTGTGTCTGTGTGATTGTTTGGAGGTACGTGATAGCCTAGATTGGGTTTAGGGGTGAACTTACTGAGAAGTGTTCTCATGGTTGTTTCAACTAAAAATTTTCAGAACCTCGACCTGAGCGATGAACCCTCCACCACCGCCACCAGTATATTTTGGAATACCAGTGCATACGGAGTATGAGGTAGCTGAGTTTTCGATGGGTGACGGGATGACCTAGATAAGACATACGACGATCGTGTTTGTAGAAGTGGGAAAGCTTGCCTTGGATTAGAATCATTTTTAAGGTTGAACGTCAGGTCATCGACTCCTTTTTGATTTTGGTAGTTTCAGTAAAGTGTGCACCGGTAGACAGAGGTTTTGTTTTATTGTATATATGGTAGAACAAGTTGAACAAGAAATAGAAATATATATTCTCTCAATTCTCCCTAGTTTTATTTGTCCGGGTATTTTATGGTTTCCGTTTGCGCAATGAAATCTCCAATGTTTAGTTGAGATCGGCGATAACCTGGGACGTCGCAACTGTTCGACTTGAGCGGAATGTCGCGAGCTCGACGGGGGTTTCAGGGCATGACAAATACTAGAAGATTACAACAACAATATTGAAAGGTTACACAATGTAGATATTGAAGTATAAATGCAGAATTAAGAAAATTTCTTTGGTAGAAATTCTTCCATTACTCAGACTATTTGGTAGTATAGAACGATAAGATTTTCCACGTCATAAAAACTAGAAAAGGTTTTGAAAAGATCTTGAAAATATGAGACAAGATCTTTACATGGATTAAAAACTTACTGAATATGAAAAGATTATAGAAAGGTTTGAGATAAGAGATCTCTTATTCCTTCGAAGAAGGTTTGGAGAAAAACTAGAGAGATTTGGGATTTAGAAAGGGTTTGAAAGAGCTCTAAAAGGTTCTGAAATCTGCCCTTCCATGAGAATGAGGTCCCTTTTTATAAGCAGGTTGGGTTCCGGTAGAAAAAGTTCATGGGTAGTACTGTAGCAAACAGTAATAAATCCACAGTATTTAGAGTGAACAATATCCTGTCATACTTATGATAATTTTGATAAAGAAAAAGAATCTGTTTTTCTTACGCAGTAAGGACGAAAAGCATCTTAATATATATATACAGCGAAAGCATCTTATCAGAAAGTTGTCTCGGTAAATTTCAAATTCAAGATGCCGAAACATGATGATAGGTCTTTCCAGATGCAGGTACTGCAGCTTCACACATGGCTGCACGAGCATGAACGTCTGCTATCACTGCCCGGAGCGGGTCGACGAGACATGATCTATGGCAACAACCATACGAGAGGCGGAGGAGGGTCCCCGACCGCTCATTCAGCGTCCTTTCAATTTCATGAAAGTGTCCCCGAGTAAGTACTTCAAAGCTTATTCACCGTCCTTTCGAGCCCGCGAGAGGTTCTCCTCGAAGATTATTCTATCTGTCTATCAACCCTTCGTCCTTTCAAGCCCCTTTAGATTCCATTGCGACGTAAGATTAGGAGTATTGCATTCTGAGAAGTCTTTCTTTTGATGGTCCAAAAGGAGCTTCGACCTTTTTGGTTGTCTATGTTTCATTGGACATGTGCCTTCGATTCTCGCTCCTTTCCTTGTATGTGCCCCCTTCAAAGTAAATTTGTGGATAGATTCTAACGCGGCTAGTGAAATTGCTGCGTCAATTTATTTCGAATTCGAATGCAAATCCAATACTTTTGAAATTAGCATCTTATTGTGTGATAGACAAGATTATTCAATCAAATCTAAACTATTTAAATTCTAAACACAGAAGAAGTAAAGAAATAATAATGTACAAATAAAGTACAAGTCAGTTCTTATATTTGAGCACATCTGTCGACTAATCATCAGTTCAAGCTTTCTTGATCTTTACATAGCTAGAATTGAATTTCAATTTACCAATCACAATCGACCCCATCTTCTCGTTACTATGTGTTCCAACTGTTTCAGCTTTTTCTTACAAGTCTTTTGTCATTCAAACTCCACCGGTTTTCTTATTATAAAATATAAAGTTCATGTTATTTCATTACAAAAACATTTGTTAGTCAAGTGATTATGCTGTTATTTCTTCATGTTAAAGACTATAATTCGATTCCGAATGGGTGCAAGAATATTCTTTTTTTTCCTTTCTAAAAGGGGCTTTAAAACCGGTTCCAAATAGAACTGGGGGTTTTGGTCTTGAACTGATTGATCTAAGTCGATTCGGTCCGGTTCTCAAGTTGCACCACACTCGGTACTCACAACTCTATGTCCTCTTATGTCAGTTTTAATTGACTATCACCAGAATACATACGTTGCATTAGCCGCATTTTTGAAGATCAAGAACCTTCTTCTTACCATGAGGCAGCCAAGGATCCGCGCTGGTAGCAGGCCTACTTCGATGGAAAATCAAACCTGGGATAGTGTACCCCTACCCATCATCATAAGCCGATTGATTGCAAGTTGGTCTATAAGATCAAATACAAGATGGATGGTTCCGTTGAGCATTACAAGTATCGATTAGCTACCAAGGGTTTCACATAACGAGAATGTTTCGATTATCATGAAACCTTTTCCCCCGTAGTAAAGAAAGTTATTTTTCTTTCTTTTCTCTCCATCACTGCTCTTCGTAATTGACCACTACATCATATCGATGCCCACAACGCCATTCTTCACGGTGAGTTGGACGAAGAAGTTTACATGGACCTTCCATAGGGGTTACGTAGAGAGGGGGAGTTTCGAGTATGTTGTCTCTGTAAATCCCTTTATGGACTTAAACAGGCTTCACAATAGTGGTATGCTAAATTTACTAGTGAACTCACAACTGCAGGATCCAGGCAATTCAAACATGATTATGCCTTATTCACAAGGATAAAAGATACATGAACAATCTGCCTACTAATATATATTAATAATATACTTATTATGAGTAATGATGAATATCTTGTTAAAGAATTTAAGAAGTATCTACACTCTACCTTTCACATTAAGGATTCGGGACTTCCAAAATATTTTCTTAGCATCGATATTGCACGATTAGATAAAGCAATATGTCTCAACTAGCGAAAATTTGTCCTAGAGATTATATCAAAAGCAGATCTGTCATAATGTAAACTAGCTGTCAATCCAATTGAACAGAACATTAAGTTAGCAATGTGGCTGAGTATAATGCAGGATTGTCATCTCTAGAAGAGGATCCATTGCTCAAGGATTCATCGAGCTATCAGAGACTCATCTAAAAACTTAATTATCTTTCCAAGACTAGACCTAACATATGTTACGTAGCATAGATCCTCGGTCAATTTGTGCATAATCCAAAGCAGTCTCATATGAGTGTAGCGTTGAAAGTAGTGAAATATTTGAAAGGATGTCCAGGACCAGGAATACTTCCATCTCGAGATTGTAACATAGAGTTGACTGTTTATTACGACACAAATTATGCCACTTGTTCCATGAGTAGGAGATCTATTATTGGATTTTGTGTTAAGCTTGGATAATCGTTGCTTTCATGGAAAACAAAAAAACAATCAACTGTTCCATTGTCGTCAACTGTTTGTGAAACAGTTTGGCACGAGGCTTGCTTCAAGATCTTGGCGTACAGATGAAAGGACCGACTACATTATTTTGTGATAATGATGCTATTCTCAAACTTGCAACAGATAAGATAATCCATGAAAGAATGAAACACATAAAGGTTGGTTGCCATTTCACTTGAGATAAAATTCAGGAATGGATAATCAAGACAAGAGGAATAGAAACTACAAAACAACCTGCGGATATCTTCACCAAACCTCTATGTTAAAGACAACACATGTATCTATTAAGCAAGCTTAGCATTTTCGACATATACAAACTGCCAGCTTGAGAGGGGTGTTAGAGATACAGTTCCTTTTCCTGGAGTGATTGAGTAAATCAATTTAGCTGGGAATTAAATCATGTACCATTAAGAAAGTATCTTCTGTATATTTTTTTTTATTTATATACATTGTATTATAAATAGAGCCTTATATATACAAGGTCCCTATCAGAAAGTAATACACTTTTTGCGGGTTTCCCAAATCCTCATTTTCTTCTCTATTTCGTGTCAAAGGGGGCTGCAGAGAGAGAGAGAGAGAGACCTCCAATTTTAGAACTAGGATGGGGACCTTCGAGAATCTGCAAAGATATCTACAACAGTTCGATGCTGCCGTCTCTTTCTCTCGTGCTGAACACTTGAGGCAGAATCTTTGTTTTTACTCCTTCGAGCTTTGTTTAGGGTAAGTTTACAAACACATACATGTGCAAACATATACTATACCAAAAGCAAAGTGCACTTGACCAAGATTCTACAATCCTCTTTCAGCACTTTTACAACCTTGTACTGTACCTTTACAAACATGTACTCTACTACAAGCAAGATATACTATACTATACTATACCCCTTGGTACTTGGTACAGACTTTATCAAACATGCACTATACTCAAGTTTCATGTCTCTCCTTTCGAGCTATATTTTGACATCCACCGCAATGGGCTAGTTAGGCTTGGCCTAACCCACTTATGTTTATTGAGGCAATCTATCAAATATACAAATACAAAACCTAACCCAAGGATACCATCGATATATATCCTTTTTCTTTTTCGCCAACCTTAAAAAATTATACATGTACATAAATTTGAATATGCTGAAGTTTCATCAATACACATCTCGATGTTGGTCACTGCACTTAGAATCTTTTCTTTTTTCAATTAGGTCAATGAGCTCCAGGTTCATTGTTATCATATTTGTGACTCATCCACTTATTCTTTAGTATCGGTCAGTTCAGACCTTCACTTAGTTTCACCCAAGCATTCGTTCTGGTTATGGATAGATCACACAAGTTTGGGTTCATAAGCAATGAGAATTGCCCTATGAAGACTTTTTACTTGACGTTCACCTGAATTAGAGTTGACCAAACATAGTCAATTTAGAACCGGTGGCGCTGTCTGTTAGAGTTGTGATAATTACCTTAAGCTAAAGAACAAGAAGGGTAAGGGAATTAGAGTTGTATCTGCGGATGATGTTCAAGCTATAGCTGACTATAATTTATACAATGTTGATTATGTCTTATCTGTCACGGAGGATTCATGGTTTGATCGATGGATTATGGATTGAAGTTGTTTGTTTCATGCTACACCAGGAACTAGTTGACTACTTGTCATTGCATGAAAAAATATAAAGTGTAGCTGCAAACAATAGTAAGCGCAATGTTATGGGTGTTGACACTGTTAATATCGTAATACACGATATCTTTTAGTGCCATGAATTTAATTGGTTGTCGGTATACTTCAGAAAAGTGGAGTTCTAAAGGTTGTTTGAGACGCCTTAGTGATAATGAGAGGAATCAAGTATAGTGGCATGTACAAGCTTCATAGTAAGACAATGACGGGTTTTGCCGAGAAGACGTTGGATGCATCTTGTGTTAAGAATTTGTTTAAGCTTGGAAGCTGGGGCGGCAATGGTCGAGCTGACTCTCAAGCGGCCATCACTAGGAGCTTGACAAAGCTCGAGCGATGGTGGCAATGCCATTGCAAAAGCGATGGTGGCGATTGGTTGTTTTAGATATTCAGTTTTGTTATTTTTAGGGTTAATATCACAAAAATCCTAAATCGGTATATCTGTGATAATTTTACCTTGAACTAATTTTTTGACCACCAAAAACTCTAAACTGATACACCTGTGACAAATTTATCTCGAACTATCTTTTTGACCACTACAAAGTCTACACTGGTATACTTATGATAATTTTACCCTAAACTAATTTTTTGACCACCAAAAATCCCGAACTAATACACCTATGACAATTTTATCCTAAACTAATTTTTTGACTACTAAAAACTCCAAACTAGTATATTTGTGATAAATTTACCCTTCGTTAGTGTATGTTAAATTGAATTAATATCACGAAAAATCACAAATTGATAAACTTGTAACAAATAGAGGGATAAAACCCCAAGCTGGTATACCCGTCAACTACCACGTGTCATTAAACTTAGCAATTTGACAATAAAATTTAACGGAAACTAACAGAGGGTAAATTTGTCACTGGTGTACCAATTTAGGGTTTTTGATGGTCAAAAATTAATTCGGGATAAGATTCTCACAGGTGTACTGGTGCGAGATTTTTAGTGGTCAAAAAAATAATTCAGGATAAAATTATCACATGTGTACTAGTTTTTAGTTTTTTGTGGTCAAAAAATAGTTTGGGATAAATTTATCATAGATGTACCAGTTTGGAATTTTTCATGGTATTAACCTTTATTTTTAATTCTTATAGTTTCTTCCTTTATCTTTTTTATAATTTAATTATTTCCTTTTAGGTATAAGTGCACATGAAATCCTAAAACCTGTGGCGAAAGTACATTTGAGTCGTAAAATTTTCAAGAAATGCAATCAAGTCCTTGTCAGATTAATACAATCAAATTCTTATGTTAACTTCGTCCAATATCTCTAACGAAAAATAGTTACTTGGCTTTTTTAATACTTTTTAAAGACATATGGTGCTGATATGGCATCTTTTTAATTACTTTTTGAAGAAAGAGGCAATGATATGTCATCTTTTCTCAATTTTGTTATTAAATAAATAAATTTTAAAAATAAAACAAAACTAAAAATAAGGTTTTATAAAATATATTTTAAGAAAAAGATGGAGAGAAGGAACAAAATAACCAGCTACTTGCGAGTTGTGAAAGATTATTGTCGGACCTTCGTCGGTTGCCCTTCTCGTGGCGACCACTGTGACGGTGGCGGCAGCAGTCGCCTCTATGATGGGGGACCACCTCGGAAAAGCTGAACGTACTCAATCCGCGGAGCCGGATATGAACCAACTTGGGGCGCGCCAGATCGAACCCACTCCGACGCACTAGATCTGAACAAATTGGACCACCGTTGTGACCTCGGACCAAGTTGTCATTGTTGACTGGGAGGTTCGACTACCTCGTGGCGGTTGCCGCCAACCACTGTGAACGATTATAGTCCACCATGATTTCGATTATGAGAGAGAGAGAGAGAGAGAGAGAGAGAGAGAGAGGAAGGAAAATCGACCATCTCGCTGTCGTGGCCTGAGGTTGGAACTCCGCGGTTGCGCTGTTGAATTGAACTGGGTGGCCCAGCCATGCCACGGCCGCGCGAGCTTCGTCGAGCTCGGCCATGGCTGCTCCAGCTTCGTTTAGCTTGTGTCTTCTCTGGTCGACCTAGCACTGTTCTTTGCCTGATTGACTCTATTTTGTTCCAAAATTCTTTCGAGATAGCCTTCCTGTTCGGGATATGGATAAATCATGACTTCAACGATTACCTCGTGCTTGCCTTGCTCCATTTCTTGAAGTTTTCAGCGAGGTGTTGGTGGATGAAGGAGGAGGAGGAGGTATACGATCGACCAAGGAAGAAGAAGATGCCACATCATCGTATCACTCTTAAAAAAAAATAAAAAAAATGCCACTTCGACACCAAGTATATCCGGGAAACCTCATAGTAAATAAAAAAATAACGTGATGACTTTCCGTTAGTTAAATTAGACGGAGTTAACGAAAGAATTTAATTGCACAAATTTAACAAATTTTTCTTATGTAGCGCATGATGGAAGTCGCATCATGCCACGTGTCTTAAAAAAATAATAGAAAAGTCGCATGAGCTTTTTTCTATAGCCAAATTAAACGGTCTCGAGAAAAAGAAATAAGCAAGAGAGATGTAGTATTAACCATTACGTCTTTTATAGATTTACTTATGTTCCGAAGGGGAGCAGACTCGGATTTTCTTAGCCTCTAATTAGGAGAATCTGCGGGATGAAAGAGGAGGAAAAAGTTTTAGACTTCCCCTTTTTTGTCCTCATGGAAAATAACTCTATGCTTGGGAGACCTAGGGAGAAAGGAAAAGAGATGGAAAATGCTAATAAACTTGAATTTTCATCTCTTCCTGTTTTTCACAAAAAATTTAAAATTTTAGAATTTTGCACTCAAATTTTCTTTCTCCACACTTCCCCACTTGCCCAATAGAGCGTAAAGTTCACCAAACTTTTCGTATTCACCCTTGGTTTTCCTCCCCTTCCGTGCTTCCCAAACAACACATTACTGCTAAGATTTGGCGAACGAAGTGGCACCCTCGTAATCAAGTGTAGAATCTCTTAACTTTACAAACCTAGTATCTTCAACCATGTAGAACACAAGCTCTTATAATCCTTTCTAATTTAGGTTTGGACTGAATGTCAAAAAGGATCGATTATTTAAAACCAATTCTAGAACTCCGTTATTTCCTCCAACCATACTCCTTATTAATTGATAGATTATAAGTTAGGGCCATCACCCATATTGTGTCCATAACTTGTAGCCCACTGATTAAGAATGAAGGAAAACATTAGCCTTTCCAAATTCTGATTAATTAAGGGGTGATATTTTATGTGAATGGATATTACTGGCATCGACATATTTAGTCACCGGAGCTTATCATAGATGTCCTGCATTCAATAGTACATCATTGTGTCGATGTTGTTGCTTAGAGCAACCAAGCAAGAGAATACAATACAATACGTTATTGTTATTAACTAGATATATGCACTAACTAAAAGTCTTCAACAATAGTTTTTTGCAATCATAGGCTTCAATCCTTTATTTTTGTTATCGTAGCCATTGGCTTCAATAATTTGTTGTTTGCTTGCAGGAAAATGTACCAGTTTGCTGTCTCCTGTCTCGGACTTCAGCTTCAGAAAGGAAGCCTGCAAGGAGATGATGATAAATTAGTGCTGCAAAAAGGTTTCTCAAAACAGAAACCTAAGTGACTATGGGCATGGTTAATGCAAAATAGAAAAAAAAGTCTTGGAATTTGTGATAGATAGGCCGGTGATAGATCCTTCAAGGGCAGTCTAGAAACCTACTCTACTGTCATTCACAATGCTTTGATTCTTTGGGAGGTCCGCCTTGTAATGATTTTCATAGTTGGGCCAAAAATAAAATAAAAGATTATCAACCAAAGTCAATTGTTATAAGCTGGACGACCAAAAAACCACTATTCTTTTAAAAAAATCATGTACAAATTAGGATTAATATCACAAAAAATGTCAAATTAGTACAAGTGTGACGAACCTTTCCCAAGCTAATTTTTTTGCCACCAAAAATCTTAAATTCGTACATTTATGACAAATTTATCATCCATTAGTTTCTATTAAAATTGGATTAATACTACGAAAAATCACAAACTGTTATGGTTGTGACAAATAGAGAGGACAACCCCAAACTGGTACACTCGTCAACTGCTACGTACCATCCAACTTAACAATATAATGGTAAAATTTAATGGAAATTAATAGAGGGTAAATTTATTGCAGATGTATCAGTTTGCAATTTTTCGCGATATTAAACCTATAAATTACTTTGACAATACTGAGTTATCACAAGGAAACATTAATGAAAAGCTAATCCAACTTTTTAGCCGGACGCATTACCTAACCCACAATAACATCAGCTAGTCATGACTTCAAAAATAAAAGAATTGGCTTCAAGAGGCCGGGGCTAATATAGTTAAATTCTCCAAATATCAAAGCATCCGAAGGCAAACATAAATTCAATTACCAGAAGAACAAAATAAAGGGTATCAAAATGTGTTACATATTCCTTTTCAGTAAATCAGTTCTACTTGTTTGCTCACCCTAAGTCGAGAGGATTAGGGCTATCATCATCCAGAGAAGGAATGCTATTGCTGCCGATGGAAACGTTGTTAACCAACTCCGAGTTCACGGTCACCAATTTCCCTTGATGTAAAGTCATCTTTATCTGCGATTTATCGAAATCAAATGACCAACTTTCGACGTTAACAGTTCTTTTAAAAAAGAGAAAGTGCATGGACATATATTGGTGACTATTAATATCAATTATCAGGAAGTAATCTTACTTTCTGTTTCAGTTGCTGGTTCTCTTTAATCAACTGTGCTTTCTGCAATTTCAGAAAGAAATAATCTTCAAATCAACAGAATAGAGTCTTTGTATTCATGATGACCTTCAATAAACCTTAAATCTTCTCGAGCGGTGCCACTTGAATAAGTACTTTAATGTTATGCAGTGTTCGCAGCATATGAAATTATTTTTTGGACGGTCGACCTAATCGCGTACTGTTTATAATGAAAGATGCACACAGAGGTTTAGTTAGTGTGCACGAACCTTTCTCTGCAGTTCGTTGATCTCGTTCCACGCTCGCTCTTCCTGGAAAGAGAGGAGCGACCAAGATGGGGAGAGTCAAAGAGTGAAACAAGAAGAACACACGTGAGGGACCCTTTCGTTGGTTCTTATGAAAAACCCAAATGAAAAATATTTAAAGAAGAGACCTCAGCCTTGATCACGAGGCTCAGTCCTGCCTCGAGTTTCTTCTCTAATTGCCCCAATTCCTCCATGTTTAACCCCTCGAGATCCTCTCCCTTCATCTGCCTGTAAAAGAAATGGGAAGTAAATGTAATTGATCCGCCACAAGGAGGAACGAGAAAAAGAAAACACATCTTTGACTCAAACAAGCACGGAAAACATAGGCACGCACCTCAGTATATGAGCCTTATCATACACTTCCTTGCGTAACTTTTCGAGATTGGTGTTCCCTATCTAAGACAAAAAAAAAAGCATGAGAAAAGGTTAAATCCTCCATATGAAAATCATTCTAATTCATTTATATCAGAGTTTCGCATGTCCGTATTTTACTTTACGGTAAAAGAATGCAAGGCCTGCGCATTCGAAGAGGAATTTGTTAGTGTAATAGAATGATATCCTGGGGAGATTATGTGTCTCGTTTCACGAACATAAGGCACAAGTTTAAGAAAACATGAAAGGCATATCTAAGCAAGTGATTCACCTCGAGTGCAAGAAATGGTTGGACCGGTTTCTCGACTTTATTGGAGTGGAGAGCATAATACCTCGTTAGTGTATCCTCCATACTTCACAGAAAAAGAACCAAAAAGAAAAAAACAAAGGAAGATTTAGAAAGTGAAAATGCTACTCAAAGTATATACAGAACTCAACATCTTACTTACGTGTCTGTTATACGACGCAAGATTTTTGCCTATTTCAATCAAGCCATTGAACTTTTCGTTTTTGACCACTAAGCCGGTAAATTTTGATTTCGTGTTCAATGAATTTATTCGGCTCGAGGATCAACCAACTACCAACCCAATATCAAACATAGAAGATGATGTTGCCTAAAGTTGGCCGCCGACCACTTGTGAAGTCTACAATAAGTTGAGTGACGTCAGGTGAACGTCAAGTAAAAAGTCTTCATAGGGCAATTCTCATTGCTTATGAACCCAAACTTGTGTGATCTATCCATAACAAGAATGAATGCTTGGGTGAAACTAAGTGAAGGTCTGAACTAACCAATACTAAAGAATCAGTGCATGAGTCACACATATGATAACAATGAACCTGGAGCTCATTGACCTAATTGAAAAAAGAAAAGATTCTAAGTGCAGTGACCAACATCGAGATGTGTGTTGATGAAACTTCAGCATAGTCAAATTTATGTACGTGTATAATTTTTTAAGGTTGGCGAAAAAGAAAAAGGATATATATTGATGGTATCCTTGGGTTAGGTTTTGTATTTGTATATTTGATAGATTGCCTCAATAAACATAAGAGGGTTAGGCCAAGCCTAACTAGCCCATTGCGGTGGATGTCGAAATATAGCTCGAGAGGCGAGATATGAAACTTGAGTATAGTGCATGTTTGATAAAGTCTGTACCAAGTACCACGGGGTATAGTATAGTATAGTATATCTTGCTTGTAGCAGACTACATGTTTGTAAAGGGACAGTACAAGTTTGTAAAAGTGCTGAAAGAGGATTGTAGAATCTTGGTCAAGTGCACTTTGCTTTTGGTATAGTATATGTTTGCACATGTAAGTGTTTGTAAACTTACCCTAAACAAAGCTCGAAGGAGTAAAAACAAAGATTCTGCCTCAAGTGTTCAGCACGAGAGAAAGAGACCGCAGCATCAAACTGTTGTAGATATCTTTGCAGATTCTCTAAGTTCCCCATCCTAGTTTTATAATCGGAGCTCTCTCTCTCTCTCTCTCTCTCTCTCTCTCTCTCTCTCTCTCTCTCTCTCTCTCTCTCTCTCTCTCTCTCTCTCTCATTGTAAGCCATTACTTATTGCTGTCATTTCATGAGTAAGACGGAAATCTCTTAGACTCTCTCTCTTTCTCTCTCTCTCTTCCTAACTCCTTTTATCAGTCCTGAATCTGAAATATGCTGGTGCTTTTCTCTCTTGCAGTTCTTTTGGTTTTGATCACCATCCCCTTGTGAGATAATAGATCTCAACTTTCGATCCACATACATTTAAATTTCTATACATCGTACCTTTGTGTGGGAATTGCAACAAAATATGCGTTCTTGCGACGGATCATGACCAATACATATTGATCTCTCAAGAGACAATCAAAGTACCCAAATATGCACTCCCCTCCCTCCCTCCCTCCGTCTCTCTCTCTCTCTCTCTCTCTCTCTCTCTCTCTCTCTCTCTCTCTCTCTCTCATTACACCGCACACACACCAAAGGGATGCATATAATACGACGATGAAAGACTAGAGACTTAAGAACTAATTTTTGAGTACCTGGAGCTGGAGAAATCATAGAGCTTGCCAGTGGATGAGAAGATGATGAGGGACACATCGGCGTCACACAGAACGGAGAGCTCCTCAGCCTTCTTGATCAGCCCTCTCCTCCTCTTCGAGAATGTCACCTGCCTTGCCGTCAAGTTGTCTATCTTCTTTATCTTTATTTTCTCTCTCACCATCTTCCTTGAATCTCTTCTCAAATTCTTTCTATGTATTCAATAAGGCAAAAGAAGAAGAAGAAGAAGAAATCAGACGAGACCCAGGTCAACAAACTAGCAATATTTCACCTAGTGTGAGACGCGATGAGGCCTACAAATTGATATGACGAGAGCAACACAAAGGTATTGACTCACATGGGGAAAGCTCTGCGAGATTAAGTCACCAGAAAACCCTAGAAAAGCAGGAAACCAGTTCAGATCAATGAGCATAACACACCCACAAACAAAGAAAGAAAAGAAAATGCCCAGGAAATGCAAAGTAAATTGAGGGGAGGAGTGAAGATCTGTGGGTTTTGTGATTCTTCTCGAATTATTTTTTTTTTATACCTTGTGGGGATGTAGTTTACCTTGTTCAGACTCTGAACCAGATGGTTTTTGTTGGTCTGATCATAGCAAAAAAAAAAAATACAAAAAGCCAGCAGTGAGAGAAGGAGAGAGAGAAAAAAGAATATAAAAAGCCAGCAGAGAGAGAGAGAGAGTGCGTGCGTTACTGCGTGTGTTGTGGACTCAAGAAAGGAAACCGGGCCTTCCCTTTTATAGCCGAAGAGTGATATCTTTATCATTTACATTTTGCCGAAGAAAGGTTAAGAGCTATCTTTCAGAATGAGGAGACCAGAATCAACGCGATCTAGGACTTCGGCTTATTCATCTAAATATATTGCTTTGCCCCATAATGGTGTGTTTTTAGCTCTTTTAGCACCTGCGAAGTATAAACTCTCCATTCATCTACTCATTTTTCTTTTGTTTTGGCGAAGGGTAATGCTCCTTCAAAGGACATGTGATCTCTCTCTTTTTCATTGTTTTATACTCTACGGCCATCAAGTGAGTTCAAACTGGTTCTTCTTTTCTTTGTAAACAGACTAGCAAAAGAATAGTAGAGCATGAGCATTATGTTTCGGAGACGGAATCCCGATTGAATTTTGGATTACATGTTTATCTGTGAAAATCGTCATCTTTAAAACAATGTCTTTGATGCGTTTAGCTTCTCTATTTGTTTCTGATTTTCATGGCTACTCTTCAAATTCCCCTAACAAATATGTGTTGGCTTGTTCTTTTTTAGATTAATATTTATACAATCTCTAGACAAACTGTTCCGCACAAGATTTGTAGCCATTGACACGTAACGTAATACTTTTTGATAGTTTAAATATTTGGACATTTTATATAGAATTACAATAACATGTTTGTAGTTAGGACGAGTTATGATCAAAGTATCGACACTTTGACAAATTGTATGAACCTCCCCTCATTTCGATTTACATTAAGGAGACACAAAGTGCGTTCTAATAAACCTGCATGAAGGAGAATGTACAAATGCTATCTGACCTTAGCCCAAGTTGAGAGCGAGAAGGTTGGGCACTTTTATCACAAGTTAGATGTGACGGATCTTCATTTTCCCTGACGACCACGGCTATAAAGTGAGTTATCATTTCATTGCTTTACTACTCTATTTTTCGCTGGTGACCATAACTCTGCTGCCTCAAAGCAATTGGTTGCCGCATGAAGTCAGAGGGTGGCGTGGCCACCATTCTGACCTTTATTTCAAGGTCACGTTCTTTATTAGTCCACGTGGCTATGAAAGAAAATAATTACTCAAAATAGCACAAAAGGAGAAAAATTATGAAAATGTCGATCACAAGTAGATTCGATTGAAATGCTAACAATAAAAGATTGATGTAAACATCTTTTCATTTATTATTTTTTATTATATTATTTTGTATGAGGTGTAACATTTTATGTTATCTTTATATAATGAAAATCAACTCAATTTTCTTTTTTAAAAATCAAACGTCATTATACTTGTATTTTTCACTAAACATCTGTATTTTTTTTAATTAAAAAAGCCTATATGTCGACATTTAAGATACTTTTTCAATTTGTAAGTTCTTTGATGTCGTTAAAAACTTTTTTAAAAAATTTGGAAGGAACCGCATGAGTGAACTTACACGAACACTAAAATATGAGTAAATTATGAATAAAAAAACCTACCTTGGAAGCATATGTACTGTTTGATGGTGAATTACAAAGGTTGCTCCTTCAAAATAAAACCTAGCTACATAATGGTGCAATTCACATCAATCGGTATCACCAAGCGTGGTCATTTGGTGATAAAAGGTTACACTGTCTTTCCACAAGGTCACAAGTTCGAAAGATGTCGTGAATGAATCCCTAACTGGCTTGTGCCCAAGACATTCTGGTTTCTAGCATGCTAGTAGAACAAAATGCAATGACATGCTTGTATAGTAAAAGCGAATAGTGGTTTGATGCGTTGGTCCCCCCTTCTTCCCTTATACTTATGAAAAAAAATCACATAATGAAGTACACATGTATTATTGAGGATCACTTTATTATAAAAAGATAATGGTAATATTTATAATAGTTACTAGGGACATTTTTGCTATTATTAGTAGGAAAAATGACACAAACAGTCCTTGAGCTTTTGGCCTAATGTGTAATTTAATCCCTGAACTTTTAATTTGTCCAATATAGTCTTTGAACTTTAGTATAATGTTCAATGTGGTCCTTGGACTTTTGGTACATATTCAATTTAGTCCTTGAATTATATGAAAATATTCAATGTAGTCCTTGAACTTGAAATATTTGAAGGATTATATTGAACATTTTTATATAATTCAGTAACTAAATTGAACAAGTACCAAAAGTTTAGGGATCACATTGAATAAATTAAAAGTGCATGGACCATATTGAACATAAGGCTAAAGTTTAGGGACTTCATTAAACAAATTAAAACTTCAGGGACTAAATTGCATATTGGGCCAAGGTTTAGGGATCATTTATGTCATAATCCCTTATTAATATTCTATCATACCTTTAACTATCCTCCAAGTTGGTGAGTTTAAGTAATACTACATGAACTTTTGGAGAAAAAACATTTGATGGAGTAGCTTATATGGATTGTTTAATATCAAACAAAAATTAAAAGGGACAAATCCACTAGAAATCCTAAAACTTATTAAGAAAGTGTTATTGTGTCCTAAATTTTTCAAAAAGTGCAATCAAATTCTAAAATTTATCAAATTAATGCAATCAAGTTTTTCCGTTAACTTTGTCTAACCCAACTAACGGAAAATGCTAATGTGGTTTATTTTCCACTCTCCTTCGGGGCGTTAATGTTACTAATGCATTAAGCATAAGACTAAAACAACATCATTTCGATCTAAATTCAAATTTTTTAACCCAAATCTAGGTTAAATTAGATTAAAACGATAAAAATGATAAAAACCCTCTGGTGGGAGGGCCCTGTGGGCCACCACCCCATCACCGGAAAGGGTCGATAGGGCCCCGACGATCGCAAGCCCTCACCTATGGTTAGTGAGGGTTGCCGGCCATTTTTGCGGCCTCATCAGTTTTTCTGGCGATGGTGGGGCGGCATTGGTGCCCCACAAGGAGGCTTTTCATATAGTTTTTTTATTTCATTTTATTGTTTCTTTAACTTTTAACCTTTTTTAATTTAATTTAACACAAATTTGGGTTTAAAAATTTTGGATTTGGACCAAAGCAATGTCATTTTAGTCTTATGCTTCATGTTTTAGTTAGTTAATGCCACGTAAAAGAGACAAAATAATAAAATGAGCCACGTTAACATTTTCTTTAAGTCAAGTTGGACGTAGTAACTGAAGGACTCGATTGCACCAATTCGACTAGTTTTAGGACTTGAAAGCACTTTTTCAAAGTTTTAAAATTCAATCGTATTTTCGTAACAAGTTTTAGGATCTTTAGTGCACTTTTCCAATAAAAAAATGAGAAAATGATACTAAAAGTGTTATAACTTTCGTACAACGTTCACTCGAGTGTAAAAAATTTTCGACAGATAACTTCAATTCCACTTTGGTAAAAAAAAATCACTTAAGTGCCAATTCTGATTGGGATCCCAGAAATCCGAAGATGCAATATTCTAACATTTCTTTCAACCGACGTCAGCATAGTAAGTCAACATTAATTGACAAAAATAACGTCGTTTATGGGATGATTGCCTCAAATTCAGCCTCTTCTTCAAACCCTAACCTCACAATAGATGATTTGTGGAAAAACTCGGTCTCTTCCTCCCTAACCTCACAACCATGGATTTGGGGCAAAATTAGTAATTGAAAACTTGCAATAGAGTTATGCTACTTCATATGTGTGATTTGTCTCACCGGAATTAAAATTGTTATAGTGGGATTTTGAGCACATCTAGTAACAAAGAGCCGAGATGAAGGTTTTTCTTTTTTTGGTCGAAAGATAATTGTATTCATCACTCAAAAGGACACAAGCACATAGACTTCATAGTTTAGCCAATCGAAGTGCAGCAAAGTCCAGAATACTGCAAAACAAAGCCAAATTCAAAAAACAAAGAGGATCAACTAAGTACCAATAGGGTTAAGCGCACGCTTGTTCCACAAGCACAAATCTTTCAAGCAAAATAATCGGCGGCCAATCATAGGATCTCGTATCTCCGTCAGTAGTGAACACACACCGGAAATTCCTTCTGCAGTAACTACGGCATTCCTAGTTGGCGGTGCATGCCTAGGTTCGAATATTCCTATTTAGTTCTAAACATTTTAAGTTTTGCCAATTTAGCCTTAAACTTTTATGTGAAATTCCAATATAGTTTTTTTGGTCAATTTTTACCGAAAATTGCTATTGTGGCGGCTCAGTCATCATCGGTCATCCTACACGGCAAATCACCAAGTCAGCAATTTTTAGCGAAAATTAACCGGAATGACTTTAGTGAAATTTCACATAAATGTTCAGGATTAGATTGGCAAACTTTGAAAGTTCATGACTTAATTGGCATCCGTACAATAAGTTTAAATCTAATTGGACAATATTCTCCAACCTATTAAGAATACCAAATTAGATAATAACGAAATTCATTTTCAACCGTACATAGCACAAGTTTTTATTGATGTTATTAGCAACGATATGTAATATCACGTCGTAGGTCAACTATCTTCAAAGAAAAATAACCATTAGAGAATTCGAAGAACACACTCACCGCAAAATCTACAATTGTGAAAACAGGGGCTTCAAATTTTGTAGGGTATTTGATACACACCTGTATACAGACACATGCACATACACTCCAAAAATCAATTTCAACATTTTGGTACACTTTTTTTTTGGTCAGATTTTGGTACACTTTACATATCTTTCCAAACACACATAATGCAGCTCCACAAGTCAGAGCACGAGCATGAACATCCCTTATCCTGTATGGAGTCAATCTCATTAGCGTCTCAAAAGCACTTCTTGGTCATTGATATACGTCGATATGAAATGCATCGATGACTGAAATAGGTTGAGACATCGATATGTGAATTCATTGTGTGAGAGGTGGAGGATCCACGTCCGCACCATGAAAAGACTTAGGTGGTCCAAGTGCCTTAGCTTATCTGGTGTACTTTCGGGTTGGCAACACTGTTCTATGCAAGATTCGATGTAACTATTGGCACTTCGTCCATTATTGTGCTTGAAACAACAAAAATGTTCCACATATCTTAGCTTGTTTAGCATCCTTTTTTAGCCCCCGAAACTTTCTATTCAAGATTAACTTCTGGGGTTTGCCCTAATGGCCACCCTTCCTACTTGGGAAGGGAGAGGTGAGGAGTTCAATTCTCCACCTTCTCAGGAGGGCTAGAGGTGGAAACATGTAGTTTTATATGTAGATTTCGACTCCCACACCCTGCAAGAGGCAAAGCAAAAATCTGAGAATGAATAGAGAGTTAGAGTAAGACTAACAAAAATAATAATAAAAGCTTTAAATTCAAGATTCTATTCATCTGCCAAACGCTATGTGTTCTTCGATGCCCTTTATGTTCCATTTTGAGATATAGATAGGAGGATTCTATTCTTAAAAAATCTTCTTGGGATGGTCCAAAAGGGAGCTTCGATCTTCTTGGTTGTCGATATATCATTGGCCTCCTTGCTCCTTTCCTTTTATGCATCCTTTCTAGAGTCAATTTGCGCATAGGTTCTGATGTGACTTTTCAAGTTGGTCCGTTGGTTTATTCCATTCCGAATGCCTTTCTTTATTTAAACTTAGGAACTGGACTCGAGAATCCAACGTGCACAAGAACCCAGAAAGTCTACACCAGAACCCTAACTTTTATTTTACCAGTGCGAAGTGTGACACTTCAAAAATAGCATCTTGTTGTGACACTTCAAAAATAGCATCTTGTTGCGTCACAGACAACATTGTTTGAATAAATATGCCATTTTTGAATACCAAATACAAAGGGGAGAAAAAAAAATTTAATGATTTGCGATGATCGCATTGACAATCGGCTAATGTATTGCATTTAAAGAAGAATCCCCAATTCAAGCCATAATAATAGTTATTTGCAATCATAGGTTTTAATCCTTTATTTTTTCTATAGTAGTCATTGGCTTCAATAATTTGTTGTTGCTTGCAGGAAAATGTACCGGTTGGCTGTCTCCTGTCTGGAACTTCAGCTTCAGAAGGGAAGCCTCCAAGGTGATGATACAGGCGGAGAAATTAGTGTTGCAAAAGGGTTTCTCAAAATAGAAACCTGGCGAGTGACATGATTAGTGCAAAATAAAAAAAAAAAAGGTCTCGGAATTTGTGATAGATAGGCCGGTGATAGATCCTTCAACGGCAGTCAAGAAACCTACTCTACTATCATTCACAATGCTTTGATTCTCTGGGAGAAACTTGGGCCGGCCTTGTAATGATTTTCGTAGTTGGGCCAAAAAATACAAAAGAATATCGAAGTCAATTTTACACACTAGACGACCAAAAAAAAAACTATTCTTTTCAAAAATCATGAATAAATTAGGATTAATGCCACGAAAAATCTCAAACTGACACATATGTGATAAATTTATCTTAAACTAATTTTTTGACCACAAAAAACTCCAAATTAATACATTTGTAACAAATTTACTCTCAATTAGTTTCTTTTATATTAAATAAATAACATGAAAAATCACAAACTGCTATAGTTGTGACAAATAGAGGATAAAAATCCCAAACTGATTCATGTGTCATCCAACTTAGTAATTTGACGGTAAAATTTAATGGAAATTAACGAATGATAAATTTATTACAATTGTATTAGTTTGGGATTTTGATGGTCAAAAAATTAGTTTTGGGTAAATTTGTCACGGGTGTACCAATTTCGGATTTTTCGTGATATTAACCCTATACGTTGCAGAAGCCAAGCGATTGAATAATAAAATTGATAGAATAAGAAAATAAATCGGACATTAAATTTACGTGGTTCGATCGTAGTGACCTACGTCCACGGAGGGAGCAGTACGGAATTCCACTATAGATCAAGCGATACAACGGAGATTACAACCACACTCGAGTCACTCAAATACTCTCAATGTTTCTCAGGCCCCAATTACCCCCAATAGCTCACGCAGTATTTAGCCTCATAATTTCTCACGAAATAATCTCTCTATCTCACAAAAAAATTGTACACAAATCTTATCACAAAATTTAATCGTTACTAACATTTGAATTCTTAGTGTAATTCCACGAACAAATTCATGGAGATAATCCACAAGTTCTCGATGAAACGGCGCTTCAGTATTTCTCCCTCTCTATCAACAGTCACGGAACAACAAGCACTCACGAATGTGGCACTTCAAGAATACCCCAAAGGTCTGCACCAATCTTGCGATTGTCTTGACCAAAGGAGAAAACATATAATATATATACCTGTGGAAGCCAACTTCCACACAGAATAGGAAAACCCACGTGACATGCTCAGCCCAACTTTCCTTTTCTGTTTTCTTTTCTTTGCCCGACTCCAAAGGATAATATCCATCGTTCGTTTCAAAACAGAATTTACTTCTTTTCTTTTCTATGAGCCAAACAACAAATCCACAATTTCCTTTTTAATTATTCTTTCATGGTCAAAGTCCACCATTACGTTGGACTACCATTTGCAGAGGAAAATCACGTGATTTGCTTTGCTCGATTTCGAATCTCCGCAAAATATCCAATTCGGAATATTTAGATTTTCGCTTCGAATTCAAACTCAAGACATATTTTCAACACTTTAAATTATTTTAACAATACTGTGTCCCCACAAAGAAATCTAAATGAAAAGCTAATCCAACTCATTAACCAGACGCGTTACCTAACCCACAATAACATCAGCTAATCATAACTTCAAAAATAAAAGAATTGGCTCCAAGAGGCCGGGGCTAATATAGTGAAATTCTCCAAATATCAAAGCATCCGAAGGCAAACATAAATTCAATTACCGGAAGAACAAAACAAGGGGCATCAAAATGTTTTACATATTCATTTTCAGTAGATCAGTTCTACTCGTTTACTCACCCAAACTTGTGGGATTAGGGCTATCATCATCCAGAGAAGGAATGCTATTGCTGCCGATGGAAACGTTGTTAACCAACTCCGAGTTCACGGTCACTGAGTTCCCTCGATGTAAAATCATCTTCATCTGCGATTAATCGAAATCAAATGACCCACCTTTTGACATTAATAATTCTTTTAAAAAAGGGAAAGTGCATGGACATAAATTGGTGACGACTAATATCAATTATCAGGAAGGAATCTTACTTCCTGTTTCAGTTGCTGGTTCTCTTTGATCAACTGTGCTCTCTACAATTTCAGAAAGAAATAATCTTCAAATCAACAGAATAGAGTCTTTGTGTTTATGATGACCTGCAACAAACCTTAAATCTTCTCGAGCGGTGCTACTTGAACTTGTAATTTAATGTTATGCTGTGCTCGCAGGATATGAAATTATTTTTTGGACGGTCGGCCTAATCGCGTACTGTTTATAATGAAAGATGCACACACAGGTTTAGTTAGTGTACACGAACCTTTCTGTGCAGTTTGTTGATCTCGTTCCACGCTCGCTCTTCCTGGAAAGAGAGGAGCGACCAAGATGGGGAGAGACAAAAGAATGAAACAAGAAGAAACACGTGAGAGACCCTTTTGTCAGTTCTTATCAAAACCCAAATGAAAAATATTTAAAGAAGAGACCTCAGCATTGATCACGAGGCTCAGTCCTGCCTCGAGTTTCTTCTCTAATTGCCTCAATTCTTCCATGTTTAACCCCTCCAGATCCTCTCCCTTCATCTGCCTGTAAAAGAAATGGGAAGTAAATCTAATTGATCTGCCAAAAGGATGAACGAGAAAAAGAGAACATCTTTCGACTCAAACAAGCACGGAAAACATACGCACGCACCTCAGTTTATGAGCCTTATCATACACTTCCTTGCGCAACATTTTGAGATTGGTATTCTCCATCTAAGACAACAAAATTAAGCATTACAAAAGGTTAAATCCTCCATATGAAACGTTCTAATTCATTTATATCAGAGTTTTGCATGTCAGTATTATACTTTACGGTAAAAGAATGCAAGGCCTGCGCATTCGAAGAGGAATTTGTTAGTGTAATAGAATGATTTCCTCGGGAGAATGTGTCTCGTTTCACGAACATAAGGCGCAAGTTTAAGAGAACATGGTAGGCATATCTAAGCAAGTGATTCACCTCGAGTGCTAGAAATGGTTGGACCGGTTTCTTAACTTTATTGGAGTGGAGAGCATAATACCTCGTTAGTGTATCCTACATACTTCACAGAAAAAGAATCCAAAAGAAAAAAAAACAAAGGAAGTTATAGAAAGTGAAGATGCTATTCAAAGTAAATACAAAACTTGACATCTTACTTGCGTTTCTGTTGTACAAGGTAAAATTTTCCCCTTTTTCAATCAAGCCACTGAACTTTTCGGTTTTTACCACTAAGCTGGTAAATTTTGATTTCGTGTTCAATGAAGTCATTCGGCTTGAGGATCAACGAACAACCGACCCAATATCAAACATCGAAGATGATGTTGCCTAAAGTTGGCCCACCACTTGTGAATTCTACAATAAGTTGAGTGACCTCAGGTGAACGTCAAGTGAAAAGTCTTCATAGGGCAATTCTCGTTGCTTATGAACCCAAACTTGAGTGATCTATCCCTAACCAGAACAAAAGCTTGGGTGAAACTAAGTGAAGGTCTGAATCGACCAATACTGAAGAATCAGTGGATGAGTCACAAATATAATAAACAATGAATTGGAGCTCATTGACCTAATTGAAAAAAGAAGAGATTCAAAGTGCAATGACCAACATCAAGATGTGTGTTGATGAAACTTCAGCATATTCAAATTTATGTACATGTATAATTGTTGAAGGGTGGCGAAAAAGAAAAAGGATATATATCAATGGTATCCTTGGGTTAGGTTTTGTTTTTGTATATGTGACAGATATTACCTCAATAAACACAAGAGGGTTAGGCCAAGTCTAACTAGCCCGTTGCGGTGGATGTCGAAATATAGCTCAGGAGGCGAGATATGAAAGTTTACTATATTGCATGTTTGATAAAGTCTATACCAAGTACCAAGGGATATAGGGTAGTACATCTTGCATGTAGTGGAGTACATGTTTGCACATGTTAGTATTGTAAGTGTTTGTAAACTTACCCTAAACAAAGCCCGAAGGAGTAAAAACAAAGATTCTGCCTCTAGTGTTCAGCACAAGAGAAAGAGACTGTAGAATCAAACCGTTGTAGATATCTTTGCAGATTCCTGAAGTTCCCCGTCCAAATTCTGAAATTGGAGGTTTCTTCATATCTCTCTCTCTCTCTCTCTCTCTCTCTCTCTCTCTCTCTCTCTTCCTAACTCCTTTTGGCAGTCCTGAATCTGAAATATGCTGGTGCTTTTCTCTCTTGCAGTTCTTTTGATTTTGATCACCATCCCATTGTAAGATAATAGATCTCAACTTTCGATCCACATATATTTACATTTCTATACATCGTACCTTGCATGGGAATTGCAACAAAATATGCGTTCTCACGATGGATCATGACCAAGACATATTGATCTCTTCAGAGACGATCAAAGCACCCAAATATGCACTCCCTCCCTCCCTCTCACATTACACCGCGCACACACCAAAGGGATGCATATAATACGATGATAAAAAACTAGAGACTTATGAAGAATTAACATTTGAGTACCTACCTGGAGCTGGAGAAATCATAGAGCTTGCCAGTGGCTGAGAAGATGATGAGGGACAGATCAGCGTCACACAGAACGGAGAGCTCCTCAGCCTTCTTGATCAGCCCTCTTCTCCTCTTCGAGAATGTCACCTGCCTCGCCGTCAAGCTGTCTATCTTATTTATCTTTATTCTCTCCCGCCATCTTCCTTGAATTTCTTCTCAAATGCTTCCTATGTATTGAAAAAGGCAAAAAAAAAAAAAAGAAGAAGAATAAGAAGAAATCAGACGAGACCCAGGTCAACAAACTAGTAATATTTCACCTAGTGTAAGACACGATGAGGCCTAGAAATTGATATCGGAAGAGCAACACGAAGATATTGATTCTTATGGTGAAAGCTCTGTGAGATCAAGTAACCAGAAAACCCTAGAAAAGCAGGAAACCAGTTCAGATCCATGAAGACAACACACACCCACAAAAAAAAAAAAAGCCCAGAAAATGCAAGTTAATTGTGGGGAGGAGTGAAGATCTGCGGGTTTTGTGATTCTTCTTGAATTTTTTTTTTTTTTTGTATTTTGTGGGGATGTAGTTTACCTTATTCAGAGGCTGAACCAGATGGTTTTTGTTGGTCCGATCATGAGTTCAAACTGGTTTTTCTTTTCCTTTTAAACAGACTAGGAAAAGAATATTAGAGCATGAGCATCATGTTTCGAAGATGGAATCCCGATTGAATTTTGGACTACATATTTATCTGTGAAAATCGTCATCTTTGAGACAACATCTTTGATATGTTTTGCTTCTCTATTTGTTTCTAATTTTCATCGCTCCTCTTCAAATTCCCCCAACAAATACATACTAGTTCGTTCGTATTTAGGTTAATATTTATATAATCTCTGAACAAACTATTTCTCATGAGGCTTGTAATCATTGACACACAACATAATACTTTTTGATGGTTTAAATGTTTGGACATTTGATATAGAATTACAATAACATGTGTGCAGTTAGGACGAGTTATGATCCAAGTATCAACGCTTCGATGAATTGTATGAACCTATCCTCATTTCGAATTACATTAAGGAGACACAAAGTCTGTTCTAATAAACCTGCATGAAGGAGAATATACAAATGCTATATGACTTTAGCCCAAGTTGTGAGCAAGAAGGTTGGGCACTTTTATCACGAGTTAGATTCTACAGATCTTCATTTCCCGTACGACCATGGCTATAAAGCGAGCCATCATTTCATTGTTGATTACTTTTATTTTTTGCTGGTTACCTCAAAGCAATTGACTGCCATATGAAGTCAGAGCGTGGCGTGGACACTATTCTGACCTTTCTTTCAAGGTCACTTTCTGTATCAGTTGACGTGGCTATGAAAGAAAAATAATTACTCAAAATAGAACAAAAGGACAAAAAATATGAAAATGTCAATCACCAGTAGATTCGATTGAGATACTAGCAATAAAAGAGTGACGTAAACATCTTTTCATTTATTATTTTATATTATATTATTTTGTATGAAGTTTAACATTTTATAATATCTTTATATAGTGAAAATTAATTCAACAATGTTATCTTTAGATAAAAAAAATCAAACGTCATTCTACTTTTATTTATCACTAAATATGTCGACATTTAAGATACTTTTTCAATTTTGTGAGTTCTTTGATGTTGTTAAAAATTTAAAATAATTTTTTGGTAGGAACCGCATGAGTGAACTTACATGAACACTAAAATACGAATCAATTGTGAACAAAAAAAAACCTACCTTGGAAGCATATATACTGATTAATGGTGAATTGCGTAGGTTGCGCCTTCAAAATAACCTAGCTACATAATAGTGCAATTCACATCAATCGATATCACCGAGCATGGTCATCCGGTGATAAAGCTTACACTATCTTTCCATGAGGTCACAAGTTCGAATGATGTCGTGAACAAAACTAGCTTGTACCCGAGACATTTGTTTCATCACATGGAGAGACATTCTGGTTTCCGGCATGCTAGTAGAACGAAATGCATTGACGTGCTTGTATAGTAAACGCGAATAGAGGTTTGTTGCGCTAGTCCCCCTTTCTTCCCTTTTACTTATGAAAAAAAATCACATAACTAGGTACACATGTATTACTGAGGATAACTTTTGTATAAAACAATAATGCTAATATTTATAATAGTTACCGGGGACATTTCTGCTATTGTTAATATTCTATTATACCTTTAACTATCCTCCAAGTTGGTGAGTTTAAGTAATACTAGATGAACTTTTGGAGAAAAAACAATTGATGGAGGAGCTTATATGGATTATTTAATACTAAACAGAAATTAAAAGGGACAAATACACTAGAAGTCCTAAAATTTATCATAAAAGTGCTATTGTATCCTAAATTTTTCAAAAAGTGCAATCAAGTTCTAAAACTTATTAAATTAATGCAATCAATTCTTTCCATTCACTCCATCTAACTTGGCAAGTTGAAAATGCTAATATTTTTTTTCCTCTTTCCTACATGGTGTTAATGTTAATAATGCATTAAATGTAATAATAAAATGACGTCATTTTGGTCTAAATTGCAAATTTTTAACCCAAATCTAAGTTAAATTAGATTAAAAAGATAAAAACCCTTAGGTGGGAGGGCCATGTGGGATCGCCCCATCGCCGGAAAGGGTCAATAGGGTCCCGACGATCATAGGCCCTTACCTATGGTCAACAAGGGTCATCAACCATCATTGAGGCCTCGATGACCCTCATCGGCCATCTTTGCGGCCTCATCGGTTTTTTTTGGTGATGGTGGGGCAGCAATGGTGCCCCACGGGGAAGGCCTGTCCTATGGTTTTTTTGTCCTTTTATTTGTTTTCTTTAACTTTTAACCTTTTTTAATTTAATTTAACTAAAATTTGGGTTTAAAATTTTTGGATTTGGACCAAAACGACATCATTTTAGTCTTATGCTTCATGTTTTAGTTAGTTAATGTCATGCAGGAGAGAAAATAATAAAATAAGCCACGTTAGTATTTTCTGTTAGTTAAGTTGGACAGAGTTAACTAAAAGGCTTGATTGCACCAATTTGACAAGTTTTCGGACTTAAATGCACTTTTTGAAAGTTTTAAAATACTCAATCGCATTTTCGCGATAAGTTGTAGAATCTCAAATACACTTAGCCAATAAAAAAATGATAAAAGGACACTAGAAGTAGAAGTGCCATAACTTTCGTATGACATTCACTTTAGTACCAAAATTTTTCGACATATCACTTCAATGCCACTTTGGTAAAAAAAATATATTACTTAAGTGTCAACTCCAATTTGGAACACCAAAAATCCAACGAGGCAATATTCTAACATTTCTTTTGACCGACATTGCTCGCCGGCATAGTGAGTCGGCATTAATTGACATAAACGACGTCGTTTATGAGATGAATGCCCCAAATTCAGCCTCCTCTTCAAACCCTAACCTCACAATAGATGATTTGAGGAAAAATTCGGTCTCTTCCTCCCTAACCGCACAACCATGGATATTGGGCAAAATTAGAAATTGAAAACTTGCAATAGAGGTCTGCTACTTCATCCGTGTGATTTTGTCTCACCGGAATTGGAATTGTTATGGTGAGATTTTGAGGATATATAGTAACAAAGAGTCGTGATGAAGATTTTTTTTTGGTTGAAAGAGAACTGTATTCATCGCTAAAAAAGATACAAGTACATATATTTCATAGTAAAGCAAATCGAGGCAGAGCAACGTCCAGAATACTGTGAAACAAAACCAAACCCCAAAAACAAAGAGGATCAACGGAGTACCAAAAGGGTTAAGTACATGCTTGTTCCACAAGCACGGATCTTTCATGCAAAATAATTGCGGCTGATCAAGAGATCTTGTATCTTCATCGATGGTGAGCATAAGCTGGAAATTTCTTTTCATAGTAATTATGTTGTTCCCAATTGGCGGTGCACGCAAAGGTTCGAATATGCCAATTTAATCCTAAACATTTCAATTTTTCCAATTTAGTCTTAAAAATTTGTGCAAAATTCCAATATAGTCTTTTCATTCAATTTTCGCTAGAAATCGCTAACGTAATATTAAGACTCAATTGAAAATTCGCATAAAGGTTTATGTTGAAAATTCAAGACTCAATTGACATCCGTACAATAAATTTAAGACTGATTAGACAATATTCTCCAGCCTATTAAGAATACCAAATTAGATAGAACCGAAATTCATTTTCAACCGTACCTACCACAAGTTTTTATTGATGTTATGAGCAACCATATGTAATATCACATGGTGGGGCCACTATCTTCGAAGTAAAATTACCATTAGAGAATTCAAAGAACACAATCTCCGCAAAAGCTACAATTGTGAAAACATGTGCTTCAAATTTTGTAGGGTATTTGATACATACCTATATATATAGACACCTGCAAACTAAATTTCAATTTCAAGATATCGGTACGCTTTACATGTCTTCCCAAATACACATAATGTAGCTCCACACATCACAGCACTAGCGTGACCACTTCTCAATCATTGATGTACGTCGACATGAAATACATCGATGACCGAAATAGGTCCTGACATCGATCTATGAAAACACCACACAAGTGACGGAGGATCCATGTCCGCGCCACGAAAAGACTTAGGTGGTCCAAGTACCTCAGCTTATCCAGTGTCCTTTTGAGTCCGCAACACTTTCTATTCAAGATTCAATGTACCTATTGACAACTTCTTCCGTTATTGCGCTCGAAACGACTAAAATGTTCCACGCAGCTCAGCTTGTTCAGCATCCTTTTTGAGCCCCCGAAACTTTCTGTTCAAGATTCTATCCATCAACCGACGCTTCGTCTTCTTCGGTGCCCTTTATGTTCCATTTCGAGATATAGATAGGACGATTCTTATTCTTAAAAGTCTTCGGATGGTCCAGAAGGGAGACTTGGACCTTGTTGGTTGTCTATATTTCATTGGCCCCTTGCCTTGGCTCCTCGCTCCTTTCCTTTTATGCGTCCTTTCCAATGTCAATTTGTGGATAGGTTCTGATGTGTCGTTTCAACTTGGTCGGTTGGTTTATTCCGTTTTCGAATGCCTTTATTTAAACTTAGGAACTGGACTCGAGAAACCAACGAGCACAAGAAATCATAAAGTCTATACCGGAACCCTAACTTTTATTGTACTAGTGGGAAGTGTGACACTTCAAAAGTAGTATCTTGTTGCTTGACAAACAAGATCTTTTAATTAAATTTACTATTTATAATTACTAGTTACAAAGGAGATAAAGAAATAATGATTTGCAACAATCACATTAACAATCGGCTAATGTTTAGAAAGTCCAACCCAAAAGTTATAAGTTATAAATGAAGGGAGACCACTTGAATATATCAAGTGGGGGATTATGAAATGCTCATTAAATATTGACTACGCACATTTATGTCTGATACCATGTTAGATAATCAAATCCAAAAGCTTAAACTTATAGGTAGAGGGAGACCACACGAATATAAAGATCCATTAGGACCCGTTGTCAAGCAAAGTGGGATAATATTTCAAGTTTCAACAATATTGCTCTTAAAGTTGACTAAGCTTTTAGATCTAGATCTGGATTGGGGGAGGTTTTTTTTTTTGGTCGGATAGATTAGGAGAGGTTGGACGAGTATAGAAACACCTCTAAGGAACTCCAAAATCTAAATCTAAGTCAGAAGAGAAGCGTTCCCAAATCTAGATTTAGATCGGGAGACGAGAATTTTAAAATCTTGAAGAAGTCATATAACCGCTTCCAAGCAATAGGAACTCACCGTATTCGTCATCGATTATGTTGGACTTCTTGGTTTGGAGAATCTTAAGGAGAGGGTTGGTACCTAACAATGAAAACGAAATACGTCCAGCGAACGGAAAAAGAGCACCGGCAGCCAGCAAAAAACTAAAAAAAATATTAGATGAAAACAATAAAATACTCATTGATCAGATTGGGATTGAGAATATGGAGCCTCCCTCGACTGACAGTGACTTCTCAATCGAGGGAGCTTGGAGTGAAAGAGAAAAGGGAACGAGAGAGAGGAGGGCGAGAAGAGAAAGCTGCAAGGGTTTTAACCCCTCCTTATTTTTCACAGGACTAGTGTTCACGTGTTGGATGGGGATCGAATTTGAATTTTCCAGTCAAAGATCAAGCTTGTCTTCGCACTCTATTGGTTCCGACTTTTTCCCCTTTCTCGATGAGTCTTTTGTCTTTGAAACCATTGTTTGTTTGGCATTAGGCTAATGCAAAAAAATTCCGCCATAATTCAAAATATTATGTGAAATTTTAAAATTTACGAACAATATATGTCATCCTACGTATCAATGTTCACATATACCGAAAGGTTTGAATATCTCAAGTTAGAAAAAAAAAAGTGTGGAAATCGTAATATTTTTGTTAAGTAAAAAGAAAAATGTAAAAGTCGATGGAGTTCTATATCTTTGGATTTGGAGCTAGTTCAGCGTTGTTGCGTGATCGAGAATAGCTAGAGAATGCCTTGAGAAGCTGATCAAGACTTCAAGAGGCTCTCGCACACAACGCTGTTGGAAATGAGGCCTAAAAGATGGCCAATTCAGATCCACGCCTCAGCTGAAAGCAGACCTAGAAAATGCCTACTTCGCAAATCCGAAACCCTGTTATTGAATTAGAAATGATTTGAGTGAAATACTCAAAAGATGCAATATTCTTCTTGGTCACAACTTACTATCGACAACAAGGTTGTGCTAACAATCATTTTAGGAGCATTTGTTAAGCATAATAATGAGAAAATACTCCTTACTTTTGAAGTACTAGTTATTTTGCAAGAAAAAGTTAGCCCATTGACAGATCACTTAATTGTTTTGTTTCAAGGGTGCATCGTGTAATATATTCGTCAGCGAAAAATGGAAACTAGAGTATGTTGCGGGGGTGAGAGGCCAGAGAAAGGGTAAGAAAATTGGAGAAAGCAAGAGATAAATCATCACCAAAACAACCTTCAATTAGATTATAATTTCACGGTCGAGCAGAGTATTTCAGTAGTAAATGAGTAGCGATATCTGTGCCGTGCATAAGTGTTAAATATGTCTTGAATTTTATGTACTCGGTCCGGTCCATGACCCGACCCGACATATTTTTGTGCGACCCGAAAGTGGAAAGGAAATTGAGATTTGGTTCGCGACGCGAAGGGTTGGGCCGATAGGCCCAACCCGCAGCAAGCGAACAAATCTCCATAGCGGACCGCCCAAGCTGGAGGAAGCGAACCAACGCGCGGGGGGTTCGGGGGCTACGCCCCCGAGAAATTTTCGGGATCCCTATTTTACACGGCGGCTAGGTTTTCTCATTGTAGAACAGAGAGTTTTGTTTTCAGAGAGTTTTGTGAGCCGTGAGGTTTTGTCGTTGTTTCGACTTCTGAAATTTTGTACTCTCTTTGATTATAGTGGAATTTTGTCGTGCCTCGCCCGTGGACGTAGATCACTTCGTGATCGAACCACGTAAATTTCTGGTGTTCTGTCTTTTTCGTTTCCGCATCCGTTTCCAACAATTGGTATCAAAGCTGCGTTGGATTCTAGGGTTCTTGAAGATGGCATCTTTGAAGTTTCAGATCTCATCTTTTGACGGATAGAACAACTTCGGATTATGGAGAATTAAGATGAAGGCTTTACTGAGGCGAGAGGGTACAGTTAGGGCTCTGGACGGAAATTATCCAGAAGATATGACCTCGGCTGAAATTGAAGAGATGGAGGAGAAGGCGCATAGCGCGATCCAGTTGTCTCTAGATGACAAGGTCTTGCGAGAAGTCGCCGATGAAGAAACAGCGGCCGGTCTCTGGAAGAAACTGGAAAGTCTCTACATGAAGAAATCCCTAACGTCGAGACTTTATCTGAAGCAGCGTCTTTATACCCTAAAGATGCGCGAAGGTACGTCTGTTCAGGAACATCTGGATGAGTTTAATAAAATTGTTCTGGATATGAAAAATTTAGATATTAAACTCGAAGATGAAGATCAAGCTTTGATCGTGTTATGTTCGCTGCCTGCCTCATACGAAAATTTTGTGAACTCGATGCTGTATGGACGTGAATCCATAACTTTGGAGGATGTCAAAGCGTCTTTGAATTCTGCAGAACTGAGAACAAAGTTGAATGGGAATACCAGCGAAAATAAGGCAGATGGTTTGTTTGTGAGAGGCAGGAGCAAGAGCAGGGATAAAGCTTATCGAGGGAAATCTGTTGGTCGTTCAAAATCTAAGCCACCTGGAGATAAGACGAACGTTGAGTGCTACTATTGCCATAAAAAGGGACATTACAAATCAGATTGTCCTTCGCTCAAGAAAAAGGATAAGCAGCATATTCAGAAACAAGATTCGGCAAATGTTGCAAACGACAATGAGGCTAATGCGTCAGACAGTGTTCTTACAGCATGTTCTGCTGTTAATTTGTCCAATGATGTTTGGATTATGGATTCTGGAGCATCATACCACATGTGCCCAAATAGGGAATGGTTCACCACATACGAACCATTGAATGGTGGATCAGTCCTGATGGGGAATGATGCTGTATGTAAAGTCGTGGGTATTGGTACTGTTCGGATTAAGTGCCACGACAAAGCAGTAAGAACTTTGACTGAAGTACGACATATACCAGATTTGAAGAGAAACCTTATCTCGTTGAGCAGTTTGGATTCCATTGGGTGTGTGTACTCAGGTGGAGGTGGAGTTCTTAAAGTTACAAAAGGCAATCTGGTTGTGATGAAAGGAAGCAAGGTGAATCACTTGTATCACTTGCAGGGTAGCACAGTTATGGGTCCTTCGATTGGCACAAGCAATTCCGTTTCTGACAATGATAGAACCAAATTGTGGCACATGCGTTTGGGCCACATGAGTGAGCGTGGCATGTCAGTATTGAGTAAACGTGGTTTACTTTGTGGGGAGCAGACGACCTCACTAGATTTCTGTGAGCACTGTGTTCTTGGCAAGCAATGCAGGGTCAAATTCAGCACAGGGACTCATTCGACAAAGAGCACACTTAACTATATCCATTCTGATTTATGGGGACCAGCACAGGTTCCATCTAAGGGTGGTGCCCTTTACTTTGTGACGTTTATTGACGATTATTCCAGGAAGGTTTGGGTTTATTTTCTGAAAAGAAAAAGTGACGTATTTGAAACCTTCAAGAAGTGGAAGGCTCTTGTTGAGAATCAGACAGGGAAGAAGATCAAGTATCTTAGGACCGATAATGGTCTTGAGTTCTGTGGTGGCGATTTTAATGAATTCTGTGCAGATGCAAGTATTGTTCGACACCGTACAGTAAGGCACACTCCACAGCAGAATGGAGTGGCAGAACGCATGAACAGAACTCTATTGGAGAGAGCAAGATGCATGCTCTCTAATGCTGGCATGGAAAAGGATTTCTGGGCTGAAGCTGTTAACACGGCTTGTTATTTGGTTAATCGCTCTCCTTCAACAGCAATTGAATGCAAGACTCCTTTTGAGATGTGGTCAGGTAAGCCTTGTGATTACTCTAATCTAAAGGTTTTTGGATGTCCTGCTTATTATCATGTTAAGGATGGTAAGCTAGAACCTAGAGCAAAGAAATGCATTTTTGTTGGGTATGCTGATGGGGTGAAAGGTTATCGTTTATGGTGCCAGGAACCTAACTCACCTAAGTTCATTATTAGTAGGGATGTTACTTTTAATGAAATGCATATGCTTGATCAAAGGAAAGTTGCTGATGAGTCTGCAGGTAAACATAAGAGTGATATGAATGAGGTGGAGGTTCAGGTGGAGCTTCCAGAAAAGACCTCTCAGAATATTTTGAACGAGCAAAATGCTGGTGTTGATTCAAGTTCAGATGAGGAAGCTGTAGATGAGGTGGAGCAGCCATACTCCATTGCTACTAGCAGAGAAAGGAGACAGACCCGACCTCCTCAGAAATATGGGTTTTCTGATCTTGTGGCTTATGCTCTCACGACAGCAGAAGATATGGGTATTCAGGAACCTTCTACCTATACAGAAGCTATTACTTGCACAGAATCAGAAAAATGGGCTGTTGCTATGGTTGAGGAACTTGAATCACTTCACAAGAACCAGACTTGGGACTTGGTGCAGTTGCCTAAGGGAAAAAGAGCCATCGGGTGTAAATGGGTCTTCAAGAAAAAGGAAGGAATTCCAGGTGTTGAAAATGCTAGATTCAAGGCTCGGCTCGTAGCTAAAGGCTACAACCAGAAGGAGGGAATTGATTATGCTGAAGTTTTCTCTCCTGTAGTAAAACACACTTCCATTCGTGTGTTGCTGGCTATAGTTGCTCAATTTGACTTAGAGCTTGAGCAACTTGACGTGAAGACTGCTTTTCTGCATGGCGAGCTTGAAGAAACTATTTATATGGCCCAGCCTGAAGGCTATTATGTAGAAGGCAAGGAAGATCATGTTTGTAAATTGAAGAAATCCTTGTATGGTCTGAAGCAGTCACCAAGACAGTGGTATAAGAGATTCGACAACTTCATGATAGGGAGCGGTTATCAGAGGAGCAACTATGATAGTTGTGTTTACTTCAAGAAGGGTTCAAATGGATCCTTTGTCTATCTTCTCTTATACGTGGATGACATGCTCATTGCTGCAAAGAACATGTCAGATGTGTTGATCTTGAAGAAACGGCTCAATGAGGAGTTCGAGATGAAAGATCTGGGTCCTGCCAAGAAGATATTAGGAATGGAGATTCAGAGGGACAGAAAAGTAGGGAAGTTATATCTCTCGCAGAGGAGTTATATTGAGAAGGTACTTGAGAGGTTTGGCATGCAAAACGCTAAGCCCGTGAGTACACCGTTGGCATCTCATTTTAGACTTACAGCTCAACATTCACCTCAATCAGAGGTTGAGGAGGCTGCGATGTCTCGTGTCCCATACTCCAGTGCAATTGGTAGCATTATGTATGCTATGGTATGTACTCGTCCAGACATTGCGCAGGCAGTTAGTGTGGTTAGTAGATATATGGCGCATCCTAGAAAGGTTCATTGGCAGGCAGTTAAATGGATACTTAGGTATCTTAGAGGCTCCGCAGAGTTGGGTCTAATGTTTGATAGAAAGAGTTCTAACGGTATCTCAGTTGTGGGATTTGTGGATTCTGATTTTGCAGGTGACCTCGAGAAGAGGAGATCATTGACTGGCTATCTTTTCACACTATCTAGTTCGGCTATTAGCTGGAGGTCGACCTTACAGTCGACAGTTGCTTTGTCTACTACAGAGGCAGAGTATATGGCAGCAGCAGAAGCAGTGAAAGAAGCTATTTGGTTAAGGAATCTTGTTCAAGAACTTGGGCTACAGCAGGAAGACAATTCGGTTGTCTTTTGTGACAATCAGAGTGCTATATACTTGATTAGAAATCAAGCATATCATGAGAGGACTAAGCACATCGATGTCAGGTATCATTTTATTCGCGAGGCAGTTGCAGATAGAAACATAACGGTAAAGAAAATTGGTACAGCTGACAATCCTGCTGATATGTTGACCAAGCCAGTTCCCGCCAACAAGTTTAAGTATTGCTTGAACTTGATTGGCATGCTTGGTTGAGTTTGCCCCTTTTGGGGCTTTGGTGGAGAGGTAATGGCAATTCTACATTTGTGTGTTTTGAAGTGGATATGTTCCTTTGTTGCATCCCTTGTTTCCTACACCGAGTTAGCTCACGTAGGCTTAGGGATGGCAAGAGAATGTGTTCGGCTTCTTGACTATTTTGTTTTGAGAAATTCAAGCCAAGGTGGAGATTTGTTAAATATGTCTTGAATTTTATGTACTCGGTCCGGTCCATGACCCGACCCGACATATTTTTGTGCGACCCGAAAGTGGAAAGGAAATTGAGATTTGGTTCGCGACGCGAAGGGTTGGGCCGATAGGCCCAACCCGCAGCAAGCGAACAAATCTCCATAGCGGACCGCCCAAGCTGGAGGAAGCGAACCAACGCGCGGGGGGTTCGGGGGCTACGCCCCCGAGAAATTTTCGGGATCCCTATTTTACACGGCGGCTAGGTTTTCTCATTGTAGAACAGAGAGTTTTGTTTTCAGAGAGTTTTGTGAGCCGTAAGGTTTTGTCGTTGTTTCGACTTCTGAAATTTTGTACTCTCTTTGATTATAGTGGAATTTTGTCGTGCCTCGCCCGTGGACGTAGATCACTTCGTGATCGAACCACGTAAATTTCTGGTGTTCTGTCTTTTTCGTTTCCGCATCCGTTTCCAACAATAAGGTTATAACTTCGAGCCATGTCGCATGAATCCCATACCAACCTCTCTCTTGGGCAATTGCTACATTACCTGGAAAGACTTCCTGACTTGCAACATGACAGGTAAAACCATGGTGACATGTCCACATTCGCCGTTCCATAGTGGTTGGCTCATCCAATTCATTCGGGTTGGGTCGGTAAAAGCAAAAAAAGATGAGAGCATAGGCCTTGTTCGAGGCCAATGGGTATCTCGATTTCCCGCCTATATTTTTTGCTATTCTTTCCTTGGGATAACATACCTGTTCCGTTTAGTAATATTGGCCTAATCTTTTCATAAACAAGAAGACAACACATGCTATGACAGATTGTTGATCTTCCGGCAATCACACATAAATTGTCCCAAATTAGGTAGAACAGTTGATAGCAGATATAGGAACAAAGTCATAACACTAACAGGCCTAGCAGAAACAATTGTCTCTTATTGGAATGCTTGTTCTCACACATCTGAGCCTCCCATAACAAGAATTTGAAAACTTGTCCCTTCAAAGAACATCAAGACTCGTCCAGAAATCTTCAGGTATCTCAAATTTCCCTGAGTTCTTGATTCACATGAATTGGGGGCCCTAAGCGAGTCCCAAGGTGTTATACCCATAAGATGACCATTTGACAAATAACCAACAGAAGTTCAGCAAGAAGAATACCAAGAAAATCTATGGAATGATAAGGAGCTAAAACCAAATTGTACTCCAGTAAATCCAAGATGAAACAAATTGGTCATGTAGCAGAATCCACACGAGAAAATGCCAACACTACAAGAATAGTGGTGGATACTAGTAGACAACTCAGCTGTCATGGAACAAAACATGTTTTATGACAACTGATCTATTCAAGAAAAGGATAAAAAAAAAACATTTGCACAAGTAATAAAGAGGGTACAGTATATGACTACTAAGATGCATCAGAGGAATTAGAGAGCCTCAGGCACTCGCTCTGGCACCTCCTAAGACAAATATCATTCCAATTGGGCACTTGGTGTTGATTAACACAGACGGTTCTTGCACATGCATCAGCACAAGCATCAAGCTGGGACACACCACAAACAGTGACACATGTATCAGGAGTTGGGTCTTTGGAAAATGAGCCGACCTTCTTCAGCATCCTCTTTGAAGTGCAGACCCTCTCGCAGACAAATATCTCTTCGGAGCTCTTTTCTCGCCCTCTCACGCTCTTCAACCTCTGTTCCTCAGCTCGCCTTTTCCTTATCCTCCAAGCTTGCCCACCTACAATGGCAGGTATCACTGCTCCAAGCAAAGGCCACCACACTTCCACCATCACTGCTTTTCTTGTATGATTCCTTCACTTGATTAAGTCTTCACCTATTAACACATACTGAACATAAGCAGAATTCAGAAAAATTACTCAATATATTTCCATATTTCCCTGATATCCATCTCATCTTAAAAAACAAACTGCCCTTTTCTTCTTTAAGCTATCTAACTGATACAACAACCCTGACAATAGTAATTTGGACACTATCAAATCAGTTAGAACTACAGAGGCTACGTATAGATCCTACCGACGAGATATACAAAGATACTGGAACTCACTTCTTCACATCCATAATACAACGTATCAAATCTACACACATAAAAAATAAAACAAAAAGCCTACTGTTCATGCTTTGATAGTCAATTTTGCATCCAATAAGAGTCATTTGCGATTATGCATTACGGGTTACGCTATCAGAAATACAAAGAATAGAATGTGCTCGAAAACAAAAAGGCAAGACAAAGAAGTTTCTTTTGACATCAAATACGAACCATGCTTCAAAAGGATGCAACAAGCAGTTGTAGCGGTTCTATAGCCGAGGTGGTGTATATTCCAAGTCACTAAATGAGCTCTCCAGATGCATAACCGACCACTAAGACGAGAAACCTCCAAACAAACAGCATCCCATTGAATTCATAATAACTTTAAAGACTAAGCTTCAACAGAGAAGCATTAGGGAACAGCATCCCGGTGTCAGGGATAGGCTCGAATGGACAACTTAATCATGTAATGTTGCCGTGCTGTAATCATACCGCACTAAAACAGGAGAGTCCCATAGGTTCGGCTAATGCGAAAAGCCGTTTATGCTCAAAAGATAGCGACAATGCGAAGCGCTGCCACCTTCAATAATCGTGTCGAATTACCCGAACAACGAATTCAGCTCAGTGCTTAACACAGTTAGTAAATGTCATGCAAATGAAACGTTATGCAAATTCACACATCCACCGTTGTTTTGACAGGTGTAAACGTGCTTCGAATGGCGGATCCCGAGGGACTAACCTGCGCATTTTAGAGAGACGGCCGCAAGAGCACGGCGGCGGCGACAGGGTCCTGCAACGAGACAAATTACAACGCGGGACTCCGATCAGAGAGAAACGCAAGCGCAGGGTAAGAAGAAAGAGGCTCCTCGAACCTGGAACGTCTCGGAATGCGGTGAGCCGAAGCGAGTCGGGGCCGCGGCCGCCGGCGATTCGCGGCCTCCGTCGCCGGCGAGGCGATCGGCGAGCGAGAGAACAGGTAGCGCTAGAGAGAGAGAGGGAGAGAGAGAGAGAGAGCGTGTGTGTGTATGTTAGGGTTCTGAGTGAGTGAAACGAAACAGGACGGAGACGAACTGCAGGCGGATAGAGGTTTTGGACGGGCCGGTTCGATTCGGTTTTTGACGCGATTTGAACCGCCCGGTTGAACGGGAACGATCAACGGGCGCAAAAAATGGAATTAAGTCCGCATTTTCTCCTCTTATTTACGTAACTTTTTTGCAATTGGAACCTCAAATTTCTTCTCGGGTACAATCAATATTTCCCATAAGCATTAACTTGTTTAATCACATCGATGCTATCAAATTAAAAATAGAAAAGATCAATACAAAGTTCTAAACTCACCTTTGGAAGGCGAGCGGGTCATATCAGTTTCGATTCAGTTAATTTATTTCAACAATCATTTCGATTTACAAATTTTCGAGTGCAACCTGTCGCCCCTAAGATCAACGGTTTTAAAGAAGGTTGACTGGTTTTGACTTAACTATGAAAGTTTAACCGTATAGGATTTTGCTTTTTGCCATTTTCACTTATCCTAAATTTCGTGTTAATGCACTTTGAAATTTTTTCAACCCGAAAACATCCGTAATTTCCACCTCATATAAATTTACGATGTGCTTACAATTTTTATAAATTCAAATAACGTTATAAAATATGTCGAGAAAGCAAAATGCTACTTTTAACTTTTTGAAAAGCACAAATATATGTTCAATTTAGTTCCTGAACTATATGAAAATATTCAATATTATCTCGAAACTTGAATTAATTAAAGAATAACATTGGATATTTTCATATCAATACAGGTACTAGATTGAAGATTTACCAAAATTTCAAAGACTACAATTAAACAAATTTAAAGTTTATGGACGATACTGCACGTTATGTCAAAATTAATGGGCCATTTGTATTATTATTCCTTATTTTGACCGATCATCTCCACTTATTTAGCATTTTTGGGCGACATCGTTAAAGAATCCCCCCACTCAAGTCTTGACGTTCACCGTCGTATATGGTCACACTTTCGCACTTTCTTGTCTTCACGACGTCCGTCCTTCACCTTTCGGAACTCGGAAGCTCCGTCGGCAGAGAAGACGAACAGCAGTGCAGGTACGACGCTTCATCGCTCACCATCGCAATTTCAAATCTCCCTCTCGTTCCCGTCGCCGCCGCCGCCTCCGCCTCCGCCTCCTCCGCCGCCGCCGCAAGTAGGTGCGCACGGTCTCGCCGTTCCCCTCTACCGTCGCTGCTGCGAGCTCCTCCGGATAACGTCTCCGTTCGCGCGGCCGGCCTGGCCTTGTCCTGGCGCCGGGCCCCGCGCCGGGGGGCTCCGTCGGAGCGCCGGTTGCTCGGGAAGGTCCCGCCGGAAAAAGGACCGAAATCGGTGTTCAACGCGCTGCATTTCGCGCTTCTGTTGCCCCTTTTCTGTTTTTGGCTTTCGTTGCGTTTTCGGTTTCCTCGGTGGACAGGCCGATGTTAGAAGCCGCGCTCCACGCGCGAAGAACCTTCGGTTGTGTTGCGTTGCGTTTGTGCGCGCGCGCGCGCGATGACGGTGTGGATGACGGACTTGTCGTGTTGCGAGTCCTGAAATGTGGGTTGACGAAACTCATCGGACTGGTAATGATGCGATCAATCGGATAAATTCTTGCATATGACCATGACGATCACCGTGGGAGGTAATGTACTTGTAGGTCGGGGGAGCGCTGTTGTCTGGAATTTGGAACACGGACACGAGAACGAGGTTTGAGCGGTTCAGCATAGTGCCTTGGCGTGTGTGTAACTCCAGCATCTTGTCTCTTGTTTCTCGGTTTCGATTTTTTCTTCTCCCAGTTTCTTCTCGTGTATCTTAGCTGTGTACTAGCTCTGCACTTGCTAGGCTTTAGGATTCTTTTCTCCCGGCCCCATCTCGACGAGGGAAGGGGAAAATGTGCTGCGTGTTGATGGTGGATATAGTCGAGAGATCGCCTCATTTATTGAAATACTAAAAAAGATGTTTCTTCTTTTCGAAACAATATGGTTTCCGGTTTGCATGAGGTAACTCTAGTGGTGGACAAGCTTTCGAGCTGTGATCGGAATGGTCTAATGGGATCTAATGGGATCTAATGATAATGAGAATTAGTTGATGCCATACTCAGGTAAAATCTTAACAAATTAGTGGAATTGTTCGTGGATCTCTTTTGTCAGATTATAGTTTCAGATTTGTTTGTGGCCACCTGGAGGCACTTTTGTTTTTCTACTTGTGGAAACAACTGTATTATATATCTTCTGCAACTGAACAAGTCTATGACTTGTTATAAATTGAGAGTGGGTTATAATATTTCCTGTTCAGTGAAATGAGACGATGAATAGTGTAGAGATATTCTTGGTAAGATACTGGGGAGTGGGGATTGATATTCATCATCAAGGATGAAGTAACTTTGCTTGATGACAAAGTATTGATATGGACTCATTAGGAGTGGATGAGATGAAGAAGTTCATTGAGAGTCTTTGATTATAAGATGCTAGAAGGAATCAGTATATCTAAGAAAATGTTTGTAGGAACAAGAAGGATGGTTTTACTGACATAGAAGCATCCAAGGAAAATGGTAGAGTTTGATAGGAGTTTGACAAGAATGAGGGAGTATTGTTGAGGTCAATTTAGAGCAACATCTTTGAAATGGCATGCCACAGAGGATGGGAGAAATTGGAGGGGACATTTGTGGATCTCTTAGAGAAATTCCTTTAATTTTCATATACCTGAAAAAGAATGCGGTGTTTATGAATATGAGAAAGTATTTCTATATATGACCATTCAGGGGAAAGGAAAGTTGCAAGTATGGTTTCTTTTTTTTTTTTGGTAAAGTTGCAAGTATGGTTTTCTTCTTCTAAAAGCTATAAGAAACAAAATTAGAAATTTAGGACAATTCTGCATAAAGAAAGTTACGTAAATTCGATATAACTGGAAGTGTAAATAAAACTTCTCCTTGTTGCCAGGGATACTTAATTGATAGTGTTTTAGGGGAAAGTGGGAAGTAAAAGATGACATAAGAGAAGAATTTGGCGATAATCCTTGATGTGCTATTTGTGATGTTGGTAGGATCTATGAAGAAAAATCATCTGTCAAGTACTAGATCATCAGTTGCTGGGAATAGTGGTAAGGAAGGCACATCTACTCAATCAAAAGGGGAAGTTGTGCCGGGGAGCTTGATTTGGGTCAGGCTCAATGGTGATTCATGGTGGCCGGCACAGGTTTGTCAAATGCTTATGCGGTTCTGGACATCAAACCTATGAATTGCTTCTTATTCTGTGGCTATCGTCCACAACATGTCACTTTGGGAAAGAGTTCATTTTGTTCATATGCTTCCTCTGTTAGGTTGTTGATGGTGACAGTGTGAGTGAGAACAATAAACCCAGTAAGAGGTTGGCAGGTGAAGTTCTTGTACGGTTGTATGGGAGCTACAAACAGTGAGTCAATATGCCAGCTCTCTTATGACTGCTCTTGTGTTTAACAGCTTAATCAACTCTCTTCTTTTGTAGTTTGTATGCAGATCCTCTTAAATGCCAATATGAGTTTGAAAGTGTAAGTTAGCTACAAAGTTCTAAAAGAATGACACCTTCCCTTTCCTTTAAAGTCCTTTGAATCAGTGGTTTTGGTTATTGGCCTCTACCGTTGCCAACTCTTCTGTATATTCGAAACTCAGGTGCTCAAACAGAATAATGAGAGCTATCATCTTGTATTTGCGAAAGCTCTAGAGAGGGTATGTTTATTTTGTGTTTCTCATTTGAGTTACTACAGATAGTGCTCAAGGAGTATAGTATGCATGCTCCCAGTTGATTTTGAATTTCTGGTGGACTTCACTGCAACTTGTCTCTGGATACAGGAACTTTCTAGTTCGACATCTGCCAAATCGAAGCAACGGGGATGTAAGCATACAGGTAAGTACAGAAGTTGCATTCCATAAGGTAGTGATCATCAAAACACCGAACCATCCAATGTAAAGACATTTTTTGGTGCTGGTTATCCAGTTACAGAAGTGATCCCATAGGCTTTCACTTTTGCGTCTCTCTACAATTGCAGTCATTGTAAAATCTTGGTTTATTTAATCATCAGGGACTCCCACCCAAGCACACTAATCCTCTATAAATAGAATAGAATTAGATAATTGAGGGCTTGTTATTCAACAGTATAACATGACTAATATACCTGTGTCAACCAATTTCTATTGAGCTTCTTATCTCTCTCCTGGAATTGCTTCTTCTGATGACACCTTTTCTTGTATCCTTGGGTATCATATGGTGGATAGCATCCTGGCTGGATGTTAAATCCTCACGCATTTATTGCATGGTAGGCTAGGCTCTATATTAAATGCTATATTATCGGTAAAGAATGCCGATCAGTGTCTAGAAAGAGTACATTTCATAGCCCTTCTGACTATAATGATGAGGCTTTTCCACTTAATTTTAGTGCTGCAGAAAATAATATTTCTAACTTATTGCTGCTTATGTTTTGATGTTTTCCTGTAACATTCTGTAGATTCTCTAATTTTTTCCTAATTTTTGGACTTCTTATGAGGTCGTTGAGTACCTTGCCATTCTTATGTAGCTTTGGAAAAACACCAGCTGGGAGAACCTTGTTTGAGATATGCATTCTTTTTAAATCACGAGATAGTGTACCCTCTTCATCTTCGATCTGACTTTACTGTAGGACACCTCATGCTTCACTTGTGCATGCAGGAAGTTTTTAGTAGCAGACACAAGCCATGTGCTTTGTTTATAAAGAAAATGCCTATTACTTTCAGCAGCAATGCTGAAAAAGAAAAAGATTAATGTGGCGTTTGTAGATGCTGTGAATCTCAAGTGAGTGCCTTGAAGATTAGTGTTTAATCTTACACCAGCTTGTGCCAGGAGGACTTAATAGTAACAGATCCCATTGTCCTGGATAGGACTATATTAGCACAACTGTTCCCTCTTTTCCCAGTGGGATATAATTGATCGCTCCTCTATGGAAAGGAGGGAAAAACCAGCAGCACTATTTCAAAACTACATAAATGCTAAATAGACTTGCTGCCATATTGATTTCCATTTTCAACCTATGACTCATATTTATTGTAACATAATCACAGTGATCCTTCTCTTAACTTATGTGTCACGATTGCTTTTGTATGATAAATGATGGAGTTCAGGAAAACTGGTGATACCATATAGCATGCTCAACAACATATATCTAGTGAACTAGCGTCATCTAAATAATTTAACCAAGTTGTGGATGGAAACTGGTGAAGCTTGAACTGTTGCTTGATTCCTCTACGTATACAATATACAAAGATTTGTATAGTGATTTTTTCATTGACTACGAAGCCAGTGGCCTAATTACCTTGCCGCTTGAAAATGTCAGGATGCATAGATCTCTCTAGCTTTTGCAGCTGTCTGAGCTGCTCATTCTGGCTTTCAAAAGCCTGCTCAGATAGCAAGTTGAACTGTACGTCAAACTGGGTCATAGGCTTTAGGCTGGCTACCTTCATTTTTAGACTGTCTTTTGTGAATATAATATGCAGAGTACTCGACCTTTTCAATAGTTAACTCACTCAAGTGCATTTGTTGACATGCTTTTGACTTATACAGCCCCAGAGATATGATCTATGTCACTCTGAAGATTGAGTGCCAAAGAAATAAAATACACCTCACAATTTCATTAGGTTTAGCACTTGTCTGCATGTGCATGGCTCACATATATAAAGCTGCAAGTCTATGATAGGAGTTCCAGGTTTCCTGTTTAGTCATTGCCTGTTTGTTTGAATCTGCCCATCCTTGTGGTAGGAGAATAAGTTATCTATCAAATTATTGCTTTCTTGAGCCATTTTTTTCTTTGCTCGCTGCCCTCAAATGTAAAGATACTAGTTGTTGTATATATAATTTTGATATGTTCTGTGCAGATAGAAGAAGGAATGGTGCTTCCAAGGATAATGGATCAAATCAAGATACAGAGGATAGATCTCAGAATCTAGAAGACAGGAAATCCGTGGGTTGGCATAGAATGGTTTTTTGTATTATAATACCCTTACTTGCTCATAATGACTCTAGAGATGTTGTATATAATCTTGGTTCCAGGGAGATGCTGATGCAGAAGGTTACACAGATCTAAGTTCGAAGAGGACTGCAGGACGAAGAGGTGATCCAATAGCTGAGAGATCTAAGATGAAGTTGGTAAACACTAGGCCTCATATGCATGGCCATTGGGCTGATTTTCTTGATGCACATTTGCTGCTTGTACCTGTCTGAAGAGTCTGTTGCTTCTAGGGTTCTCAGAGAGCTGAAGGAGCAACCTTGAAAACCTTTCATCGTGTTAAGACACGCAGAAAAGAAAGGCTAAGTGATGATCAAGATCCATCAAATAGTAAAGATGTTTTGCCAACAACACCAAGAACTGTAGAGGCAGGAGAGAGTGGCATTTCTGGGAGAGAGAGAATTGACAAATGTCTAGAGCAAAAGAATGGGAGCACCAAGAATCTGAAGATCAGAACTCCCAATCAAGATGGGGTTAAGAAAAATCATGAATTAAGCACTGAGAATGCTTCCGTTTCAGCAAAGAGGAAGAACTCAAAATTGAAGCAAGATAGTGTGTCAAGCAGAATCAAGCTGTGTGGACGAAGTGCAGCAGAAAATGCAAAACTAAGGATCTCGGGACAGCTTGGTCCACAGGTTAAGCCCAAGGCCATTGTCAACTGTTCGAAAGTGGAAAGCAAATCCTTGAAGCATCATGAGGTGAAGAATGAACAGAAGCAGAAGAGCTTTTGCCAGCATGAACAACAAGGCTGTGGCGAAGTTGATCAACATGATAGCATGCCCCGAGGGTTAAAGAGGAAAGGCTGGATTATGGACCGTGATAAAGAATGCGAAATTTTGAAGCAGGAAGAGAACCGGAAAAACTGCAAGCCAAGTAGCATAAGGGTGGATGAGAATTCAATCAATGAACCCCCTTTGCTAGACAGGTCAGTGAAGAAGCTGAATGCAAACAAAAGAAAAACGGAGCAAGATAATGTGCAGAAGGAGCTCCAGCCAAATATAAAATACGCCAAGGAGGAAACAAAGATGCAAGCTGCAAAACAAGTTGAGTTGGTGAAGAAAAAGAAGCCAACAAGTGCAACGGTGAGTATGCTACTTTTGCTCGACTAATGATCGCGTTTCTGTCTTTCTGCTGGTGAACTAGTTTTTTCTTTCCAGAAAAACAAATCTCAGGCACCTTCTCCCAGTTCAACTGGAAGAGCTCAAGAACTTTCCGCCCGGCGATTGCGAGTAATGAGAAGTCTTGGTTTGGTCAGTCCTGCAGGGTCGCCATTTCAAAAGGGAGAACACCACTGTCTTAGTTTTTAATCGGGGTGTAAAGGAATTGGGAATTTTTCCAAGTGATGATATTTCTTTCTTCGTGACATCTAATTTGGTTCTCACCTAACTGATAATGTTTGTGTACACATGATTTAGAAGGCGGTAGCAGCAAAGCTTAAAAGACCCTAACCTTTCAATTTGTTCCTCAGTTCATAGTCGACGTTTGCAGATATTCTCCCTACTTCTAAACCATTAATTCACTGTAATGGTGCTTAATGTTCGTCCAGAATCTATCGAAAATGCTAATGGTGAGTTTGAGATCTCAGTTTAGCCTCGTCCACTTTCAAAGCTTTGCCTGAGTGATTACCATGTGCCTCAGTCATCCTTTCTTTAGGTTTCGCTGTTGAAGCATCTGCATAATGTCGGCCGTGATGTATGATGTCCCATGACACCAGGATAACACCGTGATATGCTTTCTGGAGAAAATGCTCGTGCTAGTGATTAGTTGCTCCATGCATCTTCACATATTGCTAGACTCTCTGGGTGTGCTCTGTTCAGCGATTTTCTTCTCGGGCAACTTTTGGTTTTCACACTCACATAAAAGCGCACGTCGGTATCGAGTCCATGCGCTTGGGCCAAAAGAGAAAAAAGTATCGTGTTTATGAGAGACATTGGCGGAAGAAAACGCCCTGCATCGTACAATATCTAGTACACTCGCATTTCGACGATGCTGTGACCATGCTTTTTAGGCCCAACATCTTACATGACTTCAAAAGCTTCACTTCCACGGGGCAATGAAGCATCGAGCATCACTTTTTCAGTCCCACCTGAATTCCGCCTCTGGACAGAAATGGAATCGCCGGTCCCCTGGGTCTGGTTTTCACGGCTGAGCATGCCGATAATTGAGATATAGTTCCTCGAACATATAGCAAAGACATTTATATTGTTTTCGATTTTACCCTCTTATAAACTCGTATTCAAGCGGACCGCCTCGTTCCCTCCGCCGACTTGGTGTAACTGAGCTGGCCCTGCTCATTTGCTTGCTGACTACTGTCTTTCGATGATATGCGACATCTTCAATTGTTGATCTCACGGATCAGAAAAGACTTGATGCAAAGTGCACACTAGACTCAGGTCGGAAAAGAAAGCCTGAGCTCGATTTCGGTGTGATAATATGAGCAGAAGGAATCGCATTCAGGGAGTCATGGCATCTGCATTCTTCCGGGCTGAAGTTGCAAATGCTAGACATGGCAAATGGCACCGTCCAGTCCCGAGCCTGGCCTGCGCCATTAGGATTGCACAGCGACGGATCAACCCTTGGGAGGGGCACATGCTAGGCCAAGCTTGCAAGGTTGCCGGCTCGGCTCGGCACGAGGCATGGGGTACGCGCCTGTTGTCCCACATCGTTTGGCATATTCATGTGGTCTCTCTCCACCCATAAACCCAAATTTTTTGGTTTGACATTCTAACATGATATTTGAGCTAGGTCTATCACTTTTGCGAATATGCATCCACCCCCATTAGTCAAATTCCACGTGTCACTTGTATCAGCTTGCACGTGAAAGGGGTGTTGAAGTATTGTCCTACATCACTTGACATATTCATGTGATCTCCCTCCACCTATAAGTTTAAGCTTTTGTGTTGGACATTTAAATCTTTGCAAATAATACCTAATCCTTTTCAAATTGTTGCAGATATTTTCACAATTACGACCTTTAATGGTTTTTCTTCTAGCTGAAAAATGCCCCAAAAGGATCCAACCGAATCTTTAAAATGCTGAGAATCCGATTTAGGATTTTGCCGTTTGGAGTGACTTTTTATTTTCACTTATTACGATGTATAGATTTTGCAGTTCGCGGACTTTGACTTTTTTCATATGTAGAATCAGATATAAATTTTTCCATAATATTTCAAGACTTAAAATTTACTTTCTTAGTTTCAAATTTTGGAAGAATAATTAGAAGTAATAAGTAGATATAATAAGTGTGATGTTACTATTTCCAAACAGACCACCCTCCATTTCTTTTTTTTTTTTTTTGAATTCTTAATAATGAAAGGCAATGATTTTGTGTGTATTGAGTCTTCATTAATGGATATCCTTTTCAATTCATGGTGTCTTTGATTCTTACGGTAAAAGGAACAATTACGAGTCTATATCCTTTATGTTCATACCATATATGAGGAAACAACAAAAATCACAAAATTAATTGCAGTCTCATGTAATTCCGACAAAAGCTCAGAATTTTTCAATAAACATTCTTACATGATCGGCGAAATCTTGAATTACCGCAGGAGGCAAACATTTATTTACCAAATTAGAACAGATAATAAAGAATGATTGGTACATTGCTTAGAATCAACAACGTATTGCGATAACGCTGTATTTATACAAGAACAATATGTGCAGTGAAATAAGTAATCTTACAATGTTTTAGCGAAAAAAAAAAAGTAATCTTACAATGAAACTAGCTAAACATAGAAAATAGCCAAAACTACATAATCATTTATAACCTCATGAAATCCTTCGAAAATTTAGGAAATATTCTGACAATAATCGAACAAGATCATCAAACATAACAGTAAGAGAATGTTTGTAAAACTCCGTAAGGTTGAGTTTGTATGCCAAAATCCGAAGAATGAGGGCATTTGCGAAAAACAACACAAGTTGAGAGTATCTTTTTTCTTCTCTTGGTTTAGTGGTCAAGTGATGTTCGGGCCAGCTTCTACGCACGTTGACTAGTCCACCTCCACGGGCAATCTTAAGGGCCCTCCAAAGTCCTTTTTCTTCTACCTTTGCCTCCGTACTCAGCAAGTGGAACTATAGATTGACTAGCGAACGATATCGCCAGGAGAAACGAAAGAAAGATCAGTGAAGTGTCTCTGTCCTTTCAAGGGTATGCTGCTTTGTTCATACACGACAAGAGGGCAAAACCCTGTTTTTAAGGACACAGAGACCGACAGCATGGAAGCCAATTTAGGGCAATCAGTCATGTTGGCTCCCTTGTACATTTGCCTTCCTTGTTTTTTCCCTCTCTTTGCTTTACTCTCTTATATACCCTTTATTCACCCAACATCAAAGCAAAAGAACAATAAGAAAATATACACATGCCAGACCATTTTGGAACATTATACTGCAGATGTAACTTTGTCTCTTCACAAGGACTCTTGAGATTATGTACTGTCATGTGATCATATAAAAAACGGACACATGTTTCTTTTGTAACACCATCTCTTTGAGGATCCCACTACGACCTCCGTATCCAAATGAAAATAAAACTTTACCTTCCATAAAATGCAGTCGGTTCGATAAATCTATTGGAAAAATTAGGTATATGCTAGTATTTCGGTCTGAAAATTAGCCAGCCCAATTTGCTGGAAGCTAATAAAGGGGCAAATTGTTTGTTATAAGTCCAGAAAGCATGCATAGTCTCACCAAAGAATAAAATACAGGTAGAAAGAGACACAAGGAGAAATATCTCGGTATGGATCATCTGTGATGCTTGTTTCCCAGTAGAATCTTGGCAGAGGGAAAAAAAGAAGTTCAAAAAATAGTGACAGAACAAGCATCTATGGAAACTTGCATGTGACTATGTATCAGGATGGACCCCCACAAGTTAAACGAGAAGCAACCCTATTATTTCAGGGATTGGAGAGAAAGCAATAACATAAGAGGTGAGACAGAAGCACAGTGGCACAGAGAGAGAGAGGGGATCAGGAATAGCTGAGAAATTGCTATATTTCAACACCACCTAAGAGGATGAGAGGATACCATGATGAAGACGACATGTCCTGTGCACTGCTCAGTTTTTGCATGCACAGTGTCTCGTCTCATCCAGACTGTTGCTATCACCCATCAGTGGCCTTGTGCTATGTTGCCTTTTAGGATGCTCTACGACTTTGACTTGTATATCACCATCGGACCCCAAAATATGTCTCTTCTCCTCCTAAAGCCCGACTTCAAAAGAGACTTTTCAAAGAAGGTTTATGAGGAATTTAATTGTGTGGTTATCCCATCAATGTTCATCCATCAAACTTAACACAACCTCTCTCGAACATCTTTGTTTGTTTCGAAAGGTCCGAAGGAAAATTATTTACCAAAAGATCTTGAGTTTGCAATGTTGTAAATTAAGCTTCAATTCAATATGTTCTTCCGTTTCTTATCATCTGGGGCCATGGGCATGGAGACCTGGCTATTTAGAGGCTCATGAAATGCCCCGTAAGCTCCCAATGAACTGATTAAGCCTAGATTTTTAACCTAAGTAATTGTCCCTAACCCATAGCAATTTGCACTCAGTTGGTGAGATGCGAATCAGTTTTTCTCAAATTTCCAAGCTGAAAATCCCTAATACCGCAAGCCACTACATCAATCCTAGGGGCTTTCGTTCGATAGATTAGTCATATGTATCCAATTGGTTTACAAGCAAGGCAAAATGTTCTTCCCTTGATGGAGCGCTTACCAAAAATGGAGAAAAGGGGGGAAAAAAAGGGAAAAGATCTCAATGTTGGAATACACTTTCACTTGCTTGACTAACGCTCATCATCTCCATATTGGCAACGTGCCAAACAGTAAAAATTTCTGTTTTTTGTTCCCAGAAATAGTTTGGGAACAGAAATGCGTTTGGTAAATTTTTTGTTCCCAAACACATTTTTAAAAAAATTTGTGCCCAGAAACAGTTTTGGAAGAGAAACAAGAAGTAAAAAAAAGGTGCTTTTTATTTCTCAGCACAATTTTGAGAATCAGTTTTTTTTCTTTTTTTTCTTTTTTTTGTTTTCTTTTCTGTTTTGCTTTTCTTCCTTGGCCATGGCCGGTCGCCAGCGACCGGCCACAGCCCAGGGCCGGCGAGGGCGTCACGGCCCTCGCCGGCCGCCGGCGGAGGCGAGGGTCCCCCTCGCCAGCGAGGGCAAGGGTTTGACCCTCGCCGCCTGGGCGAGCCGCCTCGCCGTCGGCCATGGCGAGGCTCGCCCGCCCTCGCCGGCGAGGGCCGTGACGCCCTCGCTGGCCCTGGGCTGTGGCCGGTCGCTGGCCGCCGGCCGCCGATCGCCGGCGACCGGCCATGGCCAAAGAAGAAAATAGTTAAACAGAAAAAAAAACAATTCAAAATATTATTAAAATATTATTTGGGAACAGAAATTTTGTGTAGTTTACCAAACGCATTTCTATTTAGGAATAAAAATTTTGGACAGTTTATCAAACGCCGTCAAATACTCAGAAATTGTTTCCGGACACAGAATAAAAAATAATAATTTCTGTTCAGAAATTGTTCCCGGGCACAGAATGGTATTCATGCGCACCCTAAGTCGCATGAGTCTCATGTGATTGTTGAGCATAAACCGCAAAGAAATCCTATGTGTATTTAAATAATTCGCTTAACCGATATAACATATTTGATCGGTAATTGAATAAGCTTGTTATATTCGGCGTCCAACTTAGTCCACCAAATCACTAAGGGTGCGTTTGGCAACGTGCCAAATAGTGAAAATTTCTGTTTTTTTGTTCCCAGAAATAGTTTGGAAACAGAAATGCGTTTAGTAAACACATTTGTTCCCTGGCACATTTTTGCAAAAATTTGTGCCGAGAAACAGTTTTGGAAGAGAAACAAGAAGTAAAAAAAAGTTGTTTCTTGTTTCTTGGCACAATTTTGAGAATCTGTTTTTTTTCTTTTTCTTCTTTTCTTATTTTTGTGTTGTTCTTCATCCGGCAGGGCCGGCCGCCGGCGACCGGCCATGGCCAAATAAGAAAATGGGTAAAAGAAAAAAAAAATTCAAAATATTGTTAAAATATTATTTAGGAACAAAAATTTTGTGTAGTTACCAAAAGCATTTTTATTCTTTTCTAGTCTAGGAATAGAAATTTTGGACAGTTACCAAATGCCTTAAAATACTCAGAAATTATTATTTTTTTTTGGTAAGAAAATACTCATACATTGTTTCCGGGCACATAATAAAAAAAATCATTTCTGTTCAGAAATAGTTTCCGGCACAGAATGGTTTTCATGCACACCCTAAATATATCAATTCTATAAATCGCCCTCGAGATTGATTTAAATAAAAATTATAAATTAATCATTTTCTTAACATCACACAACTTCTTCTTCCTTCTCTGGCGTACGTATATCTTTAAAAGAAGAAGAAGAAGAAGAACAAAGCTTGGTCTATTTAAATACTACTGGCCTCGTCAGGACTCAAAAGGTCTCTCCTCTTCACTCTCTCAGTTCTTCCTCGTCACTCGCATATTCTACTCTCTGCTTCGCCTCTCTCACTACCAACTTCTCCTTCTAAAGCTGTCTTATTCATCAATCTGATCTTTTGCTTTTTCTTGTTCTTCTTGTTATGTAACTCGATATATAGCATATGTATACGCTTCCTCTGGGGAGCTACTCCATCCAATGGACTCAAGACCTCTTGGACTCGGCATCCCTCATGACCGACTGGCTTGGCCTCGTCAAGAGCCCACTATAGCTTCGATGAGCTCTGTTGACGACGGCGGGGACCCGTCGCTGAGTCACATGATGAGGAAACCATCAACGGTGGCGAGCCGGAGCCACAAGGAGGCGGAGAGGAGGCGCAGGCAGCGGATCAACGCCCACCTCACCACCCTCCGCTCTCTCCTCCCCTCCACCTCCAGAGTATGGCCATTGCACATATCTCTCTCTCTCTCTCTGAATTTTCTCTCGCTATAAAGAGGACTTTGTATGTTTTTTTTGGTATGGGAGGACTTTATATGTTAATGTTGTAACAATCTTATGATCACATGTTTGTGGTAGATGTCAAAATGATTCCCTAAACCAGCTCGACTAAAAGCGCTCAAAATCAATGTAGTAGTAAAAATTGTCACTTCAAAATCATCTGTAAATCACTGGCCTTCATATGTTGCGTTCGTCGCGAAATTGTGCAGATGGACAAGGCGTCCTTGCTTGCCCAAGTGGTCCAACGAGTTAAGAAGCTGAGGCGCCAGGTCGCCGACATGGCATGCCAGGATGGGCCCGTGTGCTCGGGCCTGGAGCTTCCCGGGCCGCTTCCCAGCGAGTCGGACGAGGCGAGTCTGAGCCGTTGCAGCGGCGAGGAAGGGCTGGTGGAAGCGACGGTGTGCTGCGACGACAGGCCGGGCTTGAACAGGGACTTGGGCCGGGCTATTCGGGCTTCCGGGGCCAGGGTGGTTCGCGCCGAGATGGCGACGTTGGCCGGGCGCGCCCGGTGCGTTTTGCGGGTCAAGTGGGCTGGGAGGGAGTGTGAATTTGGCGAGCTGAAACGGGCTTTGATGGTGGTTGTGGAGAATCGGGCTCTAGATTCTGGTTCGAGCCGAGTGGCGGCAGGGGATAAAAGGACTCGGGCTTCTAGTTCGGTCGACACTGGGGTTGATGACCGATTGTAGGATCATAAGTCCACATTTGAATTCGATGGCATTCTTATTTAGGAATCGGGTGCACATACTTCGCCGTCGAAATCTTATCAGTGAATCGTTTTATTATTAAAATAGCTCGAATTCACGTTAGCATATATGGGAAAACGAAAGTATTTCAAAACGCTGTATGTTCATCGATCTCGGCGTGATTGTATTCTTGTATGTCGAATTAGGGTTTCTCCTGCTATATCCATGTTATGTTGGACTTTTTCTTATGTAATATATGGATGCGTGGTTGAGTTTTGGTCGTTTTTTTTTTTAAATTTCTGTGGGGGACGAATAGCTCCTAAAGATTGGTAATTTGATGGTATAGTATTTTTCATTTTCGTTGACAATTTTTGGCCAATTTGATTAAGTGAAAGATGGATTTTCCCTTAGGGTTGAGATTAATTGCATCGCTTGCGATTATATATGATCCACAAGTTATTTCTGGAAACCTTGGGTACGGAAATGATAAACCTCGACCTCACGAACCTTCACTAGCCTTGCCTTTGTGGAAATCAATGATAAAAGAGAATTTTCCTTGAGAAATGAGATGAAAGTACGCTTTTACCCCTTGAAGGATGCTAACGAAAACTACCAGGTAGTTAACGAAACAAAGCGAAAGTTTGAGGGTAATGTATCTTGAGAGTATGCAGAAGAAGCCTGATACCTTCACCGGGAGAGATCGTCAAAAGAGAGTCCAAATTGGAGCCCATCAATACATCTAGTTGGACATACATTTACTAAAAAACTTAAGCCAATGAGTTATGAGCAAATTAGAATAGATATATTAACTGCGTCACACCATATCAATTTTCCGTTATGAGACTTCTCTAACACAATTCACATATGTATATCAACAATTTCCCCATCACATGTGAGCTCGGTGTTACTTAAGTATGCTCCCCCTTAATTTAGGTATAATTCTGTATCAACTTATCTCAAGTTGAATCTATGCATCATTGCAATGCACCCGCAACTTTGCACAACCATCATTAACTACTAACTTGGGATTGCATTACTCATGGTCTCTATCTTTCATCACCAGACCAATTGTCCATGGTCTCTTCTCGTACAAATCAACCGTGATGGCAATTTCCACCTAGAACAAGTGTCAATCGTGGATTTCTTTCTTGAGATATTAACCAAACATCAAAACAGATCAAGGGTAGAGCACCAATCAACCACCAGCTTTGATATCATTTGTTAGGAGGTCGCAACAAAAGCCGGATACCTTTACCAAGGGAGACCGCCAAAAGGGAACCCAAGTTTTAACTTGTTAACATTTCTAATTGAACTTACCTTCACTCAAAAATTTAAGCCAATGAATTATGAGCCAATTAAGATAGATACATTAAAGGCTTCACACCACACCAATTCTCTACTATTGGATTTCTCTAACACAACTCATATATTTATCTCAACAATGTGTAACAATTAAAACAATAGACATTCTAGCAAAAAAAATAAAAATGTGGAGACAAATGTGCACTGCTCCAAAGTTTAAGGAAGGTTTGAGCTATTTCCCCTCACTTTTATCTTACCAAAGGAGTCACAGATCAACCGCATTCATAACTCTTCTCCTTCACGAATTTACATTTTGGCTATGAGATTCGATTTTCTCGTTCGGTTAAAGTTCACTGTCTAGGTTTATTTATTTATTTAGATACTATAAATGGTTAGCAATAAATCTTCAAGACACACCTCAAGCAAAAGGAGAAAAAAGGAAGGAACAAAAACACATGCATCCTTGGGAAAGAAAACAATAGTTCCCATATGCTATTGCTGAGTAACACTTTGTTGCGCCATATTTGGAAAAATTCCAAATGGGGTGAGGTCTAAAGTACCTTTATTTTCTCAAATAAGGGCCTAAAGCGGATTTTGTTTTGAATAAAGACCTTGAGTGCCATCGTTTTTTCAAATAAATGCATGAAGTAGACCTTGTTTTAAATAAAGGCTTGAAGTATTCATATCAATTTCAAATAAGGGCTTAACCTCGCCAGCCAAAGGCTCATCCTTTACTCTCTTTTTTTAATTTTTTTCCTTTTTTTCTTTCTTTTTTCCTTTTTATGTTTTTTTTATATTCCATTTCTTTTTCTTTTTTATATTTCCCTCTTCCCTCCGCCAACAATTGCCTGGCCTCATCAGTGGCCGGCAGAAGTCACCGGACTCAAGCAAGGGTCGCCCTCATCGGCGCAACCCTCAAACTCACTAGATCTAGCGAGGAATGCCCTCACCTGAAGTCAACGACCTCCACCGGCCATCAACTAGGCACAGCGATGGTTAAGGAAGGGAAGAGGGAAAAATAAAAAATAAAAAGGAAAGGAAAAGAAAAGGAATGGAATGGAAAGTAAAAAAATCAAAAACTTAAAAAATATATATACTTATAATTTTTTTTACTAAAATACCCCTTTCCCAATGGCTGGAATAGTCGCATGTTGGCTGGTCGGGCAAAAGTCCTCATTTGAAATGATTTGGCCACTTCGAGTCCTAAATTAATTCAAGGTCCACTTCGGTCCTTTATTTGAAATTTTCCCATCATATTTAATAGAATTTTGATTTTCATATTGAGCACCTCAACTCCAAATATACTATAATTTAATTAAATGGTGATTTTTACTCATATAATTTGATGGTTTGCTCTAATTACTTACTCGTAAAGATGATGTTGCATCGATCGTCTCTTCATTTACTTGATGTACTTGTTGTACAACCAAAAATTTTTTTCCAAATCTTTGACCGTCAACTCGGGCTAAGAAAGACCGAGCGAAATATAATAGAGATAAAATTTGCCGAGGGTTGAAGTCTCTTAATTATCAAGTATAGTTAGTTGACAAAGTGAGCAACTTTGGGCGACGAAAGATGTAACAGCGAATAACCATGTCCTAGAGTATGGCCGTCGGTAACATAAGCTCAGTTTAGTCTACAAAAGTCACAACTAATGAAATCTACGATGAGCTGGATGCCAGGTAGTTATCTAAGTGATACTGCTAACATTTTCGAACACGATTCCCCAGGGCACATCGACATAGTTATTGAGAAATGAAACCGATGCAATCATCAGGTAGTGACTGCCATGGATCTCAGAAGCCACTAACGATAGAGGCCGAGAAGAGTGGGTTCTTGCAATCGTCGAGTGGTGGAATGAGGGACTTCAAAAGTAACCAGCAATGCTGGACTTGAAAAGTGGAGAAGGCGTAACCGTCAAGTAGTGGAGTTGTATCTAGGTGTTGATTAACTGTTTGTAAATATGAGTTGCTAAATTCTAAAAGTCACATTAGATGTATTTGATTTCTTTGTAATCATTGTTGACTGTCGGTAGTAGCTATAAGTATTAGAACCGTAATTCGTGTAAGGGACTGCTGATCAATCAATGAACATCAGATGTTCAATTTCACTTTCAGTTATCTTTACATTTCAGTACATTTTTACATGGCTAGATACGATTGTCTCCAATCTCGGTAATTTTAATTTTCTCATCGATTCGCATTTTTTGTTCGAGAATCAGCAAAGAACCCTCCATATCGATCCATGATTCCAAAGGTACTTTGTCCACACTTTTTGGCGATATAGTACTCTATAGAGATATTGCTGAAGTACCCATAAATTACATTTGATTAGTCCTTTTAAAGTCAACATACACACACATACAATTTGCGTATACATATATATATTTTATATATATACAAATACTCAACATGGATGAAGAATATGGATAAGATTTATGTAGGACGACCCCACGATACTGCATGCATGCATGCTATTTTCTACACAAAATATCAAATCAAATATGCTTTGGCCCCAACTGGGTCCACCATTGGAATCTTGTCTCGGACGTGTTACTGGCTTAGAAAACTACTTGACATGGTACTACAGATCAAACTTTGACTTTCTCCCCCAACACATTGTGCACGAATTTCCTTAAGTGTGAGCCAAGCAACATGATTGAGATGTTTGAAACCGGGGGGCTTCGGAAACGAGGGAAGAAGGAAAAAAGGAACAACGTCGTCGTCATCGCAGCGCATGGATGAGGGGGGGAAGCCTTCCCGTCAAAGCAAGTGAGGTCAGATTCTGAAATTTGTATCAGAAAAGCCAGGATTGACTCTCGAACGATGAGATGGAAAGGGGAAAGAGCTGATCAGAGTCGTGAGAAATCATGGCCTGTTCTCTTTCGACACGCGATGGTCCAGGACACAAAAAAGCCCAAAATATCGGCGATACTCGCGTATTTTGAAAGATGTTCAGGCTAATGTATTCTAATACATCTTGCGTGACTCTTGGAATACGAGGGGGCTGTCCGCCTCATCTCGCATCCTCGTCGTAGTATACTCGACCCCTTTTCTGTTTTTCGAATTTATTTGACTGTTGATAGGAGAAATCCCGTCCGATTTTATCCCACTTAGATAGTGGGGAAGCGTTTACCTAATATATATCACGGCCTCTATATAGATAAATTATATCTGAATGCATAATCAAACTATAGGAAAACTATAAAAGATAATATTTTTTTCCGTCAAGCGAGGTCCGCCATAAGAATTTTGTCATGTCCCTTGCGTTCAATCCTTTGATAGTTTCTACTGTAAAGCTTTAAATAATCAATAACTTATTGTCTCCTCCTAATTTCTTTGTTCAACATGGCTAAACCATGTCAAGCAATTTTCTCTCACTCCATCTTTGATTCAGGCAATACCTAACCTTTCCTCAAACAGATGTATTGTATTTCCGATCTTGTCTTTTCTCATCTCCTCGCGCATCCAACAGAGCATTCTCATCTCTGCCACTCATTCAAGCACATGCTTATATGTTTAACCCGCCCGGCATTCCTTGCCATAAAAGGACATGGTGGCCTTACTCAATGCATAATATTGCTATGGATTTCCGTATATTATCCGAGCCCTAATCACTTCGAAGAATTATAAAACAATTCATAGATAGTTTATTACATATGGATTTAGTTGAGTATCATACGGGGTACCTCGTATGTTTCTACGAGGTACACTGCACAAGTTAAAGGGTATACACGATCGGTCTGACCTTAAATCGTGGATCCTTTTATATACTCACTGATTCCGATATTTTGAAACTTGGAATCTACCCTGCGATCCACAATACCCGTCCCGGAACCTACAGGACCCCATGTCGGTTCTGCTGGGCTCGACAATAAGTTAGCCCCGAACTTACGGGCCGACTAGGTGACCCGGGCTGAAGCCTGCTTGGCGTTTAGAAATTATGTAGACAATCTTTAAGACTAGGGAGCTTGAACAACAAAATGGGTCCGATCTTAGGATCCTTTTCCGCTTGGTCCCACCACCAAATCACATCTAGTTGGGTTTTTCATCTCCTCTCTCTTTTTTCACATTACCCAGACAATCCCCCTTTGCCCAAAAAACCGACAACCCCAATACCTTGGGTCGGAAATCTTTCTCTCCTCAGCAAAAGGCGGTTTAAGGTTGAACCGAAGCCTTTCCTATCTCCCCCTCATTTTCGCGCCGTAGATGATGGGTTTGCCTAAATCCAATTCGTATGGCAAGACAAAAGTGCAGCGAATGAGGATTTTGGACCGTACGAATCATTCCTCAAAGTCAAAACCCTAAAATCCTTTTTGCCGCAGCTGTTAGCTTATTCTGATTGAAATTTTCAGCAAGGGATTGCTTCAGAAGCGTCGATTGAACAACCGGTTACGCAAAAGATGAAGGCGAGTCTGACAAGGACGGTGGGGCCCTCGCCACTGTTCACCCTCGCCACTGTTCACCGCCAAGACCAGGACCAGCGGCGCCATCAGAGAGATAGATAGGGAGAGAGAGAGAGAGTTCTTGACTTCTTGCTTTCAAAGCTCACCCACCGCCCCCTCGTCTCTTTCTTTCTCTCTTCCTCCCCTCCCCCCGAAAGATCATCGCATTGCTCCCATCGCCGCCGTTGAAGCCGCCGCAGAGAGTCCGTCCGTCCGTCCGGCCGGCCGGCCACCATGAAAGGCGAGTACCTCGAATCCCCCACCACCGACCGCCCCGAAGCAGCCACCCCGCCACCGACCCTCTTCGCCAAGCTCCACCCCTCCTTCTCCCTCCACCACCTCCGCCCCTCCCCTTCGTCCCCCGACGAGCCCAGCCCCGGTCCCAAGGCGAAACCCCCCGCCGATCCCCCCTCCGGCGACGGCTCCTCCATCGAGGTCGTCCGCCGCCCCCGCGGCCGCCCCCCCGGGTCCAAGAACAAGCCCAAGCCCCCCGTCATCATCACCCGCGACCCCGGGCCGTCCCTCAGCCCCTACATCCTCGAGGTCCCCTGCGGGTCCGACGTCGTCGCGTGCCTCCACGGCTTCTGCCGCCGCCGGTCCCTCTCCCTCTCCGTCCTCTCCGCCTCCGGCTCCGTCTCCAACTTCACCCTCCGCCAGCCCCCCTCCTCCCTGGCCTCCGGCGCCACCCTCACCTTCCGCGGCCGCTTCGACATCCTCTCCATCTCCGCCACCCTCTTCTCCCACTCCCCGCCCGCCTCGTCCCGTGCCGCCGCTGTCCCCAACGTCTTCTCCATCTCCCTCGCCGGCCCCCAGGGCCAGATCGTCGGTGGGTCCGTTGCGGGTCCGCTCGTCGCGGCTGGGCCGGTCTTCGTCGTTGCGGCGTCGTTCAACAGCCCGACGTTCCACAGGCTGACGGACGGCGAGGAGGAGGCCGAGAACGCGCGGAGGGCGGCGTCGGAAGGGGGGAGCGGCGGCGGGGAGGGGCAGTCTCCTCAGATGTCGAGCGGCGGAGATAGCGGACCGGGGCATCAGCCGCAGGCGGAGCCGGTGTATAGTTACCATTTGCCATCGGATGTGCTATGGGCTCCTGCTCCGAGGCAACCGCCACCTTATAATTGAGTGTATTTTCTTTAGTTTTTTTGTCTTTTTTATGAAGTATCTAAGGTCGTGATCTCTTGTTGCTCAACATGCTCCGCTAAGACGGAATTCTTTTTCTTCCTTGTTTCAAACTGGGTTGGTTTAGTTCTCGCTGTTCCTTGTAAGAGATTAGGCAAACAGTTAGTGCAGTGTACTGTTCTGGCATCCATTTTAGGTAGAATAGGACATTTAAAGTTTTGCTTTTCTTTCTTGTTCCTGCTAAGCAAAGTCTTCCAACGTTTTGGTTGGGGAAGAAGAATCATAAGTGATCTCGAAGTGTCACAATTCGGTGACTTTCGTGTTCAGTGGGGTTGAAGAAGCAAAGCCAGCCGACCTTACTCGGTGGGGGTGGGTCATGTCCTGGTGAGTGGGAGACGATAACTCTGGTTCCCTCCGGACCCGATAGATTCGTTTTGCTTTTCTCGTCGCTGGGCGTGATGGTGATGGAGGGATGGGGCTGGAAAATGCGTGTAGCAGAAGAGAACGTGGCTAGGGTTTCATCTCATCTTGGTTGGCCCCCCCCGCCCTCGCTGTTGCTTGCTTTTCTCAGTTGCAGTTGCAGGAGAGAGAGAGAGAGAGAGAGAGTCTTGGAAGACTCCAAGTGGTGGGGGTTTCTTCGATTTTAATGGGGTTGGGCTTTACTTTTTTCTGAGTGTCTGATCAAATCTGTACTTCGGGGTTGTCTCTTTCTCTCTTTCCCTGATCCGCCTCTGAGAGATATTGGAGCAGCTGTGGTATGATAATTCATTGAAAGCAAAAACCCTGACTTCTCTTTCTAGGCTTCTTTCTTCGCCCAATGCTATGCTTTTGAAGTCATTAGGGCAGTGTTTCGTCGCCAGTATGGGATAAAGCAGTAGTAGCCGGAATAGCTTGTTTATACTCTCTCTCTCTCTCTCTCTCTCAACTTGGGGAGATTTTTGACATGCTATTTCTCATCCGATACAATAATACTGAATATGAAATATGCCATGCATGATGCAGTCGATCCTATGGTAATTTTTCTTGATATCTTTCTGACCTGATGCATGAAAGGATCCTTGAAGAACCGTAGGAGTTGCCATGAAAATCGTTATCAGAAAGACTGATAAAATGTCTATTTTTTTACATTGGAAAAAAAATTCCACGAGAAGTGATTATATAAGAGGAAGAATAACATAATATAGGAGTGGATTGGATTGGATTGAAAAATAGAAAATGAGTTAAAAAAAAGGGGTGTAATATTTGGTAGGGGTGAGCATTGGAACTAGATCGAATTGGCAGTTCTGGGTGGTTCTCGGTTTTTAAAATGTGGAACTGGTGAAAATTAGTTCGGTTTCCGATTTCAACTGTGGATCGAATCACTCAGATTGGATCGATAGTTTTTTTTATATTTATAATTCTTATTGTAGCAAAACATTAGGGTTGTATGTGTAATTTCTTGCTCTTCTCAAAACCCTAATTACCTATTCTCATCTCGCCGCTCAAGCCTTACACTTAGTTCCTCTCTGTCTCGCCCATTCTCAGTCCCTCTCGCTCGACGCCATCTTGAGTCTCAAGTCTTGCCTCTCAACAAAAACAGAGTACGGTGTGAAAGAAGCATATGAAGTGGGTCCTTGGAGTCTCTATTACAATGCCAAAATGCAATAGTGGTCACACTCTATTGCTTTTATTGTTCTTACTTTCTATTTATAGTCAATCAAGAAGACCTAGTGATGAGACTCTTTCTTCCTCTCTCTTAAGTCTTGAGGAGTAATCTTGTAGGGAATAGAAAAAAGAAAAAAAAAACTTACTCGGGAACCGGTCCGGACCAGGTGATCCGTTCCCAATTCTACAAATAAGGACCGACCCTACTGATCCAGTCCCGGTTCCAAAGTGGGTTGATTTTCAATTTTAATGTGGGAATCAAACTACCCTGAAATCGATTATCCTTAATGTCTAGGCTTTGAACCATAAAGACCAACTTCCACCACCAAGGCAAGCACGGTCAGCTTGTAACCACCTCGCAGTGGTTGCCATGCTCCCCTGTTTTTGTTGAAATCACGCTCCCCTGAGCATGGTTCCAAGGAGGGAGAGAGAAAAGCAGAGGGAGATTCAATGAGAGAAAAGAGAGAGAGAAGATTCCTAGAGAGAGGGCTATATCTGGTGCAACCGTTGTGAGGGTGGTCGCCATTCGATTGTGGCAACATGGTGGATTCTCTCTTCTCTCTTAGCCATATTGTTCTCCCCCTTATGTCAGGACTCTTCGTATTCCTTTATCTTGTCTTGATAAAATAACACCATTCCAACCTCTTGATGGGATAGTTTTGTTCTCCTCCTTTATATATGAATACTTACACTTGTCTTGGGACACTGTCTCACACCCATCAAATGCAACCTAGGGCCATACAGCATCAATAAAAAGAATGACGAAGAAAAGCACAAGGCCATACATGCTTGAAACCCCCTCAAGGGATTGGCTGACCGGTTAAACTGCTTAGTTTGGACAAATTACAACGTCGCCCATCATATTAACCTTGAAAGCTATAGTTGCCATCTTGCGGGTACAGCCTTGTTCGATACACATGAAGAGGCAATTTGCTTGTATCATGGTGATCAGAGGAGTTGGGATTTTCAATACCCAAGCTAGAAGTAAGAATATTATGCCAATGATAGGAGTATAAAATTTCATCAAAAAGTTTATAGTATTGTGACCTTTGAAATTTATATTTATTTGTGTTAGAATTTGCAAATTTAGCTTAGAAAAGGGGAGAAAAACATGATAGATTGGTTACCTTTAATTTGGTGATGCGAAGGTCAAGGAACTTGTGTCATGTGAATATTTACACAAGAAATTAATTCTCATATTTAAAATTTAATATTAGTTGTTTACTTATATGTATTTTGAATGAGCGATTGTAGCATAAAACATCTTATATACTCATGATTTGAGAGAGTGAACAATTACTATGGGTGAGCAGATTTAGGGTGGGTAGATTTCAGATTTGGAACCTACCCTATCGAGACCAATTATCAACTTTTGGAATATGGAACCTACCCTATAGACTCGGGAACTGACCCTATTTATTCAATTCGGTTCCAAAGTCTATTGGGGAACTTGCCAATTCCTTTTTTATTTCTCTTTTTTTTTAATTCCTTGAGAGTGTTGCTTGCTATTTCAATTTTTCAATTACATAACACAAATGCCTCTGAAAAACCTATATATTTGCTGCAACCAGAGAAATGGAGCTCGAGTCCCTTCGATTCTCCTTGTACAACTGAGTGACCAATCTACAAGAGGATCGTGAGCTTCAAATGGTTGATTCGCGTTGAGGAAATGTGAAAAAGTAGGCGAAGCGTAGTAGAGATTGAGAGAGAGAGAGAGAGAGAGAGAGAGAGAGAGAGAGAGAGAGAGGGAAACTTGAGGCAGAGGCAGCAACAACAAAATACGAAATGCAAGGCAAAACTAAAAGGAGAGAATTACGGTTTCTCCAGTCTGGTTCCACATCCAAAACTGGGAACCAGACCGGTAATAGCCAGTTCCAAGAATTTGAAATTGGGAACCGGACCAAAACCGACTGGGTAGGGTCAGTCTAGTTCGGTTCCAATAAAACCAATTAAACTAGTTAGTCAAAAGCATATCATCCATGTGATATGTATCTCATCCTACATGATACTTAAATTTTGGAGTTATTTACTTTCAATTGACTTGTTACATCACATGCCACTGCTCCATGGTGCAGCTGTCGAATGGAATACCTCTCCGTCCTTTGCCATCAAGATCGTTTGATGACTTTGTTTTTATCATGTATCGAAGTTTACTTTCTTTTGCAAATCAATCAAGGCACTCCTATGCCGATCAATGAAGCATTGAGAAAATGTGCAAAACTTTCCTTCGTAATCATCCACTTTTACTTTAGCTTTCACTGCATATCCCACTAAAAGCTTCAAATCGAATTTTAAATCGGCTTTTCCCAAATGTCAACGACAATTAATGGACAAAGTGACCTAATTAGAAGTGAAATCAAAAGGCAGTGTCTTGATTAGAGAATTGAGTTGCTACAACGATAATTTAGTCTATCAATCTGCTTGATGGACTTTGAACCATTAGTCCGAATTTTTCAAACAACAAATTAATGTACATGTCTCGATATTGGGGTAAACACAGCTTTTTTTTTTTTTTACGTCGGTTCAACAAATATTTTTTTGCCAAAAAAATCGCTAGTGTTGCTCGCAAAAACGAATGAACGAACAACACTTTCATCACCCACTTAAAATTTTTGGCGCAATTAGTGGTGGATTTCCGTTGGCTAATTCTTTTAAGCGATGACACCAGTCACGTTTAAGAAAACGCTTTTCGTGAGTCAGTCAAACCCTAAAGCGAACGCTCTTTAAGTAATAGTAGCGAATTATTGATACCGCGTGATTTATTTATTTTCAGCCCTTTTTTAATGTTTGAGGTATGGAATCTGACATTCTTCGTCATCACAATTTTCCAAAATTATATTTTTTTTCTTTCAGTAAATTTCGCGAGAGTGCCGCGATATGCAACTTTTGATTGTAAAAGATTTTGTGGCGCGAGCGGATTGTACCGAGGATGTGGCGAAGTCAAAACAAGCAAGGAAATATGAAGAGCCTCTGCGCCAAGTTGGATGGGGTGGGGGCTTGGCACGCCCAAAATTTTCCACGAACTTAATGATGGGACGCCACGTCGTCGCACGCCTGTCGTGGGGGGCCCCGTTGCCAACTTGGATGCCGTCGTTCGTCAACGACCGGCCGCCGCTTTTGTTGACTGCCTTTTGGCCACGCTTTCGTCCCCGAGCGCTCTTCCCGCTCCCGAAGTCGACGCGATTGTACACGCCGTAATCGATCGCGCGCGCGCGCGCACACACGTTATTGATATCTCGTATCATAGTTTTTCGGGCCCATGACCGATACATTGTTTATAATTCTAAATTTCATCTCTTCAATGCCAAAGGAGAAGAAAGAGATATTCCAGAGGTGGAAATTGTCCGATCAGTCGGGAATCAACTGTACAGATATCAATTCGGTCAAAAACTTTTTAATTATGTAAATTAATTTCAAAATATCCGTGCCAAATCCCAATGTAGTGCTTCGGATCAATTTCCGTCGAAAATCACTAACTTGGCGACGTGTCACGTAGGACAGCTGGCGATGACCGAATCGCCACGTCAGCAGCTTCCGGAGAGAATCCATCCAAATTAGTCATGGCCACGGGCCGATTTCGGCCCAAAACCGGCCCGGTCAAACCTGGGCCCCGCCCGTTGACTGGGCCCACGGTTTGGAACCGGAATCAGCCCGTGCCCTACGGGCCTGGTTCCGATTCCCGAAATTTTGGAACAGGCTCAGAACTGCCTGTTCCGGGCTCGGTTCCACAAAAAAAAAACTGCAGCAAACTGGCGAGGGCTCGACCTCGCCGGCAACTGGCGAGGCCGGCTTCGCCCAACGCCGGCAAGGTCGAGCCTCACCAGATCTGGTGAGGGTTCGACCTCGCTGGCCTCAGGGGAGGCTAGCCTCGCCAGCGTCGAGCGAGGCTGGCCTCGCCAATTGCAGGCAAGGTCGGTCTTGCCCGACGCTGGCGAGGTCGAGCCCTCGCTCGATCTGGCGAGGCCGGCCTCGCCCAGCCTAGGCGAGGGCGGCCCTCGCTCGACGCCGACGAGAGTAGCCTTGCCTGAGGCTGGCTATCTCCGTCGGTCCTGGCTATGGCCGGCGAAGGAAGAAAAAAAAAAAGAAAATGAAACCTGAACCGGAACCGGAACAGGCTCGGAACCGGCCGGTTCATACTTGGCCACGAACCGGAACCGGTTGGTTCCGAACCGTGGCCATGACTAATCCGAATGATTGCACTGAAAATTCATGCGAAAACTTAGGACTCAATTGATAAAATTGGATAATTTAGGACTGAATTAGCATTCCTTGCATTTGGTTTAAGGCTGATTAAGTAATTTTTTTTTCTTCTCCTGTGTATTTGGATATTCTCATTTTTGTATATTATTTTCAACTACTGAGCTCGGAAAGCGAGATTAAGATATGAACAAAATAATAAAAAAAAAATTGCAACCATGCGGGGGACAGAAATAAGAGTATTTAAGAAGAAGTTTGACTCTGACGGCTACCACCGGAATGTTGCACTAAATTATATTTTTATCGTATAGGAAACTGAAAGGAACATTTGGTCAGCCCTAAAATCAATTGCATGAGCCGCGTGGTCTATCAAATTAGAAAGAAAGGGTCTTATAAAAAAATTCCTTGCTGTTATGCACCACGTGACTTTATCATAAGGTTTATTTTTATAATTTGAGCACCATGTGTAAGAAAGTTTCAATTCGTGCAGTTTAATTAGAGATAGAAGTTTATCCACTAATTAAATGGACACAACTATTGAATTAAGAAATTTTAGGAAGGTAGTCGAAGCTCGGTCTTCTCATCCTACACGCTACTGCAGAATCAGAACACGTGTCCGTGCTCCCATAGGGCGTGAGGCCTTGAAATAATGCGCGAGCGGGGCCGATTTGGACTGGAATTTTAAAGTTGTAACGACGGGGATGCTCGTGACTGGATTGACCCGACGAGCTTTTCCCTTTTTTTGTTTTCGCTTCTCGATTTTTCCAAGTGAAAAGAAATCCTCCCGAGAGTATGAATACGATCTAGGAGAGTGGCCCGTGAAGAGACGGAGAAATCTTTGAAAAATGAAAAAGAGATGGCAATCGGATCACCTTTCTATCTAGATGGATTCAACAAAGCAAGGCACCAACAACGGAAGCTGTCGATGTTGTCTCCTCGGCGCGCCGAAAAGCGGGAAGTCGCTTTGTCTTTTTTCTGTTAGTTTTATTTTTATCTGGAATCAATTGATTTTGGAGGCGGCATGAAACTGGTGTCGTCATTGCGCACCTCAGATTTGTGTTGCTGCTTTGCTGAACATGTCGGCGACAAGATAATTTTCCGGGCTCGTGGGAGTTGGTAACTTGATTGTTAAGGGAATTAGGCGGTCTCCTACAGGTTAGTGAAGAGCCGATTTGGACGGAGCGATTGGAAGGGAATAGAACGGGATTCAGATAGTTACGCGAGAAAAGAAACGGGGGAGATCGAGTTAAAATACTGTTATCGGTTGCAAAGGGAAATGGTGGTCGGAGCGAAGGAAAAGCATGGTTTTTGGAGTTAACTTTCAGGGTGACGGAGATCCCCGACCACCCAACACTAATATAAGGGGCCAGTCTACCAAGAGATTTGGACTCAACAGTCAAGTGGGAGATCTGAGATACAGGTTGTTGCCACTCCGATCCGAGGTTCGGTTTATGAGGAGAAGATTATTGAAGTTATCCCACCTTTATTATGGAATGAGCTGGCAATCGTTTTATAAGTGTGAGGGTCTCATTCTCTTAACTAACTTTTGAGATAAGAGAGGTTGAAGACCATCCCACGCGGAACTAACAAGAGAAAAAGATTGAAAATTATATGTAGAGGAATTTTGCAGAAGAGAAGAATTAAGTTTTCTTTACGAGTTTTATGAATGCCTCCATATTTGGAGGGATAAAGAGGGACTTTAAAAAGTCGAGAAAATTGTCAAAAAAAATCCTAAACTTTTTTCATTGGTGTCAATTTAGTCCTAAACTTTTTTTTTATGCCAATTCAGTCACAAACATTTTGCATTGATATCAATTTAGTCCTAAACTTTTTTTTGGTGTCGATTCAATCCTAAACCTTTTGCATTGGTATCAATTCAGTTATAGACCTGTTGCATTTGTGCCAATTCAGTCATAAACCTTTTTTTGGTACCAATTCAGTCATAAACCTTTTGCATTGATGTCAATTCAATCCTAAACCTTTTTATTGGTACCAATTCAGTCCTTCCGGCTAATAACTATTCACGTATCGAAGGACTAAATTGGCACAAATGTAAAAGATTTAAGACTGAATTGGTACAAAAAAAAAGGTTTAGGATTGAATTGGCACCAATGCAAAAGGTATAGGACTGAATTGGCACCAATGCAAAAGATTTAGGACTGAATTAGCATAAAAAAAGATTTAGAACTAAATTGGTACAAATGCAAACGGTTTATAACTTTTTTTGATACTTTTCCCTTAAAAAGCCACACAACACTGCACCAATCCCTCCTAATCCTTACCTTTCTTCCCTCCATCTTCATCTCGCTTCTACTTATTTTCGCGCGTCTAATTATCTGTCTGATGCGATTATATTACGTGTGCATTTCATGCTTTACAATCAAGACGTAACGTGAACATAAAATGCTTTTTTATAGCGAGTCTAATTCTCAAGAATTTAGACTTACAGTCGATCGACCGTTGATGAACTACCCCCACACGGTGGTGTCGGGTTTCCTCCTCCAATGCTTTGATGGTTCCTATGATTCGACTTTTCACCGTTCCTTCTCCATGTTTTGTAGCGCTCTCTTCTGGCCGGCCAACACTCAACAGGACTTAACATGTCATTGCTTCGAAATGAAATGGCATCATCAAGGTTGAGCTCTAACGTCAGCTAGCAAAAGATCCAGTAAAGGAGATGGCTATTGAGCCAACCCCCTAATCAAGCACTACCTTCATTTTACTTCAGGTAGCGGAATGCCATCTGATTGGCATTTTCATCCAATTTCCTGCAAACAATACTAAACTTACAGGTTCATATTGCATCTCCACGTTGGACACCGGGGCGTCCAAATGACAACGTCACAGCGTGATTATCCATGTCGGCAAGCACCATCCATTTTCAATTCGAAGAACAACCGTAATAGAAACACACTCGGGACAAGATCGAACAATGAGCGAAAAGGAGTTCAGCGTACACTCCGCCATGTCTTACAAGCCAGCGAGCGACCTCAATTATTTTTGAAGGAAAAGGGGAAAACTCAGCCAGTAAATTTTAAGTTTCTTACGATTTCATCAGTACTCTGATTACCAATTTCTGGATCTGGAAGACCCGATTTCTCCCTTCTAAAAGGGTCCCGAGACTTTTCCGACAGGTAATAAAACCAACATCAACGGATTTGCTACTTTCAATATTACATGAATACATCGTACTACCATTAGCAACTTTGAATAAGCGCATCAACATTGATAGAATGGTAACGGCATCCTTTTTTGCAGAAAAAAAGTGCACTTAAATACAAGCTTCTCATGGATCTCTTATTTACATATTCTCCACCTCAATATGTTATGATCAAGGTGACTGATCTGTCCAATTTCCTCACTACTCGCTTGGCAGATACAATCTACATTTTACATCTGCGAAACAGTGAGCCCCTCCAATGATATCCTCGGGTTAGCCTGCCTACAGAAACTACTACAGCTACTTAAGAATTCTCTAAACTATAAAGAGGTATCGGAATGCCAAAAAGAACAACAAACAAAATCCTTCACCTCCCAGATTCACCAGCTCGCAACTCGTTCTCGGATGTGCCCAACTTGCTAGGAAATGACCAGATTCGGGCATGTGCTGTTTTACCACAAAAGCCATCAATGTCTTGAGCGGAATGGAGAAGACAGAGACGGGTTAGATTCAGTGGGATTGCTCCAAGGACTACTGCTCCAACTGCTACCAGAGTCACCAAATATATAGTCAGAAAGGTCATCATAGCTGGGAGAATCTTGGGTGCTGATTGTACTACAAGAACCCTCATCAGAATTACTGCTAAACAGGGAAGAAACATCGCTCAAAGAATCCTCTCGGTGATATCTGTGCAGCAGGTTCAATTCCGAATCAAAAGAATGGGCTCTGGCTGAATCCTTTGTACATGCGGAAGAATGGTGGTTGTTCCTCAAGTTTGTGAGCCCCGATTTAAGTGTTGCACTTTTTCCGCTGCTCTTGACATTCATGGGTTTGTTTCTCGGATCGGCAGATGTTACGCTGACTTTCAATGATCTAGGGGCACGTGGAAAGCACCTGTATAGCAATTACTCGGTCTGAGTATCGGGCAGCCATATTCACACTTTGCAAAAGCTTTTAACATCTTTTACCTGGCATAGAGAAGCATATAGGCTCCCTTCGTCAACACCCTTTCAAGTTCAACAGGCTTCACCTATCATAAAGAAGGATGATGATTAGTGAATATGCATTCACATTATTGATGCTGGCTCCAATTAAATCCGTCAAAAGGACAGACCGAAAAGAACAATCAAAAAACATATCCATAGCAGAACGCTTATAAAATCTAAAACCTAGTGAAGAATGACACCCTCAAAATCAAAGGTGTTGAATGAACATAACAACTAACGAGCAAAGGCCTCAAAAACACGCATGTGTGCATGCACAAACTCATCTATGCATCACTTTAAATGAAGTATCAAGCCGAGCGAGAGTATCATGCATACAGCACTAATGAAAACTGCAGGAATCTCAATCGCTCAACCTTAGGGAGTTTAGTGCATGAATATCACCCAGCATTACAGCTCGAAATACCCATAAGTAGAGTGTTCATAATGTCTGCAAGCAGATGAGCTTGAGAGCCCGGTTCTATTATGACCAGTCCAGTATCAAGCAAATAATTCTTGGTGAAAAATCTCGTCACATGCAAAATAGGAAACTTCTAGTTCTCGTGAATGTATTCATGGATGCAAGCTATTGCATCAACTTTATTGACCAGTAACTGGAATTTTCAACTTACAATAGAAGGAATAGCCTAAGAAGCGATTAGCATAAAATCTAACCAAAATCTTGCATCCATATTCTTGAAAATTTAGACTAAAGAAATGAGAATTACCGTGCTATCGTCAATCTTGAACCACTTATTGTGCATATTTTTAACATAGCAGACGTAGTGACCAGAAAATGCGGCATTCATGATATCCAAATGAACAATTACTCCATAAAGCCTATATACAGCCGATCTGTCACTTGTCCCCCTCATAAATTGTGACAAGTCAAGGATCTCTGAAAACCGAATGGACTTGTTAAGCTTTCCAAATTTACCTGACTGCATGTCCAAAAAAAAGTGCAAATGAGAGTATTTCTTCCATAAAAGTACACACATCTGATTTAAAGAAAACATGAATAATTATTCTCTGCAATCACTACACCTGAAATCGCTTCAATGCAATTGTAAGAATATTAGGAGCCTCAAGTACTGACAGCTTCTTCCTAGCTTTCTCATACGAATTACACCTGATAAAAATCATGAGAGAGAGAGAGAGAGAGAGAGAGAGAGAGAGAGTCCATCATAAGTCCAGAAAAATCAGCAAAAATTGGTTCAGGCAACTGAAAAGCATCAGTTCATAATCTACGTCGGTGACGGGAAAATATCTCATAGTGACGTAAGACACAAAATAAACTGGAAGTCATGGCGCAACACAAATAAATATCCATAGCAAGATTGTTCTGTTAGTTCTTTTGATTCATAAAATTGCTATAGTATATGACAGCTTCAAGGAGGGGCCAAAATCGAAATCAAATGAATTTCAATACTTAACTGCTGCAAGGATGATCTCCATTCTGAAAAAAAATTTCTCAGGGTAAAATCTCTTGTAGCATTTACTTACTAAGGCACCAAATACCATGAAAAATTGGAAGGAAAATGCTTCAAATGAAATAACAAGTTGATTAGGCATGCCAACCTGGTACATTGATACTTGTTCTCTCCATCCAGGGTTTCAGTACTGGAGAACTGTCGAAGAGCCTCCTCCAGCGTTCTAATATCTCCTCCAATCTCAACGGTCAGATCCATCATCCTTTCATGTCGCTCCGACTTTCCATTACACCTTGTGCACTGAATCTGCAAATAGAGAAGGTAATTCCATGCATATTAATTACAAACTCTCACCATCACAACTCGTGTACTGTATCTGCACATTAGAGAAGGGAATTTCATGCATTGGTAATAACTCCCAAAATTACACGATGTGCACCTTATCTGCATATTAGACAATGAATTTCATACATATCAATAATAACATTTCAAGTTAGAAAAAAAGCCCTTCCCAGTTGCATGCAAGAGGTCAATAGAATAGTGGACATGTGATAGATGAAGATGGAAGAGCTTCATCAAAATTACTACCTTTGAACGAAGGTAGCCTCCAAATGTGAGGCCAATGAGAGTGGCTTCTTCCTTTGACCTAGATACCTTCTTGCCAGAGTCCACAAGACAATCAGATTGCATCTTATCAATAGCACACCTGCCAGATTTAACTCATCAGGAGTTGCACCATTCAACACTGGAGAAAAACTGACAAAAGAATTCACGCAAATGCAATTGTCGTAGGCTGCAGAAACGAGAAGTATACTCTCACCTTAAAAATTCATGGGCATCCTCTTCTTTCCCATTTCCAAGCTGCCTTCCAATGTTTCTTAGCTGGGATACAATTCCAATAGGTGAAATAGGAGACTTCCCTTCATTCATCCTTAAAATTAGACCCTCGAATTCACAGGTGAAACACCAATCTTTACTAACGCCTGAGGCAACAGAGATGAACAGTACAGATAGTACGTGAGGTGTATTAGAACATGACTGGAAATCATCTAAAGTCACTCACTGAGCAAATAAAAGTAAACCAGCCACTTACATGCTTTAGAGTGGAGTCCTTGAAGGAAATATGCGGTAAGAGGAGGAGTAAATGCCAAGCACTGCAACACAGCATTCGCATAACAACTGCAAGGAAAAAGGGCTTGTGTCATAGAAAACCATAACAAAGAAAAAAATCTAAAGTGACAACTTGCAGGAATGAGATAAACATTATTTCATATTTGAAATCATCAATCCTCTACAACTTTCTTGAAAGAGATGCACTTACAGATTCAAAACCTTCAGCTAAATGGACAAAATCAATAATTTCAGACATCATTTTATAGATTGAACATCACTGGAAGCCAAACACACATAACCAAGTCACACAGGAAGATGCTAATTGATTTGTTCAAGCAGAATGTTGTCCACTCTTATACAGAAATCTAGGGTTGCACAGAACAATTTACTTTGCCTACTTGGTATTTACAAAATGCAAGAACATATTATATATTTACTTGCTATAAAAGAGTTAGGAGTCATCATCAGTAAAGACATAACATCGGTGTGAAGCCCTCAGCTACGTTTTGGTTGCCAGAACAAGGTTTATGATAGGATCAGAGGTCTGGAGGGATTTGTTCTATTCTATTCTTGTCTGGTAAACCATCAGATATAATGGCGGATATAATTCTAAAACTGACAATTCAAATAATTTAATTTAATAAGTAAAAACACCATAAAATAAAAATAAGAAACAGGGAGTGCGGTTGCTGGATCACTGTCATTGGACCATCATTGGTGCAGAGGTCCGCCCACTCATCAGGGACCAACAGCAACATGGTCACCTGTCTGCGTCGACCACTGTGGCAGTGGTCGCGTCTATTGCAGTGGTTGCAGGCAACCATCATGACAGAGAGAAAAAGTACAGATCGAGATCCAGACCTCAATCTGGATCTTGCTGCACAAGGTCACAGTGGTTGCCTATCAATTGCGACCACCATGATGGTGGTCTCAAGGAGCAGTGTGAGGCTGAACAGAAACAGATAAGCAAGGGGGGTCGTGTCAATTGTGGAGCAAAGTTCTTAGGCAACCGCTCTGACAATGGTCATCTTAGTCGTGCGACCACCACTCGTCACCTGAGGGGCGCGACCACTGTGGGGTAGTAGTAGCCAGCGATCCTTTATGCGTTCTGCCTAATTGTTATTTTTTCGTGTTTATTTTTATTATCCCACCCTCACGGACCAGATAAGCTTTTCGGGTTTATCCCAATTTGAAGGTGTATCCAAACACAGATTAGGATTACTTCTATCCCATCCAGCATTTTACCCGGGCAACCAAACATGCCCTTCTTTCTTTTTTATAAGAACATTGCTATGTGAATAATTACCGGTAGCACTCTGACTCTTTACAAATATTAGATATGACTAATAAGAGCCTCGTTCATGTGAATTACCTGATGTCAAATTCATATAGAAGCGGAACAGTGTCAGTTACCAATATAGATAAAAGTGTTGCGGTCTACTTATTTTGGTAAAGCACAAGTAAATCCTAAGCAAACAAGGACAAGATAAAAGAATCTAGATATTCAGCAACCAAGATTATCAGAACCAAGCAGCATGGATCATCAAATCTCTTAGCTGTCCTTCAAAGAACTGGAGAGATACCATTACCTATTCCCACAGTTTATTAGGCCACGGGGATGCAATTCCACACCTTTCCATGTATAGAGTGTGACAAATAACTCATATGGAAATATACCCTGCAAAAGGAACGAATAAATACACATTCAACGGAAACACTTTGGCATGAAAAAGAACAATATTTGGCCCCCCTAAAAACGAAGCAGAAGCAACAAGAAAAAGGTTGCAATATAATGAGAAACCTTGTCACTGCATCTTCCAGGTATATCACTCCCAGCTCCTAATCGGTGGTGCTTTGACATCACCGATCCTTTAAATTGATCTAGCACTCTCCATACTGAAGTTTTCAAGCCATTTTTAGTGTTTGGAAGACGAGCTGCAACATGAGACGATGTAGGAGCATGTATTTGACCTTCACAAACTTTCTCTAATTTGGCACGTGAAGATGAATGCCAATCAGACCCAGAAAATTCATGAACATCAAATTTAGAAGGCGATATGCACCCGGCTTCACTGCACTTTGATTCATGAGCATCCACTCTTGAAGAAGGCGCCGTCTTGCTAGGAGTTACATTGCCCTTCACAGAGCTTAAAGACTCACCGGCACTAAATTTTGACACATGTGAATCACTGCAACCTTCATCAGCAACATGACTGGGGCATTCACTTTTTGTGGACGGAGATTTAGGGGCACTTGAACCATCTGCACTTGGCCCTTCAGATAAAGCAGATCTCCTCTCAGGTTTCTTAGTTGAGATCTCAAAATCTTGCCGATCGATGGGACGGAGAGTATCGTTGGACAAGTTGAAAGAAAACCTAAGAGTAGATCCAGAATCAGGTTTCCCACAGGCACCAATTTTGCCAATACTGGAATGAGAAGAATCATTGCGAGCAACATTTTTTGGATGGTTCAGAGTATTCCAGAAGCCAGAAGTGTGTCTAGATGGCTCAGCCATTGAACCTTCGTGCAAGCCACTACAGCCCGAATGTGAATGACTGCTTGACCTGCCCTGGACTTGATCATCAATCCAACCGCTCTTACTTTTGTGCAATTCACTTGAACTTCTGAAACTCGCAAGAGAATCGACCAAACTAGCAAATTTAGGAGAAAGTGGCTCAGCTTGTTCCTTGATCTTGATACCACCAGTGCCAGATATCTTATGCGCAATATCAGATGATAAACGTTCCTCTAACCTCCCAGAATCATCTGAATTAATGCTTTCACAGACAGAAGTGTCATCGGAGGAATCGCTATTTGTAGCAGAGGAGAAAAATCCAGGGGAGGATGCATCAGAAGATTCAGAAGAAAAATTTACATCATGAAGCTCAATTGAGATCTTATCATCCTTAGCACGGAATGTTTCAGGGCAGCGGGATTGAGCCCTTACGCTTTCATCACTGAATGATACGTTTGGCTTAGCACTCTGCTTTGCCTTGCTCTCCAATGTCTCCCCATAATATGTATCCTGTCCTGACCTATTATCCTTCCCATCAAAATGGCTCCCTGCCTCCACAGGACGACATTCTTCTTTGTGTCCTTGCCGCCAGTGTCTGATTTGGCACTTGCCAGAACTAATTCATGGAGATGCTGAAATTAGTATTTGGAGAATAGCCAGATAACTTATACAAAATAAGCATGAGAATTTAGACACTAGCAAAGAGATAAAAGGAAACGATCCATATTTGGAAACTTATCATCGCTGCTCAAAAATCATGAAGATGGAAATAAAGAGTATGAGACACCTGTCTCTAAGACATGAGTTGTTTCCTCGTGATACTGGTATTAAACTTCACATAGTTATTAATACTTCTCCATTACTTTGCCTCACCAAATTCTGTTCATAAGTTATAGCAAATAAATGTGGACTAAGGACCAACTTCATGTTTGATAAAATACAAAAAGTTCATATTACCTCAGTTCATGAACCACCCCTTCAGCTCTAGCAAGAGATTATATGCATCTCAGTACAAAATATCATTGAACTTGAGATGGCATTTCCTAAGAACTAATTAATGACACTTTGCTTCATCTAATTAAAGTCTCAATTCCAATACCAAATAATCCTTATGCCACCAGTATAGCTTATCCCAAAAGGTCATACTTTGCAACGCTTCAACGCAATGACAACCTTAATCATGAAGACAATAAGTGCGTAGTACTCATGGATGGAAAATTGAAGGTCAGTCAAGCATCCAACTCAAGAATGTTACACTTCTGGCACAGGATTGAACAACACAACAAAACGATTGTTTGAGTGTGTTTGAGTGCTACAATGTTCCTCAGGTTTTTACCGCTGCGACTAACAAGATGTCTAAAAGTAACTCCAAACTTTCGTCAAAGCTGCAACGATAGCTCAAGTTTATCTTTTCCTGCGTCAAGCTGCTATCTATAATGCTTATTTTAGTCAACACGGCAAACAAAGAAGGTCTTCAGGACAGACTCTTCAAGCACTAAGCGGCTTTGAAAATTGCAGTCTGCGGCAAACTAAGTAATTTCTTAACGCGATTAATCCCCTTAATGCCAAGGGAGCCCAGTAGCAATTCTACCATTAGTTCACCAACAAAACCCACGGAATCCAATACGTCTTTACTCGCAACACCCTACATGCGAACGCTTATGACATACAATAAACCGATCTCCCACAGCGAAAAAACGTACCAGTATCTTACGGCCTTGCACCGAGCGCAGCGGGTCGTGGTAGGGCAATAGCAGACGGCGCAGTAGTAGTAACCCTGCGGAACAGGAGGCGGCGGCGGCGGCGCCGCGCTGCCGCCGTAGGTCGCGGATGCCTCAAGCTCGGCCCGCGCGGACTCCTCGGAAGCCAGGACGAGAAGCCGCCTGATCTCCGCGCTCTTGGCCGCCGCGAGGCTCCATTTCCGCCGGACGAAGAGCGCGAGCAGCACGGGCAAGGCGAGGCAGAGCACCAGGACCAGGCTCGAAAACCCTAGATCCCCAGCTACAAGCATTTATCCAGCCCCAGCCCCAAAAAGCATCTAGCGAAGTCCGCAGGCCGTACTCTTCTGATCCGATCACCATACATAGATTCTCCGACCCGTGCGCGGGACCGCGGAAGGGGGAGGACCGAGCGGGATCTCTTCGGTCCCGCGCTCGATTGGCGGCGGCGGAGGCGGAACTCCCGCGGCGGAACTTCCCGGCGGCGGCGAATCGGAGGCGGCTGCCCGGCGCCGGGGATCTTGCGAAGGATGCGGGGATTCTCTCCGCCGCCTCGCCGGCGGATTGAGGTGAAGCTTGGGAAGGCGGAAGAGGTCGGCGGGAATCGCACGGCGGGAGCGAATCTTTGGTCTGCAGAGGCGGAGAATTTTCGGGGAGTTCTTAGGAGTCGAGAGAAGAAGAGGAGGAGGAAGAAGAAGAAGATGCGGCAATAAGATTCGAGTTCGATCAATTTCGTTTGTTTTGTTTTTGTTTTTTTTTAATTAGTTTCTTATTCTTTCTGTACGTTAGGACAGAGGGAATTTCGAGGTTGGGTTGCCGGTGGAAAATTAAAAAAGGGGGAGAGTTGCTTTTTTCCACGTAACGGATGCATTTACGGTTTGCCGTTATGCTATATATATGTGTCGCTCCATTTTGATCGGGTTCGCAGCGGGACAACGTGTTCGAACCGTAAAGCCGCGTCGTTTAAAAAAAAAATCCGGAAGTTTTACGGAATTGGCTCGCGGGAAAAGGGAAAGAGTATGGAGAGATTGCGTATAACGTGATTCGATGATTCTAAGAAGATTTAGATTCGAGCTCTGGGCACATGTCGCCGTGTTGGAGCGATGTCTATAGCCAATTGAAATTTTGATGGCATAGGCATATATATACTAAATGAATTGAGCTATGGACATTACCCGATGGAGGATAGGGACAATATTTCAACGCCATAATATGTTGCGCCGTGCATTTTTCTCGTGCATTATTATTCTTCTGAGTGCGAAAATCTCGTACCAAAATAAATATTATTTGCGACACCATAAAAGAGATGTAAATAGAGCACATGAGCTAACTCCATCCCGGCCAATTAAAGGCGTGCATCGTTCATGAGATCTATTTGATCTGATGGTTGAAATAGAGTAGATTCAATGCACTCGGTGCTAGTAAGACACGCCCCTCGGGGGGGGAATTTTGCCTCTTTTTTCACTTTAGCGTGAACTCTTTTCCGATCATCAAGTATTCTTGTCGGTTGGTGGAATCGGTCCTTGTATTGGGATCGGAATATGAGCGGTTCGATTTGGTTCGGTTCAATTGCACGTGGTTTGAAATTGGATGCAAAAGTGATAGACGGTCAAGATTGGATATGGAGATTTGGTGGGGACCGAGATTGGACGGCGGAGATGGATTGGCCGGGACAGAAAAGTTGATGGTATCAGGTAGGGTAGGCAAGATGGGAGATGCTGATGATTGATGGCTCACCTAATGTTTTTGAGTATGCATCTCATTTTAATCATGAGGATTATCATCAGTCTTGGGGCAAGTTGATTCGCTAATTTTATTTTTTTGGTCCATAAATCAATCAATCGAAAGAGAATTTCATGGATAATATTTGGACTAGATATGGATGTCATGTCACTACCAAAAATGGGGAACATAAAATCAAGAATGAATGAGGAAAGTTATGACTAAGATATGTACAAGTAAAAGCAATGATTGAGAGGGCTCGTTTGTTTTTTACTTAAATAAAACCAAAAGAGAACATTCAAAATTCAAAAACTTATAAGAAAAAATTATATGCGAACCCACGCATCGGTATTTGTATCTTGTGAAGGTATCAAGTGGTTTGATTCTTTATTTCAACAAAAAAAAATGAGAAAATCAGAGTCGAGATTTCTTAATAATCTGAAAATAAGTATGAAATTCAATTCGGACGGGCCTGAGTTAAAATAAAACGCCAACTACGCCCAATGAACTAAATAGATTAAAAGGAGAAACAAGCTAACAAGAACCACTTAAAAGATATAATCACTAAGATAACGGAGATTTCTCTACGCTAGAAAAAGTAAAAAGGGAATAATGATGCCAGTCATATTTCATTCCTAGAACTATTTAGAAGGAGCATCTACTTCTTCATTTCAAGTAAGCATAGTGGGGTTTGCAATTATTTGCTTCAACACATGAACCACTATTACATAATGGACGGAGGGAAATCTTTATCATATGTTAATAGCCCGTACTATACTATAGTAGGCAAAACTTGCATTAGTTGCAGCATCCCGTTGACTCTAAGCAAAGATTAATCCTAAATATCATCTAACCAAGAACGAAACATCATCATGTCCGTTTTAATAAACCTAGTGTCGGCTCGCATCCGGGGGCACGTTCAACCGAATGAATGCATGCTCGAGATTTTATAGCCCTAGGCGACGTTGAGAAGCCATGGAAAGATCGACAAGAATCATATTATCATATTCTATGACGAGTATAATAATCTTCGTGCTGAAATTAGATCTAGGCCATGTCCAAAACTTGTGAGTTTGGTGAACTCTGGTCCGGAAGGAGAAGTAGGAGACGAGGTAGGCCAAATTGAAAAAAAGACTTTTGATGTTGGCGTGCAGCTATTACGTCAAAGGAGGAGGACCCATGTCCTTTTTGTGTATTAAATTAGTTTCACCTCGAGAAGGAAGTTTCGAGTTTTGACTTACGACGTAAGGAATCTTTCCTGGGCAGACTCTATGACGTATGAATTAGGGAGCAACATAACATACAGCAATGCTTGAAAAAGGAAAAACATGTCAACAGTTTTGAATAGGAAAAAGAAAGGGAAACATTAAGTCGACTCAAGTAGTGTATATGCTTAGACAGATTCTAAATCGAAAGAGAGCGAAACGAGCAGAATTTCTCTGATTGCGCGTGATCTCTCGGGAAATTTAATGCCATGCAAGTTCGAGAATTTGCAGTACACTTTCTAGATGCAGAGTCACATAAAAAAAATGACCAAAAACGATTAGCAGAAGTAGTAGCAAGGATCGACGCTATGAAGTCATCGGCTCAATCTGATGTTCCTGGAAGATGAATGATGGTACCTTTAATACTTGAATACGGCCTGCAGTTTCCCAAAGGGGTCTCGGACTTTCGTATTGTCTTCAGCTTTTTGGGAGGACATTCCCGGGTCTTTGCCTTCTCCTAAAATGTTGACATGGATCCTAACCTCGCGGTGTAGGCGTCCTACTTCCTCGTGTTAGTGCCCAAAAACCAATGCCCAGTTAAACTTGGATGTTAATGAAAGCAGCGAGTTTGGCACCATGTTATCAAACGGTAACACTCCATCATCTAGGACCTGTCCTTGAAGAGACATCTGATTCCCGATTTCTGCTTGTGTTTTGTGATGGCTCGCCTTCTAATCTTATTCCTCTGTTGGCATCCTGACTAGTTATATTCTTGTATTTCTCACGATGTAGTGAAGTATTTTCTCTCCCCAACCCATCTCCCGGGTCCTGAATTGATCTAGAAGAACCATCTGATTCTGTACCAGGAATCTCTGCAGATTGAGATTCCGATGCTCTACCTTTTTCTAGAACCTCCACAGCTGGAGAGGAACCTTGACCTTTGTCCATGTTCTGGAGCTCATTGGCAATCTGAGTACGCCGCTCTTTTAAGAAGTTCAGTCGAGTAGTCAACTTTGACAATGCGGAAGTTGTCGAGTTCGGTCCCTGCTCATTCATAGAGAAAAAAAGAAAGTCGCGACATTGGAAAGAATTGGAGAACTGCTGACGACTCTATCTAGTTTCACATTCTAGACCAAATATAAGTCCTATCCTATTTCTGCCAGAAGAAACGCAAGAAGGAACGAACAAAGAGGCAACAACACAACTATCAAAAAAGAAGCAGCACCACTGAAGCGCTTCAAAAGCCAAATTTTGACAATGTTTAATTTTTGCCTAGCTCATATTGCAAGCATACGATCCAAGTTAAACTGCTTAACATTTCTTTTGTTAGGAAAGGAGTGCCCTTTGGCTCTCGTCAAGTTGTTAATTGCTCCTTTTTTATGACTTTTAATTGCTTTGATTTAATCCCTTATCAAGCAAATGAGTTGTGATGACTAAACGGACAGAATGTAGCGATACACAAATTTGACATGACAGGTGTTCTTGAAGAAAAAAGGGCTGTTGCATAAATTGGCATAATGTTAGGCATGCACTGTGATTTATATTGATTTTTTCGTGCAAGAAACTTGGCGGCTAAAATAAACTCGCCATAATAAGTTGCTCAGATCTACCTCATTCCTTGTACCAGACCTCTTTGATGATGCTGGAGCAAGAGGCCTTCCTGCTGCTGAATCTGCAGCTTGAGAATTGGCTGGCTGGCCCATGTACCTGGATCTGCTATTATATGCTGAATCTGGCTGCTGACTTAAAGGTTGATGATTATTTGATGAAGATGTTGACTCTTCCTTACTCTCATTCTCAGTATGCATGCCATCCAAACTCGAGTCCTTTCATGGAAAACAACAAAAATGTAGGGGGTCATGTTGTTGGTCCACCCAAGAATATGACAAAATAAAATGAGAAGCATTCTAAAGAATTGGGTGAATTCCACGAACGTTTGTAGATTTAACAGTTGTAGGTAGATTGTCGTCCGACCCCAAGATTGTACAATGAGAAACTTTTGGTCATAATTATTCATCCCTTGCGCGACTTACTAAGCTGATTGTTCTTTATATGTATATTGGTAAAGATCTTTGAAGAGAAATACACACGAGTACAGAGACAGAGACAGAGGTGTGCATACCTTTGTGGACGTGGACCTTCCAGCAAGATATGAACTCTCTGGATTCTTAATGTCGCCCTGTGTATTCCTCCTATTCCATAAGAAATGTGAAAGTAAGCAAAAGTCAAAAACAAGAGACAAATATGTTTGTATGTGTGCATGTACTCTATAATGACAGTCCTATATAATTCATGCCTCATTAATCAGACTTCTCTGAGGTAAAGTAAAAAAACCAAAAACTATTCAAGCATCAAATTTTTCTAGAAACTAAAAAATGACAGAAGGTCATGTAGACGCTACTATTTTGAAGTTTAACCCTAATAGCACTTATAGATGTCAATGCAACAGCAGAACAATTAAAGAAATGGCAATCATACACTTTCACACTGTCATCTCCACTTTTATATTGTTGATCGCCTAAATCTTGCATTGAATGATAGCTCTTTTCACGTTCTTTGTGAAGCTCTACTCCAAGATCATCAACCTTTTGCTTCAAATTGGTGATGTCTACCTCTGTCCGAGCTAAATCTTCAAGATCTGCCTTTGTCTACAAGATTCAAAGTTCAATGATTTTTCCTTTTATCAAAGTCACTTAGATTTCCCCTGTTACCCACAAAAAAGGGAACTTAGACCTGTTAAGTGAGAAATTCACCAACCTTTTCATTGATATTCGCTTCAACAGGGACGGGCACTCTAGTTACTTTAAGCCCTGCTTCCAAGGCTTTTCTCAGATCTCTTTCCTTCTGTAACTGTTCCTGCAGTCTTGCCACCTATAAGAAGATTTCACGTCACATTAAATGATGAACTCGCCAACAAAATCAGTTTCGCAACAACAAAATGCAATCAGATTAGGTTTGTGCAAAAGTAGGAACATCATTTGACAAAAATGCAAAAGGTAAAAACTAATCAAGAGGTTATGGAAAAATGCTCTGAATTCCATAGAAAGGTCACAAAGGTGAAAAGCGAAATTAGTCAGAAATATAAAACATTATTATTGCTATCAGCTATTAATTTTGATATATAGATTAAATGAGTGAATGTGCTAATTGGAACAGTACAGTGCTGTATCGAAGAAACAGCTCCAGCAGTAACATTTCTGATCTTAAAGTCAGAGCAGGTACTTAATTTAGGCACTGAACTTAGGTTCCTTGTGTTCTCTCTGTGCATCTAAAAGACTGTTGTGTGGCCCTAATCGAAACCAGAGATACAAAAATCATTTGCGTATAAGACAATATGTAAAGTCACCCAGTAGAGGAATCTTCTATTGTATAGAACATACATCTTGCTCAAGAGCCTGACGACGCTTATGCAATGCTTTCTTCTGCTTTTCTAAATCTGCCTGAAGAACTGAATTCTCCTTCGCCTACAGCAGAAAAAGAAAATTCCAACATAAAAGTAAAACCGCTTCATGCAAAAAAAATCTACATGGAGAGTAAGCACATACCTCTTCTGCAATTCTGTCTTGCAAGTCAAGCTTTGTAACCTCAAGCCTCTGGATTTCAACTCTACAATAATAAATTTGTCATCAGTGGAAAAATTACTGGAAGATACAAAGCCAAACAAAAAAGGTTATACAAGAACTTCTATTATATTTTAGGAGACTGAATATGATCATTCTTGTTAAGACTATAGCCTCTTATTTTTATAAGGTCTAAATGCACCAATAGAATGTCACCTTTCAATAGGAAAAGAAAGATAAGCTTAAAATTTGTCAATCAGCAAAAGTTTACAGACTTAATGGTTTATGCAATCTTATAGGACCATGCCTTGATTAATTTTCCAAGAATCCAAAAGTGAAGCACAAGAGAAGAATCAAATAAGCTCGAATGCAACTAAGTAGCGTACAATCTCCCAAAGAGCCTACATAAACCAAAGGTGGAAAGAAAAAGAAAAAGTAGGGACTCCAACATCAAAAAATGCTAAATATTATCCATACAAGTTTTAAATGCTCAAATTAGGAATATATAATCAAATTGGAGGTAACCAGTGCAGATTCAGATATAGGAGATGCTTCCTAAATTCACTGTAATAAACAAACACATGCCGATCCCCTATAAAGGTTATACTCCAGAAGGACCAAACAAGATGATGTAGCTTCAGTCCAAGATGAATTGCAGCAAGATACAAATATACCATTGACATCATCTATCTCAATTAAAAACTTCAACTACAGTGTCTAACAAATAATTTACGATAAACAGTAGCTGCATCACTTACTCATCAATAAGGTCACAGTCGATGGATTCCATGGATAGATTCTTTTTGCCCTGAATTCATGCCAAAAGAGGAGATGCAAGAGTAAGCAACATTATTGTAACACAACTTGCAATGAATAAAGATTTGGCTTTTCATGGACCATTTCAGCAGTGCAGGCATAAAACTGACATTCTATTTTAGAGTAAGAGATGTGGGGAATATTTTCCTAAAGCAAGAGACTAATTCTCATTTAAAAAGAATACTCACAGGAGTACGTCCCCAAACAGCGGGACGCCTAACACTACGGACAGTCCCACTGGATATAGTTGTTGATTTCTTCATATTGGACAATGGACCATGATCAGCCGACTTTCCAGGAAAATTTATTTCTGCAAAATCATCCACCGGTGCTTGATAAAATTCATCATCCTTCCATGATGGGCCACAGTTATTTAGCTGGTTATCAGTGTGCTCACTCCCCAGTGGTTTCTCATTTTGGGATGGTAAGGTCTTAGGTGAATTTTGTGATAGCTTCTCTTTTTCATTAGAATTAGCAACTGCTTGTGGAGAATAGGAATGTGGGGTACAACTATCAGATACCTGCATAGACAAGTACAAATACAGCAATTAAACTATTTCAATGAACAAAAGCCGATCAAACTCAATCAAGAATCCAACATATCTTTAAAAACATATATTAGTCCCCATCGAAAAAGGAAAATGAGAAGAAACTTGTACAAATACAAAAGCAGTTGTAGTGAGAACTTTGTGTTCCAAACCTTCAAATGAGGCAATTTTTAAGCTTAACACGTTTATATCAGTGAGACATAAATCTCCTAACTGGTCAACGATAATAACCATATACTACCAAACAATGCTGCTATTTGATATTGCCACAGCTCAACCACAGTGGAAGTTTAACTTCTCCATGCTACTGATTCACAGAAAAAAGAGGGAATGCCACTTATTCATTTCCACGAGAAAGAAGAGGGGATAATGTCAACATTGATGGAGAAACTAAGGGTCCAAACGCAGTGAATGTCATCAGCCCTATGTTCTCTATCTAACTCTGGAGTGATCCCATTTTCCTATGTTTCAACTAAGTATTCTTTTATAAGGACACTAAGAAGTCGAGGATTATTGTTTGATAATATCTTTCACGAGCATTGCAATAAGCATTGACATGTCGAGGCACATGGAGTACGAGAAATTGCCAAGAAAATAAGCTCATATTGCAGTAAAAGGCATTGTCATAAAATCTAACCAACACAAGTGGGTAACGACTTAACTTCTGGAATAAATCAGTCTCGCCTTTTTACTTAATCTGGTATCTGGGCCAGAGTCTCAAGTTCAATTATATTGTATTGCCCTTTCACCCATTTATGACATCAATGCATTATGGGCTATAATCATTCTTTCACCTCCACATATCTCTTTCGCACAGTCCAGGGTTTTGTCATTCCAGCATTGCATTCGTATGAGAACACACCGTCTCGTATAGCATGAACTTTTAAAACAAACAATTGCACACTGAACAATATGCACTAACTTTTTTTCCAATAACAGGATAAATGCCAGCTATGCTAGCATGCTTTTCTGGAGCTGAGAGGCTCAGAATAATGGAATGTTCTATTCCATAAAGTAACTGACCTTATTGTTTATTTGTAGCAAAAAGAGAATTTGGACAGCAGACAACAACACCATACTATGGCTACTAATGATACCAAAAAATGTAAGGTTTCTCCGGCCATAATTAAGCATTGTGCTGATTGTTTTAGTGTACGGAAATACCTCGTCATGTTGAGCATTAGCTCCATCAGTTTTGTTACTGAAAGCATATTCCCCATCCTCGTCACTGCTGCTGTGGCTTTCATTCGATGTATGTGCCGGATCATCTTCAGATTCCAATTCAGAATCTTGGGTTACATCACCATGTTCATCATCCTCATAGGATCCATCATCATCAGTTTCCTCCTCGCTCTCACTTCCGCTCTCTTCTGAGTCAGAGTATATATCAGGAGATAGAGCATGTTCCTGCAACAAGTTAATTGTGAAGCTCCAACAGCACATACAAGAGGCCTTAACAATTCTGAACAAAGCAATCTGAACCAGATATATTGAGGATGGACACTAAGATATCATGTCTGATCTATATGCACCAGCTACTCAGAGCAAGTGGAGGAAATATTAAAACTCTGAATCTTCAAAATGGCAAGATGTTAGACAGTCCAATCCAAAAGCTTAAGCTATTAGGTGGAAGAAGACCACATGAATATAAAGAGCATTTAGGACCCATTGTCAATCGATGTGGGATAATACTTCCACACAAGAAAACTCTGAACTTTAAAAGCATAATAATGAAATCAAAGCAACGCAAGAAGACAGTTTACTCATAGATATTGTTACTGAATGAGTCCAAAGACTTGGATTCTGGATGAGCATTCCCATCTGCAAGGTTGTCTAAATCTGAATTAAGAACGCATGCTACCATTAAGATATTTAAACAGCCAATACATATTGGGAGCATATTCTCTAAGTGGAATTAACCTTGACAGGGCAAGGCTCTTCAATGTCCAACTAACGAGAAATTTTTGAAAGGTAACCAACGAGAATCAGGAATGGAGCCATACTTTCGCACAAAACTTAGGGAAAAGGCTAGGATGAGATGGTTCACATGGGAGCCAGAGCTGAAACATTGTTTAATTTAACATAAGAGAAACATCTAACTTATGAGTACAAAAGAAATACCCCATCTTCCTTACCAAAAAAAAAAAAAAAAGAAATACCCCATCTTGATTCTGTGGAAGAAGACAAGTATAAGAACATTGTGGTGGAGAATTGGCATTTGTTTCAGGAGAAGCGGGTTTGTACGAACAATGCCCAAAAACCATGCAAATTAGATCCACCAAGATAAGGTATCCAGACTTGATCTCATATCCTTTTGCAACTAGAACGTATGAAGAAAAAAGTTCCTTAGAGCTACTCGACTTTAACCAGATGTGCCTGTTACAAACAGATAATTGACTTGTCATAGACCAAAACTCTTGAAGTTACTCATGCTATTGTTCCTGGCAGTTTCATCAGTGCTCAGAGATGACGTAGCTTATTTTTTAGGGGTTTGATCTCTGCATTTTAATTCCTTTGAGTAAAAATCTAGAAGGTACTTGTGTGACAATGCCTTATTGTAGCTGCTTCTGCTTTCAAAATGCTGCAACAGCTTTAATAAAAGTAAACCTAAATATTTAAGTGGAAACAGGTGAAAACTGAAGCTGTAAGAAGCTTCTTTGTGATGGTAATTTGTTGTGGTACATGATAATTTGAGAGTTAATCAACGCTGGGTTGCTGTTAGAAGTGCAATGAAGATCATTATTGACAGCAAAGATGATGTGCATATTTGAGAGCTTTCTAACTTGGAGAGATAAGCATACTGAAAGGGCTGATGTGCCAAAATAAAGGTACATGAAGTTAGAACTTACCCCAAATATCTTGTCATACTCCTCTAGAAGAGTTATAACAATTGCTTGAGCATGGTTTGCTGCAGCAGCTGCTTGAAGAAGTTGAGCAGAACCATCACCACCGACATCAAAATCATTTTCAAGCTCACAGTCGCCAGCTAGAAGAGGACGCAAAAGCAAAGGAGCCATACAAGCTGCCACAGCTGAAGAACTCATTCTGTTCTCGGCCTTATGAGAAGCTACAGTTTGCATCATCATAAGTATTCTGAAAGGTGAGACAAGAGAAAGGCAAATTGAGTCTGGAAAGATGCATCAGTAAACCAGCTGAAATAAGATTATATGAAGACAGACTATCGCAGGTTGAACCAACCTAGTAAAAAATAAAAGGACCTGATCTTAAATTTATTCTGCCATAATGAAAAATGTATCTTGAGAAGTTACTCGTTGAGTGCAAACTTGTGATCAGGCTTTATGAGAACGTAATCAATCAGACTTCTTCAGCCAATTAAAGTATAATTTTCTTCGGGCTACATAAATGGATCAGCAGCTTTCATAACGTATTCTGGTAGGATTTAAGTAAAGATACTTCATCAACTACCTCTGCAATAGGCGCCGATTTGGTTCTGGGAATGTTTCACAAATTGCTGTGCGCATTGCATTGACTCGTATATCACGATCAGTTCCTATAATTGTAAGATTATCTGATACTGAATAGCTTTACAGAATATGAATTTTTTAACCACCAGCTAAACAAGAAACTTACGGCAGGCTTCCAGTAATGCATTACAGCATGATGCAGGAACTGGAGATGATGGCAACTCACGGAGAACATACTGTTTCAATGTAAACAAAAATGTGGAAGCATCAATTATACGGTTCAATTTGATATCGACACTGTACAGATGCACACCAGCACTTGGCTTGTACAAGTGAATGTAATTAACTGAAACAAGGGCTTCTAAGACATCAACGAAAAATAATTCTGTAGCTATCTCAGTAAACATGGTACCTTGATGCAATCAGCAATAACATGTGCATCCTCCTCTGTGGAAAACTCAGTACTTCCTAATCATAAAGTAAAAATGGTTTGAGGCAACCATGATCATTAAACAGAATGCATAGATCCATCCTAGCATTCAATTTTTGTACTGTCCACTCAGGATACCATATATGTTTATGACATTACTAATTTATGTGATAATGTACATAAAATAAGAGAATGTTGTCATTGAACTTAATACAACACTATCAAGGCCAGTTATCTCAAATGAAACCCATAATAATATAAATCTTCAGCATCATGATCGAGACGTACAGAGATTGATCTATAGATAACAAAACAATATATAAACAAACAAACCCTGCTCATATTCTCGAATTCGGTGCTCAACATCATCGACATCTGCAGCCTGTCGTAAGATCCCTTCTATTTTAATCCCTGTTCAGTACCTTCGAATAATCAGATATAAGTACATGTATTGATCTAAAAAAGTAACTCTAGCATAACAGGGAAGATATAAAACGAATATCTTCCACAATATACCAAACTAAAGAGTAGGCACATATAATTGTCATTAACAAATTAAATAGTTGGAAGGCGCACACCAAAATGCACAAAGGACTTTATAAGTCTATGACAACTCTCCAAGCACAAGTTTGGTATCTCAGTGACAAGAGGGCCTTTTGTGCTTATTGTTAAGAGGACATTATTAAAGAAGTTCTTCCTTTCAATGTATATGCTCAAACTAACGTCTATGAGTGCACTAATTGAAAAATAAACATCACTTCAAGAGAGAAGAAACAATCTGATGGAAGTGAGCCACAATCTTGTCCTAGAATAGGTGTTCATTAAAAGCACTAATGCTCCATTCAGTCATCTTATATCACCGAAGTTTGTGTTGAGATGCGACATTTTGCTCTCCAGATAAACTGGAGATACCTTCATCATTAGTTAATCATGCCAAACCTCATCCGGACACAAGCACAGATTCCATCAAATAGATATAATGAATAATTCAGAATGATTTGTCTCAAGAAGTGAAGACAGCATTAATAGAGCTCACCATGCTCTTCTATGAATCTAAGAGCTTTTTCCAAGAATGATGGGGTCCCATCAACTTCTTCCAGCGCAAGTAAAACGGGCCGACCAACAACCATTGATTTTATGATCTTTCTGTCCTTTACTGACAATATAGCACCAGACAATGACAATTTAGCATGATGATGGAAACAAAAGTATATAATTCAAGGGCATTAATGAAGAAAAGATTCGTGAGCTATGAGCAATTATATTGGTTAATGAAGCATCTATCTGATAAATTTGTGATGGCTGAACGCATATATTGACAATGTTTAGAGCAGCAATAAGACAGAATCAAGTTGGTACCAGATCTTAACCAACAAATTCCTAGGTTCAGTGCAGTTTACAAAATACCCATATGTAACAGCAAAAAAGTCACAAATTTGTGCCGTTCTATCTAGACTTTTACTCCTAATAGGCGGTAGAAAAGCCAATGAACAGCCCTAGACAAGACACTTCGTGCAACCAGCATGTAAACTACAGCATTCTAGTTGTAGAATTCTCAGAAAATCATTCTCCACAACTTATTGTAAAACTTAAAAAAGTTCTCTACTTTGCTTCATACATTGTTTAAAAACAGGCATTTTTTCTAATCATTGTTCAAAGATTAGACTCCTGAGGAAGCTTGTTGAATAAGCTATCCTTATCTTATACACTACATTATCCAATAACTAAGCTTCTGATATAAATTGAAGACACCTTATCATTACTGAAACACACAGATGCTCAACAAAGACTACGTGCCACAGAGTTATATAATACTGTGAGAGAATATAAGGATTTGAGATTGATTTTTGTCAATTGGAGCATACATTGTTCCAGAGAGCCATCAGGTGCACCAGCCTGATCACTTCGAAAGATTCCGTTCTGTCCCATTACAAGAGCCGCATTCGGCGCTTCAGCCAATGCGTTCTCGAGGGCAGTCTTCCACTCATATAAATCCTCCAAAGTTTCAGCCTGCAAAATCAGAGAAAGCATGATATTATAGAAGATAACTTTAAAGGGGAAATAACAAGATACATAATATACAGCATGCATATAATTTCATGTGCTAATAATTTCAAAGTGCACACTATTAATATTTTGAATTCTAAAATAAATTACACAAACTCGCCCAAATTTTGGGGTAGTGCACGTTTGCCCCTATAATTTCAATTACACATTATCCTCATGAACTAGTGTTAACCCTCTGTCATGTTTTCCATTAGCATGAACAATGCACAGTACTTTTAAGGGATAAATGTGTACTTTCATCTCATTTTATTATTGTTGAAATCTCTCTTTTACTTTTTATTTCTGTAAAAAGATAAAACAATAAAGAAAAAGGAGAAAATAAATTAACTAAAGTATTATTCTCAGAAAAGATATATAAAGACAATAGTATTAAAAAAATTCTATATTTTCCATTTCCTCAGCAATTTAGGGTAAAAGAGAGATTTCCTTAAAAAAATGAGGTGAAAAATATGCTTTTACCCCTTAAAGTTCATGTGCATTGCACATGCTAACAGAAAAAATAACAGAGCTTTAAGTTTTGTAACAAAGAGAAAGTTTAGGGGTTTAGCTTAACAGTTGAAAGTCCAGGAAAAAAGTGTACTACCCCCAAAAGTTCAGGGAGTTTTGCATAGTTTCCCTAAACTTTAAATACACTCCCTCATTCTTTTCATCACTTTTAGTCTAAATCAAGCACCACAACATTAAAGGTCACTAATTAGCAGATCAATTCTTACAAGAATTGCATTTTAGTTGCCAGAGAATCTTGCCAAAAGAGACCCATCAACAGAGCTATAGGATCTATATAGACTTCCATATCATCCACAATCATGAATTGTTGCATGGTAGAACTTTATGCAATTTCACTTCTTTCATTTACTTCCATACCTCTACAAGAGTAAATACTTGTATTGTCGAAGACCAACATCATGTCCAGTTTAAGATTCTTTACAACTTACATTTCTTGTTTAAAAATGAAGTGTTTATGTTCAAGGCAGTAAAGATTAAAGGATGGACTAATTCATCATGTACATGCACTTACAAGATAACCCTATGAGGCATTTGCAATTGACAGAGACACTACTTGAAGTATCTATTCGCAAACGGATGTTTGACAATGACACCACTTGAAACATCTATTCACAAATGCAATTGCAACATAACCCTATGCGGCATTTGCACTTAATAAAGACACCACTAAAACATTTATTGACAACAGATATTTGATAATGCCTAGGCCTTTGTTCTTTCCTTCTCAAAATGGAATTTTAATCTTCAACGTAATGAAGCACTTTTCACATTTTAGTAGGGTAGAATAGCATCCCCTCATCTATTTCTTCAAGATGTTCCCATACATGCTGTACCTGCCTTCAGATGAAAGAAGTGTTTGTTAAATGACCTCTTCCTTTATTGGATCATTAGGAAGGACAGTAAGGGAAGCCATTAAGTTTGTAAAGGACTAATGGATGTCCACTCTCTTAGTTGGTTTTTTTAGTGGCAGCTCGGAGTATTGATCTTTTGTGAAGTTTATGGATCTTCTGTCTTGTAACTATTGTTGGATATAGGTTGCATACCCTTAATTTTCTCTAGTGAATAGATTTTCATTTACAAGGGGTGGAAGAACTCATTCCAAAAAGTCAGCTTGCCAGGAGAGGGAACCCAACCCATCATAAGAATATCTCCTTAGTTGCCCAATGTGGGACTTTGCCTGCATCATCCTCCCCCTCTTCGGGATTCTGCGACCTCGCAGAGTAGCCCCGAGGAAACAGCCTTGGGCCACCACCAAGGGACCACAATCCGGAGGATAAAGTGCCAGGGCGGATGTCCTAAGAGTGGCTCTAATACCATGTTGATGAGTTACAAGGGGTGGAAGAACTCATCCCGAAAAGCTAGCTTTTCAGGAGAGGGAACCCAACCCATTATAAGAATATCTCCATAATTGCCCAATGCAGGTCTTTGCCCTCATCAATTTACCGTAAGAGGCATTCTACTTACCATTATTTGTACCCTATACAAGTACAATAACAGATAAACATGTTTTCTTCAGTACAAAACCACAAAAATGACCATGAGATCCCAAAGAGTCGCCTGAGCATTGTTACTTGCAAATCTGGACTAAACAGTCTCTACAGACATGATGGAAAGACCAAGTGATTGAACAATACTTCAGTCTCCCATAGAGTTCTAAATAGCCAGCAATATTGCCTAGCATGAATACACGACTTCAATTATTCTCATTGATAACAAGTAAATTCATACTGGTACTCTTCTTTGGATTTTTAGAGAAGAAAAAAAGAAACAACTATGTTGACAATGTTTTTATATAACTCTTGGACCCCTGAATTTGGAGGATCCTACTTTCGGTAGTCATTTTTCATTTCAGTTCGAAAATGCAGTCCAATGTTGAAGGTAGCATAAGTGATTGAGGAGTAGTAACTCATATGTTTATTGTAAAGAAAGAATTTCTTTTCATTCAAATATTATAAAGCCAATTTTCCATCGAATTGTTATTGAAGTCTTCCATTTCTTGATTTTTTATTGAACCTCAGAAGTTCGATGCTTTATATTACATATAACATGAAACTGCTTTGACTCGTTTTTATAGTCCACACACTTTTGTATTACCTTTTGTGCCTCTGTTAGAAGTGTTCCAGAAATGTCTATGATTTTAAAGTTGAAAAAATATTTCTCTCCCAATGTATAATGAGAAAAACCATCTCATGCAGTCATCACTACTAAGGTCTTGGTGTTCTGTTCTCAAACAGGCAAAGTTAGAAAACGAACCATGCAATGTCGCTGCAAACAATCACCAATCTACATTTGCAAGGAATTCTCAATGTAAATTTGCATATTGCATATCATTACAGTTGCAGGGAAAAGCTCTTTGAAAGCAATCCCGTGAATAAGATTCTAGAAACTAGTCACAGGCTAAAGAAACACAAAAAGAGTGCATTCAAAATCAATCTAAACGTGTAAACATGAAAAGACGCACCTTAAGTGTAAAGGCCCGTCCATCTCGACCATCAGGAAAAAGCACCGTTAATAGCTTTTTATCTGCTTTGACAACCACACTAGAAATCGAAAAGATTTTAAGCAATGGTTATATTCAGATTATAGTCACGAGGATGAGGATGAGAAGAAATTGGGTACTCAGAACACTGTAAATAGGAACAAGCAAGCCAACCTGCCTGAATTGTTGAGGTCAATACCACCAAGGGTCAGATTCACTTCACTTCCTTTCTGGGGTATGGCACTCTGGATAATTTAAATAACCATATGAATCTTCTCATGCCTCGAGATAAAATAAGAGGAAGGGGACGAGAAATGAGTCTTAAGGAGGCAAGATTTCTGACATAGAGAAAAGCAAACATTTTGGAGAAGCAAAACTCACATGTCACCTTAACAACATACATTGTTTTCCAATAGGATCACAAAGACAAACATTGCTCTAATCCCACATATTTTGAAATGATGAACACCTCAAGTACACAAAGCAAGTAGATCTGGCTTTTTGATATGGTAAAATGCATCAAGATTTCACCTACACCATAATCAGCCATTTTGGACTCTACAACCCTAGACAGTCTTCATCAATTGAATTTTGCTACAAAGGTTCCTTGCCCACATTGTTGAGATATAACGCATATAAGAGAATTTAGCAATTGATTCAAGCTATAACTGCAAATAACTATCTTATGAAAAATTCAGATTTTTAAATCTTGTCGTTACCTGACTCTAAACATATAATTATAGAACCATCTCACCATGAGCAATAGTTAGAACTCTCAAATCCTACCTATTGTTCTTTTAGCCTATAGCGTGCCATCGATTGTTTAGACAACAGAATCCCAAAAGCTTAAAAAACTGTCAGTTGAAGGTGTAATTTAATATTAAAATGCCCATGAACTCCCCCAAATCCGGAGGCTGGGCTTTGTCATCGAATTAAAGAATGGAAATCGCCATGATTGAGGAAGAGAATCGAGAAACTGTGACCACTGACACTCTAGTTCTTGTAGAATAAATATAAAATTGCCTGCCGATAATGCATATCAAACATATATGCTAACTCCACCCCCATCGTGGATACCGCATGTGCACATGACCATATCAAACAAATAACCGGAGGCAAGAAAACAATAATAGAAGAATAGACATGAATTAGACCAGATAATAATAAGAGGATATTTGAGCTTAGCACCGTGCTCCATACGATGTTATATAATTATTTTCCCACAAGTTTAAAAAATTAGGTGAAGGCATCATTTAATATTGAAATGCTCTAACAATGAGCAATTTGACTTACACCAAAATCGTGCAAGGACCAGACTTGTACTTTGCTAGCCTTCACTATTTGAAATACTTCGAAGAATTTAGGGTTTCCCTTTATTCCTATAGAAGGAAAGTTTTTGTCCATCTGAATACATCAGCAGTGCAAAACCCACAGGATACTCCAAAGGGTCCAAAGCAGTATAATTGTAGCTTCTATCACCTTTTTTGTCATCTTTTATTGTAAGACAACCATAATGGGAGTGGAAATTGTTAAGGTGATTGCAACATGTTGCCGGAAGATCCATGCAGCGTTGAAAATGGCAGCCGCCTAGTCAAGTGACATTGTATTACTAACATTTGCTCACTTGTTCATCAATGTTGTTGTTGTCAAGCTAGTATGAAGGAAGGCATGGCATGAATTTGAAGTTGTTTGTCAAGGAAAAGACTTGTAAAACAAGACTGCTTGACAATAACCTAAACCGGTCCCAAACCTCCCTGTGTTCAATCCCTCAATGTTGTTGAACAAGCATATAATAAAGTTGGACATTAAGGGTCCTAAGATGTGGAATTACTATAGAGCCCACAAAGAATGTTAATTGACTGTTCCTCACCATGAGTTGTAGGAGGTGCATTGTGCCTAAGCAGCATAAAAAATAAAGAATTTATTCTCTATAAATGATCAACATGGACATCTCTTTGCTGAAGTAATTGGCATTGACAGTTGGAGATTCTTTCCAAATTAAGGTGCTAATTATTTGAGTTAACTCCATTGGCATAGCCTACCCATTTTGACATGGGATTATACCGAAACTTGAAGGCAGCACTTTTTCGCAACAAGCTGGAATCGAGCAACATGTGTCAAAAATCAGAAAGATCAAGATCAGCAGCAGCAATGACATATGCCTTGCCTTGCAAGGACAATTGGCTCAAATAACTTGCCCCGTTCCAAGAAGGGACAAAAGACAACTCTAAACAGGTGCAGGAAGATTGATGAGACAAATTGTGTCCTTAGATAGCCAGGTGAGAGGGAAAGGAATGAGAATAGAGATTCCTATTCTGTATTAATGCTAGGTCTTTTTCTAATTAGGACATTGCACGTGACAACATATGGCTTGCCTTCAAGACAATATTCAACAGGCAATGGAAACTTAAATGTCCCATAGGAAACTTACGTTGGACCCAGTCCAAGAGGGGAAACGCAAGGTAACTCTAAACAGGTGTAGGGAGATCGATTGTATCATTAGATAGAGCTTCACATTTGTAGAGCTTGATATATTAGATATATTCCTTGTAAATGTTGTTTTTACTGATAAAAAGAAGCAAATTATGTCATGAAAAAGCTTCACATTGGAACAAAGTTTCAGATTTTCATTCTGATTAGATAAGTTTACCATTCCAGTAATTAGGATACTGGAAACATACTGGTTGTCTGATTTGGTGGAAATCAACAGTAAGTTACACCTCTTAGTTGCATACTAGCGAAATGAGAAACAGACTGAAATTCATGGTAGCACAGAGGATGGAGTTAGGCAGGATAGGATTCACAAGGAATGTATTTGACATCTGGAGTAGGGATGAAGTTGCTGTTGTGTACGTACTGGATGATACAGGGTAAGTGTAAGATAGGAAGAGCTACCTGAGTTGCAGGGAGAAGTGAAGTTAGAGTGGGATTTAGGAGGTGATGAATCAGATCAAAACAATGGTTGTCACCCCTATCTTCACCTGAAAACAAGAACTCTAATTTTACCTTTCTAGTTGTTAGAATCTCCAAGCGAAAAGCTTAAGCCATGAGGTAGAGGGAGACTATATGAATATAGGGCCGTGTAAACCCCATAAACAAACAATATGGGATACTTTAACACTAGTTCGGCTATTCAATATTATCCTTCCAAAATCTCCCAAATGGTCCAGTGAGAGCAAATGCAACCTCAGTGAAGTTAAATAGCCACTATCAGAACTTCAAATTGTGTCATGATTGAGATTAACATTTAGTATGTAACCCAAGTATAAATAGTTACCAAAGCACATTGTACACACCGTCCTAATCTAATTAAGCTTTTGTTGTCTCTATTGCCTCGAATTTCTATTTTCTAATTGATCTTCATTTATTCTACATGTCTGTCCAGGCCAACAATGTGGAATTAGCTTGACCACATTGGGAATAAGCAAATCTCAAGTTTAGGAAAATGTTCATAGACATGATCTGGGCTAACTTTTGCTTAACATTTCTGTTACTATCCTAAATCCTTGTCTGTTGGGTTTTTTTTAATCCTATATATATATACTCTCTCTACTTTTAGTAAACATTTAGGTTTGAACTTCTGACATTGTCTCACAGACAAGTTTTGATTCTTCGTGCCCCATTTAATATTTCACTTTGTGCATATTCTTGTGTCTTGTTTGTCAATGCCACATAATTCTAATGATTTCTTCAGTAAAAACACAAGTAACATTCTATTTATACAACGATGATCTAAGCATGAGCCAGAAAAAAAGTAAATTTCAAGGAGAATTAAGTGCATAAGCATACTGTATCATTGGAATAGCACTGCTTACCGGATCACTCCGAAAGAAGACCAGGGAGGTACGTGTTAGTATAAACCACCTCTTTTTCCACGATGTCCATCCAATACCTGCATCGCGAAGTTTAGTACCATCTATTGTGTTAGGAGAAGGAATAATAACAGCAGCTTAGACCATCAAAGTTGCACGTATGCCTCGTAGCAAATAATTGGACAATACAACATTGGATATTATGCTCTTCCGTTTCAAACGACGACTTCATATCCAGTAACTGAGTCGGGCAACTAACAAGAATGGTGGGTTAAGTTGCCCTTACATCTCAAAAAGAACATTCGAATAAACTCCGAATTACATTTCGAAGCCACGCGATAATAACAAGCATGACACCCAACACTACAGGAAAACCCCAAGCATAACAGCAAAACTAGAAGACATTTTGTCGCTTGTGATTGTCCACTTGGATTCTGACTAGTTATATCCTTTAGTGGAATCATAAGGGTGAACGTCATATAAACGCACCTTTGGATGACAAAAATAGCGGCCCGCTCTTAAAAACCTGCAAATAATTGACAATTTGACCGGGGAATAAGTACTTGCTTTTATAGTAAGAAAGCAGGAGTGGTGATAGAACCTAAGTAAGTCATAGCACAATTACTCAAGACGCAAAACAAAGACACATATAAAGCGCATTATGAGCTGCCTAAAGGTTGATACGGGTACATTATGTTTGGGGTAGGAATTCCATTTCCCCGTTCTCACAGTGCAGCATTGCTTATGCAAATCCGAACTCCTATTTTACCAAGGAATCACGTTGTCTAAGCTCTAAGCATGCATGCCTTTTTCCATCAGCAACAGAGCTGTAATCAAAGGAACACGGGCCGAGCAAATTAAGATGCAAAAAGTTAACAACGACAGAAGTTGCTATAAATAATAAATCGTGAAGAGACATCGCATAACAAATAACAGCTCCATCGCTGACAGCACAAACTAAAGACGAATCAAATTTCCTCGGACACCAAAATGTAAGAACAGACAACGAAGCAACCGATACAGCACTGCGATCCGGAACACGCTGATCACCTTATTGCCCGTGCGAGAAGTCGGTTGATTCAGCGGCGGTCCGGGCGGAGGCACGGGCGGAGGCGGAGGAACACCGCCCTCTCCCTGAAAACCACACGAGAAACCAAAAATTTTAAAAAAAAAAAATTTCAAAAAACAAAAAATCGCAATACAAAACGTCACCGCGCATCACCAACACCCCCGACCACGCAGAAACCTCCACGGCCATTTCCGAAAATCCACGACATCCGCTCGAACAGGCCAAAAAAAAAACGAAACGAAAAAAAACAAAACAAAAAGCGAGGCGCCGAATCAGCACCAGCTCATCGGCCCTCGCCACCCGGGAGAAGCGGATCGGTCGTCGTACGGACGGGTCGCGCGACGCACGTACCTGGGAAGGTTCGCCGTTCCGAGTAGTCATGACATCGGAGGCGAGTCACGGAGGAGGGCGCGGGGAGGGGGGGCAAAGGAGGGGGCGCGATCCTCACCGACGGACGCCGCTCCTTCTGCAACAACCAGCATTCCCGCGTCAGAGCTCCTCGACGACAACAACGACAACAACAATGCAGGTTCCCCCCGTCACCGGGACGACGCCGAACGCCCCCGCGGCGTCGGCGGCGGCGGCGGCGATCGGCGGGAGCCGAGGGGGGCGGCCAATGCCGGCGTAATTCCGGCCGGCGCAGCCTTACCGGATGGCGATGATCATGGCGCTGCAACGGAAGAGGGAGGGAGGGAGGGGGGTGGTGAGCTTCTCTCTCTCTCTCTCGATGACGGATGGACCGGGGAATGTCGTTTGGAACGGGAGGGAGGGGAACGTTGGTCAAGCGCGGGGGGGTGGGGCCCACGGAGTGCGGGCGGGGCCTACTAATGTGCGGGGCAGTTGTCCACGTCAGCTCCGCGGTTTCCCCTGGTCCTCCGCGAAAACCAAGGGAAGGGGAGGGGGGGGCAATCTCGGTATTTCCGCTCCCGTCACCTTCCCCACACGTAATCCTTCTTCTTCCCCTGCTTCTTATTTTAAAAAAATATTTAATTAATGTTATATCATATTCTTCATCCTCTTATTATATTATCTCATTGACAGTGTAAAGTCTCGAGCTTGCAGCCGGCACGACTGCTGGAGCTCTGGGTCCGTGGTCATGGCGGCCGCAGATGGGCGAGGCTGCCTCGCCCCCGTGGCTACTCGAGCGCTCGGCCCGCGGCCATGATTGCCGGATTTCGGGCTTGCGACTGCCACCCTCTTTAAGAACTCTCGTCGGCTGCGGCGGTTGGTACGGCGTCGAGACGTAGGTAGGCGACGAGGCCATCTTTCTCCTCCCGCCAAGCTCGCTAAAGCAGTCCGGCACGGCCGTGAACCGACGAGAGCTCAAGCTCGAACGACCATGGCAACTGTAAGCTCGGGATCTGGCAACCATGGCCGTAAGTCGAACTCGAGCAGCCTCTCCGGTTCGCGACCACCATGACCAAGAACCCAAGGCTCGAGCTCGAGCGGCCATGGTAGCCGCAAGCTCGAGATCTAGCGGCCAACCTCGTCCATGGCCGCGAGGGTCCAGCAACCCTCGCCCGCCGCAAGTGAAAAAAGAGAGAGAGAGAGAAAAGAAAAAAAAACGAAAAAAGTAAAAAGAAAAGAAACTATGAGAAATTAATAAAATAAGTCAAAAATATTATTAAAATTTATCTACACCAATATCAGCGCCAACATTAGTCATACAACGTAGGACGTCTAATGTCCACGTCGGTAATTTTCGGTCAAAATTAATTGGATTGACTCAATTGAAAAAATGTGAGAATGTTTAGGATTTAATTAATAACATTAAAAGGCCTAGAACTCAATTGATAAAATTAAAAGGTTTACAAGTGAATTTGTGAAAGTGCAATAGGCTGGAGATTTTTTTGAAAATTTTGTCGCTAGAATAAAATGAACTTATTCAAAATGAGGATCAAGAGGCGGATAAAAACAACTCCTTCGTTTTTGGATGACATGAATCGCTTGCACAGATTTTGGCGACGAGGCCACCAAGCGGAAATTAAATTAGACACGGACCCATCGGCCCTTAAATTTTAAATTCATTCGACGTGATCCTTGAATTACTTTTAAATGTTCGACATAACCCTTAAACTTCCGATTTGCTCAACCCCGGCTGCTCAACTTTTCCCGACAAAATCAAATTAGCCATTCGGTACCATTCACGGGATTTCGTAATTACGCTTCCATTCATTATAGTCATTTCTCTATCTAATTTCTTTCTATCTTTTTCTTTGTTGGGTTTTTTGTTTCTTTAATTATTGAAACGTGACAATGTGATACTGGCAAATAATCCGAAAAAGCCACAAAGGGCCCCGTGATTGAGGCTACGAATCAGCATCGTCTGCAGACCAGCTCGACGTAGCTCTTTTGGTTTGACGGGGAGAGCACGTTGGCGCTTCCGAGACGCCCCCGCAATCACCCGTCTACGCGGGCACGGCGCGGACGAGGGAACATGTCCATAACGTGAAGGCAAGGTTGCTTGTTGACCACGGCGCGCACGGGGATGGAGTAGGGGCCCGGTGACATCGCCGCCCCTTGGAATCTAGCGAGCGACTGAATTTGTCTGGATTGTGTTGAGCAGTAAAGACCGGGAGATTGTGTTCGTCAGTGCTCGGCATGTGGCCGCATGTCGCGGAATGTGGGTCACGAGAGTTGCTGTGAAGATTTCGACTGATTTGTCGGCTTCGGCTCGAATTGGGGGGGGGGGGGGGGGGGGGGGTGTGTGGAGAGTGATGAAGAAAGTGTGCTCGAAACGAGAAATTGGGGACCGCGTCGATGCAAGTTGCAGCTATTCCGGTGGAAAGGAGGGATTGGGACTCGTAGCGCCGGCGGAGTTAATAATCTCTCGAGCGAATGGGTGCGATGGACACGGCACACGTGCGATGCTCGAGCATTGCTATTCATCTAAGGTGTATGCGCTTATGGCTGAGGCTCGCCGCTCGCTCCCGATCGACTTTAGAATTGTTGATTGCGACTCCTCGAACGGTTTAAGGATTTGATCACTTGTAGCGCACCCCCCCACCTAACCAATGGAAAACCTTGGGCCATAGACAAATGGGTCGGATTTTTTTCCTTCTTTTTCCCCAAAATTGCACTTTCATTGCCCTTCTTATCTCGCTTTTGAAAATCTCCAAAACGTGTTTGCATTGCGGTTGTCTCCAAAAGCACAAACCTGTATGTTTTTGCTGATCACCCAGGGTGTATGGAACGACCAAACATTCTTTTATGGATTAAGCGGGTGCTCGGGAAGTCCAAAATAATACTATTGTTAGCGGAACAAAAGCCTCGGTTCTTTTAAAATCGCTGATCCCCAAACACTTCCGCGCAAGTGTTCTTGTCCGTCAACACAATGCTCACCCACGTCCCAGCATTGCTCAAGGGCCCTGCAAAGCCTTAGTCCGCAGCCTGACCCAAGCCCCCTCACCAACTTGGCGAGCCGATCTATGGAGTCGTTCATTCTTCAGAGACAACAATTTGAGAACAAAAGTTACCAAGAATCGGAGCTTAGGATGAGTCTGGATTCAGTTGGGTATGGAACGGATCATCGATATAGATTGTATCATTTTCGACCTTACCTACCCATTCAATGGGCCTACTGGTTCCCGATCCCAAACTCCGCAAACTTTTTCCTACCCCCAATCAAACTTTCGCATGGTGCACCATAAGAAATGTTGTTATGATGGCACACCCCAAGAAACACAGCCATGGAATTAGGCGCAATGCAAGGAGGATTTAGGACCACTCCCTCCATGCCTAATAAGACCAAATCTTTCTTTTAAGTCGACAGGACATTTTCTCGCAAGTTTAGAGTCATGCTGCCTCGTTTTTTAACTCTATTAGCTGAAGAGTCGAAGTGTTCAAATGACATAGGTGACATTTCTAGGCCTTTCCGTCCCATCCGGTGGCAATGTTTGGTCTGGTCCATTCACAGGATAAGCATTGAACCTCAATTAAGTTCAGGAAAAAACCTTCGATCTAGTCCGTCGCAATCGGGTTCCTAGAGCCTTTCTCGCTCTAGTTTTGGATCGTCGCCTTCCTCCAAGAACGATCGTTTTCCAGAAGCCTATGTTCAGAGTGGCCATCTCGGTTAGACACCTCCCAAAAAAATTGGATGTCACATGACGAAGTCTATGCCGGTAAGAGCTATACATGAAAGCCGCCGTTTCGCCGCCAAACGAGTCAGCGCTCGCGTGCCCTCGATTTGCCTTTTTCTCTTCTTCAAGAAAACGGAATGCCGATCAAATGGGAGGAAAATGGAGTATATAATTTGTGATTAGATCATCTAAGGCACTTAAAATGGTTATGTGTATCATAAATAAAAATAGCCACCTAATAAAAATTGTAGGGTTAATATCACGAAATACTTTCAATCAAATACACATGTACAAATTTACTCTTAATTAATTTTTTGACAATCAAAAATCTAAATCGGTACACATGTAACAAATTTACTCTCAATTAATTTTTTGACAATCAAAAATCTAAATCGATACACATGTGACAAATTTACTCTCCGTTACTTTTTATAGAGAAGGATAAATTTGTCACAAATTTATAAGGTCGAAATTTTTTACGGTTAAAAAATTAGTTCGTAGTAAATTTATCACGAATATACCAATTTGAATTATTAGTGATCAAAAATTTTATTTAATGTAAATTTATCACAGATATGTCCGGTTTGTGGTTTTGCGTGTATTACCCCGGGAATCTAATTCTAATTCCAATGGAAAGTAATCCAATTCGTGGCTGAACACGAAGAAGGTCATACACGCAATTGTAACCCGCAGACATGACACGACGCTAATCACTCAAAGCCGTAATTAAATAGCTCCCCTCGAATTGAATTTGATTAAAATCTAATCAATTAGGACTAATCATCAGGTTGACCCGTTCCTCAGCCTCCTTTTTTTTAACTTCTCGTTTTCTCGCCGGTCGCCGAACTTTTCCCGTCCTTTCTCGGGAAAACCGAAGCGGAACGAAAAGTCCAGAGGGAAAGAGAGAGAGAGAGAGACACCGACGCAACTCGCTCGCGCCGCCCGCCCGTTCGCTCGCTCGCCCCGACCGACACGGCAACCGGAGGAGAAGAAGCGAGCGCCGAGGGAAACCTTCACATGTCGAATTCCGACAAGGAACTGCCCGCGGTCGAAGGAGAAGAAGGAGGAGGAGAAGAAGGCAGATCTCTCGCCGCGTCCTCGGAATCCGGGGCCGGGGATCGGTGAGGCCTCGAGCTTCTCGCGCGCGCGCGCGCGTGCGCGGGGATCGAGCTGCTTCGCTCGACGTGTGCGGAGGGAGGGAGGGAGGGAGGGAGAGGGAGAGAGAGAGAGCTTGCTTTCGGTTGCGGGAATTGATGGAGGAGGCGGAGAGCTCGGGCTCGAGCACCCCGACGCCGGCCGGGGATCGGAAGGCGAGGCGGGAATCGGTCCGGGTGAAGAGAGAGACGCTGCAGGCCGTGCTCCAGCAGTGCCAGCGAGCTCTCGAGCTGCTCAGCAACGGGGAGGTCGAGGAGGGCGGCGATGAGGGTGTCGGCGCCGGCGACGGCGTCTGCGACGGCTCCATCCCGGAAGTTGAGCCGGGTGGGGATGGCTCGGCGACTCCGCGCAGTGATTGTGGAGCCGATGAGGTAGTTGTGCCTACGTTTGTTGCTGGTTAATCGTTCTGAATCTGGACGTATTTTTTGGATGGGATGTTTGATTCTGGCTTGGGTCTTGCTTGATCAATACATATGGTTCTGAAAAGGGATTGAAGTTTCCAGCTTTAGGATCTAAGGGATTTGTTATTTTTGGTTTGTGCATTCATATCATTTTTAGGTTGGTCTGATTGGGAAATTGTCCACTTCTTTTATTGCCTTGAAGAATTTGTTCCAGTTAAGGATGAGATTTCTGGGTTTGGTGGAGAAACCTGGCAATAACAGCTCGATCGTATGTATGTGTGTATACCTTTATAGTCGACATGCTCGTGAAAGTTTGTTTTTGGGAATGGTAATTTTCGGGACTTTATGGGGAATTGGTCTTTTTTCTAGGTATAAAGACCTGGAAAGCTGCACTTGTAAAGTTTTGTTTCTTTTCATTGAAAGGGAATTTTGTAGGATCCTGGCGATTTGTTTGTAAGTGTTTTGAGTTTGAGGTCTGAGCACTTTAGGAGAATGAACTTGCATCTTAGACGCTGACTTTAAATTTGGTGGATGGTCCTCCTGCATTTCCTCGTGCTACCTTTTTGTGGATTCTCAAATGCCTGTCGTACATATGAGATGCTTTCTAAGAATTTGTTATGGATGGCTCAATGGTTGGGTATCCCAGTGTAAGTGTTAGCCCCAGGTTTGCTTTGTCACAAGCTTCATATTGGATTTTGGTCAAGTTTGAGATAGTTTCTTTATAAGGACAACGGAGATTAGCAGTTTCTTTCGGATAGTTGATTCATTCTGAGTACAAAGGTTATGGCCTTGATCAGAGAGCCTTCAAATATATTTCAAATGAAGGGCTTTCGCTTGGAGAGTAGTCCTTTTTGGAATTTGGATTTTTGATGATATCAATGTAAATAAAAAACTCGGACTATGTCGCCATAAATCTTACCAGAGTACTATTACTTCATGCTTCTTCTAGTAAGTAGTTGTGTCGTGGATCCTCACATTTCCCTATTCTCCGGATTTGATGGTCACTGTACAAGTGTATGTGTCAATTTTCATCTTATGAAACCGATTTTGAAGGTTTTGGATGCATTTTCATGTGTTTAAGTTAACACGATATGCATGTAATATAATTAGAGGGCTGTAGTACATGTAGACTTAGGCATAAATTACTTCATTTTGGTACTTTTTCTGTGTCTCTCTTCTGTTAAGGCAAGGCAGGCATTGCTCTGAGGTCCCTTCCGATTGGTCTCAATTTTGTGTTACTTATTTACGTCTTTATCCCATGGATGTTGTCCTCCATGATGCAGTCCAAAGATTTAGCTATGTGGGCCTCACAAATTGAAATTTTGGCAAATAGTTTCGCTGTTGTTTGGTGGATCTTACTTCCTGATCATTCATTGTCTTGCGAGATGATAATCAAAGTGAAGGGATGTCAAATAATAATAAGCATGTTGTTGCAGTTATTAACTTTCTCGAGCAATATCGCTAGGTGCTTTTTTTGTTTAACTGATTTGAATCTTGCATGCAGAAGAATATTGTTGTGTACAGGAGTGTGTATGTGAGCGCACGTGCGCGAGTTCGTGTGCACACATGCGTGATTTTGAGTGCTTTCTAGTTCTGAACTTAGCTAATGTGTCTTTTTCTGACTTTCCTGATCTAGCTGTGCGACCTTCTCAAATCTAGAGTTGAATGCCCGGACTTCCTCCAAAAGCTAGAGTGCGCTCAAGTGTCAATTCCTCGTAATGCTGCCGGTATATAAGGCCAACGACTTTTATGCTCTTTAGATTGCAAAGATCTTTTACTCTTCGTTTTTTCTCTCGGCGTCTGACAACCTCTACTTCATTCAATAATGAAAACTAGTATGTTAAACAACCTTTTTCTTTCACCAAAGAGAATCATACGTGCAGATTGATAGGATGTTTCCTGTGCAAACAGAGGAAGGTGGCGACTGGGATATGGTCAGTGAAGATGATCTATGGGAAGATGAAAACATGGATCCTAGCGAACAGGATTATGTTGTTGTGAAAGAAGAAGATATCGTAGATGGTATAGCATGCTTTATGGCTGCCTGCCTCCGGTCCCTAAAACAAACAAAGGTATGCTGTACTTCTTGCAATTGCTTGAGACCAAAACTTCTCAGGTTACCTGGTCATTGGTGCGGAACATATAGATTGGCCTCTTTTTTTTGTGACCCATGAGCACCATGTTTTTCTTTCAAGCTATTGCCTTCGATTGCTGTCTCAGATGAAACAGGACGAAGAGTTTCTGTTTGCTTTTTGGGTTTTTCCAGTGGTTAGTTTAGCTGATCAATGTCATCTTCAGTTATATTGAGTATGTAAGTGCTGGAATAGCACACAATGTAATTCTATGCGATGGAAACAACTCTCGCTGGACTGAGCACAGCTTATAGTTGGACTTTGATATCTTTGGTCCACATTCATTTCCTTTTGATTACACGGCTTCTTCTACTCAAAGGCTTCTAATAACAGATGAATATTCTGCTAAAGAATAAGCATTAATAGTGGATTTATTCTTGTTGAACTTATTTCCTTTCATGAGTTTCACTGCATGGTGTCTATGACTCTATTGCAAATATCGATGGTGAACCCATGATTGTGGTTTGTTATAAGTTCTATCAGTCCTTGCGGCCTTTGTGTATTATCTACACGTACAAGAGCCTTTAGATTGGGATGTTTAAAAAAAACAAGAAAAGCATTCTTGATTGAGTGACATGAGAGCATGCATCTCAAAAATTCAACTCCTGAGAACTACTTCATTTTGTCTGGATCTTACTCTGTTCATTGATTTTGGACTTTTTGCTTTGGGAATTTCTCATATTCTTGGTCTTTTATTGAATAGACTTGCTTAGATCAAAATAATTATTCTCGTGAAGATTCAGTAATTACGTTTTTCTTCAAGATCTGCTTATGATTTCTACACTATCTACTAGATAATGCTCTTTTCATCTAGATGTGGCGAGTTACATTACCAGATTTTGAAGGAACAAGTAATGATGAGGCAATTCGTGTCATTTGTTGTGCATGGGCGAGGACAGTTATTGCTGTTACTTTCATAGGATGCTTGTCTTGTAGCATGAGATGCATTTGCTTCCCTCCTCTTCTTCTTGCACAATTTTACTTTTTTGGGCTTAGCAGCTGGTGCTTTTCTATTTGCAGGAGTTGACTCCTAACCAACTTCAGGAAGGTCAGCTTGATTGTCATTCCTCCTCTTTCGTTGATATAATTTGAACTCACTTTTAAAAATGTCTGTTGATTGCTGCTAACATAATATAAGATATTTTCATCAAGTTTGTTAAGTATGTAACTTCTATGTTCAGGTTAAGTTTTTCCTAGATTCTGCGGTTGCTAACTTTTGGAGTCCTGATAACCTTTGAATTTTCTTTCAGCTCTTTGCAAGACATTCTCATTAAAAAAGAAAAAGGGAAAGCTTCGGAAGGCTTGGGATGGGAGCAGAGTTATTTATAATGTAGCATCGTGGGGAGCAACTGCAATTGGGTAGGTTCTCCAAGCTAAGGTTTTCATCAACTGGCATTCCTTATTCCATAGTCTTGAGTTAAAAGATCGTGTTCTTCATTGCTAATCACTACCTGATGCGTGCTGTTACTTTTCTAAATATATACTCCGAACAGCTGCATCTTCTTCATTATTGATAACCACCAATTTCATCGAATGATATTCTGATATCTGCTTCTTTTTCTCCGCAGGATATATCAAAATCCTGTCATTCTTCAGGCTGCCTCGAAAGCCTTCTGGGCATCCTGTCATGTGATCTCGAAGCTTCTCTGATGTGGATGCTCCTTCAGGGGAGGAGTTAAGGCATATGGGTTGTTGTCGGTGCTTGTGCTGCATAGGCAGCCTGGTGTTCTTAATGTTGTGCCATGCCGACGTCATTCTTTATTGTGTGCAGATCAGACCCATTGCATAACCTGATCTACTCTTTGTAAATACGGACTTTCTTATTGGAATTCATGTTGATTGGTGAGATTCTGTTGGTTTGTTGTGCTTGCATCTAGAACGCATCTACGGCCGAACCATTCTAAGCATGTTGTAGTTAGATGCCCACGTAAATGCACATCGTGATCTGTTTATGGTATTTCTTCATTGAAAAAGAAAGCAAAGAAAGAGAGAGAATGAAAGAATAGCTGACATTTCTTCCTCCTGATAATGCTGTTTTAACTTGGCAAAGCGTGAAATGTTTCCATAATGTAGAAATAGAAGGGGCGTGACACTGAAGCTTCCCCGAAGCGCGACAACCGATGAAACTAAATGATCTCATGTTGCGGACGGCCTGAAGATGCTACAGCATTTGGTCAATTTGATCAAACTTGCGAGCAATTGAACGTGGAAGAGAGAAAAGGCGCGTGCGGAAAGCACTCGGGTCGAAATGCCTTGTTAGCTCTATACACGGTCATCGTCCAAAACTCAAAGCTCCGGAGCAGGTGCAACTCATGATTCGCACCCCCTTACATCCCACCGAAGAAGGGACTCATGGGAACTTGACAGCCGCTTTGTTTTCGAGCGCAAGCGAATATAAATGCATCGTTTAACAGAGTCCGAAAGATAAGATAACAAGAAACATGACTCCTCAAACTAACCAAAGCTGCCATGGGGAAGGACTAATTGCAATGAAAGTCGAGCAACAGAGAATGGACCAGCCGTTTACTCGCATTCCTCAAAGTATCAACAACTTCTACAAGAGAACCGACTCATCAGTCCTTTTTTTTATTGTCTGATAAAAAGTTCGACAATGTTGATTTTGCATGTCGAACAAATAAGGCAAAGATCTTCCAACAAAAAAATTCCAATTTATTTTCCCAAATTATCCCACGTTCTGATGAAGATTCAGTACCACAATCAAAATCAGATTATTGAAGATTTACGAAGAGGCGCGCAGCAAGACATCCGACTTCTGCGAAGATCAAGCATATAACTCATCAACATTACACTCCCCGAGGAAAACTTTGATGCTTCTAGGCGATCCACAACTACCCTCAGCAATGAGTGCTCTGTCGTTGGCAGCCATGTGAGCGATGATCTTGTGGATCATTTCAATCTGCATCCACAGGGCCAGGAAAAGGATTAGCCAAAATTCAATAGCTCTGGATTACTAATTTGAGCCCAGGGATTAGGCAGATTACTTCTTCAGGAGCATGGCAACGTTCAGCTACTTCTTCGAGAGTCAGTGGCTCGACAGGCTCCTTACAGCTGAAAAATGCAATACCAAGGCAAAATTAACAAAACCTATCTGAATTTCAAAAAAATGAACTAGAACCCCATGTCTGAAGAGGCAATACTTTCCATCTTAGACGAGATCGTTCTAGTAAGATACCTGGCCTCGTTGAGTACAGCCAGAACCCGCTTCTGAAGAGCCAATACTTCTGCCGCTGCCTTTTTCCCAGCTTCGACACCTAAGAAATTCAGTTGCACACAGGGGCAAAGAAAGGAGACAGCCAGTTAGATGTGTTGATTTGATTTCTTGATTCAAAGAGAGGCCAGACACATTCTCAACAGCAATAAGCACTAGACATACAGCAATCATCTAATTTAAGTAAAAATAACAAGGTAAACTATTTACCAGGTTGATGATAGGCATTAATATTGACTAGTGACGCATATATCCCAACTGCTCGCTCATACAATGCAATAAGAGCTCCCACTGATCTAGGGGTCACTTCTTGGACAGTGACTGTTATAGACTCGCGATCATTGGCGTACAAAGCAGACCTTGTTCCCTACAGAAGTTCACCACATCCAAAAGAGATCAATTGCAGAACACGACCGAGTGATTAGAAGTAAATCACTTACTGAACTCATGTCTCCTTTCTGAGAGAGGTGTGAGATCTTAAACTTCAGAAACAATAGACATAGGAACTTCGACTATTGCTAGAATCTTCTTAAAAGTTAAATATTAGTAGCTCTTGTTGTAACCAAACCTGAAGCATTCCAAACAGATAGTCACCACAGGTAACACCTGGTTCAAGCTCCCAATCATGACCTGGTGGTCTATCACGAAGCACTTCAATGAATGTTACGAAGAAGTTGTGCACACCCTCTCTCAGCTGTTGTATGTAGCTATATGGAAATTAAACAATAACATGCATCAGGAATAATCACGTCACTAGCATGTAAAAGTAATAGCTCCATCACTTTATCAAAAAATAACTTACGCATGCTGATCTGTGCTCCCTTTATTCCCATAAACAGTAAGCCCTTGATTGACCTGTGAAATGAACAATTTGAGATTTACATTTTGGAAACTAGAGATGTAGATGGAACTCCCTATTTTCACCAAAAAAATACACACATACCCGATTACCATCCAGGTCAAACTCTTTTCCGAGTGATTCCATTACTAGCTGCTGCAGATACCGACTGAATAACAGAAGGCTGTCTTTGTAAGGAAGAACTACCATGTCCTGACAGCAGCAATTTGAAAAGTGAAACACTCGTCAATGACCGCAAACCGAAAGGAGAAAAAACAACAATTCAGAAGACACTCTTATTAAAATGTAATACCTTAGATCCTACACCATCAGAAGCCCAATACCAACATAAAGCAAGCAATGCGGCTGGGTTGTTCTTGACCTGGAAAAGAAATGAGTTATTTTCGCTGACACGGGACTACAGAAGGCAAGAAACATCCTTTGATCGGTATCAGTAGAGAAGCCACTCAGACAACTATAAAAAACTACTAATACTTCTCATGTCCTAACTTCTTCTTCTTCTTTTTATCTTTTTTGGATGATAGGGACTCCACTTTAGGTATATGGCTTTTGGTCACTAAAAGTTATTATATGTTTCATTTTAGAAGTAAAGTAATCCAAACATCTGTGACTTAAGGATCAGTGTTCAGTACTATTAAATTCTCAAAATGAGCCACAGTCACTTTCAAGTTATAAGTTATGTCTTCCGCCAACTTCTTTTTGTGAAGTCAAAGCTAAAGCCAAAAACTCAAACCCACAGCTACAACCGAAAAGGCAAGCTGAAACCCACAGCCACCCCAAACAGGCCATGAGATTTATGTTTACAAAGATAAGTTACTTGCCAAAGGATTTACAATCTAGGAAGCACAAACGGTGTGGATATGCTAAGTCAATTTACAGTCCCTCCATGAATGTTTCTGTGGATCTTCTTCTGACAAAACATACAAGTTAGCAATATCTTAGACAAGGAAACAGAATTAACTCCCAGACTTACATTAGACTGTATCCTTAAAGAAAATTTTATTTGCTGGCAGATTTAATACCGCAAGCAGAAAAAGGAATTACAATCTAGGAAATGCAAACGGTGTGGATATGCTATCAGTCCCTAAATGAACATATCTATGGTTCTTCTTCAGACACAACCTACGACTAATGGATATCCTGGACAGGGAAACAGAATCATCTCCCAGACTTGCATTGCAGATTTACACAGCATCCTAAACAAGGATTCGATATGCTGGCGAATCTAATACTACAAGCAGCCAACAAGAGAAGACACAAATCAAAGTGCACGAAGCCAAAAGGCTGTACTTTAATTCACTGTAGAGTGCATCAACAACTAGAGATGAACACGCCTTGAGGTTGATATTACAAAGCAACTAAGCGACAACAATTGCAATTGCCAATTTTAAGCTCAAATGGATCAAATGAATCCTCTGGATTCTATTGTACAGTGAATTCTACTGTATGACATCCTCTAGCACATATGCTACAAAATCATCTTCACAGTGCATAATGACAGGATACAAGTGACGATTCTACTGCATATAAGTTCACAAGTTACTCTTGCGTACATTGCAGTGCATACTGTCAGAGACAACCGTTCAACTTGTTAGCTGACATCCTTGAACGCCTGAATAGCTATCTAACGTCCTTGAACACCAGAATAGCTATCTAACATTTGGTTTGATAGTCAAGATCAATATCTCAACCATAATTAGTTTATTCTGGTGACCCAGCTTCCTATATCACAAATGAGCACATGCAGAATCCTGAGCACTACACATTGAGAAGGATTTTACACCATAAGTTGCCCCAATGATACTGAAACAAATTCCTCTACTGGACTTGGGTAACAATAGAACGTTCCGAAAAAACACCAGATAACATTAACTGACAGCAATCTTACCACTTTTGTCCTAGTTGCCTCATCCATCAAGGATGCACCAGCAAGCATTTCTCTGATATCGATCCCCTGAAGTTGGAGTCATTAATGAATATGCTCTTCATGTCAAATCAGAAAATGTAACCACAATGAGATTAGAAGTTAGGCTTACGAACTTGAAGGGCTGCTGGAAGTAGACCAACTGCGGACATTTCAGATGTTCTGCCCCCCACCCAGTCAAACATTGGAAATCTGGCCAACCAGCCCTCAATCCGTGCAGTATTGTCCAACAATGAGTTCTCTTGTGTTATGGCAACACCCTGCATTCATGATGGGAAAAAAAACGTGATCAATGCAATATCTACAAAATTGAAGGTGCCAAAATTTCACCTAAGCAAACAACTGAAAAGATTAATTTTGACATAGTTTCATGCAAGTGCACCATCAGAGTGACATATAAATGAAGACATGCAGTTATCCAAGATTACGTCATACATCACAAGTTCCATGCAAGACTAACAAACTGATCAAGCCTCATTCGCAATTATATCTTAAAATAGCCACTAAACTGAATACTCCTAATTATAAAATAAATGCATCAAAATAGAGTTCAACCCGAGACATCTAGAAGCTTGTTCTCAAGAAAATGCTCAACCAGAAAAGAAATCATCAAGGTGTTGGATTTAGTTGATGTGCAACAATGATAGAAAGGACCTGGACCTACCATATGAAAACCACACGAGCACATCAACCAAGATCCAACCATTTTCTTTGCAACAAAGAGGATAAGTCAGACATTCAAAAGCTTTTAGCCCTTGAGCATCATGCCAATATTAGTTAGCAACTCAGAGCACAGAAACTAAATGAACTGTCAATGAAACTTCTATCAGCAGAAATAAAAAAACCTGGGACCAAAACCTGTTTTGCAAAGTCCAATCCCGCTTCACGAAAGGCCTTCTGTACTTCCAATAAGCCATTTCTGGTTTCAGGAGTACCACCACTCTGTAGGACGGGAAATGACAACAAATTACCAAATATTCTTCAAATCTGCAAAAAGGAGAGATTACAAAGCAGAATACCATGCAGGCACCTTTGATATCACAATTACTAGGGTAGAAGCCAGCTCAAGACCAAGCTGCGCAATCTGATGGTCAATTCCAGCTGGATCTGTGTTGTCAATGAATCTAATCTGCCAAAAGTAAAATTGAGATATCATTCAGACAGTCAAAAGTCAAAAACTCGCTAACACAGGGTGTTCACCCAATATGCCAAGACTTGTTACTGCACATTCCTCCATAGCTTGTGACTTTACTTAAATCTGATGGGCAAAAATCTAAAATCCACTAACATTTTTCAAATGCGTCCTGCAGAATCAAAAGACGAGGAAAAAAAAACACCCTAAGTACAGTATCATCAACAAAAGTAGATCTTTGTTCATTGTGCATTAGTGAATCAAGCAGCATCTACACTTGCCGCAGATAATGAAGGAGAAATGTGAGCATGAAGAATACAGGGAGAGCAGTAGGATCATTCTCATATCTACAGCGATAAACTTACAACAAAAGGCATGAAATGGAATGACGTCACGACTAATCCAAGCAGGAAGAATAACATTAAGGAGAACTGCTCACTTGAGAAAAGAGTTGTTAAGACTCGATATTTATTAACTAGTTGAAAAGGCAATAAAGGACAAAAGACAAACATGCGACCGCCGACTTATCTACAATGTCTGAAGATACCTTCGATGGAGGATTATCGGGAGCCAATGCTTCTGCAACGAACTGGGGCCCGAGAGCTGAACCTCCAATTCCAACTGAAAGTACTTGAGTAAAGCGATCCACAGGAGAAGTAGGAGGGGGCTTAATCTGCAAATTAAGCATCAAACATGACCAAGTCAATCAATCCATCGGTGTCCAAAGCAATCAGCTAAGCAAACTATACGAAAGTCGACGAACAAAAACTGAATTTCATGCCGACATTTATCGGAAAACCTGAAGAAAATAATGAAAACTATCGCATCTCGGAGGAGAAAAATTTCATACACAGTCATTCCGAGTGACTAATTCGTAAATGGACTCTCCATCTCTTTGATCAGAAACCACTTCAATTTATCCTCGGCTCGAACTTTCTTGTGCGACTCAGACAATGCTGACATTTGTCAGAAAACCGACACAGGCAACTGTGACGGCAAACCGATGAAAACTGCAGGGAACTGCAATCTCTCTTCCCACACGGAGAGCAACAACAACCGGAAGTTCAGAACTGACCTTACCGCTGACCACGTCGGCAGCGAAATTGCAAATGGCGTCGAGCGTGTTCTCAATCTGCGCCTTCAGGAACCTGGTCGGCGCGAGCTCCGACTTCCTCAACCAGTAGTGCCCGACCATGCGGCCTTCGTCCGGATTCGCGATCGCGCCCTTCTCCAGCTCCTCCATCGCCTTGAACGCGGCCTGGAACCGGGGCTCCATCTCCGCCACGAACTCGTCCGCGAACCCGATCCTGCTCACGTCCACGAACAGCCCTAGCTCCTTGTGCTGGTACAGCCAGTCCACGTACCGCCTCCACAGCGAGCGGGAGTCCTTCTCCAGCCCGCACTTCTCCTTCCTCGCCGCGCCGTCGGCCTTCCCCAAGTCCGCCGAGATCTCCCTCGCCACCGAGCGAGTCGGAAGAGGCGCCGCCGCCGCCGCCAGCGACAGGGACGGCGCCCGGTCGACGGGCTTGGCGCCGCCGCCGCCGCCGCCGCCGCTCGGGAACGAGACCGTGTCCCTCCGGCCGGAGGCCGACGGCTTCGCGGCCGCCGGCGCCTTCGGCTTGAGGGACGGGGAAGAAGAGCAGATGCCGGAGACGGAGGACGCCATCGGAGGAGGGGCTCGAGGCGGAAGCCGATGCGGGGTCCGAATGAGGAAGCGAGCGGCGAAACCGAGCGCAGACCGAAGGCAAAATAACAAATGAATTTTGATTTTCTTTTTTTATTTTTCCGCGGTATTTGGTCCGACCCGACGGAGGGTCCGGTGGGCGGAGCGCTGTGAATCACACGTTTGATTGGTTGGTAGTTATGCGGTTGCACATTTCGTTGACCGATTTGCCCCCGGGGGGGACGGGGGCTGAATTACGGATCCGCCCCGCATCCGGCTGGTCGGGAAGCGTGAGGCGTCGCATCAACTTCGTGGAGATGACGACACCTGTCGAGACAGTGCAAGCCTGGCCGTACAGATTTCATGCGCTTTCTCTTCTCGCTTTCAGACATGTGAAAAGAGAAAATAGACAATACAAAAATGGGCCTAATTCCCCAAAAAACCTCGAATTTTACACTTTGTCCTAGTTATACCTTGAATTTTTTTTGTCTCAAGAAAAATCTCAAACTTTTATCCGAGTCCTAAATCTACCCTACATTATAATTCCGTCTAATTAACGTCAGAAAAAAAAAAAACAAAACCAGCAGCTGCGGCGTGACCAAGCCTTCGCCGGTGGCCGCCGCCACAACCACCGGGAAGGAGCGGCGGCCCTCGTCTGGGCCTGCCGGAAAGCCGACGACCCACGCCTGCCCCGGGCGAGTCACCAGCGAGGGCCTGCAACCCCCGATCTAAGGTGAGGGTCGCGCCCTCCCCTAGATCGAGGGCTACAGGCCTTGCCGGCAACTCGCCTGGGGCCGGCGAGGGTTGCCGGCCTTTGGGAAAGCCCAGGCGAGGGCTACCGACCCTAGGCGAGGCCTCGCCCAGGGTGGATGACCCTAGACGAGGCCTCACCTGGGGTCGGCGGCCCTTGCCTGGGCCTACCCGAAGGCCGGCGACTCGCCCGGGGTTGGCGAGGGTTGTCGGCCTTTGGGAAGGCCCAAGTGAGGGCCGCCACTCCTTCCCGGCGGCCACCGACGAAGGCTTAGCCACGCCGTAGCTGCTGGTTCTACTTTTTTTTTTTTGACGTTAATTGGACACAGTTATAACGGTAGGACAGATTTGGGACTCGGATAAAAGTTTGAGATTTTTCTTGAGACAAAAAAAGTTCAAGCTATAATTGGGACAAAGTGTAAAGTTTGGGGTTTTTTTGGGAATTAACCCCAAAAAAATGGGAGATCAACAGGGCGTATGTTTCGAAAAAAGTATTTTTCGAAAATTTGCTTTTCAAAATTTCACCCATTTAATTAATCGAAAATGATAAGTTAACAAAAAATACTTTTCAATCAAGAAAAATATTCATGTATAAAATTAGGGAATTATTCTTTCCTAATTTTATTCTTACATTTTCACTTTCCTAATTTTAGGAAAGTGAATTCCCTAATTTAAAAAAGGTGAAAACACTTTTTGAAATTACTTCCCTTGACTTTTTAAATATTTTATTCTTTTTATTTTATTTTTTTAATAAAAACATTAAAAAATCAGATTTTTTTTTCGCCTGAGATAAAATCATGGAATTGAAATCATTTTTTAAATGAGATCCAAACACCAGAAAACGTTTTCGATCACATATTACCAAATAAAGGAAAACAAACTATTTTCCTAGAAAATGATTTTTCGGAAAACATTTTCCAAAAACGTTACATTTTCAGTTAAATAAATGCACCCTAAGCATCCATTTGGTTTGAAGAAAATTCATCCCTAAAAAATTGTTTATGAAGAAAAACATCTTTCAAATTTGAAAACAATAAATTTAGATCAAGGAAAAACGACTTCTTCTTCTAAAGAAAAGGAAATTGCTTTCCCTAAAGTATCAAACAAATGAAAAATAACAATTTCACTTGGAAATGGTTTTCATGAAAAAATATTTTTCTTTATCGTAAAATTTTCAGTGAAACAAATGCACCCTCGTATTACCTCTTCCAATAGATATTTTTAACAAGCGCCAATTTTTTGATCCTCCACGAATGGCCTCGTCACATGCTGTAGTGCATCAACCTTCTCGTGTTAGACCAATACAACTGGATGCCTTCTTTAATTGGACCGCCCAGAAATCGGACCGGATCAAAATTGGGAACCTATCCTTCTAGTCTAGTTCCCGATTTCTGGGTGGAACCGAACCAGACCAAGAACCGACCCCCTCTAGTTATAAATGGTAGCATTAATATTCTTTCAAATATCAGGGATGTTAAATGCAACTTGAAATTTCTGATTCCGAATGCTAACAAGCAAACTAAAAATTCATCGTCATAAACAGCACCCTTTAAAGTACCACCCGCCTGGGTGGCGTTACTGGAGCGCGCACTCTTCCTTTCGCAAAAGGTTGAGTATTCGAATCCTGGGCGCCGCAAGGTGACTTAACCGGTGGCACGTATGTGGTGGCTAGCATGTGTCGCCCCTAGGGTTTACTCCCCGGCTGTCGGCCGTGCGGGGGTTCCCTGGGTTACCAAAAAGAAAAAATAGCACCCTTTAAAGTCTGAATTTTCTAATGTCAAAGCTAATGTGACGTGCATAGTTCCTGATCGACCTTGAATAAATATATAGTCTATACATCCAAACAAAGTGTTGAATTCATCATAGATATACTTAGTATATCCCCCGGCATGCCTCCGTGATTTCATGCGCATGAATAAAATCGTCATCAGTTGACCTTTAGAGCCAAGAAACGGCGCATAACATATGGTTTGAAGAGTAGATGGCAAAAGAGCTTCTGATGGATTTCAAGAGGCAGCGCCACCAACTTCTCTCCCGAAGGTCATTCTTTTGTCATGACGTCGCATTTCATTCATAACTGTCGGCCGAACGTCAACCTTAGGCCACCCTCTCCAGGACCATTTCATATGCGGCATGGTGATTTGATAGGGATGCGCAAAAGAACCTGCGGAACCTACAGATCTTGCGCAACGGGCATAGCTGGGTAGGTTCGGTTGTGTGAGCATTAGAGCAGGTAAGATGGGTTCCTGATTTCAAAGTTTCGGAACCGATGTATGCGCGATAGATTATCGTAGGTCTAGGTGAAGCTTTAGCGCCAACAGGGTCTAATGCCAATTGAGATTTGTAAACAGTGCTACAAATGTTAATCCATTTAACGATGATTTCCACAGGACCACATATAATGTTAAATACATTAAATTGGTACGTCATCGCCGCCATCATCATCATAAGTGGCGGATGCACGAAATTTTAGCTCGGAGAAAGGAGAAATTACACCGAGATTATAAAATCTCTAATACAAGGGAGCGACACCATTAAAAAATATCGGCCTAATTCCAAAAAAAATACCAACTTTAGGTCCAGGGACAATTTTGGTTCGAATTTTTTTTTGTCCAGCAAAAAAGCACCAATTTTAGGTAGAGTGACATCCTAGCTCCAATTTTTTTTGTCTCATAAAAAATCATCAACTTTCACCCAGATTCCAAATCTGGCCTCTCATTAACTTTTTGTTTAAAGTCACCATTATTTGAGAAAAAAAAGGTTATGGTGGTGAGCTTGGCGAATCTCGTCCATGGCATCTATCGACAGGCGGCAGTCAGCTTCGGATTACGTTTGGCCAGAAAGATTCAATCTGGAGATATTTTGGACTCGTTGGTAAAGTGGAGGAGACGAATAGTTTCACCGTTATTCTTCAAATTGTGGTTCAGAGAATAAGACAATGAATATTACATTAAATCCAATCAGTAAGCCACATGAATTTATTACTAAAGTGAAATATTCAAGTTAGATAATCAATGGTTCTAAGTCAATGCGGGCCAAATTTGAGATTTAAGTGAAAGTTGGTATTTTTTTACGAGACAAAAAAATTAGGGTCAGAATTGTCATTTGACCTAAAGTTAGTGCTTTTTTACAGAACAAAAAAAAGTTCGGGCCAATCGGTATTTTTTTACGAGACAAAAAAAAATTCAGATCAGAATTGACTCTCGATCTAAAGTTGGTGCTTTTTTTTGGAATTAACCCAAAAATTATCTATAAACTTCATAGATTTGAGAAAACGCTCACCAAGAATTACACGAAGCATGTTATTATCGATCGGTAAATACTAGATTTTTTTAAGGCGGCCACTATTTTCACCCCAATATTGGCTCCATGGCCCACTAGACAGTTAAAATGACAAAACAACCCAAGCTGGGCTCGCGATTACGCTTCCTGTTTTTCTCACTCTGGGCGAGCTCTAACATTAAGCATCAGCATCAAACCTAACAAAACTCGCAAAAATCGAACCGATCGCTCCCACAAGCCATTAGTAACAATCCTAGCGAAAAAGAAAGTCCAAATTGAGATAAAGTCAAGCATCATCCTTGAAGTACAATTGAGCAATAAGTCTTGAATAAGCAAATCGAAGAGCGAAACGAGCCTCGCGAGGAGACGCAAGGAGACACGCTCGTGCCACTCGCTTGCACTAGGGAATGAACCTATCCCGGCTTCTCCAAACTGCGGTGTACGCATTCATGTCGCTCCTCGTGAGCTGATCTTTGCAATCGAAATGCTCATAAACAAGCAAAGGAAATACTGAACTGAGCAATTAATTCCACGACGAGAGAGATGCCCAAAAATGTAAGTGTTGCTAGGGGGCCGGGTTCGGCGTTGCTCGTCCATGGCCGACCACTGCTGCCCGTTCAGGAGGAGGAAGAGAGAAAAAGGAATGGACGTGGAACCACGAGACCGACCATTCTCTCCCTCTTTTTTTGGTTATTTAACTCCTTAAGGTTCGTGTGAAGCCAAAATCATCATAAAATATCGGCAGCCTATTTTGTAACAAGGCAACGAACTCGACTCGAGCCAAAAACGGAAAATATTTCCTCCTCGAATTATTAGAAGCCACTCAAAAAATTAAAATTTGTTAAGATTAGGTCGGATAGATTTTTTTTTTCATGCGGCAGCTCCTTCCAACATCTACCAGAGCGCACTTCTCAAGTAGCAAAGTTATCAAATTTGCCAAATTCAGATTCAGAATCTGACTCCCTATCCTCTTCCTCTTCGTCTACTTTTCCAATTCCTTCCATTGAATCCTTCCAAGTACCACCAACTACTCCTCCGATCTTCATGGCTAATCCACCATAATAAGAAATGGAACCAAATCCATCTGAACCAAAGGTTATTCATATCAATAACCCATCTCATATTTCTGTTTCCTCATCCAAACAGTTTTTCACTCTTGATGATACTCCTTATTCAAAATGGCTAGAAAGATTGGATGAATTCCATGCTTGGTTGAACACTAGAGCTCTTACTGTTGAAAGCAAATATGATGTTCTTCTAGAATTTGCTACAAGGTTTACTGGAAGCCTTAAACACTGGTGGCAATCAACTTCTGAAACAGATCAAATGACTTTTCTTCTTCTGCAAGACTTTTCCCAAGCCATTGGAATCATTTACCTATATTTCATAGAAAAACCTGATGATCTTCTTAAACTCAAAAGAAGAGAATATTTTGAAAGAAAATATTGTTCTCTTCAAAAAAGGCACCTAGATCGCCATTACAGGGATATGCTTAAACTCTTTTATGGCCTAGGAGCTAATCCAAATTTGAAACAAGTCTTCTTAGCGTCCATTCCTAAAGAACTCTCCCAACAGGTTAAGAGATCTTTTCTCAACAAGCAAAGAAGAATTGTTGATATCCCCTTTGGAGAACTACAACAAGAAATCCATCTTTGCCTTGATGAACTCTGCCTCCGAAGACAGATGATGAAAAACTACATCAGAGACAATCGTGAACTTGACGGTGCTTGCTTCAAACAATATTTGAAGATCAAATGTTCGAAGAAAGATTGTGACGGTTCCTGCGAAGAATATTCAAAGAAAAACAAACACTTCAAGAAGTATTGAGTGAAAAAATCTAGGCACTTCGGAAAAAGGAAGAAATGGCGATTCTTGTGGAAACAAAGAAACTTTGCAAGACGCAAGAAACCAAATCGTTGCTTCATTTGCAATAAGAAGGGCCACTTTGCAAAAAATTGCCCCTAGGCAAAAAAAGGTCAGAATCATCTCATTCATAATATCGAACTCGAGACAGGAATCTCTCTTGACAATGATGATATCGAATCCCTGTTCTCTGTTGATGAAAATCCTACTGACCAAACACTTTGCATCATTCCTTATCTCACCCCCAGTGAAACAGACTCTGATTCAGAACCTGAAGAACTTTTCCATCTATCATCAAAACCAGAAAATCTAGATCCCAGTATACATTCCATTCAACTTCATTGTCCCCACTTCCTAGTCAAAATCTATCTCTCAAAATTTGCCAAAGCAATTTCAGTCATTGCTCTCATAGATACCGGTGCTAGTGCTTCAATCCTAGACACTAAAGTTCTCCCCGAAGAATACTGGACTTCTTGTGTTCGGTATTTCAACTCTGCTTCAGGAGACACTTTTTCCACAAATGTTCGCACCACCCCTGTATCTATTCAGTTTTTCCCCCAGTGTTCCATTACCACAAGAATTCTTGGATCTAGTCTTATTAATAAAGACTTGATTATTGAGTGGGATATCATGACCCAACTTCCAGACTTGAGAATCGTTCCTGGAAAAGGACTTAAGTATAAAAACCAATTCTCTGAATTCGTCAATATCCAAAGACTATTTTCCATTCAAATGAGTCTGTTAGATACAATCATGCAGAAACTATTGGAATCATGCTCAGAAAATCATTCCGAATTCTCCCAAAAATGTTCTCATCCTTCGTGGAAAAATCCAGAATTCTATGTTCGACTCCCCTTCAAGAAAAATGAGGATATAAATCCTACTAAGGCAAGTCATTCGGGAATGAATCCAGAGCATTTGGCTCTTGCTCAAAAAGAATGCTCAAAATTGTTACAACAAGGCCTTATTGAAACTTTTAATTCTCAATGGGCTTGTGAAGCCTTTTATGTCAACAAACGTGCTGAGCAAAATCGAGGAAAAATGAGATTGGTAATTAACTACCAACCTCTCAATATTTTCCTCCAGGATGACAAATTCTCTTTACCTTCTCGAAATTCCCTTTTTGCGGGAATCACTAAAGCCCATATTTACTCAAAGTTTGATCTTAAAGCCGGATTTTGGCAATTGGGCATTCATCTTGATGACAGGCCGAAGACGGGATTCTGTATCCCCAACCAACACTTTCAATGGCGAGTTCTTCCATTTGGTCTTAAGTTTGCAGAAATTGTGAAGGAACATGGCATCATGCTTTCACAGAAAAAGATGACCATTGCCTAGACAGAAGTTGAATTTCTTGGCATGCACCTTAACAAAGGTACATATTATCCAGGACCGCACATTGCCAGGGAATTGCTAAAATTTCCTGAAAAAAATTTTACAACCCAGCAAGTTCAACAATTTCTTGGGATAATCAATTATCTTAGAGATTTTGTTCAAAATATTGCAAGGTTGTTAATTCCTTTGCAACTGATGTTAAAAAAGCATCCAGTGCCATGGGGAAAGGCACAAACCAAAGCAGTTTCGGATCAATGAATTCCTCAGTAGCAGAAAAAGAAAGCTAAGAACTTTCAACAGGATTTAAAGGAGGGAAGTCAGCTTCATTGAACATGGAGATAGATGGAAGTTGCCCAATGATTGGGTTTTCAGGAAAAACTGAAATCTCAAGTGGATAAGAATTTTTGTTTACCCATTTATAGATGGGTTTGTAGAAAGGGAAAACAACATATTTCTTATATGGGGATGAAACTAGGGGTGATGGTGGAGATAATGGGAATGATGAAGTTGATGAAGATGATGGTGGTCCGTATGAAATCATAAACTGATATCCATTATTTTCTTCAAAGTAATGGGTGGATGAAAAGATACCTCGAGTGTAATCCAGAAGAGTCAAGAATAGATCCTCCATGGTGGCGAAAAAAGCCTGTGTGGCATTGCCACATGAGATTGTCAAGATTTTTAATGAGGTTATCCTTTTGAATTTGCTCAATTATTTCTTGAGGATATTCCAGGCTTGGCCAATCTCGGAACCGTTCAATTTTGTACTTGTCTGCTCGGAATAGGAAGGAATGCCTGAGAATATACATGTTAATTCCTGCCGATACTTTTGGTCCGGAGAGAAAATCTGCAAGCACGTTTTTCTTTTCTGCAATTTGTTTGGTTTCGAAAGAGTATTTCGAAAACCATTCGGCCCATCTGAGTAGCTGAGGATGAGGGATTTGCTTCTGCTTGAATTTAATCATTTGGGGAAAGAAGCCATATCCAGTTCTACTAGAAAATGGTGGCCAATAAGATGGAATTCGAACTTTTTTATTCCATTTTTTACTGCCAAAATTTTCTTGAAGGTAGAATGATAATGCATTTCTGCTTGAGAAAACTTGCCACTTTTGTAAGCGCAAAGATGTCGCTTACCATGAAGTTCTTCGAACAATATTCATCACTAGCATCAGTCTGCAAGATTCTCTTGCCTGTGGATGGGATTTGCAGAGGGGGAAGAGTTTGCATAATTTCTTTGAGTTCCGCAACTGCTTTGGTTTGTGCCTTTCCCCATGTCGTTTGAATTATTTTTTAGGAAAATGACACAAATAGTTCCTGAACTTTAACTCAATATGCAATTTGGTCCTTGAACTTTTAATTTTTTCAATGTAGTCCCTGAACATTTAATTTGTTCAATGTAGTCCCTGAACTTTAACACAGTGTTCGATATAGTTCTTAAACTTTTGGTACATGTTCAATTTAGTCCATGAACTTTATAAAAATTTAAATGTAGTCCTTTCATTAATTCAAGTTCAGGGACTATATTATACATTTTCATATAGTTCATCGATTAAATTAAACATGTACAAAAAATTCAGGGACCATATTGAACAAATTGAAAGTTCAGGGACCACATTGAAAATTAGGCTAAAATTCAAGGACTATATTGAACAAATTAAAAATTTATGGATCAAATTACATATTGAGCTAAAGTTCATGAACTGTTTGTGTTCTCATTCTTTATTTTTCCTTTTTCTCCTATTTCACGAACGATTAAAAATAAAGAAAAAATAAAGAAAAAATAAAGAAAAAAGAAAAATCTGCTGGTCACGAAGATCAAGTCCACGATGTCCAGGACTTTCGATTTATTCCCACGGGAGCGCGGCACGGCCATCATTTGCGTTATCCGCTTCTTCCGAAACCGCCGCCGCCGCCGCCACCGCACACGGCCCCGCGCGCGCTCTCTCTCTCTCTCTATCTCTAAGGCGTGTCGGCGGAGATGATGTGGGAAGACGCTCTCCCGCCCCGCGACGGAGAGCCGGAGCAAGAATCCCCCTTCAGTTTCGACTTCTTCTCTCTCCTGTCCAAGCCCAAGGTACCACCGCGACCGCGAGCTTCCCGGACCTCGTCGATGGACGGAGGAGCCCGTCGTTCCCAGCTCCCTTAGGGCTCCTCCTCCCTCGCCTTAGCTTCGTCTGATTCGCGTGCTTTCCTCGCGCAGGACTATTACAAGATACTGGAGGTGGATTACGATGCCTCCGAGGACGCGATTCGGTCTAATTACATCCGGCTTGCGCTGGTCTGTGAATTCTTTTTCCTTTTGGGCTTTCGGCGATGTTTTGCTTGCTTATCCTGTTGCTATTGGCTCGCTGTTCGCTGCGATGGTTCTGCTTATTTTTGTTTGGTGCATTGCTGAATTTTGGTGTTGGGAGTGGTTTTAGCTGATCCGTCTGTTATCCGCAAGCTAAAAGAGAGATTTTTTTTGGGGCCACGAGGCTATAATTCTTAGTTAAGGTCTTCCGGTCGCTGTTCGCTCGCTGTTCATCGCAATTCTCGGTTTGTTGCGTTCGCAAAGATCATCTAGAGTTGCATTCTGATAGTATGGATGAGGAGAGTTTGGTACCTTTTCGTGTTACCTTACAGTTCCCTGTAATTTTCTTTTTGGCTAATCGTGCGTAATTAGAGAGCTGGAGGGAGAAAAAAGAAGGCTGTAATGTTTGGCTGAAGTCCATTTCGTGGTGCAGAAATGGCATCCGGACAAACAAAAAGGTCAGGACGATGCGACTTCGCGGTTTCAAGAGATAAATGAAGCATACCAGGGTCAGTTCGATTCTCTGTCTCCTCACATGTTTCTCATGGCATCTCACTTTAGCCGTGGTTCGTAGAACTTGTTCGGTGGTTGATTTATGCGTGGGAATCATCCTTTTCAGCGGATCGTGTTTCTATACGTTTGCCTTGAAATTTTGATTATGGAACTAAGCAAGGGGCATGCCTACCTCTGGCCCAAAAGAAAAGAAGCTTTTGCCTGCCATTGTTTTTGGGCCTAATGCCCGGTGTTCTGGTTGCATTTGGGGCTTGAATTAATCAGATGGGTCAACTTGGTCCTTGGTGGGGTGTTCTGCGATAATGAAGTCGATTCAAAGCTGCACTGGAGGAGGATTGGCCATGAAAGTTGTTGATTTCCTATTCGTAGATCAATAGTATTAGTCCAGGGAATGCTGGAAATAGTCTGGAATACCAGAACAGAGCAGTCAGCGCAAAGGATGTGACTTTTTGGCTAGGTTGGACTGAATTGATTGTTTTGGAAAGTGAGCATTGCTCTATGGATATAAATCACCGTAATACATAATAATAATTGAATTTTTGTCCGCATTTTCATAAAAATCTTACTTAATATTCAACATTAATAAAATAATTGAGTTTGTTATCTAATTTCAAATATAAACAGTAACTTGATCATATCCATATCATTTGACCAATTCTAAGTTCTTGATTTGAATATTTGAAGTATTGGGTACGGAAGAAAAATTCAGAATAATTAGGAATAGAAAATTCTATTTAAGTTTTCCATATCTTTATTTTTTATTGAACCTACAAAAAGATATAAGAGCCGGTGAATTAGGAAATTTAGTTAAGAATAAAAAGGTTTTCTTTTTACGGAATATACATGTATTGTTCATGGTATGTGATTGCAAGGCTTAGAGGAAGCTTGTGAGTCAGAAGTGGTTGGTAGAGTGGGTCAGAATGTCGATAAAACCAGAACTCTGAGTGATGTTATGGAAAGATATGTGTCCAGCATCAACAGTTAGTGCCCTACGCTTGATGCATTTTGACGACAAAAGTGTCAGTTTGTATCAATAATTGAATTTCAATGCCGCCTTTAAACATTTTGGCACAGAATTTTATTTGGTTACCAGAAAGTTCAAAAGGGAAGAGTTTGATTTTGATCATCCAGATTGGGGAATCAATTGGACTGATTAGTGTTTGACAAACGTGGTACAAAATTTGTATTGAAACTATTAAGAACTTGATCAACTCAAGTACTTGGATGGTTGTTAATAAGGACGCACTGTAATAAAAGGGCCTTCTGCGTCTTTACTAACTTCAACTTCAAGTGCCAGGCCTTCTAAAGGGAACTCTTTACTTTTTACTCTGTTGGATTTTTTTTGTAACAAAGGAAGAGTCAGTCTTCATAGAATGTATTTGCTGCTCTAATTCATCCGCCAAAGAACTGAGTTTGGTAAGCAGATGACCTAAGTACTACTGGTATTGGATCTTTTCATGTAAATGAAAAGACTTGATTCACGTGGACTGGTTGATATTTGCGTTTTAACATCATGGAAACTTTTCAAATCATCATTATGAGAACTCTGAGTTGGGTTCTTTGAGAATGAGCATAATTAGTGTTGAAAAAGATAATAGTTTGTTCCATTAAAATCGTCTCGTAATTTTTGGGACCTTGATTATGATTCGAGGCCGTTGTTTATGATCTTATCCACATGATAGTTGTTGAATAGTGAAAATTCATGATCACGACAAAGTTTAAATTTGAGGCTTTCATTCAGAGCCTCTTTTACATGGAGCATTTAGTCATGGGGTGGAATTTCAAGTTTGGGTTGCTGGTGGTATGATTGATTATGTTTGATAGTAGCAGCAGCTGGATGTGGTTCTAATCGTTTGTTCTATGAATTTGCTCGACAGTTCTTAGCGATCCCGCCAAGAGGAGAGAATACGACACGAAAGGGATGTCACATGTTTATGATTACAATATAGTTGTAAGTTCTGGACAAGCATTCTTCATTGGAACAGAGTAACAATTTTGATGAACTTCCTCTGGATTGAATTGGCCTGTATAACATTCTTCTACCGCTGCAGGAGTATCTTAACCGTTACAAGGGCCTCATATTGACATGTAATGGCTTGGGGATCCAGCAGTCGATTTGGTGAGCTATATGCTTCTGTATCTCTCGAATCACATCTAAGGAAAGCTCTAGACGCGTGGCTTGTATATGTTAGCAGCCACTTAGCTTCAGCACGAGAAGGCACTGGAGATTTTTTTTTCTCTCTGCTCAGGAGTTGAATCATCAGTTGAGTAATTTGTAGCTTCTGGCTCCTGAGGATGCCAACCCTTATGTCTCTGGAAGGGTAACATATTTGTGATGCGACCATTTTAGTTGATGATATGAGTCATTTACAGTTGATCAGATGCGTCCGTCATCTTTCCTTCGTGAGGCATATGCTGAGAAGGGGTCGGAGTCCACCGACATAATCATGGAGCGACTCTAACATCTTCTGAAGCATAGATTTGTTTGGCTAGTGTGCATCTGTTGCAGCGTAAGCAAACTCGATAAGACTATATCTACATGGTCGGTGATGGTTGAGCGATGTGGAGTGCAAGCTATGCCTGAAAACTCAAGAACAATAAAAAACTGACGCGTGAAAATATCTAAAGAGGAGGAGCGATGAGGCCAAGGTTCTCTGTTTATTCAGAATTTGAAGTCTTTAAAAAAATAGGCAATACATGACAGAAACACCGCAAAAGATAGGACCACAACCACCCATGATATGCATAAAGACTAGGACAACTAACTCCTAAAGACTAAGACAACTAAGAAACAAATCATCAGCTAAACGTGCAGAAAATAACTATTATTTCAACAATCCCTTCCTTAAACTGATGTTTGCTAACATTCAGTTTAAAGCCTTGACTGTTTTCAGTGTGCGGACACCTAGTAACCTTCTGAGCTTCACAAACAACTCCATCTTGAGGGCCTTGGTGAATATATCATCAACCTGATCTTCACTCCTGCAGTAGATTAGATCAATTGTTCCATCATTGCTAAGATCTCTCAAGAAATAAAACTTCACATCAATGTGCTTGCTTCTTCCATGTAGCACAGGATTCTTGGAGAGTTTGATTGCTGAGCTGTTGTCACAAAAAATTTTAGTAGCTCCTGGTTGCTTGAATTGCAACTCCTCAAGAATTCTCCTTAGCTAAATAGCTTGACAAGCACAAGCTGTAGCAGCAACAAATTTGGCTTTTGTACTTGACAAGGTGACAATTGGTTGCTTCTTGGATGACCACGAAATAGCACCTGTCCCAAACATAAAAGCATAACCCGAAGTGCTCCTCCTATCATTTTGATCTCCTGCATAATCACTGTCAGTAAACCCCAGCAAATTGGACTTTTCACCCTTCTTGTAAAATAGCCCAAAGTCTCTAGTTCCTTGCAAGTAATGAAGGATTCTCTTGGCAGCCAACAAATCCATTTCTGTAGGATTCTCCATATATCTACTGATTAAACTCACAGAATGCATTATGTCTGGTCTTGTTGCAGTTAGATACATCAAACTGCCCACAATTTGTTTGTAAAGTGTGCTATCAACCTTCTTCCCTTCATGATCTTTGTGTAGCTTTAAGCCAAACTCAATCGGAGTGTTTACCGGATTACAATCCTTCATCTGAAACCTGTCCAAAATTTCTCCCACATATTTCTGTTGAGAAATGACGATCGCATCTCTCGATTGTACCACTTCTATGTCAAGAAAGTAATACATCATACCAAGATCAGACATTTCAAACTCATCCATCATAGACTTCTTGAATTCTTTAAACATGACATCACAATTTCTAGTAAATATAAGATCATCAACATACAAGCACACAATGAGCATTTTCCCTTTATCTCCAATCTTAACAAAAAGTGTATGCTCATAGGGACATTTCGAAAAACCACCTTTAAGAAAATAAGTCTCAATGCGACTATACCAAACCCGTGGGGCTTGTTTTAGCCCATAAAGGGCTTTCTTCAATTTGTAAACTTTATGCTCATTTCCAAACTTGACATAATCAGGGGGTTGTTCAACAAATACCTGTTCCTCCAAGTACCCATGCAAGAATGCCGATTTGACATCTAGCTGGAAAATAGGCCAAGAATTCTGCACTGCCAATGTAACCACCAATCTGATTGTGTCATGTCTTGCAACTGGGGAAAAAACTTCAGTATAGTCAATCCTGTATTGCTGCTTGTATCCCTTGGCTACCAAGCGTGCCTTGTACTTGTCAACTTCACCATTTTCTTTCAACTTTGTTTTAAAGACCCACTTTACACCAATGGTTTTGTGTCCATTCGGAAGATCAGATAGCTCCCAAGTATCATTTCTTTCAATGGCATCAATTTCATCATCCATCGCTTTTCGCCATTTTTCTTCTTTGATAGCACTCTCAAAAGTTGTAGGGTCATAGTCTGAAAAAAAAAAAAAAGCAAAGTGAGTAATTGGATCTTCAATTCTAGTTACCTCATAATCTTCCATCCAAGCAGGCCTTCTTCTAACACGGTGAAGAGATCGAGCTTCTTCTTCATTGACTTCAGCAACTGTTGGTGAAGTTTCAGTGGCTGTAGAAGTTGTATTTGATGAATTTTCGGGCATACGAGGTGCTGAAATTTGCTCCTGTTGAACATCATTGTCATAAAGGACTTGGGTAGGCTACTGCCTATTCCATTCCCAAATGTTCTCTTCATCAAAAACAACATCCCTGCTGATCACAATCTTCTTTGTCAGTGGATTGAATAATTTATATGCTTTGGATGCCTCACTTACACCAAGAAAGACACATTTTTCAGCCTTGTCATTAAGTTTCTTCCTTTTCTCATCCGGGACATGGGCATACGCGATGCATCCAAAGATTCTGAAGTGATCCACGGTTGGTCTTCTCCCACTCCAAGCCTCTTCTGGTGTCATATTTTGAACAGCAAAAGTTGGACTTCTGTTCAAAACATGAATGCTCCAATTTACTACTTCCGGCCAAAAAGTCTTTGGAACTCTTCCTCTTGCTAACAAGCTTCTCAGCATGTTGAGAATGGTTCTATTTTTTCTCTCAGATACACTGTTTTGTTGTGGTGTATATGTAGCTGTAAGCTCTCTTCGAATGCCATACTCTGCACAAAAAACTTCAAATTCTTTTGAGCAATATTCACCACCACGATCTGTTCGAAGGGTTTTAATGGTTTTGCCTACTTCATTTTCAACATGAGCTTTGAAGCTTTTAAATGTAGAGAAAGCTTCTGATTTTTCATGTAAAAAATAAACCCAAGTTTTTCTGGAAAAATCATCAATGAAGGTAATTAAGTATCTTTTACTTCCATTAGAAGATGGGTTTATTAGACCACAAATGTCCAAGTGCACTAGCTGCAAAACTTCCTTTGCTCTCCATGACTTCCATTTGGGAAATTCAGAACGATGTTGTTTGCTAATAACACATTCTTCACAAACTTGGAAAGGAGTAGTAATTTGAGGAAGACCTGTCACCATGTTTTTCTGTTGGAGGGTCTTCAATCCACCAAAACTCAAGTGGCCATAGCGAAAATGCCACAACCATGAGAGATCTTTCATTTCAACCATCAAACAAGATTGAGTACTTTCAATCTTTAATGGAAACAATCTATTTGAACTCATATGAACAACTGCAATAGTACCTCTAACAGAATCATAAATTTAACAAGCACCTTCTTAATAGTGATAACATAACCCTTTTCTTGTAACTGACCAGCACTCAATAAGTTACTTTTCAGGTCAGCAACATACAACACATTGGAGATTGTTTCCACAAAACCATTCTTGGTTTTTATCTTAATATCACATTTTCCCATCACTTTCACAGTAAAATGATCACCAAAACTCACAGTAAAATGATAATCTTCATTTAGGTAAGAAAAAGAAGACTTACTTCCACTCATGTGGTTACTGTAGCCTGTATCCACATACCAAATATCTGACTCGGGTTTCTTTTCATCTTGAACAGCCATCAACAATGTTTCTGCCTCCTTTTCGACAAAATTTGAATTCTCTTGCGGTTCTTTATCATTAGGCAGCCTAGTATAACATTTAGATACATAATGACCAAATTTATGACATCTAGAGTGTTGAGGAAAACTCCTACTAGTTTTGAAGTTGACAAAACCTTTCATGATAATTGTAAATTTGATACTTATTCTGAACCTTCTTATTTCAGGAATATATATTCTGGAAACTCATAAGGAAGTTTTTCAGATTTTACAAGCTATAAAATTTATCTAAGTTCTGATATATTTTTCAGACGCAGAAATGTTTCAGACTTTATAAGTTCTTGAAGACCCACAAAATCTAAAGTTCTGAGATTCAAACTCAAAATGAAATTTTTCAGAAGCAGACACGTAAGCTGAAATTTTTCAGAAGCAGGCACAGAAGATGAAATCTTCAGAAGCAGACGAAGACGCTGTTTTTTTTAAAAGCAAAACTCAGAACGAAAAACATAACAGCTAGTGATTTGGCATGGATTTCACAGAAGGAAAGTTTTGATTAGTTCAATATTAATCAAATTGATTGACAATCAAATGCTACGACAAGAATGCATTACAACGGACAAAACTCTACTTATGGAAACCAAGATTCTGATTGTATGGGCAACCAGAATCAGCGGGATTCAGAATTTGTCATCTAACGGCTACTCAATCCTTATTATACAAATCTGTCCAAGGTGAAGATTGGAAGATGATCCTCTGCAAGTTGTCCAATGGCTAGTGTGGATGTAGAGGAGTATTTAAGGAGATCACGAGCAGCAGAAGAGATAGATTCAAGAATCAACAAGTCCAAAGTCTGAACATACTCTAATCTGTTCTCTTGTCGTTTTGTACTTAAGATTAAGATCTTGAGGGTTACTTTGTAAAGAGTGATTGTGTGATAGAGAGTCCTATCATACACAATAGTCCTGACACTCAAAATCTGTAAATTCCTTTTGATTATATAGTGAAATCCAGCCGGTAGGCTGTAAGCGTGGGAGAGTGGACATAGGCTTGCTATAAGCCGAACCACTATAAACTTGTGTGCAGATTCTCTTTTTCGTATCTCTTACTTTGCATTCTACATTTCAGAACATCTCCCATATTATCTAACTTGAATCTGAATTTTATTCAGACACTTTTGTTATTTGTTTTATTTCCACGCAAATATCAAAGATTTGTTTAGGATCACCTATTCACCCCCCTCTAGGTGACCCTTGCTAGCCACTTCATAAAGCACTCTACCTTGGATTTGTCAAGATTCTGTCCTCTGCCTTTGCCTTGAGATTGGTCATTATTGGCTTTGAAATCCCTACTGAAATCTCTATTTCCTCGATCTTCCCTTCCTCTACCTCTACCTCTACCCCTTCCTCTGAAATTGTTGGAATGAGTACTGGTAGAAGCCTTCAACGCTTGCTCCTCTACTGCTGAACTTCTGTTCATCTGCTATTCATAGACCAATAAGGAGCTTTGTAATTCATCAAGAGAGAATGCATCTATGTCTTTCGACTCTTCAATTGAGCAAACAACATAATTAAACTTTGGTGTCATGGAACGTAAAATCTTTTCCACAATGATGACGTCGTCCATCTTCTCGCCATGGAATCGCATCTTGTTGCTGATCTCTATTGTTCTGGCGCAATAGTTGGTGACAGATTCTCCATCCTTCATCTTAGTGTCTCAAAATCCCTTCTTAAGGCTTGAAGTTGTGCACGCTTCACCCTAACAGAGCCTTGATATTTCTTCTTCATAGAATCCCAAATATCCTTGGAAGTTTCTTTGCAAAGAATAGTTTTCAAGATGGGACGATCAATAGCCTGAAAGAGATAATTTTTTGCCTTCAAGTCCTTCAGCTTTCTAGCTTCCAATTCTGCTTTCTGGGAATCTGTCAAAGCCGTGCCTGCTGGTGGCTCTTGAATTCCAAATTCGACGACTAGCCAATACTCCTTTGACCGTAAAAAAATTCTCCATTTAGCATGCTCCAATGGTCATAGTGACCATCAAAGCGTGGGATGGCTGCTTGCACAAAATTGGAATCTGTGGCCATTGGATAAATGAAAAATAGATGAAAGAAAATTGTTGCTGCCTCACGTGTGTTCACTCTAAGGGTTTCAAGGCTCTGATACCACTGAAAACTCAAGAACAATAAAAAACTAAAGCGTGAAAATATCTAAAGAAGAGGAGAGATGAGGCCAAGGCTCTTTGTCCATTTAGAATTTGAAGTCTTTAAAAAAAAATAGGCAATACATGACAGAAACACCACAAAAAATAGGACCATAACCACCCATGATCTGCATAAAGACTAGGACAACTAACTCCTAAAGACTAGGACAACTAAGAAACAAATCATCAGTTAAACGTGCAGAAAATAACTATTATTTCAACAATGCCAACCCCCTGTTGCTTGCTCGGGCAATTAGACATCGTTCAGGAAACTTGGATTAGTAGTGCCACTTCACTCTGGTTCCAGTCGATGCCTCCGTTGATGTTAGCTTGAAGAAGCCTATTGCTGTAGTTTATTCTGATCACCCGAAAAAAAAAGGGTTCCATGTTAACCTCTAAACAGTCTCGTCTTGATCCCATCTCACCCGCGAAATCCCTCCTGCCCCATGTTGTTCCTTGAGAGAAAAATGTTCAAAAAGTCATAAATCTATTGTATTTTTACCAATTTAGTCCTACATATTTTAAATTTGCCAATTAAGTCCTAAATTTTTTCATTTCTTTCCAATTAAGTCTATCTCGCCAATTTTGATCGCCCGGAGCTGACGTGGACGTCGGCCATTCGGCCATCGCTGACGTGATAATTTTTAAATATTTTTTTCGAATTTTATTTATATTTTTTATTTTTTATTTATTTTGGCCTTCTTTCTTTTGGTCGATCGCCGGACCGGCCAGAGGGAAGAAGTAAAAAAGAAACAAAAAAATTTAAAAAAATTGCCACGTTAGCGCTGGCCGGCCAGCGGCCACATTAGCATCGGCGGGTCAAAATTAGCTGGATGAATTCAATTGGCAATAAATGAAAAGATTTAGGACTTAATTGATAAACTTAGAAAGTTTAGGATTGAATTAACAAAAGTGCAATAAATTTATGATTTTTCAGACAATTTTCCTTTTAACGTTGTTTCGCATCGAATGACATAAATGACAAGCTTGCCGTCTGGGAACGAAGGAGCCGTATAGCCAATTCGTCAACACTAGGCTCCGCCCTGATGTTCAAGCGGTGAGTGCCCTCCCTTCGGAAAACGAAGAAACGAAGGATGCGGATATCACGGCACGGCGACCGCATTCGACCGGATGGAACGATGATTTTGTTCAAACCCGGGTCGACTCACTGACGACGCGTGACGCATGTCTCATACGAAGCAGCGAATAGCAATATAGCATGCGAAACGTGGGCTGCCACAAGATTATGTCTCCGTCAGTTGTCTTTTCTGGTCAAGTTCAATCATTCCTGCGTTGAGTTGAATGGTGCGGTCGTCTCATGGCTCGAAGAGTCTTTACCAATATCTGTCTCCATTCTACGTCACGAAGTAAATTCAAAAAGTAGTGTCGGCTTAATTATGTTGGCCTTGGCCAAACCGAAGCTTGGATGCGTTCCCGTGCCGACATGAAATGTGATACTTTGACAAATTTAGGGAGAATAAACCAACAAAAAAAAAATCCTAAACTTACTATCATCGTGCTAATTTAGTCTTAAATTTTTTTTTTATCCAATTGAGTGTTACATCTTTTACATTTGTGACAATTTGATCTATACGGCTAACTTTGACTAGAAATAGCCGATATGGGTTTTATGTGGTGCGACCGACGTGAACAATTCCTAATAATATTATAATAACTTTTTCGAATTATTTCTTTTTCTTCTTTTTTTTCTTCTCAGCTTCCTCTCGTCGACGAGGGTGGGCCTCGCCATAGCTAGGCAAGGCTTAGCTTCGCCCACCCTTGCCCGGTGATACTCGACCTCGCCAGCTCACTAGGGGCAGGCGGGGTTTCGCTCTAGCCAGTCTCGCACAACCAGATGAAATAAAGAAGAAAAAATAAGTGAAAAATTCAAAAAATTATTAAGATACTATTAAAAATTATCCACATCAACCCCAGCCGCACCAAGCAAGATGTCCGGCGTCCATGTCAGCGATTTCTCACCAAAATTAGTTGGATAGACTAAATTGGCACAAACGCAAATGATTTAGAACTCAACTAGCCAAACTAGTAAAAAAAAAGAGTTATGATTAAATTGGCACAATTACAATAGATTCAAGACTTTCGTGGTAATTTTCCTGACAAATCTATCGTAACCCCGTGGCGATTGGATTTTTGAATTCCTCGAACTTTCCGAAATAACTTTTACCAGCAAGGCCCAGCACCATCAATCTCGGGGCCCAGTAAGAGCCCAACATCTGATCTTTGACCCACCACCCCCCGGCGAAACGCCGTAACCAATCATAGCTCAAAATCATTGACCAATAACAGTTGCCTTTAAAGGATAACGCGGAGGAGGGAAAAGAAAGAAAGAAAAAAAAAAGAGGAAGAAAGAAGAAAAGAAGGAGAAGGGAACGGTACAAAAGAAATCGCCAAGGCCGTCCCCGTGCCATCCGAATCCGAGCTGTTGCGCGGGCCCCACCCCCGCCGATCCTGATCCAAAACCGGCCGGCCAAAACCAAATCCAACGGTCCGCCGTCCCCCGTTTTCCTCTCCGCAAGCCGTCCGCTTCCGCCCCCGCCCGCACCGTACTTCCGTCCGCACCGGATCACCCCTGGCCTGCCTCCGCTCCTCTTTCTTTAACTCCGCCACACTCTCTCGCTAAGCCTTTTCTCTGCAAATCGAACCACCCCCAAATCCTCCTCCTCCTCCTTCTCCTCTCTCTCTCTCTCTCTAGATCGATCGATCGATCGATCGAGTTGATCGGGAGCAGCTCGGCGAGCCGGAGCGGGCGATGGCGGTGCCGGAGAACCTGAGCAGGGACCAGTACGTGTACCTGGCGAAGCTCGCGGAGCAGGCGGAGCGGTACGAGGAGATGGTCCAGTTCATGCAGAAGCTGGTGGTCGGCTCGACGCCGGCGGCGGAGCTCACCGTCGAGGAGCGGAACCTCCTCTCCGTGGCCTACAAGAACGTGATCGGCTCGCTCCGGGCGGCCTGGCGCATCGTCTCCTCCATCGAGCAGAAGGAGGAGGGGCGGAAGAACGAGGACCACGTCGTGCTCGTCAAGGAGTACAGATCCAAGGTGGAGAACGAGCTGTCCGACGTGTGCGCCAGCATACTCAGCCTCCTCGACTCCAACCTGATCCCGTCCGCCGCCGCCAGCGAGTCCAAGGTGTTCTACCTGAAGATGAAGGGGGATTACCACCGGTACTTGGCCGAGTTCAAGATCGGCGACGAGCGGAAGGCCGCCGCCGAGGACACTATGCTCGCTTACAAGGCGGCTCAGGTAAATTCTTCTCTCTCTCTCTCTCCTAGGGTTTTTGCGTACTATTTTCTTTAGTTTGGTTCTACGAGAAAATAGAGGGGAAGAGTGAACTATGGCTTGTTTTGGATGTCTGAGCGATTCGAGTTGTTAATTGTCAGGTTGAGTGGACGATCTTTTTAGGATTTCAGGGGGGATTTGAAGATCTGTTGAGGTTGTCTATCGGTTAGTAAGGGTTTTAGCATTTCAAACTCTATTAGGTTGAAGAGCTGGTGTTTCAGATTTGATCTCTGGACGGTTATTGAGATCACATGAAGTCGCCCTAGCAGTGCTGCGCTTGAGTTTTTTATTTTTTTATTTTTTTTGGTCCATTGCTGACTAGAAGATAAACTTATTTACGGGGTTGACAAAAAACGACGTTTGTCGAAACCTCATCTGCGTGCATGCCAAGAAAAATCGATGAAAGCCTAAACAGAGAGTAGAAACTTGTTGAGTGGATTTGGCTCCCTTAATTTCAGGGGATCTGTTAATCATAAGAGTCGTGACTTGTAAGATCTAATTTTGTTAGTTTGAGATCCATAGTTTTGATTTCCCTTCAATAGCTCTTGGTATTGTTCTTCAGTATGTTTGTTTTTTGCGAGGTCGCGAGTAATTTGGAAAGATTGACAGGTTTGTGTGTTTTGACTTCTGTAGCATTACGAGGGCGGAGTGAATGATGTTCAAAATATATGCGGTGGAGCTTAGTTTCAGATCACATTTTGCTCTTTCTGACCTTGTGAATGCTTCGTGCGTTTGTTTATCCTAGGATATCGCTCAAGCGGATCTGGCTTCAACCCATCCGATAAGGCTGGGTCTGGCACTCAACTTCTCTGTGTTCTATTATGAGATCCTCAATCAGTCTGACAAAGCTTGCGGCATGGCCAAACAGGTCTGTTCGTCCTTCTTTTTGTCAACTTAGATCTTAAATGTTATTGTTTGTCTCTGTTCTAAATAGTTAGTTATACAGTTGTTGTAGTTGATAAGTGTATTTCTTGCTCTATTGTCCTTTCGATAGCAGAGAGAAGTTTCGATGGACCTAAATGTTTGTATTGTGTACATTCGGTTGACTGTTGTGAGAAGCTGATGGCATCATCATTCTGTCCAGCCAAATTTTGGTTGGAGAGCTATATACCCCATTCTAAGTTGCTCTACCATTGATTCTAGACTGCGCAGCATTGCTATACGGGCATTATAATTTTGCCTCATTTATCCATCCATGGTGCCTCTGTGATTCAATGCATATTGAAACATCTTTTTTTTTTCCTTCTTAGGTTGTGGTATAACTTTAGGCAAGCAGACATGTTTTATATTCGTAGTACATAAACTGATTTGCCTATCACGGAGAAAATTTTCCGAGTCATATACTTATTGGATATCAATTGACCCAACTATTGTATGATTGGCATGCTCACACATGTTTTCCTGTTCAGGCATTCGAGGAGGCGATTGCCGAGCTGGATACTTTGGGTGAAGAATCATACAAGGACAGCACTCTCATCATGCAGCTGCTGAGGGATAATCTCACCCTCTGGACTTCTGATGTGCAGGTCAGAGCTCCAATCCTATTTCGCTCTTCTCACCGTTTGCATAATCATTCATAATCATAAGCTACTGTTTAAATTTTTCATATTATTTCTTTATAAAAGGGAAAAGAGATCCATTTGCATTGATTTGCATAATTTTTTTTGCGCTTTGCTTCTGCCAGGGGTTGTCTGTTTCACCTCGGGTGACTCGTGACTGTACCCTGGGCTGTAAAACACTCCTAAATGTGTTCATTTATGTAAACATTGGCATTTTTATCAATAATTACGTGAATTTCACAAAAAATTTACCACAAAAAAGCAATGTACGCCATGTTGCATTTGTTTATGGCACATTGAAAATGAGTGCAGTTTTGACAGACCTGGGGTACCATAGCATGTGGTACTAAGGACACGCTGTCTTCTCTTATCCTAGCTAACTTATGGTGTATGAAGCAAATCTTCATTTTCCCTGTCTCTCTGGTCTTGTTTCTGATTTACTAGGGACAATTTGCTTAATGAAATACTACTCTGTCAATGTTGCAGGACCAACTGGATGAGCCCTAGAAGATGTTGTGAGCTCAACGGAAACTTGTAACTTTGTTCTGGGAGGAGGTGGGCTGTGAATGTCATTTGTCGGTACCGATTTAAAGTGTGCATCAGTGACATGTTCTCTTTTTTTATTTTTAGATTATTATATCCTTTTCCTGTTTCCAAAATGAATTGGAAAACTCTCTCTTGGGCTTGTTAACGTGCTTCTCGCTACTTTTAGTTGGTTTTCACTCGATTGAAAGATCATCTCTATCTCCTACTGTTGCAGTCCAAGTGCGATTAGTTCTCTTCCCTCAGGTCGAAAGTTAAATTAGAAGAGGCAAAGCCCTCCAGCTAGGTTTACATTAAAAGACAGTTCTTCAGGATGCCTTCGGGAGATCGAATTATTTGCCACTTTCTATGTGACAGGCAAGCAGCCATGAGAATGCCTTTCTGTTCGCGACGAGGCCAGTTTTAGCCCGCGACTAGTGTGGTGATGAGGATGGTTGGTGGTTATTGACTTCAAGCATTCAGGGTCTAATTCTGTTCTCTGATCGTAACAATCACTCTCGACAAAAAGCTCAACAACCTTAACTTCAAATCGGTAGAAATTGTTGTTCCCGCTTTCTACGCTGATTTCTGGTTGATCTTTGATAGTACTTTCACTTATTTCATGATTAATCTAGTTGATGCTCTCCGCATGCAAAAGTTAAAATGGAAAATAAAAAGGCTGAACACCGCGGGCATCATCGAATGGAAAAGTAATACCAAAATTGCAACAAGGCCAGGCATTATTAGGTAGCAATGCATGTTAATTTCATAGGGTGTGCCCCAAAGTCTATTCACAACTCATCAGATAGCAAACGTATAGCAAAGCTTGGAAAACACATGCCCATGGTATTTCAGAGAAAGTCACGAGAGCGAGAGAGAGAGAGAGAGTATACACAAGGAAAATCAAAAGCAAACTGATGCAGCCAGAATGCCTCTGCCACCTTAAAACTCAGTCTCTGGTGCTGTTCTTGATCCATTCCAGGTATTGAACATTGCCACCCAGGATGGGCAAGCCAATCACTTCCGGAACACTGCAAAACATTAACATCGAAAAGATTAACTACAAATCTTTCGCCTAGCCAAGCCCTGCCTTTCAGTTTATGTGCCGAAACTCTTAGTCCCGAGAAAACTATATTTCTTTGCATCTCTCAGCTAAAGACACGCAAGTGTACGACTGGGAGGAGAAGGCCGGAGTTGAATCTTACTCGTATTCGTGGTTTGCCTTGACATGCTGGGTCAGAGGCTCTAGCAGTGATTCTCTTGTCTTGATTATTAGCAGTTCCTCGGAATCTGTCTCAATCTGCAATTGAGTGGCAAAAACTAAGACAAGCTAAGATTGAATCCTCCTAACTGAGCGTGCGTCAACCACTGTAAGAATCTCATCGGACCAACACATATTTACAAGCAGAACTTTCTACTGAGCTATTGGCCAAGCACAATAACTCCTAACCTAGTACGAACGAAATTGATTTTCAATGATTGGGTCTTTCACTTCCATACCTTTCCTTGCCAGTGGTAAATTGATTGGATACCTGCATTGACACATGCAAAGTCTCTTTGGTCAAGTTAAGCATCCAAACCCAACAGCAAAAACAGACCCAGCACAAGTTTGATGAGAGACTAATGGAAAACTCGGTCCAAAGCTCAAGGAAAATAAACCCATACAAAAATTTAAAAAATTATCTAGCAAGAAGAAGAGGAATCCGTGGCTACACTACAATTCTAGGCCGGACCGGTTGTTCGTAGCGAGTGCTTCGATTAGTTAATGGCTAGAACAGTATAAATGCAATGCCATTTGCAGCTATTTAGCACCAATCACTGGTTCTAACTCGCATAACTAGAGTCTTATAGCCGCAAAGCATCTCAATTAGCTTACTTCCACAGTTTTAATCGTCTCAAAGAATGGTAAGTGATCTGTTTACTTGCATAATCTCAAACAGAGCAAATCAAATCAATACCCGGTACTATATTCACGCATGCCGCAAGCCTTTCTTTGATTATGCTCTCAGCCAACTTCTTTCCTGCATAAAAACACAAAAGGCAAATGCAGTTAGGGACTGCAAACACTTGAAAACAGAGGGAGCTCCGCATCATCGTCGTGAGGATGCGAACCCACGAGCAAATTGAGGGACCGCAAAATAAACAATCAATTCTAGATGCTAGGATTAAGCATGCGTGAAAATGTAGTGCAATATTCCGATTTTTCTCTCGGCATTTCGTGTTTCGCGATGCCCTGTTTTCGCGTTGTCCCGGCTCCAGGCACTAGTCCAAGACTGCAAATTATATTTGTGGGGCTAATGAGAGCCCTACTGTATGCACTGTTCACAGCTACTGAAGTCAAGCATCATCCTAATCGGCGGTTCCCTATCCCCAGAACAAATTCCCAAGTCCCAACCACACAAAAACCAAGAACTCATAAAACCCTAGAAAGCATCCAAATTTCAAATGCATTTCTACCAAATCATCGATGGACGATCCAACCTTGCAGAAGCTAACACACCAATCCTCGCGAAATCTCCGACGAAACAACCAGAATCACTCCGATTCCGAAGAGACAAAAAACACGCCGAAACCAACCTGCTTCCTTGTTCGGAACCGTGACGTAAACGACGATACTCGGCACCGCGTTGCCGCTCCCCTGACTCCCCTCCATCTTAGCCGAATGCAATCCTCTAAACGGCGCTCGAAACTTCGACCTGCAACGCAAGCTTCGCCTCCCATCAATCCAACGCGAAAAAAAACCCAAGCGGATCGAAAACTGGAAGCGAAGAAAACCCAGAAATCCCGACCTCAGGAGAGGGACGAAGGGGAGGGACTGCGCGCAACCCGTCCTGAGGGAGGAGGAGGAAGAGGAGGAGAACGAGAGGGCGGCGGTGGAGAACCCCAAGCTGAGCACGCAGAACGCGCCGACGAAGGGAAGGCCCCGCCGTGCGGCGGCGGCGGAGGAGAGCACCGACGACGACGCTTTGCAGCGGAGGGAGGAAGTGGCCATCGGGGAGCGGCGACGGAGGCCGGGCTTTATAGGGTGCGACGCGTCATCGCGACGCCTGGGTGGGTTCGTTGCTTGATGCTCTCTGGATGCGAAGGTTCTTGAAGGGAGAGGTTCCTTTAGCCCTTCGTGATCTGGCCACGTGTCTTCATCACGGCCGATGAGACATGCCGCGGGGCGTGGTAGCCCACCAGTCTTAGAAAATGACCATTGGCTCGAGTTAATATCATAACCGACCGTACGATCAATTTGGCTCGGTTCGGTGGTCCGGATTAAAATTAAGATAGGATAACAAATTATCGTATTTGGTGCTTGGCGATGTCATCCAGACCGGATAAATCCGAATATATCCGGATAAATTGCTGGATAAGAAATCCGATAGAAGGATGGGGTAGACCCGAATTAGATAAAAAAAAATTTAGAAATAAAATAACAATCTTTTGTTATCTTCCAAAGATGGAGTGAGGCTGGAGGAACCCACAATTCTTGACAATCTCTCTGCTCTCCAATTGATCCCCTCAGGAATTGTCAATCGTTCTCAACTCGCTCATGCTCGCAAGAGACGACTATCGTGCGGTTCGATTACCTAAAATGGAGAGTCAATTAAAATTGGCTTTCCCACTGTTCCCTCCTCCTCCTCCTCCTCAACCGGACTCAATTGACCATCATGACCGTTCACATTGTCAATCTCCTTTGACATTTCGTCGCTATGAGTTTCTCCCCATCGAACCTCGTCACTTGTGATCTGCTCCACCATTGCCACTTTCTCCACCGTCAACCACAGCACCCACCACTCAATTATCGTCACCGTCGATATGCTAAGAGACACGGTTGAGAGGAGGAAGCAGGAGAGGGATGGGGCTGATGATCGACGCTTGATAGAGGGGATGATTATTAAGAGAGGCTCATCCATATCTAACATTGAAGTCTCAAGTAGATAGAGTAATTATGGTTTGAATTGAACGTTCTGTAAGAAATTTGTAATAACAAAAGGCTCGTATTCTCCTCCACTTTGATTGGAGGAAACTTTCATTGCAGCATTCTGATTCGTCGGTTATAGTTAAGTAGTGCATCACTCATATCTATGTTTTGATTAGATTTGCATTTGTGTGATGTTCAAAATATATAACCATCGATTAGAGGTACTTTGCCGATCTATAGAGAAGGAAAATATAACCACAACATAGAGGTCATAAATAGGCTCGAAAAGCACTCCAATCATGAAATTTCAGCGACTCTTGAGCACCTGCCTAGAGGTTTGGGTGGTTGGCCAATATGGACTGGTTGTTCAACCCATGGCCTAAGAGTTTGGCCTTTTCCAGACCCTTGGTCGGGCGGCCAACCACCGAGGCTAGGGCGCCCGACCCGGCTCCCTCTATACATGGACACTCCTTGGCCTCATTTTTGGATTTATCTTTCAACTGGCTCTGATCTGTGCTTGAATTTTGGCTAAAAATCGAGATATATTGAACACGTTTGAACAGTTAAGATTAATGGTTACTCATCTGATTACCAAAGAGCCTTTTTGAGCGAGGGGCCAGGTCAGAACGATTATGAACATGTAGCATTTGGTGGGCTTAGGGAAACATATCAGTCTAGTCCACCGCTTCACAATCTTTTGCGCTCCAAGATGGGAATGGGCAGTCGACTTGCTCAACTAGAATGTGAGTGTGACAGTTGACCATTGGACTGGCCCATTATCCAAACAGAAATTCTCAATCGGCACTCATGGCCTAATGGGGGAGAAACTGAGAACTGTGAAGGTCCAGTTTAAGAGGAAAGCCGGAGGAAAGAAAGTGAAGGATTAAAAATAACAAAGGAAAGAAGTGTAAGGGCAGAAGTCATCGTGGTTATCTTATCATTTCTTGTAGCATCTACTTGAGGATATCACTTTTGCATATTTGCATTTGTCCATTGCCAAAAGTATCTGCACGTACCAAGTTTCATTCAGCATTTTGATGATGACAGTTTCATTGATGGAATTTAGGAGCCCCTTAATTTTGATTGCTTTTGCGAAAGGATCCCTTCTCCTCATTTTTCTTGTGATCTCTAGGTCAAGTATAATCACAACACACGTTAAGCAACTCTTCAGCTACCAAACCTTGAAGTGGGAACACGAAGCACTGTCGTGTGGGAAAGAAGGTTGGCTTGGGACACAAATCTCTGACAAAGTAAAGAAATGTTGGGCTAAGTTAGGGGGGGTGGACGGAAAGGACAGTGGAGCCGGATCAAGCTGAGACACACAAGTTCATTGACCTCTTGGTGCCCTGCATTGCAAATTCTCGCTAAACCAATCAACTTCAGTCTCCATAACATGATGACTCTGACATTTCTCCAAATGGGTGTTAGCACCAATGACAAACTAAGGGCGGATTTGACTAACCTAAGCTCATCAGACGACACTGCTACAGTAATAAACATATATTGAACCGAGGAACTGCTCTCCACTCTTAAAAGACCTTCAACACCCATCGAGCATCCTAAAAAGCCAAAAAGAAAGCCAAAATTATAAAATTAGCGAATTTGATATGTGTTGATCACGCTGAATGAGGACACGGATATTGCAAGAAGGGTGGTCTTTGCCAGCGCAATCTGGTAAGTTGGAATATATTAGGATGTCGTGACAAATGAGAGACCGGGGATTGGAAGACAGGCTCCTACAGAGCTACGCAAGTGGCACCAAATGTTGGGTAGTTGTGGACCCAAGCTTGTTCCACGTGGGGATCATCTTTTTGTGTGTGTGTGTGTGTGTGTGTGTGTGGATTAGGGGCTTGTTTTGGGCATTTAATGTTGGATTAAACTTTGGGGTTAGGGTCCTTAATCTTTAAGTGGAGACACTGAAGATACGGCGGATGTTCGGGGACTGTGTGTAGATGGCGGACCACGGCGTTGAAAAGGGTTTGCACATGCCAAGGTGACCAAAGTGTTGCAAGCTCGATGAAGAGAGAACTTTTTATGGTCTCTGCAAAAGTATATGTTATTAAAGAAGTGATGGGGTTTTACTTTGTTCTTTCTCTTCATGTCCCTCTTAATCTTCGTCTTCGAACTGTATTATTCTTCTTGGTTGCATAGGAACAGGTAGTGTGGATGTTAGTTTATTGAGTGGTGAATCTCTAGGCAAATTGTGTTGAATTGATGGAATGGAGACCTCACACGTATAGGAGTGACAAAGGGTGGTTATTATTTTCGGATGTGGGTCTCCGGTGATCTTTAATTTGCAATTTGATTAGTTGGGTCTTGCGGACATTGAGAGAATGAAATTCAAAGTAGAGCTTCATTGTATTAATTAGTGCATCCTCCCTATATAGATATAGAGATTCGATTTTCCTTGGATTTGAGGGAAGAAGATTGTCTCCCCCACACAGTATTATCATTGGTGTCTCGATGAATCTCGATAGTTGATGCATTCCATCACAAATTTCACGACTTTATTCACATTAAGTCATGGTTTGAATGAATGAGACCGAGTGAAGAAGCTGATGGGTGCAAAGGACTTGATTGAATTTCATGCAAAGGGGCAGAACTAAATTGGAAAAATTTGAAAGTTTTAGATTGAATTGGCATCCATACGATGGATTTAGGATTGACCGGACAATTTCGCCATTATTAGTATATGGTGTCTCACAACTTAGTTTTTAATAAATAAAAATTATATACTTAAATATGTAGGTTTTATATATGTATGTGTGTGTAGATATATTTAGCAAGATGCTTGTGTGCTGTACAGATCTAAAACCATATTTGTTATATTATTTTTAATGTTGTGTCAACGTGAATTTTTGCAAGAGCAATATAATATAACAATTGCAGAAAGCTACAACAAATTAAATATTTAATCGATCAAATTCTTTGCTAACTTTACTTAGATTTTTATTTAAAATGGATCCAGACCCCATCATATAGGTTTATCCTCTTATTTTAATAAAACATAAGACATAAAATTGCAATATTTTGAGCACATAAAATAATTATATGAATCAATAAGAAACATGAAGTTCTCCATTTTGTCAAAATCATAATCTCGGTACCATCGACTTGGTATGAAAAGAAGAGAAAGTAATTTGTGTATAACATTCTTGAGAGTAAATTAACTGGTTTTTCTTTCTCTCTTCCAGTTTTCTTTTCTTTTTTTGTCAAAACTCTCTCTCTCTCTCTCTCTCTCTCTCTCTCTCTCTCTCTCTCTCTCTTCTAGTTGCTCCTCTCTATTTGTAGATTTTTAAAAGTTATTTTCTCAAGATTATCTTCCAATTTTATATATTTTAGTTTCCTTTTTTATGGAATCATCCATTTTTTTTGGTAACCAGTTAACGTCTACCCTTAATTTTTGGTAAAAGTTGATAAGTATCTCATTAACCATGACAATGTATCAAAAAGAGAGTTCTTGGATATCTTGCGCAAATATGCAATAGATAAGTGCATTGGAAGTCTAAAAATTTACCACGAAATATAATTGAGTCCTAAAACTTATATATTTAAATTATGAGTAGAAGAAAATAAGGACATCACATGTGCCGAAGTTCAATTCCTTACCAAAAAAAAAAAAAAAAGACATCACATGTGCCGTGTTATTGTCATGAATGAGAGAGAAAATATTTAAAAAAGTCATATCAGCATTTTCCATTAACCAAATTGGATAAAGTAAACGGGAGGACTCTATTGCATCAATTTGACAAGTTTTAGGATTTAATTACACTTTTATGATAAGTATTAGTACTTCCAAAGAGTTGTGACTAAAACGTATTGTAGGAAAGATATGCAATATTGTTTTTTTTGGTAAGGAAGATATGCAATATTGTTTGTTGTAACCAGAAATGATAACTCTAAGAAAGCGATAACAACTTTAATAATGACCAAGTTAATGAGTAAAAGAGGATACAATTACAAAACAAATTTGAATTTGCACAATATAATTACATAGGAAGTGAGGTATGACTAACCGAATCTCCTTAAGATGATTAGTTCCTATTAACAGAGCTAAACAGCTTCACAAACTATGCCTCTCAAGATGTAACACACCGAGCCTATTTGTATGAGCGCTAGACGAATAAAACTTTGCCGAACACTTCTCGAAACCGGCACACCTAGAGAAGAAAAGTTCAACTTCTACGTGATCATGCACTAGTTTAAAATCCTTTTGTGTGGTCAAGAATTTCAACTTGATTCTAGTAAGAACACGGCTTCAAGGCAAAGAGCTTTTGAAAAGAAGGCAAAGTTTAGGGCACTGAAGAGAAAACGTGTAGGGTGAGTACATAACCAGCGTGGTGTGAGAAATAGAAGGGGTGAATCATGCTAGTCGGTACTTAGTAGTGTGGAAATTCTTGAAGTCTCCATTTTTACAAACAATCGATTGATGTAATAAAATTGAACCAACATGGTATTGACTTAGATGGTTTTGAGTTCAAATTTTGTTAGGAGCACCCTAGAAATAAAATCCTAAATGCACCAAGACGGTATAGGGAGTGCACTCTTGAAGCCTGAGATCTTGGACCACAAGGGCTGCTCGCCTTATGCAACCTCAAATTATGCGTCACCTAGGTAAGCAACCTTCCAATATGAAAGAATGATCCCAAAGTATGAGGACATTATAATTAGATTGATATAAATCGGTGATGTTGATGGACCTGAACCATTTATTATTTAGGTTATGAGGTTTCGACCATTGAGAAGGACAATTTGACGTTTAGAGGGATGAAGATGTCAACTTAATCTTAAATGGAGAGGATCTCTATCCATTAGTATCATCACTTGCATGACGACTTGGGACAAACAAGCGAGCTTAATCCAACAGACACATGGATCAAAATTATGGTGAACCTTGTAAAGCACTCGCCCAAAGTAAGAGCGTTCTTGCATAACCACACTGGTTAATACTTTCTTGCTTAAGAGACAGATTCTTCTATACAAGTGCTTGCAGAGGTTTTGATGTTGCTAATGTGGAGGTCGGCTGTACTAGGGTCGACCATATCCTATGTTCGAGTAATACGCAATATGGAAACCTACCATTCTTACCATTCTCTCTGAGAAATGATATTCGAACACTTTCCTCAAGAAATTGAAGTCAAGAAATTCTGGTATTAATACTCCCACTAGATGCACATACTTCAATGAGAGAACCTTGCATAATTGTTTTAGAATCAGTGAAACGTTAAAATTATTGTTTTTTTTTAATGAGATAGTCCGTGAATTGATCGTGTAATATTTATCTACAAAAAAGCGCAAAAAGGTGTATGCATATTTAATGAAGCAATACTCTTAATGAGTTTTATATATGTTACACTTCATACACATTTGTTTATTGGCAAAACGTATTCACTAAACAATCTATTAATCTCGATCTAACCGGGTCATTGTTCATCGACTCTTGTCTACTCGACAAACTAAATCTGAAACACATTCCACGAGCATTATGATTTATTTTTCCAACAAGAACACGAAACAAGACAGACACGCATGAGGACTTAAAACCTTTTATTCGTCTCATCGTAGCCCTATTGTTCTACGTGACCAAAGCATGCAAAGATGAACCGCCCAACACAATACGTGACCTGGAAGTGAACTTTTTATATCAGAGAGAGAGAGAGAGAGAGGTGGTCAAAAAGCCAGAAGGAACTGGTCGTATGCCCTCGCAGAGAACCTTAACATTGGGGATTGTAGCAGTAAAAAGAAAAGAAAAGATAGAAAATTGGAAAGTGAGTGGACGAGTTAAAAATTCGCGGTGGGTGCGAGTGACACTCTGTAGAGCTCGGATCTCAAACAGTAATATAACACAAAATGCTCTCTCTTTGGACCAAGGGGCAAGACGCGGGATAAAGTCTTCTGAGGAAGAGAAAGCAAAAGAAAACATAAAATTTAAATCAAACAGAGGAAAAATACAAGAAACAATGCATAGCAGATTCATCGAAATTTGCATCGAGAACTGACAAGAACCATATGGGGGACATTCAAAAGTGGGCATTGTTTTTGGTCCCTCGCAGAGGAATTTCTGTGAGTGTGAAGCTGCAAAAAAGATGTGAAAAGTAGAGAAACTTCAACGCGTGAAAAGAGCATTTCGCCAAAGGATTGGAGGATTGAAAAGGGGTTGGAAATTTGTGTCCCCAAAGTCTCTTTTGGAACCAAAGAAATTCCCCGTTTTGAAGCTTGTCTCAAAGGGTGCAAGAATAAGTATCCTAAGCTTGAAACCCTAGTAAAAAAACCCTAATCTGTGGTCCAAAAATTTATCGTGCTTCATGCGATCATGTAAAGTTTAAGTCGATGCCATTTTTAAATGTTACTTTTCAGTTAAAATGAACCAATTTTATGCTAATCTTTCTAGGCCAATTCCCACACAAATAATTCCTATTTCCAATTAAAAAAATTGAAATTTCTCGTTCATACAAGAAAAAAATAGAGGAACTTAACATGACTAACTAAAGGGCAAGACAAAATTGTATACGGTCGAAGACAGTTTGGGCACAATCAACATTTCATCACTCGAGACCGAATAGAATTTCTCGAGCCCAAATATACACAATCGGCAAAATTAAGCTCATAGGTGGGAAATGAAAGAAAATAACCGTCCACAAAAGCGAGTAAGTTCGATGTGGTTCCACATTCAGAGTGATCAATTGAAATGGGAGCAAAGGAAAATAGAGAATTCCGATACCATCTCAAAGGAATTCTAACCTAAGACCCTGAATTATTATTCAGGTGAAGGATTAATCATTTACATAAATCTCATTGACATCTACATTTAAAGTGGTTCAAGACTCTTCACTCTTTTATTTGGATAAATCCAGTGCAAGACTCTTGACATTTCCACAGTCATCACACTGGCTGATGTTGCAAAGACAAATCGATTCTTGAATTACCTAAATATTCACTTAAATCTCCAACTTTTGTCCTTTTCCCCCAAAAACTGAATAACCACATATGACACGAAATGGTAAAAGGCACCGATGTTGTCTTGGACCGCCTAGTCGAGGGGCATCTTGAAAGACCAAGAATTTGGTCCAAAGCATTTGGAGATTGTGCAAGAAAAATCCTCTCCTCATAACCAGCTCTGCCTCCCCTTTCAAACTGCGAGTCAAGCTCCCCCCCCCCCCCCCCCCTCCTCCTTTTTCACGCAGCAGTACCAAGAAAAACATCATGAACTGCGAATACTAATTCGTGGAGGCTCTGAATCTCGTGTGGTCCACCTCAATGTCGTGGTTTAATCTAGATCATAAGCCGCACAGTCACGTCTTGCCTGCCTCAGTTTAACAATGTTTGACAATCTTTACTTTAATTATGGGTAATTGCACTATAAACCACATTTGCTAAATCTATCAGTCATCGCTGAATGTTAGGAAAGCAGCTCTGTACTTTTGATTTTACATCCAGCAAATCCAAGGCAGACGCTCCCCCAAAAGTGAAAAAGAAGCAAAGAGTCTCATCTTTTATGATGCTTTGGTCAGCCTAAAGAAAAATCTTTCATTTTTTTTCTCCCCTCCCCTCCTTTTTTCCAACTTTTTTCCCGGAGGGAATTTGCTGATTTTGAGATGATTTTTTTTTCGCCCACTTTGATCCTTCAAATCTGCCTTTTGCCCTCTCTCCGATTTGACAGCTGCGGTTATCCTCTGGGCAGTGATGAAACTGTTTGCTTTGCCTCCAACTTTGTTAGATGTCATTGAAGTTGGTCGCTTTAATGTAATCATATTATATATTTGATGATATATTCTGTACCTTGCTAACAAACTTGATGTCCAGTGGTTCCGGCCGAAGAATTCGAGCTCATTATCACATTGCCATTGGGTGAAGCAACTTTCAAATTCTAGCAAATTTAGCACAAATGAAAGATAATTAGGGATGATGGCAATGTTGCCAAATATCAAAACAGGCATTTTCCCCACTAGATTTGCCAATGCTTGATTTGAACGCAGCAAATACCATGTATAAATCACAACATCTACTTATATTCGCCTTGAATGCTGCATGCCAATCGCCTTGTAGGTGAGCCTTACCCAATACATAAATGAAGCGGTTTGCTACGATCCAGTAGAATTAGTAAAGCTGATATGTAAAAGCTTAAATTCATTGATAACTTTTAACTTAAGGTTAATATCACGAAAAATCTCAAATTAGTACACTTGTAATAATTTTATCCAAAATTAATTTTTTCACCACAAAAAACCCCCAAATTGATACACATGTTATAAATTTACACAAAATTAATTTTTTGACTACCAAAAATTTCAAACTGGTACATTTATAACAAATTTACCCTTCGTTAGTTCCATTAAATTGAATTAATACCACAAAAAAATCACACACCGGTACGCTTGTGACAAATGGAGGGTAAAACATAAAATTAGTACATCCGTCAATTGTCGCATGTCATTTAACAAAATAATTTAACGGTAAAATTTAATAGAAATAAATTGAGGGTAAATTTATCACAGGTTATACCAAATTGGGGTTTTTTGTGGTCAAAAAATTAATTTGAAATAAAATTATCACAAGCGTATCAATTGAGGGTTTTTCATGGTAATAACCCTTTAACTTATTAAACAAAGCAGTTTGATGCGTGAATACTCTAATGTTTTATGTCTCTATCTTTACTTGTAATCAAGGACAAAGAAATTCTCCATATTCTTTTATTCGTTTTAATTTTTTTAATTTTTTTGGTTTTTGTGGTCCATTTTCCTTCCTTATATTGACTTCTCGAGCATGCTTAAGATCTAATTGTATTAGGTAAACTCTTGTCAATATGCTTTAGTGACAATGGATGTGGATAGATTTATATACAAAATTGACTAAACAGTCCAGAGTCTGCCACTTAAAATATAAAATCATTATATCGCCTTCAAATCAATAAAGTCTGCGAATATAGTGTCTTTCAATAGCATGTAGATAAGTTATACTTTTATTATAATGTGACAAGTTGGAATTCCCCCTTTTCAACTCGAACAATTGCTTCCTGACTTTCTTAAATGGGTACTTACCGTACTTTAAGGATCAGCTGCTATGCAAAAAATAAAGATAATATTTTTGTTTATTAGAATAATAGCTACTAGCTAGAGCTTCTTATCCAGGAAATTTACCCATATTCTTTAGTGATTGCTTACCACGTAATTATTTATAATCTGTTTTTTATTTGATTATGTTTTTTTATTGAGACAATTATTAAAACAGTCTTAAACCTATTTCACTTGTGTCAATTCAATCCTAAACAATTCGATTGTGCCAATTTAATTTTAAGCATTTTCACATTTTGTCAATTAAGTACATCCGACCAAGTTTGATTGGAAATTGGTGACATGGACGCCAGCAATCCGACGTGAATGGCCAACATTGACGTGGACATTTTTAAATAATTTTTATAATTTTTCAACTTTTTTCTATTTTCTTTTCCTTAATATTTTTGGAATGGGGGCCGGCAAGCGCATCTCGACCTTCACCTGTGGCCGATGAACCTTGTCAGCCTTAGTCCTAAAAAAAATAGAAAAGAATAATGAAACAAAAAAATTATAAAATAAGTAAAAAAAGTAATAAAATGTTATTTTAAAATATTTATGTTCACGCTAGCCGTGCCACATAGGATAGCTAGCGTCTACATCAAAGATTTCTAGCTAAAATTGGTCGGATGAACTCAATTAGCAAACATGAAAACATTTAGGACTATATTGACACGATTGAAAGATTTTGAACTAAATTGGCACAAACACAATAGATTTAGAATTTTTTGGCAACTTCCCCTTTGCTTATTTGTATTCTCTAATCGAATATGTATCAAATACCAATCTTTACTATGACACTTTGATAAGGGGAAAATGAGCTTTCTTGGTACCAAAAACTGAATTTGTCATTTACATTTTGTTGGGGCGTGAGGAAAAGATCGGGGGAACAAAACGTTGAGGGAGAAAAATGGTTGAGGAATGGGGTTGAAGGTCTAATTTCTTCATTATACATGCAAGAGGTACATCACGTATTGGCGCAATTGGTTGAGGCGTTAGGGATTTCAGGTTAAAAAATTTGAAGTTATCGATTATCAAGTACTTTTGGGTGTTAATGGGTCAGGGTGGGGTCGTTTATTTGAGTCGACTAGTTTTCATTTGCAATACCACCCAATCCATCGACCCTTTAATACAAATATAATATAAGTTGGGTTTTGAAACAAACTTTGTGAATAAGTTAGTTTTTTTTTCTTTTTTATGTCTTAAATCTATTATCACACGATAAATTAAAGTCGATTTATGTCCTAAAAATAGGCTATGTTTGATTGCACGTGCAATGTACTATCTAGGGTGTGTACATCGATCCTAGTCTAGCTCAAGAGCTAGATTGGAACGAACTGAACCGGCCGATTCTAGGTGGTTCTCAAGAGGATCTGTCCGGTTCCCGGTTTCAAAAACTTGGAACCAGAAATAACAGATCTAGTTCCCAATTTCGCATAAGGTATCGGACCAACTGGACCGCTCCGAATCGGGCCGACAAACCAGCCAAGATTTCTTAATTTTTTTTTTTTCATTTTTTATTTCGAAGCAAACCCTAATTAATAAATTAGTTTTTTTTCCTTTTAATGTCGAGAAACTCTCGGTTGTAGAGATGGAAGAAACCCAAAAACAAAAAACCAAAACAAAAAAAAAAGAAGAAATCATCGAAAGCTCCGGTTCGGTCCAGCTCCAGGACCAGATGGGCCACTTCCCGATTCCCCACAAGCTGAGAACCGGCTCTGCCCGGCCCGATTCCAGGTTCCCGGCAATCACCCCCGGGTGCTATCGACCAAATCATGCCATCCCCCCTCCTTCAACACGGAAATCCACCTTACATGTTCCGAGATATTATTCCGAAAGGAGGCGATGCGTTAATTTAGCGAACGCCGATGTGTTGCTCGCCTCCTCCCGGTCAAAGGCGGAGAAATTTACAGTCGTGCTCTCATGATTGTGTAAATTGGGAAGGGAAAGTTTTCCGAGACTTGTCAGCAGACACGAAAGGACCGCCACGTGTCGCGACCGCAGCGAGTGAAGACAGAACCAAGGTCGATGGTCCCCCCCCCTCCGTGGGCCCCCCCAGGCCGTAATTTCACGCCTCCCTTTTCCCTCCATCGAAAATCAAGATAAAAAAACAAAAAAGCTCCCCAAAACATTGACAGCTATTTCGCTGTCTTCCTTGCCGTGCAGCAGCTTTCATCTTCTGGTCCGGTGCATTTTCAGCACATGAGAAAAACGGACAGCGGAACACAAGACGCCAGAGAAATTTCGCGTGGAGATCCCATGGAAACCGCGATCTAATCCAAGAAATTTTGCCTAAAATTAAACTCCCTCTCGCAATTAACTTGTCGACCCCGCGATTAATTTCCCCTGCTTATATTTAGAAACGTCGC